>JAGQAX010000022.1:22650587-23329364 GCA_019142605.1 Cephalopholis sonnerati | reverse complement strand
CCATAGTCCCCCATTGTTAAAATGCTCAACTTTACAGCATAAATAAACATGTTTCCAGTCTGGTACAAAAACGGTTTTGGTCTGTATAGCAAATTTCAACATACTTGACAACTGAACATTGTGAATTTTTTTATAACTCACCCACATACATTTTATTAAGGCCAAAAAGTTACGCATATTTAAGGGGGGCCACTTGAGTGACAGGCTGCCTGTGAGTCATTGCTACAGTCTGTGAGTCAGATCCACCTCTCACTCATCCACAGCTCCAACCTTTCATCTAAATATGGTAAAAAAAAAAAACAAGATGGCGACAGCTGAAATTCCAAACTTGAGGCTTCAGATGGGAGTCCATGAACCAATGGGTGACATCACAGTAGCTACATCCATTAGTTTTACAGCCTATGGCCCCTCCTCAGTATTTAAAAAATAATTTGACATGTCTCCCACATATAGCAACACCCCCGCCCCCCCACAAATAAAGAACAGTCCCTTATGTTTCATTATGCAGTAAATGTGAGATTACTCTTCATTTCCTCAGTCACCAGCTGTGAGACAGAGGGGAGAGGAGGACAAAACAGGATCTGCAATAGTGAGTTCCACATTTTCATGACTAGACTGGTTCTTTGACGCTGAAGGGCACAGTGCATTTGTGTGTGCGTGTTTGCATGTGTGTGCACGTGTGGTGAAGTTAAGCACAGCCACACCCTTGTCGTAGTAAAATCACACACATCATTATACCGCAAACCCAAACAAAACCCAACCGCTGCAGCAAAGACTGTGGTGGCAAGACGGCAATGTGGGCTACATTATCAGCTTTAACATCTCGCCTTTCTTTTAACCAAGAACAAGTTGACTACTATTATCTTTTAAAGCTGCTTTGGGTCATTTTTATATTTTCTGTCACATGGCAGCTTAATGGATAACACCATGATGAGTTGGCACAATCTGAACACAGCTAGGGGCTTTGAGCAAAAATGACAAGACTGTCAGGGTGATATTTATATGGCTAAACGTTAAACATATTGTGTGGAGCGTATATGTGAGTGCCAGCACTGCCTCCATTATTAATCAGCCATATGTGACTGCTCAGTATGGAAAATATTCTGGCATTTGTATATTTTTTGGCAGGCAGTCAAATACCTTGCATGTCTCCAATGTGTAAAATCCACTGTATACCGCCCATCCAAAGATTGGCATAAATCTTTAGTGCATTCTTAATCCATTTCATTTTAATTTCCGGTTGCACTGTAGCCTACAACTGCGTCTCATCTTTCACATGTTGTTCCACCTCTTATCTCCGAGTGTGTGCGTCATGTGCCTGTGCGATCACCTTAGATGACTTCTATGGCGCACCTTTGGGAGACCTGGAAAGATCTCCCGCTTCAGACAGCTGTCAGAGATAAAATCTTGTCCTCATGCCTGAGCAGCTGTCAAACAGCAAAGACGAGAGGTGAGAAGAGGGGAGAAGCAATGACAGAAAGAAAGATTCCCGCTTCACCCTTGAAGCTGGATATTTTCTAAACCACCGTGCAAAAAATCCATCCCTCTACTTTCTAGCTCTCTCTCCACGTGAGGCTCCACTTGATCTCTTTGAGCAGGCCCTAATTAGATTAGTGGACTTTATTAGTTGCCCAAAAAACAGAGAGGAAAGGTAGATAGACGAACCATGTCATCACTCTTTGATCTGTCTCGCCTGTGAAATATGTTCCCTGTCCCCTCAAAATGCCCCTCATCACCCAACATTCACACACACACATGCACACACACTTTTGCCCTCAGGGTTCAGTGCGGTGAGCACGCGAACCAGCGCCTGTCTTTCATTTTGCCTTTCCAAAAGCAAACGAAAGAGGTGGAGGCCAAGAGAGACAGAGAGAGAAATTACGAGACACGCTCCCGACATTCCTTCCAATTTAATGGCCGCTGTAGTATGTCCTGTTTTGACAAGGAATGCATTTGGGCCCCAATACTCTCCATGATTTCCTTCCAGCAGATGACTTATGGCACGGTGGTTGGAGCATATGAGGGGTTCACTTCCAAAAATGTTAGGGTGTCAGTTTTGGGGTTGAAACATTACCTGAAGCTCATCAGTCATCTCTAGATTTTCTGACCAGCGGTGTTCATTTTGTCAAGCAATCACCAACATGTGGTAAATTAGTTACAGCGACTGTTTTTCATTTTTATTAACGTGATGATTTTGGAGTGAATCTCCTCACCAGCTGATAAACAGTCCACTTCCACTGTTGTTTGAGTTTTGAGGTCCAAAAATAGGTGAAAAGTCATGTTTATTCACTGTTTGTCCATGTAGTGCACGGCAGGTTCCATCTGTTGTTTTTCATTTTTCCTTGTTTGACCCTGGATGAATATTATTGTTAGCTTAGGATAGATGCCTTGTTTGTGTTCTCATCCTTGTTTTCTGCATGTCGAATGACCATGTATAATGGGAAAGAGGCTGCTTGTAGTTATGAACCCAGAAAGGACAAACTATTCTTGCTGTTCCTCTCAGCTCTGAGGAGCTTTAAAGCATCTTTCAGCTCGTTGTTTTGGTTTTCACTTTACAGTTTTTATTCACTCTCACAGCTCTCATAATGTCATTTTCGGCTACAGGAGGGTAGCTGTTTTCAGTCAAAAAGCTCCACAAACCCACCACCAGCTTCGCACCAAATGGCATTCATACAAAGTTGGCAACAAGGCTAGTTGGTGGAGACCAAAACAGAGCCTAAAGAAGTATTTCACTGCTGGAAAGATGGTCTTTTCATAAAACTGGGAAGTCTATGCAGTAGAGAGATGCAAATACTTTTGAAATCATTCAGAGAAAACAGAGAAATAAGTTGTGGCAATCACTTTTGCTCAGAGGATAGGAAGCCAAAACTTCCAGAATGCACTGCACTTCACCAGACCAATAAATGCTCCCACTGGTGTGTGACATAATGTGAGCTGTCGTCCAAAAACAATATGGCGGACAGGCTAGTGTCCGAGCGAGAGGTGTCTCTCTCTCTTGATCCACTTTTTGTGTTCATGGTGGCAGCAGACATACAAAAATAAGGAAGTACTATCTGCAGTTTGAGCAACAATCCAAGCTAGTCAGTGGATTTTCAGTTAAAGTGACAGCTGTGACAGAAGTTGTGCATGACAAAAAGAAAATCAAACATGCTAGACCCTCTGACACTGCGTTGGTGTGTCTACTATGACACACAACACGAGATAAAATAATGGATTCTCACGTACGACACTCATTGTTGCTCACAATCCGAGCCAACACTGTACGACGCTGCATCAGGCTTTAATCGGGCTGATATCATGTAGTGTGAACCTGGCATTACACATACTACCCACATTATTATGATACAAAGCTGGTTGAAAATCCGCAATGTTTCTCCTTAAAGGAGAGTCAGTATTAGACTTCAAATGAATGCTAATGCTGCTCCATATCTGATTGATGTGATAGCCACAGCTATTTGCCACAACGACTTTGTCAGGTGATATTATCTTAATATCCTGTTTAGAGTTTGTTCCACTACCTGAAAGTGGCCGGGAAAAAAATCAGTTATTGCTGCTTTAATTTAGAGGTAAACGTGCCCTGTGGACTTTTTTTAAACAAACACAAGCTATTTGTTCATTAACTGTTCATTAACTCACCAAACAACATTGGATGCATACTAAGGGTGCTTTCACACCTGCCCTGTTTGATTCAGTTAAATCAAACGTAAGTTCGTTTGCCCCCTAAGTGCGGTTTATTTGGGCAGGTGTGAACACAGCAATCACACTCAGGTGCGCACCAAAACAACTGGACTGAAACCTTCTTGAAGAGGTGGTCTCTGTCCAGTTACAAACAAACTGGTGCAGTTCCTTTGTGGTGAGAACGTGTTCCGACCTCGATCTGGACCAACTGCTGTCGCATGACACATTGTTTGGGTTAAACATGAGCATGTTACAGTCCTGGAGGATTATTAATGTGCGCCTCCTCCTGTACTGCCTTAATATGCACATTCAGCACATCCAATGCATCAAAACATTGTTTTCTAGTTGGAGCCGCGCCTCGTTTTCAAACTGTATGCTTTGACTCGAACAATGACAGCAATATAGTCCACGATGACCAGCGCTAAAATCAACCTGCGTAGTTGTCCCTCCGTTGTGACATTAGAAAGTGTCACATTTATCTTGCAAGTGTACTCTTCTTCAATGTTTTGTTAACTTCCTGGATTTTTCCTGCATGGAAATTCTGACCAATCAAGAGCAGCTTTCTCATGCAAGGAATTTTATCTGGTCCACTTGTAAATGCTGCTGTGAGAACACGAACCAACTCTAGTCAACTTTGTAACAAAATTAGTCCCTGATTCAGACCAAAGCAAGACAACTCTAGGTCTGAAAGCACCCTTAATGTCTAATAAAAGTGTTTATTGTATTTCCTTTCTCACAAAACATTTACAAAACCAACTTTTTAAAAAGTACTTTAAATCTGGCATTGTTTACATCCATGCTCATTTGAATTTAGCTTAAGTGCCATAATGTCTCTGCATGGTCACATGTGAACGTTTAGATTGAGGTTCTCCTTTAACAAAACATTCACAGTCCTGATAAGATCTTCCACCTATCTCCCCCCTCCATCTACCTTCTCTACGGCCCACTGACTGCACTCCTGATGGGAGGAAGACTAACAGTTTGACCGCTGACCTTGCGCTACTCTAATACCTTTGAAGTGGACCAGTAATTCGCCCAGAGGTGGATAGGATTTTTAACAACACTGGACATTAGAGAACAGTGATAAAACCACTCCCTCCTTTTAAGGATTGACCTAGATGAGAAAATGGTCTCCTTCAGGGCTAATTACATGATGAAAAGGTGGTTTAATGAGAAACGTCCCAGATGACTGACCATCAGTTACCTGAGGGCGTTTGTGGTCCTGCATCTTGGAAAGTTTTTGTGGCTTGTTGCAGTAAAATCTTGTAATACATTTTAAATACACCTTACAAAATACTCCTAAAAACATGTGAAATTGCGGGAAAGTCCTGACATTTAATAGCTATGGCGACTGTCTGGGATGAATGCCAGTTAATTATTCACCATTACATAGGGTAGCTTACAGACAGACCTCACTTACAACTGATTAAACGTCTCCAGTGAGGAAAGACGTCCTTATGTGAACTGTTCTTCTTTGTGTTTTATGGCTTGCATGTATTACTCATTTGCATTACTGTCCTCTACAGTTTTTTTTCCCCAAGGATGGCGAAGGTATGATTCACCCTACTCTACCTCTGAGTGGCTAGTACTCGTTGCCTTTGTTGGTTGGATTGGTTAGATGTAGATATGAGGAGTGAGATTGGTTAGGGTTAGGATAAGACTGTCAGGGTTAGCCAATCAGAGGCAGAGTAGGCAGTTCTAGGAAGAAAACTTGCCCACAGTTAGAAGGAACGTGCATCGTGTTATCCACAGGCGTCTTTGCGCACATGCTAGCAGAGATGTGGACTCAAGTAGCATGACTTGGACTTCAGTTAGACTCCAGTCACATATCTGATGACTTAAGACTTGACAAAATCAAAAGACTATTTGACTTTAGTTGGATTTGATCCTTTTGACTTGAAAGTTCTTAATACCTTTCTCCAAGCCCAAAGATTAAAAGTATGTTAAGTTTGGCAATGTTGATGACATCAAAGTACTTTGCTATTTTTAGAATAGCTCCGCACAGCTGCAGTCTTGAAAATAACTTTAAATTTCCCCCACTACATTACAGTTGTAGCTTTCCGTCGAGTGCTCTGGTGCGTTATATCCCTGTCAGAAGCTTTGTTATCCAGCATGGAACAGCAGTCTTTTTTTTTTTTTTTAAGAATCTACCAGCATATAAAACTAATAAATCCAACGATGAATGTCTTCTGTGATTATTTATCCTTTTATCCCTGTTGAAAGGAACAGTTGTTATCATTAGCCATTAGCTAAAGCCTACAGAGTGCAAGATATCCCGTGATACCTACTCTTGGGTATGTGCTGCTTATGGTCTGGCACATGGTTGGGACCTTTTTGGAAAGTCCCAGACATAGCAAAATAAGAGGAAAATAAGAAAATACAGGCAGTGGGCAGGCTCTCTGCAGGTCAATACAGGGTCACACACTCGTAGCTAATCATAAGTGATGATTGAGGGGGATTTGTTTTTTTTTGTTTGGAAAATCTTGCATAGTATAGAGTTGCAACTTATGCAACTGTGCGTGCACCATACAGAAGCAGGATTTAGGACTGACTTCTGCTTGTGAATCAAGCTAACTTGTTTCTCTTTAAAGGTGTAATATGCAGGACTGTTGGTTACTGTTAACAGAGTAAAAGCCAACCCCAGATTCACTCGTTTGGTGTTTCGCCTCGCTATATTTGCATTGGGTTTTTTTTTGTTTGGTTGTTTTTTTTTTTCTGGCACCTGGTTGGTAAGTTTTTATAAAGCCCCGACCTCACCTGAGAGTTGTAGGAGTAAGCTCCCATAAAGCTCCTGAGCACAGAAAATGAGAAAATGCAGGCAGATGGCAGTCTCTGCAGAACACTGCACACACTTCTAATGGGTCATAAGTGATGATTTAGAGGGATTAGGCCTACCTTTGTGCATTGTTTTTTTTGTGTTTGGAAAATCCTGCATATATACCTTTAATGTCCAACTCAGAGAAACATCCTGAGCACAGAAAATGAGAAGAAAATAAGACAACCCAGGCAGAGGGCAGAGTCTCTGCAGAAAAATACACCGCACACACTTCTAGTGGGTCATGAGAGATGATTTAGAGGGATTACTTCTGAATGAGTCTGTGCATTGTTCATTAGAAAAATCCTGCATAGTATACCTTTAAGAGTCATCCATAAAGAATGACTTGTCCATGAATTTGTTTGCATTGCTAAAATGCTGCAGAGTCAGGTGGTAATTCTCTGTGGGGTTAATCACAACAAGCAACCACTTATTTAAATTATTGTTAATGTAATAATAAAGATTAGTGCAGCTTTAAAATGGCCTTTTTTTGGTCCCAGTGCTACCATTTGCAGTGTTTTCTCATAATTATGCAGCAACCTTTGCAGTATGAAGGCAACATGCAGGAAAACGTAATTCAGAGATTCGTGTTCAGTTAATCACACTTCAACACTGCAAGACAAACTGGGACTATTTGTTCTTTTAACTATTTTTAGTACGAGCACAAATGCGGTTGAGAGTTCAGTGTGTGCTTTGTGGTGTCAGCTCGGTGTAAGTTTTCAAGAGGAGGGGCGTGGCTACTGTGTAAACCTGTGTGTGTGCTGTGGTGATGGAAATGACAATGGTGGCCTTATGGTTTTATCAGACCCCAGAGGAGTGTGTAAATGTAAGATTACAGCACGAGGCGCAGAAACTCCGGTAGTAGAGCACGAGATAGGAGAGCTGACACCGATAACAGCAAAATCAAATTCATGGTTTCCTTGCAGTGGTTTCCCCTCGCTGTAGCTCATGTGTTTGATTTAGAGGCTGCTGCTGCCAAACACACCAGTCCTCCCTCTCTTTCTCTAGTAATGGCAGAAGTTGTGTGTGAAAGCCAAGACATTCCTGCAGTTGTGTGGTAGGATTTCTCTATTTCTTTCGCTGCCTATTCTTTCTGTCTCTGTGTCGAACTCCTCTCCATTTATCTCCCTTTCTCTGTCAGACCAGTGAAAAGCTGTGGTTTCAGCTATCTGCTCTATGTTAGCGCTCCTTCTTTCTGTCCTTTTCCTTCCCTCTATCCATTTGTGGGCCAGAGAGAAAACTGCCAGCACAGTGTGTTTGTGTGTGTGCCCTTGGGATGTGACTCAGTGTGCAATCTAAGACAGCCCCTATCATAATGACTGCTCATTACCTACCATGCTCTCATATAAAGATATATTTATACACCCGAGGACATAACCTCATCGCTCATCTACATAACAATTATGGCTCGTTTTATAGGCCTCTTTGGAGCCATAGAGGAAGCTCAGAATTCACTCAGTTGCAGAAATGGCCTGGGTGACAGACAGGTTGGGAAATTAACAACAGCCACCAGTCATATTCTGGTTAAATTGTTGCTGTGGCCTGTAAGTTTGTGTACCGACCTCTTTGGCAGATAGATATATGGATCGGTCAGTGGTCCCTTTGTATTCAGTGTGGTTAGCTGGTAAAATAGTGGAAGTGGCAGTAAAACTTTAAGATTCATCAACCACCATGGCCTGCAGACAAAACACTTTGTTACTATTGTCTCCAATTCCCATGACAAATAGAGTCCAGTGACAACAAAGGATGATTCTGTAACATAAATGTCAAGGGTGTAATGCCTACGCTAGTCAGGCACTGTCCTATCAAAAGTGAGTTGCGACCTCTGCGGCTGAAAAATGGAGCCAACACAAAAAGTGCCCAAAACTGCAGTTCCTCCAATGCCCACTTGAGGCTGGCTCCAAGAGCGAGTCAATTCTAATTTACACCCATGTTAAAGTGTCCAATTTTACAGCAGAAATAAACATGTTTACAGCCTAGTACAAAAACCAGTTTTGGTCTGTATGGCTTATTTCAACATTTGGGACAACTGTTCAGGGCGTGAATTTTTATGTAACTCACCTGTTTACATTTTACTAAGGCTTAAAGTTTTACGCATAGTTAAAGGCATACCTGCTGTGAGTAGGTGCATGCAGTCCATTGACAAGTCGCTACCATAGCGACAGTGCTGGTTAGATATTGTAACCAAGGCGTAACCCCCAACTCACATAGTACTGACGTAGCCATAGCTGTCACTATTTCAGTGTGTTTTTCATTCATGAAAGTTATCTGCAACATTTTGGTCACCAAAAAAAAGAGACCCTCACACTTTTTCAAGTAAGTGCATCTTGTTTTAATGCTTTTAAGCATGTTTTTTGCTAGAAAACATCAGCATTAATTTTAGTATTTTCACAGTTAACCTGTAAATGCACTGTGCTAACCAAGCTATTAGCTAGCGTTAGGGTTATCTCTACCCTCTTGTCCAAATATGGTCACTTGTGGCTCCAAAAAACAAAGATGGCAATGGTCAAAATGACGAACTCATAGCTTGAAAACGGGAGTCTACAAAACAATGGGTGATGTTATGGAAGCTGCAGCCATCATTTTATATGGTCAAACCCACACAGTAGCAGCAATTTTTAATTCTCATTTCCCCGGCTAATAACACACATGTCCAGTATGTGTCTATACATTCAGCACCAAAAGGAATGTTAGACACAAATGATGCAAGTTTATAGTTAAAGCTCTTGAAAACTTGGTTTCAAAAATCAAGTTTTTTTCTACAACAAAAACACAAATACAAAAATTTGCGCATGTGAAATAACAAAACCAACAAAATCTACCCTATAGGTTTCTCTAGCCATCAGTTGACCAGGTAGGATGATAACCCACCTGATATCAAGAGATTTATTTCCCATGATTTCATTACAGTTGAAATGAGCTCGTCATACTTATTGACTGGTCGACAAAACTGAGTTTGTTACTTTAGATGTTTGTAATCTCGATAAAGATATCTGCATATGTATGCAGAATCTGTAGGTAATAAGATGTTGGTATTGGAAGCATTCTGTTTTCAGTTTGTAGTCCGAGTAGTATTGAGTCATCACATTTGAGCGGCAGTTGAACAGTCTGTGTGGAGAGGCGGTAAACATGGGCCGAAAGTAATCTCAGAGCTCATCAGCTCTCTCTCCTCTAATGACAAGTTAGCTTTACATTAGCTTTTAAAAAAAATATCGGCATCCATATGCAACTGTTTATAAAGATTAGTCACAATGAGCGGCCCATGGAAGAGACCTTTTCCTGGATATCTGCTGCACAATGGAACCCCCGAAATATTGGCCATTGTCTCCAGAGGCATATCAATGTCAGATGAATGGGTTCCGAGATTGGGATGTTTGTGTCTCTGAGCCCTGTTGGATTTTGTTTGTCTTGTGGTATCATATTTGCAGATGATGCACTATACTTTGTTTTCTGTCATAAACCTCCATTGGTTTTTGTCTAAAAACAGTTTAAAACCACTGTTGTTCTGGCATCTAACATGTCACTTCATCACCATAAACATGACCACCGTAATGTATTTTGACTCTGTATCACATACAACATCCTGCTGCTGGAAATATTCACTAACTCATCACATCCCTCGCTTATAGTAGCACCTAACAAATGCACTTACATGCATTTTCTCTTTTTTGCGTTACATGTACTACAGTGTACTAGTGCAGTACTTTTTTTCAGAGTATATATTTGTGACACATTTCAAAGATGCCTTGGAGCTGTACACCACAGACAGGTTGGGGAAGCCAGAAAGTAGGGATTAAGAAGAAAAACACATTGCTGCGAAGCATTATCTGATTGGCAGCTGTAACTTGTATGACTAGGTTACTTATAAAAGCATGAGAGGGCTGAGGGAGGGACATTAGTGTTGCTTTTATCTTGACTCAGCTATTGTAATTTCAAATAGTACCTGTGTAAACAGAGCTCAGGTTATGATTACAGAAATACATATGCAAGTTTGCACACTTCACTTAGGCTACAATCCAAAGCCATTTCAATGGAAAAGATAGCTTCAAATGTTTGCAGCTACTTGACAACCCAGTATCATGCTTGTTCAACAAATAATGAAAGCCAACCTACTTGGCTTGAACACTTTTAGTTAAATGTTAGACATTGCGTGCAAAATTGACCCAAAACTGACTTCAAACGGAACTAAAAAAACCTCCTCTCTTATATGTAAGTGAAATTATTGCATGTTGATGGTTCAAAGCAATTTTCATTAAGTTTGATTGAGAACAGTCATCGTACTGATAAGAACACATTTTGGCTTCTGCAGAAGGACGCTGTTTAAATCTTGGCAGCTGAAAGTAGAAAGAAAGGCAGAGGTGTAATAAATTGCACGATAAGTCAGCGTTGCACAGATGTGATACAGTGATGCAGAATGTGTGAATAGTACAAGGACATCAAGGAAATGAAAAACATATGGAGTGTTTCACTCAAAGCGGAGCCTAAAATCATTTTGAAAGCATAAAAGAAATGAATTATATACAAACCAAAAAAAGGATTCTTAAAATTTAAAGCCTCGCCAAAGAGTTTATTTGATTTAGGAGAAATGAAATGGCAAACTTTATCAGAGAAACAGTTTGCTGCCATTTATACCTGAACTTTAAACTTGGCAAAAAATAGTTAGATTTTTCGTCCATCTGTCAGTTGATTGTGCACAGTAGACTGCCCTTTGTGCCGGTGCACTTGAAGCAAACCCAAAGTACATTGCTTACGTGTGACCCTAGAGCTTAATTAAAGTTAATGATCGACCAATACAGCCACATTACAGCTTATCACAGCCTTAATGCATCATCATCAATCGTAAAAAAAGGGGAGCCATGCTTTTGGATCAGGCTCAAATGCACACAGGTGTGTCTTGTTGATTTCACTGTGTGGACAGATGGTTAATGTCCAGAGGGCAGATAGGCAGCTGGTGCTGACCATGCTGATTTGCTTCCCCTGTGATAGAGATATAATATCACACAATTCTGACTTAAAACAGGCTACATCCAAAGTGCCTTTATGAAGTTACATAGATGACACTAACTGTGTTAAAAAAGTTTTTAAATGAGTGATATATATTTGTTTATTTGTGAGAAAAAGACCTCGCTTCAGTGGTTTTCCTTTTAGCAGTGATGTACTGGATGTGACATTTGGCTTGTGGTTTAGCTGGAGACATACATGTTGTTTTCTGTTAGAGCTTGCTGCTCACTCCACACACATACACACACACACACACACACACAGAGAAAGAGCTTCACAGCGCTTCACCAGAGCAAAGCGTGGGTGCAGGTTTTGCCCTTGTTTGATCTGATCAATGTCTGACAAACCAGATAAAAGAGCTGCTTCAAGAGTGAAAGTGTGTGGGAAGTAATAGCTTTAGGCCGTGTGTGTGTGTGTGTGTGTGTGCGTGTGCGGGTGTGTGTGCATGTGCTAATGTGAAAGTGCATGAGCCTGGTAAATGTGTGGGCCATCAGTGACCCTCATACCACAAAACATTTAGAAAAAAAAAAACATTGCGTGCAGATGTCTGTCTTCATTCTCTCTTATAATTTTTCTCTCACACCCCCTGAACACTTCATATGTCTGTACATATCTCACCGTGCAGCATCTGCTGCTCATGGCACACTGCAAGGAACAATAAACTAATAGCCTGCATACATTGCAGAGTTGCCATGGTTGTGCAATAACTAAAATGCTTAATTTCTGTAACAGCCAGACTTGCTCAGTCATCACATTATTTTTTAATATAAAAGCATCAGTTTTACAAAAGTACACCTCTGACTCCCACATCTCACCTCCTGCTGTGGTTGATTATACATTGAGAGATTAGCCCCCAATGCCTATTTTCAACTTAGCAAACCAGTCACAATGACTAATGCTCATCGTCTCTCTCAGCAAAATGCTGACACAAATCAACAGCAGCATGGAGCTGAAGCTGCAGATGTGGGGTTTTAACATCTGTAAATCATCTCTCCGGGTAAACTGAGACAGCCAGGATAAATGTGGGCAGTGGAAGTGAACGGGATGCGCTTCCCTCTCGCTGAACTGGACTCCCAACTGTGGTTGTGGTTGCACTGGGCAGCTTGCAGGCCTGAGTGTGGGTTGTGTTTGTGCATGTTTAACTCCTCCAAACTGAGAGTTTGGGAGTATTCTTGGGTTGATTTTACTGTTCGAGGGAGTGAAAAAGATTCCCAAAGAAAATGAGACCTAAAAAAGTGATTATCATCGATATACAGTTTGAGATATGATCTGTTTTTTAAAGATAAATCCATGCTACCGTCATGTTTATAGTGTATTTTATCTTCTGTGGGTAAGTGGTCAAAGATGATGGTCAAAGTTTTACTTATCCGGTGAAATATTTCAACAGCTTTCAGATGGATTGGCGTAAAATTGGACATTTCTTCTCCAACATGAGGTTCTCATTTGTGGTTTTAAATGAAAATGCCTCAACAACTATTGAATGCTTTGTCAGTAAATTTAGCACACACATACATTTCCTTTGTTTACCATCATTCTGGTGATCCTGGACTTTTCATCTAGAGCTATAATCAGATCAGAATTTCAATTTGTTAATGTTTTGTTTTATGACCAAATATTTGCCTTAGCTGCACTTTGGGTTTTGTGCTGTTTAGCAAATGTTAGCATGCTTACAGGGTAAACTGAGATGGTGAACATTGGTGACATTACACCTGCTTTACATCAGTAGGTTAGCCTAGTAATTGCTAGCATGCTGACATGAAGTGCTGTGGCTACAGAGGCTACAGCCTCAAAGAGCTGCTGGCATGGCTGTAGATTTTAACTGTTTTTTGTCATTAGTTCTTTCATACAGAACATGAATATTATACAGCGAAAAGGGGAGGTAATTTAGTAATCAAGTCCTTTCATTTATCACATTTAACCATAGTTGTCTTCATTTTTGTTGATGTGTAGTGGGGGCTGGTATGTGATAAAATTTACATTTTGAGCCATGACTCCTTCTACTGTGGCTCCCAATAACACAACAAGATGACACTTTAAGACTCCTAGCCTACAGCCCAGTGGTGGCGAGTCGTGCTTTGTCTCCAGCTAATAAAATGACTTCATTGTGACGTCAGCCCTAAAAGGGTCTATGAGGATTGAGAGGCAACTTCTGGGGCTGAAAAATGAAGCCGACACAAAGTGCCATAAACTGCAGTTCCTCTAATGGCCACTTGAGGCTGGCTCCAAAAGCGAGTAAATCGCCATAGACCTTCATGTTAAAATGTCCAACTTTACAGCAGAAATAAACACGTATACAACCTGATACCAAAAACGGTTTTGGTCTCCATAGCTAATTTCCCCATTAATGAAAACTGTACAGGGGCTGAATTTTTATATGACTTACTTGATTACATTTTATTGAAGCTTTAAGTTACGCATAATTAAGGGCGGGACAGCTTGAATGGCAGGTTGCTTGGGAGGTGTCACTACAGTCTATGAGTCAGATCCAACCTTTGCTCATCCACGACTCCACCCTCTCATCTAAAAATGGTCACCTCTGGCTCCAAAAAACCAAGATGGTGCGACCAGAATGCCAAACTCAAGGTTTCAGAATGGGAGTCCACAAACCAGTTTGAGTTGTCATGGTAGCTACAGTCAATGTTTCAAACAGTCTATGATGAAGATTGTAAACAATTAGGTCCCCAGGAAGTGCACTGGACTTTGAAGCCAATTTGACATAGTGGTCAAATTGTGGAATTACAACTTCTGTGTCTGTTGTTTGGTGCCATTGGGCCAAAAAGACTCATTCCCATAGACTTACATCGGGAAAGAGACGTCTTTAAATAAATGTTTCTTTATGGACCCAATGACGCTGAAGATCCGGTTAATTTCACCCCCAGGAAGTCGAACATTTTTGGCTTTATGCACCACTGAGCAACTTTCATAGGCATGAACTGGGCCCTGCCCCCAGTGCTTCATCCATTTCTCTTTATACATCCATACGATCCATAGTCTGAACCAAGACAGCAAACTTTTACGAGGGCAACACATACTCCTTTGGTTCTTACCTTTCACAATAAAAGCCTTAAACGTACAGACCCCATTACAGTTTACAAACGGGAGCTCAAATTTGCTAAAAGTAAACTCAGTGAAATAACTTACAGTAGCTTTGGCTATTCAACAAGTTACAGGTGTACCTCAGGTAGACTGCCACATCCTGCTGTGAGTCAACAGGATTATGGTAGTAGTCATAAATTTGAATTGCTGATGGTGAGTCTATTTACATAGACTTTGTAGTGAACAAGTATTGCAACTGTCGCAAATTTGCATCACCACTGGCATGAATAGCTTTGATGCAAAATATTCACAAGGAATTATTTTGCATTTTCATGTTTATTCATCATGCCCCCGGTGTGTAAAGGCCTGTAGTCTTGAAATGTTCAAATGATACAGTGAAGGATAGCTGTGTTAAAGAAAAGACAAAAACAGTGTTAAAAAGTTCCCCAGATAGAAATACAGAGAGGAGACAAATTCAAAAACTGTTTTTTGAAGTTCCAGCTGTTCCCAAAAGTTCATGGCCTTCCTCCACAAGGGTTTCAGTAGATTTGTTGGTCGGCTAAGGTCATGCATTTTTATCCACAGTCAAAATACACATACCGGTGTCGACTGCAGGGCAAGTTGGTCCCTTCTGGAAGAGGTCAACTCTCTGGGGTAAGCAAATGACTTGCCAGTAGTTAAGACTGAGAACATCCCCCATCCTGAAACTGCGGCCTTTCACCCCATTCTGCCCTTGGGTCAAAACCTCAGTGGATGGAAACATAGGGAAAACAACATGAGGGAAAGTGTACAAGGTGGTGAGACACAGCATCTCTCTCAGCCTTCATTTTGCTCATTCACGCTTTCTCAGTCACATGAGTCTTGACATTCAGCACAGACACTCTAACATCCAGCCTCTGCTATTACCCTTATATCACCTCGACAGAAGCTGTGATGACAGTCACATGCTAAACGTCTCTCTTTGTACAGTGTGCTGTAAGGCACAGCAGGACAGCCCAGTAATTATAAAACCTGCCCTATATGCAGGTTCCATCCCATCAATAACGGTGTGATCCAGAAACATGGAGGGGGTAAAGGTTAAACACTAGGCCGTGGTTGTGGTTACGGTCTGTGAAGCCTAGCGGAGGAGTCTGAGTTTGTATGCAGTCAGAGGAAGTTCGTCATGGGAGGTTTAACTTGCTGAAATGACCCATGGTCACTGAAAATGACCTTGGACAACATGCTTAAACCTTTAAGTGTATAGTTTTATCCTATAAACTACAGTACAAATTAAGTTCAGTATACTTCAATACTGAGGAACACTTAAAGTATATTACAGCACTTATATTGCAAAGTAAAGTAATTCCCTACCTTTGTGGTAGCTCCTATACCTTAATGAGCTTTATTCTATTTTATTACACTGCTTTACTGAATACTTGATTCTGATTGGTCAGTCATGGCATTCACTGTTTGTTATTTCTGAATATGCAGGACGCATTTTTGGACTGACTTAGACCGCTTGATTAATATGCATGAATCTTAAAAAATGGATGTTGTTTGGTCTGTATTTTCAACATGTTCTCATCTCAAGTTGTGACATATTGCCGCTTAGGTATCCTCCTGCATCTGCTGTTGACGTTGCCGGATGCCGCAACCAACAAAAGCCCATGGTTAGGTTTAGGAAAAAAACATCATGGATTGACTCCACGTTCATACAGGAAGCAAACACCAGGCTCCCAAGTGAATGTCTGTGGTTTGTTAGACCCTTCCACCACCCCTCCTGCCCACTCTATAAGGACTTGCCAGCCACTTATATTGTTATTGGCATAATTTCAACCTGACCCCGTGTGGTATCATACCAACGTAACGGGTGCCCTCCAGCCAATTGGCGACGTATCATGACATCGCAAAAGGTTACACCCGACTGCATTACCAACTGATGCGAACCGGCGGCATATCACATCACAGCGAAAGGTGGAATTGGGGTCAGGTGTCTGACGCCGAAATCACTGACAAAGCAGCGGTACTTGACAACTGTGGAATGAGAGCAGGCTAATATTTCTGAGAGGCAATACCAGGCCCACAGGACGTGCGCCAGACTTTGAAGCCAATTTTTGTTGTGGCCAAACAGTGGAATTACATCTGTCATGTGATACCATTTGCACAGCATTAGCACCTGTCATTTTTAGACGGTAACTTGTGACAAATTTAGCATCTTATTCAAACCATCAGGGAAAAAGCTAGACATATATTATGCTGTAATTTATTCTCATGCATGCTGCTCAGAATAATTCCAGTCCACAACTTTCACATGTTTTGTTGAGGATTTCTCTATTGAATCTAATTCAGCAAAGTTTTAAAATCCCAATTAGCATATATGCAAATGAACACACAATGACGCCATCAATATGCAAATGAGCTTATGAGGTCACCTGTTGACTTTTAGCAACTTTTGGAGCTGGTGCTTGCCGCTTTTATCGGAAGAATTGGCAGCACTGCCATTGTGCCTAAGTACAACCTCACAGAGCAGCTAGCATGGCTGTTATGTGAGAAACAACTAAATTTAAACAATTCTGTTCACAATGAACATGTTAGGTCATTGTTCCTGCTCTGGGTTTTTTTTTCTGACAACTTAATTTATGACTAAGATGTTTTTCAGCGGTCGACTGTCAAGTCTGGAAACACACCAGCATGGAGGGATTTCAAAATAGTCCCTTCTTCCAACTGTATTATGAGATAAAATCTGCTGGAAAAAGTAAAAATAAAAATGGACGTACACTGTGATGGATTTCCTGTCTCAAGAGAGTTTTAAGTTGCAGTAATTTGATTTTCGCACTATACTGAAATTACAGGCTTTGGACTTAGACAATAGCAGGCTGTAATATGAAACATAAGTGATTTGGAATGAATGGGTCAAAACACAAAAAACCACAAGTACGGTCTATGAGGTGTTTGCTTTTTTAAGCTGCTCTGAGATGACTCAACTATGACATGACTAGAATATAACAACTTTGGTGAAAAGTGAAAAGCAAACTGCTCCTATGTCCTGATATTTAACTTTTAAAAACATATCACTTTTGTCGTCCGATTCGTGAGCCTCCCTCCCCCTCTTTTAGAAATCTCCCTGCAGCCTTCGTGTGGGTATTTAGCCTTTAACATTTGTCCCCGCAGAGGGTCGTGACCCAAACTCACCCAATCACAGCACCAATCGTGCACATTAGAGGATCTGCTTTGCCCTCACCCTGACCTGTGAGTGCTGATACTTCCTGTAGCCACACGTCTGTCCTCGGGTCAAACATTACTCACTGCCAAAAACCCCTCAGCTTAGGGTCATCCGAGGCCAGCGCTCATTTCATAGTTGTTTACTTTTACGCAAGTTGCAAACACTCTGCTTAATATGTCATTGAGGTGATACACTGACAGATACATTGCACAGTATCCACCCATGAATTTATCTTGGCAGCATTTCATAGCCTGTCAAATACAACTATTTCTTTGCAAAGCCAAAGAATGAGCAGCAAGTGTGGAGGTCACTGAATCACACTTTTTCGAAGACAAACGTATACACACTACATCTGCATGGTTACTTAAAATGTTTGCACACACAGCAGCAAATACATGTACAATTAAAAGGGAAAAGTCACTGACAGTGATTCCTAGATGGATTTTACAAAGGTATACAAGGGATTTAAAAAAAAAACACACACCCACACATCCAAACACACACACTTGGGAGTAGCATTGAGGCTGTCTGGCTGAGGCTCGCATGCCATCACCCAGCTGCTTGAAACCGTGATGTATACGGTGAAAGGACGTGGCCCCCGGGTTATTAGCTGGAGCACGAGTCACCTCAGCAGCTGATTGTTGCCTTATTTCAACTGAGTTGTTCTTCCTCTCTCCTCTCAGACTCACATTTCATCGAACCCTCAGGGCAAGATGAAAGAAATCAAAGGCATGTGACCCGCAAAGGGATGGAAGAGAGGCTGTGATGGTGTGTTTATGTGTGTGTGTGTGTAGGTCTTAAAACTCAAGGGAACACTCAGTCGGCCCTGAGGTCATAAAACAGTTTGTTTCCATGGCTTTAATACAGTGAATTCATCATTATTCAGATCCACCAGTTGCTCGTTGTATTTCTGACAACGTGCTCAAAGTTTGTCTAGTCGTAGTTAGGGGGTGTGGTCATGCTAAGTATTGAACCAATGTAAAAAAAAAAAGTAGTTTCCATTGATCACTTAAAACACAAAAAACTTGCGAAAATAGGGGCCAGGTTCAAATATACCTTATAACTCTGTATTTTTAAGTTCATTTGATGTGCAAAAAGCAGCAAAGCAACTCTTCAGCATGGTAACGAATACTTTGTTTTCCCTCCTCACCGTAAAAGGATGTGACGTTTTGTGGACGGTCCCATAAATACTGACTTTATCTGTTTAGCCACACTTGCTGTTTCCACCTCTAACCACGAGTGTCGCCTGTGTGCTATTAAACCGAATGCTTAACACTGTCAGTCTGCATAGAAAAGCCAGAGTACTAATACTTTAGAAAAGACAGTTGCTAGCTTCTATCCACTTAACCAAAGGCCATTTGTATGAATTAGTAGAGAACATAGCAGGCCTGCACCGTGTTGGTGACCCCTGCTGCAAGGCAAACTAAACACTCCAGTGCTGCAGCAGCAGGCCAGCCAGCATCTGAGGCCACACAGCCAGGCCGCATGAGTCACACAGTCCCGAGCAAAAACCAAAATGTGTAAAAACTTCACATTGGCAGATTAGTTTGTTTACATCCTGCACTGGACGTGATTTGGCCAGGCTGCAGCAAGACACAGCCAGAAAGCCCGTCTTCTCTTTCCTCCCTTTAACTCGATCCTTCACTGCCTCTTTCCCTCTTTTTCTTTCTTCCTTCCTTCTTTTCTTTCTTCCCTCCTAACTATCTCCACCTCATCTCTCCCTCTCGCACCGCTGCCAAGAGCACATGACCATGAGGCAGAGTGAAGCGGAAAAATAAAGCAGCCCTGCCCTTGTAAAAAATTTAAATGAAGTAAAAAAAAAAAAATCAGACAAATTAATAACAACACCAAACAGATGGGGAAGTTGTATTTCCAGGATAAAACAAGACATTTGTAAAAAGAGAAGAAAAAAACCTTTCCCCCCCAACGGAGTTCGCCAAGTCATGAGCTCATACTTTGTAGGCCCTCTGCTGAATATCTATTCATAGCGTCAGCTCCAAGATGTCAGACTTTTATGACCCATTTCTCCTCTCGTTATCTGCAGCAACATTTAGGGGCCTGCTAATTTAACACTGGAAATATGGAAGTGTTTTCCTGACTTGGAAGCACACTTGGGATAGCTCACAGAACAGGCGTGTAGGGGGAATGATTAAACTCCTCGTACTTCTTGAAACATACAGGAAGACTGGTAAAAGTCAACATGTGGCTGTGGCTTTGTGTGCATGTGTGAGTGTCTTTTTCACACCAAGCTAGAGTATAATGATGAACAGGGTCAGTCTGGGGTAACAAGCACAGAGACACCCACGCCCTCGATCTGCGGTGGTTTTGAGGTCATGCCTGGCACGGCTCTCTGAGAGTGGTGACTGCATCAGAGCGCACTGTGGAGCTACTGCCTCTCTTCCTGCACCAGCAAGGTGAACACATTTTCTCTCTAGAAGTATTCTCCTTCTCTAAAACAAGCTGCATTCTGACACTGTTGTTGAAACCCTCATAACCTGCCAGAATGTCAGTGTTTTAGCTTGACTTCATGTATCATGGCAAAAATCCCCTAAATGGGAGCTACAGGGTGTGACAGCAGGTTTACAATGGGCTGCCAGCACCAAACAAAGCTCCTTTTAAAGACTCTGCACATCAACACAGGTGATTTGAGAAACTAATCAGGGTGATGTCAATCAGGTCTGCACATGCCAACAGAGAAGAGGTCTCATCAGGCAAACTAAGTGAAAACACCTGCGTGGGTGAACAAAGGTTGTGTGACACATTATACTACATATATCTAAAATCCTAAAGTAATGCACACGTTTCACAGATACTGAGAGAAAATACATAATTTTTCCCTCTTCTAATGAATGCACAGCATTTGTACTTCCATCATTTTACACCCCATTAAAGGGGCAGTTTGGATTTTTTTTAAGTTGGTTTGTATGAGGTGCTTATCCATAGTCAGTGTATTACATACAGTAGATGTCAGTCTACACGGCCCCAGTGTGGAGAAGCAGGCTGGAGTCTAACATGGAAGCTTAGCAATCTACTGTTGTGGATGGGGGTCGGCAATGAACAGTATTTTAGCAACCTAAACAAATGCCCACCTTAAACAGCTAATATCAGTTCAAGTGTGCTTTATACTGAGAGTATTTTCACTGCTTTATCTTTCTGTCAAACAGCAATTTCCAACAGGGAACTGAGGCTTTCTTCAATGCCAGACTCCATTAAGAAAACAGTGATTTAACATTACTGAACACTGAAGCTAGTGCTGTATCGCTGCCTTGATCAGGTTTTCTTTTGTGCATTACTGTATGACTTCAGCACTGAAATTGGTAAGGTTGAATTCACCAAAGTCACACAATAACAGAAACTAACTAAATGATTGAGGCAGCAGTAGACCAGTAGCTCCTGTGTTCAGGAAGCCAAAATTACTGTTTTTCTCAATGGAGTCTGGTGACTTTGAAGACTGTATAGATGTGGAACTGAAGCTGTTAAAGGCTTATCCGTTAGAATGGGATTGGAGAGGTAAAGCAGTGAAAATACTCTTAATAAAGCGTACACTTTAACTTTTATTTAGCTTCCGTGTCGGACTCTGGCCTGATTTTTTAAACTGGAGGTGTGCCGACTGCCATCTGCTGTAGGCAATACACTGACTATGGTTAGGTACCTTATACAACTGAACTATCCCTTTAACCTTAAAAATATCTGACTCTGAAATATCTGCCATTCAGTTTAACTGGAACTGCTGCCCACAGCATTTGCCCTCATGTGGACACAAATCAACAGTGTAAATGTCACCACCTGAATGTTCTAAGCCCCATCAGGCCCAAACAGCCCGAGCCTAATCTGACAAGGTGGACCTTATGGGCACATTATGTTTTTCTGTGGTACAAGATTCAGAAAAATAATTTATCACAAACATTTGTTGGTGCAACCAAATGAAATAACATCTTAAACTTTATGTTAGTGATGTTACTCCTCTGTGGGAGAGCATGAGCCCTTAGTTGTTTTAACTTTGTGAAACTGCTTTTGCTTCACGTATTGTTTTTGTTATAATGATGCTGAAACCTGAGAGCATTAAGAGGAAACTGGCATTTCAGTAACTGGAACATACTGTCACTTACAACAAACATGACGCAGCTAGCCTGGCTCTGTCCATGGGTCACAAAATCTGCCTATCAATTCCTTTGAAATTCACTGAATACCAGTTGTATTTGTTTGATGAATACAAAAGTTGTGTAAAAATTTTATGTTGCAAAATCATTTTGTGCTGGACTGTTTCTTAACTGGGAGCAGTGACCTCGTAGACTTATTTACCTACACCATAAGGTTGCCTGGCAGCCAGCAGAGACTCCAGGATATCACTATGCCCAGCCCAGGACACTGGGAAAGCTGCTTAGCCTTGCAGCCAATTTTTCCCAGTCGCCACTGGCAGTATTGCAGCAAAAAAATCCCCCAGATTCTGTTCTACTACACACATATATTACAGTGTCATCAGCATACATTTAGACAAACCTTAGCACAAACATTAAAGTTGCTTTTGGTGTATTACTGTAAAAGCTGAAGGTAGGATATCCTTAAATATATTTATTATACTTCTCATATAAATTTGAGAATGTTTTCTTTCTCGATTTGCCTTTTAAGTATGCTTTATGTATAAGTAATGCACCTCTACTGTACATCTACTTTAAGTAGATTTATATTTTACTATTAGTGCAACCAAAATAAAATGTAATTGAACAAAAAACTAGATCTCAGAGCTGCTTTTTAGTGCAACTAGCCACAAAATACCAGATTTCCCTTTGTGCGTATCCTGTTGCTTTTGCACCATCTATAGGGTAAAGCTGTCAGTTAAAATGGGCATGAATTTTCTACCACTAAGTTTGGTTGTTGTTGATTTTGAATTTGGGAATTGTTTGCCATAGACCAGGGATACTCACAGGTCACAGGTCAGGTGTACCCAGGGACACTTCTAGGACTTGAGGACATTTTGGGGCCTAGCCTGGACCTCTGTCAGGGGAATAAATAAGTACTTTTTTATTCACTCTAGCACCTTATTTACATTGTTACTCAATTTATTTCACTTGGCCACCCGGCACCCTATCAGAAGCCAGATTTGGCCTGAAGGCCGAAGGTTAAGTGTCACTGCCATAGACTGTGTAAAAGAAGTGGACGTCACACTGACATCAACCACTGGTTTGTGGACTTCCATTTTGGAGCCTCAAGTTTGGCATTTTGGCCATTGCCATCGTACTTTTTTTGGAGCCAGAAATAACCAGATTTGGATCAGAGCAGTTGTGTATTGTTAGTTAATAAAGTGGGTGTACTACTCGTTAGATGGGTGGGCCACTGAGGAGGCAGTGGGTATTCTCTCCTATATATTCCACTAGCTTTTTGGCTGATAGGTGGATATACTGTAAACGATCAGAAAAAGACATGGGTATAGAATGCCTGAGGGATGGTGTTTTTCTGTAGGCCAACATGGAAGTTAACATCGCATTTGTTCCCTTGTCAAAAAGCCTACTGGATTTTTCCATTGGATTTTGGATTATTGTCGACAATAAGCTCTGTGGCACACAAACGTTTATGACTCTTACATGTTTGGTTCAGCGGGATAATCTTCACAAGTGAACACCACTTTCATGATTATTGAAGCCTAGATGCAATCGCCAAAAGTAAAAAGCTAATGTAAGGCTATAAAGAAACTCCACTGCAGTCGCATGACCTTATGTCACCACCATAACAAGACTATAAAGGCGTGTTCAGCTTGGCTTGGCGTGTTGACCTTCTGTAGGTTCATTTGGCCACTTGTTAGCAACCACCTTTTTTAAGACACATAGAGGCTTCAAAGTTCACAAGTTAACCACAGACCTTATTTCAGGCATCTAAGAATAAACCCATTCAAGAAATCGACTGACTTTAAGATGAGGGGATTGTGAGTGGTAAAACGCTAACTCATTTCTAGGTTTTCTAGGTCTTAGACCTGTTGTCCTCAATCGTGGACACTTTTTGTGCCATCTAGTGGTAGTTAGAGCACAATACACTGATCCATGTAAAAACAAGATGGCGGCCATCTCTTCCAAGTCAGTCTGCAGCCGATCCCGACACAAAAGTGGACAAGGTCCCAAAACCTGATCACATTTTATGGTTGAAACTTGTTTATGTATTATTAATAATGTTGGTGGTTTTATATGGAAACAAATTTGCAATTAGCAAAAGTAACAAGCTGAGACACAATTAGGAAGTTCTAGTTTGAAGACATTAGGACTTAATTATCGTTGACCGTGTTTAGTTTTTAAACTTATCAGTTCCTACTGATCTCAATTAGCTAGGAGAGATTAAAAATGCATACCAAACAAAAGTATGGGTCTCAGCAGGATATAGAATTCTTCTCGAACAAGGATGACTTGTGCCTCCACTTTTCCCCTATCAGTTATGAGGCAAATGTCAAGGACTTTATAAAAAGCCACATGGTGGCACTATTGTATACAAATCAGCACAAAACCTATGATTTGTTTCCACCAAATTTGATTGAAATCTATTAAGCAGGTCACAAAACAAAGCAACAGGACCAAGTTTAGACAGAGACACAAACAAAGAGGATTGAAAACTTCCTCAAAGTGGAAATAAAAAGATAAAAAATGATGGATTAGATGGATTGGACATATTTGCACTTCTTTTCGAGACAGCATCGAGTGTGTGCCAATACATTTTAACATTATGCTGTCATTTGACATGTCCTGTGTTCAGAAGTAAAAAATGTATGATGTCAAAAAAAGAACATCAATGAGTTAAAGTGTTGCAATCCTCTCTAAGAGTTTACAAAAAGGCCATGAGCTCACTGCAGTCACAGCCAGTATGAGATATTGTAGGAATAGCTCTCTCTCTCACTCACTCTGTATTTGACTCCTACACGCTGGTATCAACAGGAAAGAGGCAGCCAATGAAACTAATTGGGTGGTGTGTGTTTTATGAAAAGAACAGCCTGTACTGTCCCGGGCTCCCTCCCACAGCTCTGTGACTGGCTGGCTCCTAAGTGGTCTGCTTTTCCTCTCTCTGCTGTGATTGGAGCCAGAGAATGCCAGTAACTACAAACTTTTTTTCCCCCCTCTCTTTTCCTCAGGACGTACCCTTGTTGTTTTCAACTTTGGAGGCAGAGCTGGGCTGTGACGAGCACAGTCACAGTCTGCACTCTGGTGCCGTGCCTGCACTCAGGATGTACACGGTGTGCTGGATTTCAGGCCAACCACACACATTATATCACTTTATTGTAGCTGATATTGCATGTACAGCTGTAGGAAACACAAGTCCTAGTCGTGGAATATTATAGGACTGTTGTAGAAATGCTTTGGTGGTCAGGCTCTTACAGGAATAAGCTCTCAGCTAAATTTGTTTTTTATTATAATGTACACAGTGGGCCTGTAAAACCTCCCTGTAGCACACAACAGACATTATGTTTATTTATGAAGTTATTTACTAGTGGTTATACTGCAGATATGTTGCGGTATAGTTATTAATCGTATCACTGCTGTGTCATTCCTCAGACTGAAGAACTCATTAAACCTCTTTAATAACATGCTTGCATCTCCATCAGGCCTTTGTTTAAGACTTAATAATCCCTATGACCCATCCGCCAGTTTAAATGGGCGGATCACTTTAAAGTGTTTGTTAAGGGTGGAGTGTTTGTGTGCTTTGCAATCAAAAATAGTGAACACATGCATTTATTATTACACCAGCGTTGCCTTTTAATCAATCAAACCGCAGGCTGAAGAAAAGAGAGAAAAAAAAAAATACAAAAACACACAGGATATAAAATCGATTATTAGGCTCAGTTTTGCAACAGTTTATTTATCTTAAAAACAATAATGAAAATATATATTTACAAAAATGTCGCTTTGGGAAGCTATACATACACCCACAACAAAAAGCTCAACATAAATAAGTTAGTATAATTTTTTCAGTGTTTTAGAAAAAAAAAGAAAAAAAAAAGGCACACAGGTACACTTCAAAGTTTTACACCAAATAAGGCAGTGTCACTTTGTTTTTCTGCCCTAAAAAAAAGGTAATTAACAATAGTGCAATTACATGTTCCACATGAATTCCACACCACAAAGACAAATCTTTGATTCACATATTTGCATAATAAGCAGCCCAGTGATTTTAACATATTTTACATCTATGTTAACCTGGACTACACCACTTATTACAAGGGGCGGATTATGTGGCCGAAAAGCCACTAAAAAAAAATATGCACCTAATTTAAAAATAAAAGCTAATTCTTAGGATTATTAGCAAATACTGTTAAAATTTGGTTGGATATTGCTCAGCAGTTTTGCCACCCTCCCACCCCACCCCTCACCCCCAGAACAAAGGCACAAACTTTGGCAAAAAAAAAAAAAAAAAAAAAGGAAAGGAAAAAAGAATAAAAGAAAAATGGGGGGAATAAGGAGACAATATTTGCATGTAAACTTTATCCTGTCATGGCTGTTCCCAGTTAGATGGACCCTCAACTTACACTGTGGCCATCTGGGCCTTCAAAAAAACAAGATATATAACACTGGGACAAATAAAGCCATAAAAAAAGGTGAAGACATTTTGTTTCCACACAACCCTGACTTTTTGAAATCTGCATTTTTAACTTACATCAATTACCTGAATAATGAGACAACAATGACCACTTTAAACAAAATAATATTTCTCTGATGGAAATTGCACTGCAACTTCCCGAGTCAAATTCACACAGTTATTCAAAATAACATTTAACAAAAAAGGTATGAAAAGCATAATATGCTTTTTTTATGTGCTACATCTGAAACATAGGTAGTAGATAAAAAAATGAGCAAAAATCCATTTGCACACTGCTACATTGTCTGCTGCTTCTGAGGCATTTTAAATGAAATGAGTGCCAAAACTTGATAGTGTACATATTCAGTGCTTGTGCGGCCTCTCCTCCTCCCTTCTGTTAGGAAAAGGCTGCTTTTAGATTTTTCTCTCCCACCTGTCAGATGATGAGAAAGGCTACAGTATACCACCAGCAACAGGTCTCCCAGCTCTGCGGGACATAAAAGAGGAAACGGGCTGTTGAATGGTGCAATTGAAAAAGCAGTTGCTCACTCTTGATATCCCTCATGCACGCACACACACACACGCAGGGTGAACAGTCATAGCTGGAGTTGTGGAAGATGAAAGAAAAAAAAATAAATGTGCAAGTTTGAACGGCTGATGACGTGTGCAGGACAGAAAGGTGTTTACAGCTGTTACAGATGCTCATGATAAACAAGTACACACACATCTCCAAGTTGTATTTTACACTGTGAAAACATCTGTATTATTATCCAGTCACACTGCTTAATAACAGTGGAGTGTGGAGATAATGGTTTCTAACCTGGCACTGATTTCACTGGACCTCCGCGCTCCTCTCTGACCTGCTGGGTCTCTCCTCCGCGGCTTTCACCGCCTGACTTCCTGCACCGTCCGACTGGTCTTCATCATCATCTTCGTCGGTATGCGACCTTTTACTCTGACACTCGCTGGAGCAGGGACCTGGCAGACATTAAAAAAAGCACGCAGAAAAGTTGTCAGGGTGTTTGCGTGTGTGGAGCTGCACGTTCACTTTAAATGGCACCTGACATCCACGGCATGCTGGAGAATTTAAAACCGAGGATAGTTGGAAAAATGTGCAAACTATGCAGATAATAAGCGCGGGGTTGAGTTTATAAACAAGCGTGCATTACACTGTCATCTTCATTAGTATTTAGATTTTAAATAATGAAGAAATTCTGCCCCCTCGGTGCTCCACACACCGATCGTAGCCTGCGGCTGAACCCCTGACACAACTGTTGCTTCGCGCCTCTGCATTGCGGCACAGCGCAAACAAAAATGCGTGGCAGCCTTATTAAAAGGTAAATCACCTGAGTCCCCTGAACGCCTCTTCCTCGCAGCGTCTCTGTGCGGCTGCTCCGGCCGCCGTTCACTCCTCTCCTCGGCATCCTGGGGAGGCTGGCTCCCGTGAGGCGGTCTGCGATAAAACTCCGGCGCGTCGCGCTCCTCCTGCCACTCGTATCTCCGCGGGGAGAGCGGTCTGTCGTTCACTGGGTCGTAATTATACACCTCCGTAAAACGCTGCACATCTTCCTGTATCGAAGCCTCCACATACCTCCGTATCTCCTCTCGGTCGGGTCTGCCGAAAAGATTTCTGCTGACCGAAGCTCTGACGTTGTCCGGCTGCCGTGCATCCACCCTCTCCACTGTCGGGCTCGCATTAGAAAGGCGAACATCTGACATTTTGTTGCACATATGACAAGGGGAAAAACACAAACTTCTATTTCCAAGTAGTAATCCTTTCAAATGCAAAGTCACGGGGATGATGCGTGCATAACTCCGCGCGTATCATCCAAAACGCGTACGCGCAACAACAACAAAAAAAAAAAGAAGTTGGATTAAAGCGTCTCCAAGGGCGCAGGGGCGTTTAAGAGAGCCACTCCTGTCAAGTCCGTAGTAAGGCTGATGAAAACAACAAGTCAAGTCATAACAGCCAACATGGCGTTAGAGGGTGCTATGAGTGAAGAAGGAAAGTTGACATCAAGGACTATTTAAACAGAGAAGGCGCTTCATTGGTCTGCGCGCAAGGACCGCCCATAGTGCAATCTTAAAGTCGAACAGGAGCAACAACAACACAGAGCTGGATTGGATTAACTCTACACATGAATATGACCCAATTAATCGGTTTGATTAGTTAAATGCATAAAGAGTAAAAGGAGCAGAGGCTGTGGTTATAAAGGAGCGCGTTATTATGCTTTATCTGTCCATTAGCACTTGATTTGTAGCAGCAGGCATCAGGTTAACTGAACACCTACAGGTCAAAGATATCATTTGATCTTATTATGTGTCATGTACTTTGTGCTCATGCACTGTGAGAGCTCCTGCATTTAAAAAAAAAACATCAGCAAACAACAACAGACAGAGATTTATCTCACTGCAGGAGCAGTAGTGTGAGGTCTTGCTCCAGGCTGGTAACACTATCACAGGAATCAATTATCAAATGATCGTACGAGTGCTGACAGATAGCACTGCTTGATCTGATTTGGTGTCACATAAGTGGTTTAGGCACACTTGATTCAATCAGTGTAAATCCATTCAGTTATAGCTTCAAGGCTATTCAAGGACAATGAGACATTAAAATGAGGTTTTATGCAGGAAAACAAAAAAAAAAAAAGAAAGCCACAAATCTGCCTCCTGGCATCCGATGACATCAGCTCTAGGGGCAAAAAAGCCTTCCGTCATCGTTGGCGCCTTGCCTATCGCTGTCAGACTTTGCCACTGGTGCCACAGAGATGGTTAGTGTGTGCCACTGCTTGTAATTGCTTGTGTGTGCTTGGAATTTAAATACCAAGGAAACAGAAAGTGGTGCAGCTTTAAAATAAATAAATAACGTCATTGAAATTCAGCACCATTTCCCTCTGGAGGGGTTCTCAGTGTGCATCCTAAAAAAAAAAAAATCCTTACTTAAGATTTTAATTGGTGTTCATGCCAAGATTGAAGTTATTAAGTTTATTTTCTGTACATCCCAAAGCAGTACAGGAATCCTGGAGTAATTGAGTGAATGCTTCAGCAAAAGTAAGCACTCCTTGTGCCCAGGAGTTCACCATGTCCCAACTTAAACTCTACAGCGAATGTCGCTCTGCATTCCTCTTCAGTATTTGCCAGTTAAAAAAAAAAAAAAAAAAAAGAAATCACTGGGCCTGCCTTAAAGGCCATGCTGTTTCAATTAACCCTCGAAACGTCAAACATCTCGTGATGAATACAGCGAGGCCATCTGTTATATCGATGTTATCGCCGGGATCACACTTAATCCATAATGTGTTTATGCTGCTGCAAACTGTGCGTGGTGTTGTACAGAGTGATCCCTGAGATGAAAACAGGTTTTGATCAAAATGATTAAACGGGGGCAAGCGAGAATGAAGACAAGAGAACATTTTGTCTGGGTCTGATTTGATACTCTAAGGTGTGTATTTTGAAAATGAAGTTACTGTTTAACACGGCTAAATGTAACAGAGTGGGATGATGCAACTGTGGCAGGCTGTAGTTACACATTAATTATGACCCATGATTAAACAGTCAGACAACAACAGAGAAAGGTCACTGTCTGGATCTTTTTTATAGACTAAGATAACACAGAAAAATATTTTTTTTTTGACTCCACGGGAGTCAACAGTGCACCCTCTGACCATGCACACACAGATGAGGAGGATAACACTGATGCACTAATAAAAAGGATGCGTCATGTCAGCACAAATGTGTCCATGGTTAGAGATAATTACTCATATAAATGTTAATGTTACCATATGTTGCTGAAAAGTCATAAAAATGTGTCCTTATTAAAAAGGGGCATTAAAACATTGCACAACAGGCAAGGTTCATCAAGTTAACAGTCGAAGTTCAACTGGAGGCAATTTCTTTACACTGCAAGAGCAGCTGAGCGATGAAGCTGTGTTTAAATCTGCCTAGCAACTGGTCTTCAGAGTTGCTATTACGTCCACATCTTATTTTGAGTCATACAGTATTGTAATAATAGTAATAAACTGTTTGTGAGAGGCATCGGTGATCAGATATTAGCAATAATTTTCAGTCTTTCTCTTGTTCTTTTAGCAAAAAAATTAGAGCAACTGTAAGGGCATTGTGCACAATCAGTGCATGACATCATATTTTTAATTGCTGCAATCCAGCGGGGCTGACTCCAAGCCTGCAACCACAATCCATCAGGGGTCCGGCAACACTGGTCACACCCGCTGCTTGCCTCTACCAAACTCTCTCAAAACAAATAACACCCTCAAGGTGAAAACAGCAGCCTCACTTTCCTGGACTCGAGCATAAACTGGTGTTTTTCTAATTAATTCTCCACTAAAATATAAATAATCAATTACAGGATGATTTCACGTTCTCAGATGGTGTTCTTGCAGTTTGGTCCAGTGTAAGTGTGCACAAAGAGTGCTGGTAAAGCACCTTGACACAGTTAAATGAGCGTTCAAACATGTCTTTTCTGTTGGTGAGCATGTTATGGACCTCTTGTTCAATGTCACGAGACAGCAGCCTTGGAGCTGTGCTTCTTCTTGGCCAGCTCGGCCTGAATCTGATGGGGGAACTGCTCCAAGTGTTTGTTGACACACTGCATGCAGAACCTCTTGGTGTAGAAGAGACTGCAGTCCTGAGGGAAAAGAAAGCAGAGTCCGGCATCAAAGCTCCGTTCTCACATAAACACTGGATGTCTATTTGTGAAACTGGATTAATTGATTTTAAAGGCCTCAGAGCTCACTCAGCACCAACTGCAAAAATGTCACATGATTGCAAAGTCATCTGAGGAAAGCATCCAAACCATGTATGTATTTATCAGCAGTGATCTGCGGGGTCAGCTCATGCCAAGTGGAAAACTGTCACAGCAGCAAAGCCACGGAAGAGACATGCAGTTTAAACTGATCAACACGCTCCTCAGTTACTTTTCCTCGGTGCATGGGCATTCATTATTTCATAGCCTGCATTACACATCCATATTATTAGTCTGTGGCAAAAACAGACCGAGGTAGCTCAGTCTAAAGACATCTTACCGATCCAACACAGACACACATGCTGCACAGGCTGCAGGTAGAGCCCAACACAAGGAACTTCTCCTTGTCCGGACTGAAGGGGTCCTGGGTCACAAAACACTCCTCCAGCAGCCTGGTTAACGACAGAAATGCGGACATAAGCTGATATATAACTTAATTTAGACTCATGTGGCTCACAAACATCAAACAGGAGTGAGTTTCAAGGCAGAACTTGCTATAAACGCAACGTACAAATCACAATAGGGTGTAATGTGTGTCTAACGTTAGACGTTAGCATTTAACAACATTAGCATTAGCATAGCTAGCTCCAGAGCGCTAACGGAACACTTTTTGTGTAATGTCCACTTACACAATGGCTCTGGTGTTTGGTGGTTTCTGGCCGTAGTAAGTGAAAGGGCTGCTTAAATCACATAACTGGCAAGTAAATGTTTTTGGACGTGGCTCGCTTGGAGTTTGGTCCATCTTTCAAAGCACAGCAGCAAAGGAGAAAGCTACTTCCTGGTTTTCATGTCGACTCCGGCCATGTTGTTTCATGAAGCTTTAGCGCCACCCAATGGACTGGGGAGGAAGAACAATAGACTGTGCACACATATAAATACAATTATACATATTTTTTCAAAGTATCAGGATTTTTCAAACAAATGTATGTTGATATATATTGTATTTAAAATATGAAAATTTTGTAAATCAGCTAAAATTAATAGTATTGGCTATTTTCACAGTAAAAAAAAAATCCTTAGATAATACATTTTTCAGCAGGTACTTGAACTTGTCATGAAGGAAAAGCACAAGTGTAGTTAATGACATTAATGGCTTACTGGGTCACTTAACTGAAACAAAGCTGTCATTAACATTATTAGTACAACCTGTGCTTTTCCTGCTGTGCCAGCTTCATATAGCTGCAGCTTAGAAGGCCATTTGTGTAATTTATTTGACAACAATGATCAGATTATATTGGCATCATTAGGCAGGTAAATAAGTCAGGGCATTACATATATATCTCAGTTAAATATATTAGTTTATTTCTACTACATGACAATTCATTTTATTGAGACAGCAAATGTATTTCAATGTACACAGTACTGTACATGATAAAAAATATTAACAGTTTTCACAACAGTGTTTCAGTACTACATCGGGAGGTGAAGTGTAAGTGCAGCAAAGGAGGCAGTCAGTGCTGCACACTCACCTTTCACTATGGTCACCACATTCCTGCTATATTTACAAAATAAAACATAAACCAGCTTAAAAGATTATTGTGTTTGTGGTCAAAATATTCAATACTGGCAGATACTGTATTTTCTTTTTTTTAATGTGTCTTAATGGCAGGATTTGTACAAAAAATAGGTGAGCTATCATGTTGTTGGCTCTTAGCAGTAGGATAAAGGATTACAATAAATACATTACACATTAAATTACAATATTTTCAAATGATGCACCACTGTTCGTTATTTATGATGTGAGAACATTCCCTGATCCATCACTAAATGGTTAACAATTGCTCTATAACTATTATGTATTTGTTTTGTGGTGAATGTTAACAGTGAGGTCAAAATAAAGGAAACATTATGGCACTGCATGAGCACTGATACAGGTGTTTCTGCAGCCACTAATCTCAAAATGGTTGTGGTCGATGTCATTAAGGCACTAGTTCACAATGAACAGACAAGACAAATCCAAATGGCTTCAATAACATATGCGCTAAATATCCAAAATATAAGGAATATGTCTAGTATTGAGTTTATTGCCTATTGCTCGACTGACATTTCAGTTGCCTCAAAAATTAAAAATGATGTATGTTCTCTAACTTTTCGGCTTCTTTTACTGCATTTCAACTTATTGTTCACAGGAAAAATTATTTATTTATTTAGCATCAGTGCACATATGACTGTAGTAGTCATGTCCGGGTATCTTTAATATGTGTACACCCATTTTTAATGCCATGCAAATATGCACAGCCTACTCCCTACTGAGCTTTTGTTCAGTCTGTGGAGTAAAAGCTGGCATCCAGAACCCAGTCCATAGCAGTCAGGTGCTCTTATATCAATGCATAAAAAAATACCTCGACACATCTGTGGTGTAAGATTGAAAAGTCTGTTCCCCAGTCTGTCTCCTTCCATGGAAGCAGCCAGGCCACCTAGAAGAGCTGCCCGTCCCCCCAAAAAGAATTTATGTTTTGTTCCAGTAAGTCACAGGGTCTGAATGCACCCGCTGCAGATCACAGCAGCATGCACCCATCAGAGCTGCACAATAAGCTGCTTACAGTACACTGATATGCATCATTATATCAGTCAATATTCATGCACACCCAGTTTTGAGTGGCATACACAAATATTCCTGTCCCTGTTCATGACCGTGTGCTATCATCTCAGTACATGTCCCTGTATATTTCTTGCAGGAGCGGGTGCAGCGACGTGTCCTCTGTGGTCTTGATTTCCTGCACCAACTGAGCATGCTCGGTGACCAGCTCCCGGAGGTCGGCCAGTTTCTGCAGCAGTCTGGGGAAGAGGAAGTTGTTGTCCGGGTGGTTGGCCTGCAGGTGGAGCCGTAGCGCCTGAATGATGCTTTCCTGCAGCCGCTCCACTAGAGGCACATCCACCAGGCCTGGGCGATCTGCAGGGGACAGGATCAGATAGAGGGAGAGATACAAAGGAGGATTGAGTTTCTTTGAGCACTTCAAAATATAATTAATTTTCCTCACGATGTCAGTTACCTCCACAGCAGATGATGGCAGCCACGAAAAGGGCCAGGTCGCTGTCGTCCAGCTCCAGGGAGTTGAAGCGTGTGGCAAACTGGAATTTGGGCTCCATCATGTCGCTAAATGGCCGCCGGAGGCTCTTGAGGAATTCTCGGGTGATGAAGCCTCCACCGCGAGCCACCAGGAGGCCGTCTTTGTTCATGCATGATGCTAGGAGGGTGAAGAGGGCTTCATAAACGCCGTACTTCAATAGTGTCACCTGAACAGGCAAGTAAGAAAACAACAGCATGAATGAGATGTGTTTAAAAATGTGTTTCAAATGATTTCACATAAAAATTCAAACAGAAACACATCTTTAATTCAAGTTCAGTAAAATCCTTCTCCACTCCTTACATAGACTGACATGAAGGCACATGACAGATCCAGCTTCCCTAACCCCACCTGATCATTCAGATCCAGGCTCTGGAAGCCCGGTACCGCCTTGGCGAACTCCGTCAACTCTGTGACCGTCTCCACTGAGGTGCTCTGGCAGCAGTGGAAGAGCCTGGCTACAGCTTCCCCCTGCTGGAGCTCCCCACACCCCGTGGCCGGAACCAGCTCCCCAGCTTGAAGGCGGCTCTCGGGCTCTGGACTGTCACCGTTTACCATATGGACCGCTAACGTCCTCTCTGCCAGCTGGAACGTCTCCATGTCGTGGATGACGAAAGGCTGCGGGGAGAGGATGTTGGAAGGTGAGGATAATCTTTATTCTGCAGAGATAGACACTAAAGAAGATTGTATTTTGCTTTACCGGTTTGCTAGTTTTTCCGGTGAGTATGAGCCGAGCTTTTGCCTTGTTCATGTTGAAGTTCTTCATATAGGCTTCGTGGATCTGCCCTACCAGAATCTTGTGGTCGGCCTGCATGGGGCTCACTACCTCTTTCTCCACCATCTTGCTCTCTGCCTTCAGCTTTAGCTTCTCCGCCTGAGGCATCCGCCCGAACCGGATGGCTGGTGCATAGAGACATTCATCATTAGCAACAGCAAGAGGAGTTTTCAAAATGGTAGGTATGTTATTTTACAACACAGACACAGCAGATAAATCCACCTACAGAAAACACGTATGCGCGCAGACAAACACAAACATTCACTGTTCTCTTTCCTCTCTCCTGAGGACAACATGTCGTCCTCCTCTCAGGTTTCTGACACTGTTCTGTCTGCAGTGGGAGGCCATCGAAACGAACCCAATGACCCCTCAGCAGTCGGTGCAGATGACGGGCCAGATGTGGAGCTATACGGGCCTGTGTTTTCTCAATGTCAAGCTGGCTCCAGCAGGACGTTGTTCTATAAAAACCCAGTCAATGTAAAGCATGCTGATTTGGAGCCAAATCACATTAGGACACGTTCTGCTGTTGCTGAGAACACATAATATGGTGTCGACTGAGGACATGCTGAGCAGAGATTTATGTAACTGCATTCATGAAGCTTAGCTGCAAGTTCTGTCCGTGCTGTATCAGTGTTTCAGTGGACACTGTGAAGTGAGTGAAAGCAAGACTGTTTTGAAAGATAATGCAACACATTTTCTAATTTCTTCCAAATGTATTAAAAGTTGAATTCACGCAAAAGAGCGATAAGCAATGAAACACACTCTTAACTTGCTCTGGTATGACCAGTAGCTTACTGCAGCTAATGTTAACCAACTTTAGCAAGATCATGCAGTGTAACTGATGTTAGCAAGTCTGTTTACTGGCTTTATGACTCTTTTCTGTCTACATTTACCATTACCTTCTGCTTAACAACTATCCTATGGTTGCCACTTGTGGCTGTTATTTAGCTTTACACTACTCTGGAGGTTTCAGGTCTTACCATTATGGGACATGCCCACAGAGAGGCACTTGTGGAATCGACAGTACTGGCACTTGTTGCGGTTCTTCTTTTGGATTTTGCAGTTGCGTTCACACTTATCATACTCCAGCTTCAGCCTGATTGTCCTCCTGAAGAAACCCTGGTTGAGACAGAATTGCAAATACTGTAGCTATAAACTTCATATGATCTAATTTGAGTGCACAAAAGGCCCACAAAAATACTCTCCTAGTACCTCAGCCAATATGGAAATCACTTAACCTTCATGATGAGTCTATGTCCTGTACACTTCCCTTGCCTTACAGGTCAGAAACAATCTTGGAACCCATCAGCTATTGTCCGACAATGATAAAGCCTCTGGGGGGCAATATGTCAGGCTGATCTGGTGTAGCTAGCGGATATCCAGACTTCCGCTTAGGGTGTGCCAGCCATTTTGGTAAATCACTAAAAATAAAAAACTAATATAAAGCCAAATCATTGTCAGACAATAGCTGATGGGTTTCAAGATTGCATTTCGGCCAATGCATTCCACCTCTCCACACGGACTGTTAATCTGCTGTGTAAACATGATTGGTCGACACTAGTCAGAGTACAAACAGAGTATACACAGAAACAGGGAAAACTTAAAATACCAAATCTTGTCCAGTCACCTGACGATTCTGCATACAACAGACAACTTTTCAGCTTTTCCCCACTAGCTTTTCCAAGTGGTATTATTGCTGGCGCCACTGTCACAAAAACAACTGGATCACATGCATCTACTCATGGACGAAAGGCTTGTGAACATCAATGGCGTCCTCCTCGAAAGAAAATAGTTCCTACATGAATCTGCTCACAACAGGTCAGTGAATTATCTTTAATAACCTTGTCATGATTTCTGGAAAGAGACATCGCTGTTGAGTTTTTTAAAAAGTATTTTTTGGCACAGTTAGCACCACAAACCAAGCGCCATCTGGTTCCATTATATTTAAGAGAAGGCAGACATCTCTACAGCCGATATCTCCAACACTCTGCAACTCACACCAGAACAATCTACACTGATAAACAGCACTACAGGTGAGAGGGAAAATATGTACTTTTAATTTTAGGGTGAACTGTCCCTTTAAGCTCTGTTTAATGGTGCTCTTGCATCGCTTCCCAATTGCTCTGTGCAGTGAGCCATCAGCGCTGAGTTGCATGGTGTGAGACACTGTTAGACTTAGCAAGTGTAGTTATAAATGTTATTTAGGAAATATGGTCATGTGGCTCTTGAACTCTTATTTTAAGAGGCATGAGTACCAAGGCTGTGGACACACCATATGTCACACACCTATATCTGCAGCACCTTATAATACTGTACATGCATTAAACATTGTAAGCCCTGGTTGGACCGTATGGTGGAATTACATCTATATTTAAAGAGAGATATGTTTCAAGGTGTACAGTAAACTCTGACCTTTCCGAGGAACAACTCTGACATACAACAAGACATACTGCAGCCCCTCAGCACACACTGGGATACAGGGCAGTGGGCCAACACGTGCTAACAGATGTCGCACATGTGCCGAAACACATGATCCTTTGACGCACACTCGCACACACACCTATGTGCATCACTGAAATTTCAAGCAGGACATTCCTCATCCCTCACTGTCGAGAAGGCAGTACTGATTTTCTGGCAGTATATCTTTAACCACATGGTCATGCAATACATCACCCATCATTTTACAGAAGGTCTTGTCTGCCTTTATGTTGCAGACACGTTGTTATTATGGGTTATTGTGTGTCGCAGATCACTTTTTGTGGTATTTTTAACCAAAAAAATCTACTTTTGTGGGGAGAACTGGGTCATGAAAACACTCTGAAGGTCCAGGCATATGATAGTCATCAAAAATACATTACAGAACAACAGAACCGCACAGGGAGGAAAAACAGATGTGTGTGTTTACAGCATGCATGTCTTTGCATGTCTGCATATGGGTGTACAGACACAACCAGTACTTAGTCGTGATATATAGCTGTGAGTAACATGACTAAGACGTAAGCAAACATAGATTGTGCAACGCTTCCTTAAGGGCAAACGTCTTTTAGTGAAACTGAAAGAAAAGTTTAAATTTAGACATCTTTGTGGCCTATTCAAACTAACTTCCACTTATTGAGCAGGTAGAGGTGTTGTGATTAACCTTCCCATTACTGAAGGCTTTCTCTGGCTGCTCTGCAGCTATAAACCTCTCATGCAAATTCCTACCATCATCACCACAGACTTAATCCCTCGCACCACATTCCATTCACATTCCCACTATTGAGCGCTCCTCTCTTAAAGCGAGGTGTTGAAAGTGATACGCAGAGCCTGACCAGCGTGAACTGTGACTGCTACATATCACGAGCCAGATCTTTCCATGATGGCGCAATATCATCAGTCAGAGGAACAGAGTGCTGTCAGAGTGCACCTCTCCAATGTGCAGCGTCCAACAGTTTCAGTGTAATCATGTCTCTGCTTTAAGAATAGCAGCGGTCTGACACGAGGGCGGATGAGATTAGCATTATTTTTGGCGATTCTGATGAATGACATGTGCGTCATAAACCAGAGCCCTGCAGAGAGCATGGCTAATTTTGCAGCAATCAAACACACAGATGTGCATTGTGCAACTGACAACATTCTGCAAAACCTGGACGGAGAAATGAGAAGTGTCCGTTCCTATTGTTTCCTATGGATTAGAGTGAAATTGACAGTGTAGTGCCAGCACAGAGGATTGGGAAAAAACAGATTCTCTCTAGTAAAAGCAAAAGTAGTGCGTAAAAGGAGTGTTTATTGAGATGAAACAGAAACCAGTAGCAACTCTGTCTAACTTCATTTCAAGGTGGAGCTGTGACTGATGGGAGAAACATTGAAGCATTCAAGGTCACAAGTCAAAAAGTCATGCATAAATAGCAAACAAAGGCTCAGATTAGCCGCAACAACCTGCCGTTGGCTTAGAGAGGTATTAGACTACGACAACCTCACATGACTTGTGAAACAATGCAGCGATGACGCTTAATGCTTTTAACACACTCAGTGCTCTCAGTTACAAAATGTTCTCATTATCACTATCTCCTAATGACATTATTATGCTCCCTAAAACCTCAAGAATCTCTGACATCTGTCCTGCAGTGCTAGACTAATTCAGGATTAGGATTTACCCTTATTTACCTTTTAAAAAACGTATGCAAACAAAATTTCTCTTGTCATCAAATCCCAAACACAACTCTGCATAAAGATAATATTTTGTATCGAGCACAGCAGAGCTCTGTGCCAGCTGCAGCTCCATGTGTGTACAAGTGTGTGTATATATACTAACGTCACTGAGTTGGGCTTGTTGCCAAGCAGGCAAGAAGTGGCAATCAACCAAGGCCACCATGTCCCCTACCTCACATGACCTGGCTGCGTGTCTCAGAAACTTTCCGCTGGCCTCCAGGTCAGGCGCCTCTGCATGCCGAGCTTTGTATGTGTTTGGGTGTGCGTGCTCTGGTGCAGGCATTGCATGTACACGAGTGTGTTGTTGACACACAAACACACACCAACTTTGCCTTAGCAGCACATGCTATCACCAGTCTGAATGGGATTGTATCGGTCTTTATGTTTACATACATGGCCCTCATATCTCTTCTCGCTGTGGTATGTGCAGTATGTCAGTGCATGTATACAGTATGTACTCTAACTCCGCACTATGAACGTTTTCGTCCCACGTCACTCACCTTGCAGCCCTCGCAGGCATGCACGCCATAGTGGAAGCCTGAGGCCTTGTCTGAGCACACCCGGCAATCCAGGCTGAGGGGGCTGAAGCTTTCCTCTGAGCCTGGCGTGGCTCCACACACCCCCGATGACGGGCTGGAGGCTGGGGTCAAGGTATCTACAGCAAGACAAGAAGAAAGGAGACAAGAGCGAGTGATCTGACCCGACTTCCTTTTGAACAAGTTCAATCCAAATTGAGACATCCACATTTTTGGAAAAACACTGCACCTACTCTTAGAAATGAGTCACTGTAATATTATATACAAAGAAGGAGACGTGAGTCTTCAGCTGGCAAACTGACAACACTTTAAAGAGAGGGCACAGAATTCGCTTTAACACTGGGGGGAGGCACATCTTTGCCAAAAAATTTTAAGCACCAAACATCAAAATCTCCTGCATTCTTGTAATTTCTTATGTACCAATTTGTGCCTTTTCGGCATTAATTTATGATGTAAATGTCTTTAATTTTGTCAAAATAAAAGTCCAGGGGAGACATGTTCTAAATATTTTAGGGGGGACCTATGCTTTAAGGAACAGCTTGATAATACTGCAGCACACATGCAAATGAACAACATCTGTTAAATGCATTAACACTGGGCCAAATAAATATCCCTGGGGGGACAATAACGTATATCACATTGTATTGTATTGTATTATAATGTATTGTAATATCAATGTTAATCCACCTTGGCCATGGAACAGTCTTCAAAAAATTAGAACCACTTATATCCATTGATGAATTTAAGAGCGTCATAAAGAATGTGGTGACAGAGACATGTGCTTGAATAGTTGTTGTTTTCTTGTGGATTTCTGTATTATATATTGTATTTGTTGCATTTCAAATGTGTTTTGATTGGCTGCTACCTTGGTAAGATCTCCCTTGGAAAAGATTTTCAATCTCAGTGGGACTTCCTGGTTTAATAAAGGTTAAATAAATAAATATTGGACTCCTAACAGGCAAATAAACAACCCCAGTAATGGCAAAAGTAAGATATCTGTCAGATAGATCAGGATAAATTAATCTTTTTTCCTTGATAGTAACTGAGGATTCCTGTCAACAGGCTGCTGCCTTTGTCCGCTTCAGTCTCCTGCAGACTTAAAGAATTCAAGTTGATGTGTCTCCATGAAATTACAGGAGGCGTGGGTCATATTTTAAGTGCTGCTCAGACATTTGGAGACAGCATCATCAAGGACACACAGAAAGTTGTATCTCATCATCTGTTATCAGACTCACAGTGTTTTACATAGGCCTCTTTAGTGACTTTACATGTGGCACAATGGAGCCAGACGGTCACAATGTCAGTGTTAACTCTAACCCTAACCCTTTTTGACTGTGACTGTTAATGTACCCTGTGACAATTTCTTCCCTTTCTCCCAACCATGAAGCCACGTGACTACTCACCCAGTGCAATGGAGCTTTCAGACCCTGAGCCAGTGCTGTGGTACACCGAGAAATCAAATCCAAGCCCGTCGTCTCCTATAGACTGGGAGATGTCACGAAGGTCCTCCATCAGGTCTCCACACAGCGGACTGTCCAGCAGGGAATCCCCCAGTGGGGACGGGGGGCTAAAGAGATCCCCCGCCATGGTGGAGATCAAGGCGAACCTGGGAGGAACAACCCCTCACTCACCAGACTGTGATAAGAGGAGAGAGAGAATGAATAGGAGGACAATGGGTGATAATGAGACAGGGGATCCTCAGGCAGCCGTTAGATTGGTTGTGAGTTTCAAAATGCCCAGCTCTGAAAAAACCTCTGTTTAGTTTTAAAATTGGGAGCAACCCTCTGAGGGATTTTTTTAGTTTGGAGTGCAACAAAAACCTGCTCCCGTGTTGGCCATGCTGGAAGAAGAAGTAAGTTATTCCACTGTTTGATAAAGTGTATAGTCAGGGCTGGCTCAGGCTTGTCATGAACCAGCCCCGAGTTAGGCTGATATAGGCCTAGACTGCCAGGGGACTTCCTGTGATACACTGAGCTCCTCTTTCCTTCTCTCTCTCAGCATTTGCAAACATTACTGTCACATTGACAGATGTTATGAACTAGGCTTCTTCTCCGGAGCTTTCGTGCTTTCTCATCTCACAGGTTCCCACGGAGCAGGGTTGCGCCTGGATTGTGGGTCATAGTTGTGTTGCTTCTGTGGTCCTGCCTAATGCTACTACTAGGAATGGGAATCATCAGAGGATCCACGATATGATATTGTCACAATAGTTAGTTCACGATACAATGTTATTGCGATTTTAAATATTACCTGTCTTTAACTGTAAATTATGTGCCCAAAAGAAAACTTTGTCAACATCTGTTTTATCTAATAAGATAAAGTTTTCAGTCTGTTCATCTTGCCTCATTTTTTGGAAGCAGCAAAATGTTTCTAGTGGACTGAAAAAGCAATTTATTATTCTAGTAGGCTACCTAAAGTTCGATTTGTGTTTGTAATATTAATAATTTGTATGATAAAAAAATCAATACTGTGTGATGATGTGATATCGCCACACAAAAATATCGCAATACTATGCTGTATCAATTTTTTCCCCCACCCCTAGCTGCTACTGCTGTTATTGTTACAGTTATTGGCATTGTTGTGGCTGTACATCTCCCCTCCTCTGTCTCTATGTCTTATTATGTCATATTAATCGTCTGTACTGTAATTTTATTACGTTAATCTGTTCTGTACAAACAATATCTATTGCACATCTGTCCGTCCTGGGATAGGAATACTTCCTAAGTGGCTCTTCCTGAGGTTTCTATCATTTTTCCCCCATTAAAGGGTTTTTTGTGGGGAAGTTTTTCCTTCTACACTGTCAGGGTCCAAGAACACAGGGCGTCGTTTGTTGTACAGATTATAAAACCACCTGAGGCAAATTGTGATTTGTGATTTTTGTATTGAATTTCAATTGAATTCTTAGTGTGGACAAGAAGTCCAAGTTTAGTGTTTAATGAGGCCATCAATCAACAGAGGAAGAGGCTGGGTGGCTGGCAGTAAGGCTGCATCTTCCATCATCTACATTTCTACAGAGGTAACACGACTTGTATGAGGGTAGCTTGGAGCTCCTGTGTTTTCCAGCTTTTTCTTTAAAGTTTTTCTGTCAAGAACTTTGTGAATTTCGGGGAAGTGCTTTCTGAATGACACCATTTTTTTCCCCACCCGTTATCCCAATGATCTAATCAGGACTCGCCCTAAATGAGCCATAAAAAGGTCAGGTAACGTCTTCTCATTTGAGCCCTGATGAAGAGCTACTACTTTTTTAACTCTTTCATGAACAATCCATATATGTTAACTAAAAAATACTTGACTTAAAACTCCAGCCTTTCTATGTGTGAGCACCTGAACTTTGCTCTTTAACACATGTTTAAAGATTTCAATCCTTTTTTTTCCCAAGAGCACCACTAATGAGTGCATATCAAGACTGTATAAAAGAAGTGGACATACACACTGTGATGTCGAGGACTACTGTTTTGAAGCCTTGAGTTTGCCATCTTGGTTTTTTGGAGCCAGAGGTGACCATATTTGGACAAGAAGTTGGAGCTGTGGATGAGCAAGGTGAGGATCTGACTGACTTGTGAATCACAGGGTAGCCACGCCCAAAGCTTACAACATTGTCATTGTCTGTTTTACTCTAAATGGGACCATTGTTTAGAAAATCAACACCATGCTGTATTAAAGAAGACTTGAAACTAGTGGTTGAGACCATAAACTCATTAGAAAATGTTTACTCAGGTAATAAATCAGGTAAGAAGCAGGGCCATTTTCTCATAGATTTCTAGACAATCGGATTTCTTTTTGCAATCAGTGGCTTCATTTTTCAGCCCTCTTGTTTAACATAAAACATTACGAATATGAACAGACTTCAAATGTCATGAAAGTACAGAGCCAGATCTTTTCCGCAGTGGGGACAGGTATAACTCTTGATGTCAGAGTTAAGTTCATAATGTGAAGGTGCTTGTTTAATAGGTGAACCATGCCCACAGAGTCAGCAGTGGCACATTATTCACAGATTAAATTCCCACCTGTCCAGCCAAAGTACACAACCTGCAGTGAGCAGTGTGTGATTTATCGACCGACCCCGATGCTCCAGAGACTTAAAAGAGACCCGGCGAGTACAGACTGTGCATCACGGCTTTCCTCTCTCTTACATTACTTTCAACAAAGCCTCATCTGTCTATCTGTTCCGCTGCCTGTCTGTCCTCTCTGAGTGGATCTTAAAGTATGTGTGGGAGGGAGTTTGGTGGAGCTCCCAGCTGCTCACAGCGGGGTAAAGGACATCTGTTTGAGTCATCCCCACAACATCACAGCGCCAATGCTCATGTTCTATAATGCTCCCTCCAACTTCCAGTAATTCATCGCGGCTGATGTTACAGTTGTTGTTCTAGAGACTGATTGGCTTGTCAGATTACAACTTTACAAAGCCTGTAAAACCCCTGTGTATAAGTAGTGATGTGATCAGGGAAACAAAAGTGTGAGATAAAGGCAGACAACCCTTTAAAAAAATGGAATTCTTTCTCCTAAACCTTTCCTCTTACATTATTACACTAAAATTTGATCTGTGTTGTAATTGCATCAAAGTTAAACCATCTAAGCAGGAATCAGTAACATATCTCTGATCTAATACGCAGACAGATTTGGCTGAGGGGCCATCCATCACACAGCTCATGTAAGCTCAATGTAAAATCTCAGTTTACACAGCTGCATACATCTGTAAGCCCAGCATGGAGTACACATTAACTAATATGAGATTGTGCAACTTTAAACTTTCACTGTTGAGAACCCAGCGTTTGAGCTAATGGTTGAACGCGACAATTAGGTAAAACGCTCTCTTTATCTGTGTACTCAGGTCAGACGGTGAGGACATGATTGATCAAAGCCTTCTTGTTTGTCTAGTCTTTGGGTTGCAGCATTTCAGGGGACACGTCCAGACATGTATGCCAAAGCTGTGCAAGGGGGAAAGCTGTGATTGAGTATAAAACGATGTAGGCTTGTAGCTACAGTGTTTTGTACACTACTCTATAAAGAGTGAGCAGCAGAGACGATAAAGACTGAAGCAGCTGTTGACTAACTGTTGTCAGACTGGTCTGTTGAGCTGCTTTGACGCACAACATCTGACAAACTGATGTCCCTGTCAGGCGACAAAAGATTTCCTCATCAAAAGGGTGGATTGGGCAAATGTTTTTTTCTCTCGCAACACAATAAATAGCATTTAAACCTCAAGTGCACTGAGTTCATCCTAAAATTAACCCATGGTTTCCTTTGCATTACTGGTCATGGTGAATGTTGTCCTTTCGACACTTCTAGGAACAAATGAGACATTTGAGAATCCATTACCGTAAGCACACTCTTATCAGGGTGACCATCATCAGACACTTAAATTTAATGCTTTTTAAGCCACTTTTAAAATAACTGTAACCAAATTTAAGAGTCTCATTTTTGGACAGATTATCTTTTTCATTTTTTAAGCATTGCAGCTACATATAAAGGTAAGTATGTATGTAAGTGGTCCTGTGAAGAGGTAAATTTTATGTAAGAATATGGTTATTAGAGTGAATTTACATTATGCCAACAAGTATCTAAAAGTGCAAAGTAAAAAGATAGTATTAGGTTAAAAGATTTCTAACATCAGATATGTGGACTTCCACACAAAAGAGCTTGACTCATGTTGACAAAAACAACTTAAAAAGATGGTTAAATACATTAGATTACATGTTTGTGGCATTTAAGACCTCACACGTTCAAATCTAAAAGTATTTAATGACTTTTATGGTTTAATATTCATTTTAAAAAGTTGAATTTAAGACATTTTAAGAGTTTGTTAGGACATGCAGAAACTAGCTGTTATGAACCTTATGTGGTGTCACTTTGGGTTGCATCCAAAATAGGTTGGATCCTGATCCCAACACAAAATTTCCAGACCTGGGGTCTCATTTAGAAACACTGTGTACGCACAAAACGAGATCTGTAAGAAGTGTTTGCCGCTTCCCACGCGAAAACTGTGATCTATAAAAACAGAATTGATGTGAGAAACTTTGACCCAGGCTTACGAACATTTTGGAAATGGGAAACAGGCGACACCATTGTAACCAATAGTCCATGATCAATCACTTTTTTTCAAGAAAATTAAGTGTCAACTATTCTAATGCTTGTTTTAGTCGTTTTTAAAACAAAATTCTGAATGTTTTGTGGTTCTCAAATGTGATAATTTGCTGATTTTGTTGAAGTAAATTGAATATTTTGGGGACTGTTGGTCAGACAGATTGGTAGTTCCCACTGTATTATGTTTTATAGACTAATAATAAAAATAATAAATAGTTCCAGCCCTGATTTAATGAGGAAAGCCACCCTGACACAAGTTCTGTCGCCTCTACTTCCTCTTCATTATAAAAAAAGATTCAACAAGTGAATTAGTTGGCGCTGACAGCTTTCTCATGAAGCCACCTGCTCTGTAACGTGAGCCTTTTTCATTCATATAATATATCCTTGCTGGGTCTACAAGTAGGTCAACATCTAACTCTTAACTGGGTTGATATGACTTTATTTGCCCTAGATGACTCCGGCCCAGCCCATGTTTCCCCATCACCTCAAAGGACATTGTATTTTAACTCCCAGCGGAACTATAATCCCAGACAGCGGGGCTCTATCTTTAGGTCTGCAGCAGAAGAGGAAGCACTGAGAGAAGCAGTCAGCTGCACTCAACAAAAGCATGTAAACAGATGACAGAGACGATACAGCAGACACACAACCGAGAGAAAATCGATGAAGCTGTGCAATTTAGGAAAGTTTCGTGGTCTTATACCCTCAGCTGAGTCAGGATCAGCTGACCTTTATGAGACCTATGATGTCTGCAACAAGGTCATCCATTAAAACCCAAACTCAGACTTCCACATTTTGATTAAAACCAGTTCTGCATTTGGAGATGGTCGTGTTTACTTGTCACTACGCTACACAGACAAGGAAATGGAAATCTGCTGGGGGCTGAGAGGGGAATTCGTGGTCGACATGATATTTCCTTTCATTAGAATGAAGCATTTCTTGACACTATGTGGGTGTGTGCGGTTTATTACAAAAGCAGGTGCAGGCTTGACTAGTCAGGAAGTTTACGTGGGGCTCACTCGCCACATAGACTAAGATACAGTGAGAACAATTGCATGCATTCTTCTCTGTGCTGTAACAGTAAGCAGCTACAGTATGTGACAGTGTATGGTCTTGTAAGAAAGCCAGATTTCCTTATGTATTGCTCTCTGCTCAGGCGTTATAAGACTGTACTCCTGCACAGTAAAACTTTCTAAATCCCCCCAGACATTAGGGAACATAAGCGTAATCTCAATTACATAACAGCACAGTTTTCAAATAAAGCTCCTGAATTACCTCAGAGGCTGCTATCCCAAGCATTTCCAGATGCTGATGGATGGATGGACGCGTCGGTCCCGGGACGCTCCGGCGCTCAGCTCCCGGTCGGCTCTGCGAACAAACTTGACGCGTCCCTACGTGCTGTCAAACCTCCGCTCATCCTCTGCAGGAAATAACGTAGTGACGGACGGCGACAGGACGCGCACACCCCCCTGACACACCTATGCTTTCAACCAATGTGCACGCGGGGATTTGAAAGTGGACCGCCTCGCTTATTTAGGCAGGATGCAATCACTTCCCGGTGGCGCGGGACGTCACGGGTCGGTGCTGGACGTGAAGCGGTGACGGTGGGTAGCGTGCTCTCACCTCCGTTATCTCAGTAAGTGGCCAATAAAAAGCGGAAATGTCAATAAAACATAACTTCCTGGCTTGAATGTCTCTGACTCGAGGCATAATTTACAGTGGAGACAGTGTAAATCAGTGCGTAATTACACGTCACCATCATGCGTAAATGTCGCAGCAGCTCTCTCGCGCTTTCATCGTTTTTGTAGTTATCTTACGTAGAGCAGGTGTTGTGTCGCAGACTGTTTCCCCGTCAATATGAGTCTCTAGCCACCTGAACCTGAATCAAACCGTGTCCCTAACCTTCACCACCGAAAGGGGCGCTGCGCATTACCAGGAGGGAAACACTATTTAATGAGGTAACAGACTTCAATGTAACACCTGTTCTCCGTCGGCGCATTGAGCCTACCTAAGATCAGAGTGGACCGACAGGGACAGGGCATTTAAAACAGTTTATTCCATCGATCATAAAGAGAAATGTGAGGTCACACACCAACAAGACCGATGATTAACAGCTTTGGTAAACAGCAGCCAGCAGCAGCCTACAGGGACGGCACACACACAGACACACACATTCTTGTGCTTCTGTCCTTGTTAGGACCCTCATTGGCATAACGCATTCCCTAGCCCTTACCATGACAGCTAAATGCCTAACCCCAACCCTAGCTCAGCATGCATCATTATATCAGTTTCTTCAGTTCAATTCAACACTTAAATTTTTACCTTAGTTTAGATGAATTTATATTTATGTTTTTATTGATCTATTTATTTATCTTATGAACTCCATCAGCAGTCACCAGGTTATTTCTCCAGAGACCCTGGAGGACAGGAGCACTGTCAATAAATAACAAACTTCCTGTTGCCTCTCATGCACAATGTCCCAGTGCCCTCAGATTTTACCCAAAATTTTAAATTATTGTTAGGTTCATGGGGCTCTTTCAACCCCTAACAGGCTGCATGAAAGAACATTTTTAAGTGGATCCCAGACTACCACTCCCCGAGAGCCCGTGCCCCTCGGAGCACTCTTTTCAGAGCACTGTGATTTAACCCCAACCTGACCTAACCCTAATTCTAACCTGAGCCCTTAATCCAAGTCTTAACTCTCAAACAGGCCTTTGACAAAAAGTGAGGGCTGGCCAGAATGTCCTCACTTTGCAAAAATGTCCTCACTCGCTTAATAAAATGTTTTTCGGTACTCACTATATGGCATGTACAAGTACACACACACACACACATATTTCTACACATTGTCTCGTTCACTCTGGGACACTCACCTCATCTCTCCATTGTTATATTCAGTGTTGGAAAGTTTACTTATGAAATGTAATGGGACACAGATTACAAGTTACCCTATTAAAATACGTAACGTAACTATTTAGTTACCTAATCAAAGTAATATAAGTGATTACTTTTTGATTATGTTTTAAACTGGGCAATGAAGCTGAAAAATGTCCAAAAACAGACTGTGCCAAAAGAGGACAATCCCTCATGGTGAAAAGATGCAAAGCATCACAGTGAATGTTATCAGGGGCGTTAATATAGACAGTGCAGGCAGTGCCACTGCACTGGGGCCCTTGGGATGGAGGGGGCCACAGAGAGAGTGAGCCCTTGAAAGTAATTCAGAATGCCACCTTGGAAATATACCTGTATTCAAGTTAAATGATAAAAAAATATATATTAATTAAAAAACAATGTGATATGATATACTGTATATGTCCTCAAAAAGGCAAAGCCATCTGCATCATGGTTTGATTTTTATTTTATTTTTTTAAATAGTCGGTAGCCATCTAAAACATAATAATTTGCTTTTTCTATATAGGCTATAAAATCTATAAATATATTATAAAAACTAATGAATTAAATGATATTTTGTCAGCTATGCAGTGATGATTGCTGAGTAATATGTATGTTGATGATGTTGACAATACATGCATGATAACGTTCACTGGGGCCTGTCGTAACTTCCTTATGCCAGTGACTGTTATACCCTACATATCAACTTTTTGCCTACAAGAGTAGTTGAATGCAACCCCTCTGTAATCACCAACATTTTGTAATTTAATTACTGTATCTAGCTACTGCCCAACACTGGCTATATTACACTAAACCATAAAACAACTTATTTGAAATTCTATTCAGCACTTTTATACTGCTGTACTGTACTACATGTTATTTCCTACTCTGTTATGGTCAGTGGTGGAACGTTATTAAGTAGCTACAGTTGCTCAAGTACAGTACTTAGGGACTGTTCTTTATTCATCAGGAGAGAAGGGTCGTTGGGGCGTGACCTTTTTTTTTTTTAACCTCCCTGAAGCTACAAATATTTTTCTTTGAGCCTCCCTGAGTGACTGGTGGAAAATGCATGACCCTCCCTCCTCATAAATGAGTTAGTAGATTTTTTAAAGTTAACCTTTGATGTTGAAGTTGTTGAAGTTAAAGACGAAATTCTTAAGTTGAAAAACAAAAAGAACCTTGGTTTTTCACTCTTGTCATACATGCTGGGTAGTTAGTGCAAACAGCTTCTTTTTGGCCAGTGATCTGATGAAATATCACTATTTTAAGCTCAAATCTGGTTATGTTTTTTTTTTTCTGACCGGAGTGTTCGTCACACATACTGTGTCCAAGGATGGTTGGAAATTTGAAAATCCAATGATAATTTCTGTTTTTACAGTTGCAGGATAAGACAAATGGTGTCATTTTTGCCAATAAAAAAACAAACAAACAAACAAAATATGCGGGTGGGTTTAAAAGGCATATTTAAAAATCTGCAGTAAAATAAACACAAATTACAACCATTTACATTTGTATGCCCCTAACCCTAAGCCAAAATAAAAAAAAACATAAGTCCCCCCCAGTGCTAAAAAAAAAATCACCACCCTCCTCCCTCATAAATAACAAACAGTCCCTTAAGTAAAAAATTTGAGGTACTTAAGTGTTTTCATGGCATTTTCTACTCATACCTCACAACATTTCAGAGGGAAATGATGTAGTGTTTACTTCACTACAATTATATGACAGCTTATGTTACTAGTTGATTTACAAATTCAGATTTTTGCAGAAAAAAATTATGTTTTCTTATAAATTTAATTACCCATCAATCTACCAACCAAACATGGGCGGATTATGAATTACTGGACCCCTGGGCACAGACATGCAAAAGGCCCCACCACCTCTCCTACATAGGAGCAAGATGCACACATTTTGTAGTGGTTTTGCTGCTTTCATTTTTTTGTTTGAGGTTATTTTGTCTTCGTGTGGTTGTTTGTGTCTCAGTGAAGTCATTTTGTGTCCCATAGAGTCATTTTGGTTGTTTTGTGTCTCTTGGAAGGCATTTTGTTTCTTTTTTGATCATTCCTGCCTCTTTTAGATTTACAATTTCTTTGGGGTTTTGCTTTGTGTCTTTTTTTTTTTTTAGTGATTTTGTGTCTTGTGGTTGTTTTGTGTTCTTTGAGAGCATTTTGTTTCTTTTTGATCATTTTGTGTCTATATTCTTTTTGTTTTGTGTCTTTTTTTTAGTAATTTTTTTTCTTTTTGGTCGCTCAGTAATCCATCCATGTATACAAGTACCACCAAAACAATTAGTAGACAAGCATTTCTCACTATTTTCAGAATTTTTACAAATAGGCAAAGGTTAATCCATGATAAAAAATAATCATACATTGCAGTCCTTTACTGACACACCATAGTTAAAAAAAATAGCTCCAACCAACCACAAGAGTAAAATCCTGCTTTTACATGATTGCATTACTAATAAAAATCTAATAATGTATTATAACAGTCACAGGAGCCATTTTGAGTACTTTTAATACCTTAATTACATTATAATAATATTTTTTGAATACATTAAGTTACATTATGAGGCAGGACTTTTACTTGTAGCAGAGTATTTTTACAGTTTGGTATCAGTAGGTGTACTTCTACTTCAGTGAGGGATCTGAATACTTCCTCCACCACTGGTTATACAGTATGTGATAATGTTGTACTACACTATATATTGTTACACTGTGCCACTAGGACATTGCTACACCTTTCATATCCCATACTATATCATGTACCATATTATGTTAAAATATTACACAGACTCTTGCACTATATTCTGTTATATTAATAAAGACACATACCGAGTACTGTCACTGAATTATATCATATATTAGTCTGGCATTCACTGTTTACATAGCTATTTGAATATTTGTCTGCAAATGCTCGTGTGTAGTTTCTTTTTTATTCTGTTCTTTTCTCATTTCAGTTTACGTTACATTCTGTACTCATCTGTGTTTATTTATCTCTTAATACTGCTGCAACAACTGAATTTCCCTGCTGGGATCAATAAAGGTGTAGATTATCTTAGAAAATGTCAAACAGTGTGCACTAGGCTGCTTGCTGAATGTAATATAAACCTAATTATGATCAGTGTGTATTTTTCTTACATTGATTTGTACAATATTACACTCATAGCGTTTGTTTTGTGAATGGTAGTTAAGTAGATGTTTTGAACATTTATGCAGTGATGGAATATAATAAAGCTTATAAAATATGTTACAGATTAAGTTACCAGACAGTATTAAAACAGTAGCCCCTTCTCAACCACCGATCACTATAAAATGCTGCTTATAAATTAATGCACCAGTAATAACAATCACATAATGTAATATATATTTTTCTAAATAATTTTTTTAATAGCTTACTTTTGGTATTTTGAGCACATTATTATAATTACACTTTGTTTACATTTTCAGTGCAGGGCTTTTACTTGTAATATATTATTTTCAAATTGCAGTATTCCTACTGTTATCTAAGAATCTGGGTACTTCCTCCATCACTGCATCATTGTAAATTCTCCAGATGTTTTCATGTGATCAAGTCATATTTTTAATACGTATGTGTTAAATATTAGAGTAAAATTGAAAAGTAGGTCACTGTGTGGTGCAGTCATCCAGACTGTCGTTTGGTTAGGAAGAGGTGTGGTCCTGGACTCTGACTGTGACTCCCTATTTCATCTCTTCGGGATCAGCAGTAAACAAGACTATATTACAATGCAACAGTCTATGAGCTAAATGTTACTCTATTGGTAAACTACGGTCCTGTTTTTCAGGTGACTATTCCTGACATTTGCACTACGTGTTTCTCTTCTTTACATTTATTTCTTTATTATTTATAAAGTGAACCAAAGTAAATCAATATGGGATGATGGGATTTTCTGTAGTTTTCTTTGCAAGTTGAGCATGCAACCTTATTATACATTTGTTTATAATGTGACACATTTTAAATGAGTATTGTCAAGTATCATCACCTTCGTTTACAGGTAAGCAAACAGTAGTTCGTACAAGTTGATTTTTCTCTGCTGCTCCAGTCTTTATAACTTCATAGGCTTTAGTAAAACAAAGCCAACATCCCAAACAGGTTAAACACAAGATGTAATATCTAGCGCCATCTACTGCGTGTGGGTGCTCAGCAATGTTCAGTGTCTCCATCCTGACAGAGGTGAGAGACTGTCTGGGGGTATTTAGCCATAATCTTTTCCTGTTGACTTTCACAGTAAAGCGAGACAACAAATCTCCTCCGAGGACGCTCTGTGTGTTTTCACACAGACAAGTGGGAGGGTGATAATTTATGATTTCTTGCGGGTACCTCGGCACCTGGTCTCTTGTTCCATCTGTGAGGGAAACACACATGCTAATGTTTTCTGAATTAGAGACAGTCTTCCACACTCTGAAGCTCAGTTAAGTAAAATACACTGTGTGAAACAGATATCAGCTTTGAAGAAGTCTGGGGATGCAACTTGAAAACTGAAAACCGATGACTACACTCTGAGGCGTGTTACAAAATGTGGAACATTTGTCAGACACCGTTTCGCTCAAATAAAAATGACTCCCTTTTTTGCATACGTTAAATTTTGTAGCTTCAAATTTTATCAGGAAATTTCCTTTGATTCAGTAAATTAAAGTATTTAATAGAAAAATCCCAAATAATTATTTTGAAGTAGAAAAAATAAGGACAAACATTAACTCTAGAACAGGGCTAGGAAATATATTGATACTGTGATACAAGACTAGATAAAATCTTTGATTTTGGATATTGTAATATCATATTTTCCTGGTTTTAAAGGCTGCATTGCTGTAATGTAATGTCATTTTCTGAACTAACCACTGTTCTTGCTGTTCTATTATTTTCCTTTACCCACTTAGTCATTATATCAACATTACTGATTACTTATTAAAAATCTCATTGTGTAAATATTTTGTGAAAGCACCAATACTCAACCTTTCAATTTCGTAGCAGTATCTATATCAAAGTAAAAAATAAAGTGATATTTGATTTTCTTTGTACCACCCAGCCTGTCTGTAGAACATTCTTCTAAACAAATACAGTATTTATCTACGTGTTTAAGCCTGAGCTACAGAGACTTTTAAAATGTAATTTAAAAGTAATGAGCTACTCACAAGAATTACAGAATAAGGTAATACTTCAAAAAAATATTCCAACGTCTATTACCACTGCACTTCAGTACTCAGTCGACACTGAAAGGACCAGACTCCAGTCTTTACTTTTCTTACAATTTTCCTTTTTTATTTGTTGATGAAACAGTACAAAGTTAAAACATTTATGACACTAAAAATTAAATGTCTAAAGCCAAGTGCACTTTTTATGCTATCTGTCTATACAGTATGCAGTACAAATCTCAAAGTAACAAATGCTGCTGTAAAAACATTTTGTGATTTGGCTTCACTCACCCATCCAAAGAAACCTTTGATATCAAACGCCGGCTCTTTGTGGTGCTCAGTGAATGAGAGTCTGTCAGTTTACTCCTAAGTAGAGAGGTGACAAAGATGCGTGTGTGTGCTCCTGTGAAGTATTGCTGCCCTCCAGGGAAGGCAGTAGGTTGTATAGTTAGCTCCTGATGGGGTAAAATCACAACCCTGAAACCACACAACCTACTACCTCACCCTGTACGAACACCATAAGTCACGTAGGCGGGGAGGAAGAAGATCTGAAGGTTTGTACACATCCGGTCACTGTGTAAATAAAGGCAGAGCTACTGTGTTGCAGTTACGTGAGTACGTGTCGGTGATGACGTCACTGGAGATATCAAGATACAAGTCAAAAACATTACAGCATCTGTAATTAAAATAAACCTTTTTAAACTAACAGACTCCTACACTTACACTTAAAAACAACCCCCCCCCCCCCCCAAAAATCCATAATCTGCTGATATTACAGAAATACACACTCATAAATGTCAGGTAATTAAAACAGATGTCATACATGCTAAATGTACAGTACAATTTATAAGGAAAATCTTCCACATATGATGTTGCAGCACCAATTTTAACCCTATATTATCTACCTCTTAATCATCTGAAAACTTCAAGATCATCTCTAACATTGCTCTTTTCTTTATAGGGTGTACGACCATCGATTGGTATATCGATTCAGTGAGCAACGATCCAATATCATCAATGCAAAGTTAGAACACTGATACATATCGTCATCTTTAAAATGCGCCTGTATTTTAAAATTCCCATGGCGTATCTGTGTCACCATTTCCCGTCAAGGACACCTCCTTCCTAAACATTCAAACAGTGCCAGCGGCCCAGCGCCAGGCAGACAATGGTTAGCAGCCAAGACAAAGACAATGAGGATATTTACTGATATCGTCTCACATCAATCGCAGGACATCACAGACTTTGTGTTATCAGCCAATACTGTGCCGCTGTCCAAAACATCAACAGAATATCGTACTGAGATGAAACCCCTACCTATTCATCTGCCTCTCTCTAACATCAGAGTGAAGGTGTGTTTTCCTTTGTGACAGTGCCGATGATGATGAAGGTGACGATGCTGCCATCACAGTCGCTTCAGGAAAGACAGTAAGTTGTATAGTCATCTGACAGCTTGGGAATGACCCTAAAACTATACAACCTACTACCTCACCCCAAAGGACAGTTAATCTCTTGCAGGTGTCTGTCGTGTCACACGGGTGACCTGTGGGAACACAAACTGAAAACCACAGAAGGCCATTTTTACACAAGTTAACAGTCGTTTTCAGACTGTTGGGTGGGCCCCTCTGAGGGGGGCGGCATAAAGCCACTGCAGGTGGGACGTGGGTGACCAGGGCAAAAATATGAGTGAAACAAATTTAAATGAATACGATTTATGTAGGGAAATTAAACAAACAAGGCTTTGCTGATGCTATTATGCTGACCTTCATGTCATTAAAAATGTACATGGACCTTTTTTATTAGTTGCTTCCCCAATTATTGTCAGTGATTGATAAATTATGGGGTGGGTAGGGCATGATTTTTTTGCTTCTGATGGGGCCTGACAGAAATTGTTTGAGAACCACTGAGTTAATGGAATAAAAAAATACCTACTCTTATTTTAAGGTGCAATTAAAAGCTCAGAAAAAGCTACAAAGTGGGTCTTTGAGTTGAGATTATGTTGACAACAATAAACCTACACACTCATGTATTATCACGTATTACTGCATTATATGTTTTGTAATATTTTCTATTATATCATACTTTATTCATATTTTATTACACATGGGTGTTACGAGAGTTTTAATAACTTTCAAAGTACCTGAAGAAACTAAAAAATATATTTTTTTTTAAGTTAAAATCATAGTCCCCTTTTAATTATTGTTCTATTTATTAATTTTATAGTTGTTAGGTTTTTTTTTTTGCAGTTTTATTATTGACACTACCCTCATTACTCCCTCAACCAATGCTTACCTCATTACACAGAATATTTAAATTTTTTTTATCCCGTCATACATGTGAGGGTTTAGGGTTTGTGTATTGTATTGTTTATGGTGTTTAAAATATCAGAAAAAAAAAATATATATACATATACACACATATACATATGTGTGTGTGTGTGTGTGTGTGTGTATTTTTTAATAATTACAATTGCCTAATTCTCTTTTTAGCTAAACACTATGGCTTTATTAACACAAATCTCTATCACAGTGACTTTGTGTCCCTGCTGGCATGAACATGAGGATAAATTGAATTGCTGCTACATTTTAATGCAAAACTTAATTAACTTAACTTAATTGTTTTTTAAACCATTTCAGACTTTTTTTATTTGATAATCTATATAGAAAATAATTTTCTAAATGACTTAAATTCAAATTCATTTGATTTTGGTAAGCAAGGTTTGCTGTATTTATGATATTAATGAGTTTGTTTTATAACCCTTTTAAAGTTTTACAGCTTTGCATATTTACAGGGAATCCAATTGATGTGAGAGCACAGCAGAGTGAGCTGTGGATCGAACCCTGTGTCATAAACTGAGGTCGTGTCTTAATTGTTGCAAATCAAAGAGTGCTGTCGGAATACTTCCTGGATGTCACCTCTGCCTGACAGGTCACCTCCGCTCTGCAGCTTCATGTCTGTGCAGTCTGTCGGACTCGCCTCCTCTCAGGTTTCCTCGGCCTGATGGAGACAAATGAGAGGAGAGAGTGAGCTGCTGCAGGGTATCCAAAGGTCACACTTTCACCTCTTGTCTTACACGTGAGAATCACATAACGACTGCGCGCCAATGTGCACCTGAACCTGCATGTCACACACAGCAAACACACAGAGCAGCATCTGCCCCTATTTGAGTGTTTGTGTGTTAACACCTGAACACACAGAGAGTGAGAGTGTCTTTTATCTGTGTCATCAATGAGGATCTTGTTTGGCAATCTTGTTACCTGGTGGCTTCTTACGTGAACACAGAAACACAATGAATAAACTACACTTTTAACTTAAAACTAGCCACATAAATTCTCCGAATAATCTCTCAAGCTTCATCTGTGAAGTAATCCTGGTGCAAATTAGCATAAACTTGTGTTCCTGTGTGTGTTTGGCTGAAAGGTCAAACAGCAGGTTGTGGTTGTTTCGGGGAGTTTCCTGAGTGAGACAGGAGAGGCCGCCACTCTGCTGCGGTTTCCCCTCGGGCTGGGGAGCGACGTGGGGGAGACGTGAGGGAGCTAGACGGGGTCGAACTTATAAAAGTGACTCACTGCCTTAACTCCTCACACGCACGCTCGCACACGCACATACCAGTTAGCGGCTGTTTAATTGCAGGTCGGTTATCCCATAAATGCCACACAAATCTCTACACGAGCTACTTAATGTCCAAGCCTGTGAGGTGCACAACAGACCTGCAGCTCGCTCCTTCACTTACACTGCTGATGTGTGTACAGCACGGTGTCAGGCTTACAAGGGGCAAGGCCTTTTACTTAAAGGGTAGATTCACGTACATTACAGAAAACATCTTCAATTTCTGACAGGTATTTAGTTTAACAGATATTCATTAATCCAGATTACGAAATACCTGAGATTTCGACCTTCATCCTGACACAATGAAGGTTAACTGTATTTTATTTTTGGTGCACATAACATTTGAAAAAATACCGTGTTAAAAATTAAACAGCGACATATTTTTCCAGAAAAAGTGTCACTGTTTCTCTGGATAATCCTCTCACTGTGAAATGGTTAAATCAGAACTTCTTTCTCCCAAAGAAATAGTCCCTACGAAAACAGCTGACAGCTCGTTAATGTGGATTATCCAGAGTATCAGGGACAATGTTTCTGAAAGACATGTTACTGTTGTGATGTTTGACTGCTGGGAGCACTACAAACTAAATTCAGTGCTCCTACATTGTACTGGGATCAAGGGCGTAGGTTTCATTCCAAAACTGTGGGGGGGACATATGAAATCAGGAGGGAAGGGGGAGGTCGAGGGTTCTCTGCCAGAAAATTCGGAGCATCAAATGCTTCATTTTCTTCATTCTGGTGAATTTTTCTGCACCAGTTTGTGCTTTTTCTGCATAATCTGTGGTGTAAATGTCTTTAATTTTGTTTAAGTTCTCTGCTACATTCACGTTTTTATTGGTGGGGACAAATGCACATGTCCTAAATTTTGAGAGGAGTGTCCCCTGTGTCCACCCCCCCAAAACTACACCTACAACTGTGGTGGAGGCCCAGATCTCAGGTATATATATCTTTATCTGTATGGCTAGAAACTACTAGAGATAAGTGACAAAGTAAGTGTGTTGCAATTTAACACAGACGCAGTGTTTTAAAGTTTTAAGTGTTACCTAATATTTGTAATAGCTCTTCTGCACTTACACACAAGCAAGTGTTTAATGAATCCAGTATATGTTTTGCTATGTGTAAAATTATTTAAATTACTTTAAAAACTAAATTAAAAATAAAATGTGTTCAGACAGTATTATCATATTAATACAATCTAAAAACGCCCCCATCCTTTCTGTTAAAAATGTAACAGCATTATTAACTAATGAAAGGTGTAACTCAGGAAAATGCTGCAGCCTAAAGCAACTTTCCAAAAGAACCCTCGTCAAACGTTTTGGACACATGGCGCCGTAAACTGTAAAACTGTGTTAAACTGTCAAGAATGATCCTTAAAATGATTTGAGATCAACCACTCAACTCTTTGAAGTGTCTGGACCCTGTGTGCCTGGGGGAGTGGCATAAAACTGTCAAAACAGCAAATATAAATCAAAAGCAAACTCTATTTTGATTGGTGTTTTTTAAACTTTCATGTAATGGTGCACTAAGTTGCGTCAATGGGGAAATTTAAGATAAGAATAATAAGACATGAGACAAAAACTCGTGACCTGTGACTAAAACCTGTGACCAGATTTGTGTCTGTGTCCAGAATTATCCAACACATTCATGTGACCTGGAAGTACATCTTATTTTAGTGCACTTCGAATCAAAAAAGAAGTGGAAAAAAAATAGATTCATTTGAGCACCACTCTCGGCCTGTGAAGGTGTCCTGTCACTCTGCCTGCAGTTAACCAGAACCACCAACAGGTGTCATGTCTCCCCAAATAAGCAGGGAGCGTGTGTGCAGAGCCGAGGACTCCCGTGACAATGAGGCCTTTGTGCAGTTCCGGGTGCCAGCCGGTGTGCCCTCGTGTACTGTTTCCCTCTAATCTTCATTTGACCTTTAGGCTGACGGCTTTTCTTTCCCCTTTTTCCCGACTAATTTCCTTTGAGGAGATTATCTTTGAGCCGCACCAGAGACTTACTGATTCAGATGACATGACACACACAACGCGCCGGAGCCCGTTTTGATGGGACGCGTCACTCGCTGCCACAGTCGCTGCTGCGTGCTGGGAACAATGTGAGTCGGATTGCGTTCAATAAACTAACGACAAACTGTGTTAATTGTGTTGTGTGCCTGCAGGCCGCTGGGAGAGGAAACTAAAGGATGCATGCTCCCAGACACAGGCATGAGCAAAATGAATTTGACTTTGAGAACTCAGCAGTGTGTGGTGGCATGCACACACACACACGCAGGGACACACACACAGGGACACACACGCAGTTAAACGCATCATTGAGTGTGAAGTAAATATATACCTAGATGAAATAAAAATGTATTTGAAAATGTAGAAAATTCATAAAATCTTGAAACTAACCTTGACATTGAGGTCTGCCCAGGAAAATAAAGTCATCTCCAAATAATGAGTCTGCAAATGAAAGAGAAAAACAGACACGTAAATATAGTTATACTTACACACATCCACGTCGACACACACACACACACACACACACACACACACACACACACACACACACACAGATACTGTGCAGATATATTCATAAAACACACACACACACACACACACACACCAAGGTGTCCATGTAGCCCTCAGGTCATAAACCTGCCAAGCAGCTACTTGACTGTATCATTAAGGCTGATGTAACATATGTTAGAGTGATCATGGCTCAGAGTACTGCTGCCGAATTTAGACTGGATAACTATATTACCATATACTGGCCAGTGATGAAGAAGCTTAAGATTCATCTCTAAGAAAACCATTCGCTCCAGAAAATTACCAGTGGGAATTATATTACTGTGTGTTATTAGAATTATGAATTCTTTTTGTTCAACGTGTATTTAGATTTTCTCTGTGCTGCAATGTCTTTATTAAGGTCCAATTTTAGTTTATTAAAATGTAATGTTAAATTTTGGTAAACGTGCCAAAAGCATTAAAAATATAAAAGGCAAAAATGGAAGAAATAAACAAGCATCAAATTATGCTACAAAGAAAATCCACATTTTTTAACAAAAATACTTTTACAGTTACAAATAATTTTAAATATACTATGCAATGTTAAACAATATATAAATAAATATTACAGCCCCCCCCCCCCTTCACTCACACACACACACACACATACATACACACACACACACACACACACACACACACACACACACACACACACACACACACACAATGCAATGTCAAAGTGAAAGTCATTATAGGTAAAGTATTTTATCTATTATAAAACATAATTAAAGAAATTAATTTAATTAATATATTAAAGAATATATTGTTTATATTGTAACAATTAGTTACATGTATATATTTTTCTCACGAGAAAAAAAAAAACAATAGTCGAACAGCAGCTTGTTTATTTGAGAAAATACAATGATACAAAAATAAACGTTAAAATTTATCCCTTTTTAAATTTAACAATCCAATTTCAAAGTTTAAAACAGCCACGTATATATATGTATGTAAAAACCACACACACACACACACACACACACTAAAACCTTAGATACTGAAATGCTACATTTTCCCACGAACTTTTGTTTCTGCTTCATTAAAATTTTCCCTGCAAAACAAAACCTTATGACTAACTTACATTCTCTCTCTCTCTTTCACACACACACACACACACACACACACACACACACGCACACACACATATAGAGACACACACACACACACACACACACACACATGTAGACACACACATGTAGACACACACACACACTGAAACAAGAGGAGGTGTAACTGAAATGTAACCGAAAGTAAAACACCCCAAACACATCTCAATCCTCATTTACCTTCCTGTTTGCTGCTTAACAAAATAAAAGCTGCCTTTTGGGCCAAACTGCTAAAGCGTTAGCAGTGAAGATATCTGTCTCTCACTACATCTTAAAAATTGACATGCTCGTCATGGCTGTGAGTGCTCTGAATAATAATCTATATTTCTCTGTGTGTGCCTTTTAAAATGTGTCCTTTTCACTGCAAGTGTGTGTGCCTCTGTATTCTACTCTAATGCACCTATGTGTGTTTGAGCAGGACTGTGTGGCCATCTGTGGTGCGTGCATTGTCTGTGTGTGTGTGTGCAGTGCGTGTGTGTGTGAATGCTCAGAGGAGGCGGCTGTGCCCTGCACTCCTTGGGAGAGGCGTGGGAACCCCATTCATCTTAGGAGCCAGGGTTCATTGTGGGGTACATAGCATCAAATGTGTCTGGGTGTTTGCCTGGTTGTGTGTGTGTGTGTGTGTGTGTGTGTGTGTGTGTGTGCAACCGCGTTTGTGCGTGCATGTGTCCAGTGTGTCTGGTTCAAGATGTGGTGGTCTTAATGTTAGCTTCCATATTCCCTTCAGTTTTGCTGTTTTCTAGCATTATGTATCTGATCGCATAATTTTCTTTATAAATGCGGCAGATTTAATAGAGAGGTAAAATACGTAATTTCTACGCTGTGTTTTTTTATTTAAAAAAAAACAAAACAAAAACCGATGCGGGACCCCGCAGTGGTTTATCCTTTAAGCGCAGCAAAATAGTGCGGCGTATAAAATCTCGCAATGCCATTTTTTATAATTCCTAACCAGATTTGTTTTTTCTTGTCTCGGGGTAAAATATTTTTTCTAAGACTGCCAATATTTTGAGGAAATAAATTGTAAGGCTTTCTTGCTTTTCGTGACATCACCAGGCCCGGCAGATCACAGATTGTAAGTACGCAGAGAACTTTGAAATATGTGCGTGCCAGAGAGAAAACGCTTAAAAACATTTTAAATTTTTTAAAAGTTCGTGAAACGATCGACAGGTTCCAAGTTATAAAGCGGATATTAAGGCGTGTTTTCTCCCCGTTCCCCTACAGGGCGTTTGATTGTGAAAAGCAGCACGACTCGCCGCAAATATTCCCTTTTATGTCCACAGCGTGTGTGTTAGAGAGTTGGATAAAATAAGGAAGGAAATAGAAAAGAGGAGCAGAGCAAAATCAAAAACCAATCGCAGCCTTCATTTGACTCTGCTGCAGTTCTTACTGCTGCACCTTGTGAGCCGATTGGTGTTCAGCAGTGACGTGTTCCTTCTCCAAACGCTGACGTACTAACTTGCAAATTCACCGTGCTGAGGGTCTCAGAAGAGGGGTTCGGACGCACAGAATGCGGCGAAGTCGGGGTTTCCTGCCGACGTGAAAGTGATGGCGGCGCTTGCGCCAGGCCCTGTGGTGCGAGAGTGGCAGATGAATAGGCCTGTCAAACGTAGGACGTAGGTGGGTGACTAGAGCTATCTGTGATGACTCACGCTGCCTCCACTCCTACCTATTGGTCATGGTAGACTCTGATGTGCTGAGGTGTTCAACATGAAGCCATGTCGAGAGGCAATGTGAGAAAAAAAAAAAAAAGGATTTTCAATTAGCGCTCGATCAAAAAACTGATTTATGCGCAATAATTAAAAGATGCCATACTAGAAGGCACGAGGGGTGTGGCACATTGAGTTTTTTAATTATGTGGAAAATATGATATAACAGACAAAATTAGAGCTGATATTCTTCCTGAGGGATGAAGCAGGTGTGATACTAATATTAATGACAATACAACTTTTATTAATTCTTTATAAAGCAGACCGCTCTATTCCGGTTCAATTACACAACCCAAATACTGTGTATGTAGGTTACATCGCTTCGGATTTAATTGAGTCTTCAAACCGTATAATCGAACTAAAGATAAATGTCGACAGCTTTATGCCTTAAGCATTTTTCTGGTTTACGTAAAAGAAAAATTAAAAAAACGAAAACGAGCGCTTCGTATGTTACCACGTTAGTTATAGATCATAATACCAGGTATGTCCAAGAGGCCTGATCGAGCTGTATCAAAGCTACGTGAGGCCACGTGTCAGCAGTGACCCATTTTCAAATGTTTAACCTTCCAGTACAGACCGAAAACCCTGCACGTAATCACTAAGATGAGGTTTTAATGAGAAAAGTCAATATGAGAATCAGCGCTAATAGTTTAGTGATAGCTGACCAGGAGAGAAAAGGGGAGAGAGACACAGAGAGTGAGAGGAGGAGAGAGAGAGAGAGAGAGGGAGCGTTATGGTGGGGCTCGGCCTTGTGTAGCAGGCCCTGTCTGGCCCTCGGCCCAACATTACAGCACTAGTCCCCCTCTGCTCCCTCCAAAACCGTCTCTCTTTCACACACACAAAAGGCCGACCTGGAGTGCAAAACTGCAGGTAGGAACGCAGCAGAGGAGAGATTAGCTCGGTTTCGTCTGAAATCCAAAGCCCATGCCACGTTTCCCCCCTGGTTTGCCTATATTTAGTTAAGCCTCCCCTCTCTGGATAGTCATGTAGCCCTGAAGGAAACAACACCCAGACTTTAAACACACGACTTCGGAGATCTGGTCAACCGAAGTCGAAATATCGCGTTTGTTTCGTCTGCGTGTCATCGTTTTGTCCGAAGAAAAACCCCTGCATGTGTGCATGCTTCGTACACACAGGCATACATGCACACACACACTTACCTCCACACCCACACAGACACACACACTCTCTCTGACTTACCCACTGAGACTTTGTAGGCGACTGGCACACACACCACAGTCATCGGCTATCCAGGGTAAAGCGCCGAAATCTCCGCCGTTCATTGTGCCGGATCCCTCTGTAGCTGCACGCAGTATGTCCACATATCCTCTCTGTAGAGAAGGGCAGAGAAGGAGCTCGGATTCAGTCACACAGCTCTGCACTCCCTGCAAGGAGTAGGCGGGCACGCCAACGAGAGACCCATTCAGAGTCCCAGAAAGTGCCAGCCTCCCTGTCTGCCTCAACGCCTTGTCTGTATATCTGTCTGCCCATCTGTCTGCCCCTCTGTCTGGGTTTTACCCTGTCAATCTGGCCGCCTTACCCCCAAACCCGTCTCTGAGCCTCGGGTAACCTGCCTAACCTCAGCTAACTGCTTTCTAATATTTACAAACCGGCTCCCCTCGCTCTCCCCTGTCTGCCACCTCCTAGTCTGAGACTGTCAGGGCCCGCCACAATAAGGAGGCCATGTGGGTTTCCCATGGAGTCGCGTGTTCCTCCCGTCTGGCAGTTAACAAGGCTTTGAATGAGGAATGTTAGCAAACAGAGCCGCTGAATGTCGGGTGAATGCTAAGCCAGGCAGCCAGTCAGATCGCAGCACTGGCCCGGGCATATGAATAATGCAGAAGACTCGACAGGGAGGAGAGGAGGCAAGGCTCCGCCTCCCACTGCCCCTTCCAAACTCCACCCGCCCCTCCTTCTTTTCCCCGCTCGAAACTCAAATGCCTTCACGGGAGCAAGAGAGCAGAGAGGTGGAGGGGGGGAGAGAGGGGATTCAAGATCTCTGCTGCTGCTACTCACTCATGCAATACAAAAAAATAAAAAGTCCTGCAGGAAGAGAATCGTTACACATGCATACACAGTTATCACCACAAATCAGCTCTTGAAACATGCCACTTTTTCCCTGTCGTTAGGAACTATCTCACTTTTTTTTTGGCTTTTTGTGTCTTTTGTTAGGAATTGGCACCTGTCCCAGAAAAAGCCCCGTCCCTGCTCCGCCCTCCTGCTCCCCTTTCACTGGAGACTGCCCACGAGAGAGAGAGAGAGAGAGAGAGAGAGAGAGAGAGGGAGAGAGGGAGACAGAGAGAGGGAGAGAAGGAGAGAGACAGAGAGAGAGCGTGAGGAAGAGAGGGTGGGGCAGAAAACCCAAAAGAGGGAGAGGTTTAGAGATGGAAAGGGTGAGGAAGGAGGAGGGCAGAGGAGATAAGAGCACAGCAAAATACATAAGAAATCATCTGCTCAAATCAAGATACATGCACAGGTAACACCAAATCAAGCAGCTGGTCGAACAACACGCCAAAAACAAACTGCTGTCTTCGTCCTCGGCTTCAGGGAGGACTCACGCGGAAAGGAAGCATGGCGAGCAATCGTGAAGCACGTGCTCGAAAAAAGCCTTCGCATCACGGTAGAGCACAAACCAAAAAACCACTGTTTCAACCCCTGTCCAGTTTAACTCTACTGACAACAACCCAGAAGCAGCAAAAACTGACCAAATGCATGAGATCAGTGCCCGCGGAGTGAAGAAAACGGGGGTCCCGCAAAATGTCTTCGCAAATGGCGCAGCGACGTCGAAGTCGGAGTAAAGCAAAGCCACTTGTTGCATGATATTGAGGAGCAGATCTTGCAAAGAGAAGCGAGAGCAGGCAGAGGGTTAAAATCCTGGGACTGGGAGTAGTAAAAAATCCCTCCCTCTTTTGGCACAGACTAGCTAAAGGGGAGGGCCCGCCTGTAGAAATAGCAGCAGAGCGTTTTTCCCCTCTTTTTTTTTTTTCAGAGCTGCAGCGTCCTAGTCTACCCTCTTGCATGTGGCCGGGACCCAGGGAGAGAGGAGGAGGAGAGCGATGGATAGAAAAAGAAGCAAGAGCCGAGAGGGGAGGGGGCGAGAGAGGGAGGGGAGAAGAGCTGTGAGTGGAGGAGAAAGGGCTCAGCTGATGATGAAACAGGGACGTGTGGGAGTGCGTGCGCACTACGCATTTTCATCACCGGGTCGGCACGACGTGCGCGTGCATGAGGCGAGATGGGGAGCGGGGGGGGCACAGTGCACTTCTCCTGAGGAGGAGAGTCACAGCAAACACTCACAAATGATTAAAGGATTCTGGGACAACACCTAACTTTGAGATTCAGGGGAAAGATTAACGATTCATTTCAGAGCTGCCTTGAGTTTAATATCAGACATTTGTCTTTGACCTACATGTCCTTTATCACCAAACTTCCGGGTGCTAACAAAAGCAACGGCGTTCCCCTAGTAAAGGCCGAAAACGAAATTCTGGCATGATCGCTGATGAATATCATCTTGATTGCTGCTTCTTTTTTTCAACCACAGACACGTTAATGAGTTGAAAAGCTACATTGACTGCTTTGGCACGCAATCAAAGCCAGATAAGCACCTGGGTGCGACTGCCCTGCCATGATTGCAACAGTGCTGTAAAATCCTGTAATATTTACCGCAGTGCGCCCGCCATGTGCCATTACTAGGCCACCCTCGCCTTGCTGCGATCTGCAGCAGCAGCAGCGGTCCTGCGTGCGAATAAGGAGAGGAGAAATGTCGGGCAGGAACCGAACGATAAAATGGACTCTGCTGATGACTCGGCTCGTGTCCTGCACCCTCCTTCCCCCCCTCTGCCTCCCCCTCAGTGTCCAGCCTATTCTGTCTCCCACCCTTTCTTGTCCTTTCAGTAGCACTCTTATAGCCTACAGTAATAAACAGCCCAGCTCTGAACAGCTAGTGTTAATTTAAGCCTGCATGAAGAGGATCCTTTTTATGTGTTTTTGTGCCAGATACCACCCCTGCTGTCTTTCTCTCTCCCCTCTGTCTCATGCACACCTACCAACCTCTGCATCAGCCTGCTGAAGGTTATTCACACCCGTCCGACTTCCCTCCCCGAAAAACTTCTCTGTGGCCAAAATGCTGTAATGCCCCTTAGCTGTTTGCAACAGATTCCCCCATGGCAGAAAAACAACTTCCTCTCTTTTGGACGCCATTCCCCTCCCCTCCAGTCTTCTCTTTCCCAAAAGAAACCCAGAACTCAGCACAGGCAAATTTTTTCCCCTCCTCTCTCCCCAAAGTAGCAGCCGCACAAAAGAGAGGGGAAAAAGGGAAAACTGTCCAAAAAAACGACGGATCTCACATCATGGAGCACAGCTAGCTGCCCTTGATTTCAATCTGTCTTTATTGCTCGCGCGGTGTCTAAAGAGGAATTGCACACATTGAGACAAATAAAGGTGGGGAAACCTCCTTATAGACACTCAAACATTTTTTCATTTGTGTGTTTTTACTGTGCAGACGAAGACGAAGACGAAGACCAGAGCGAGTATGAGCGATTGAACAGCAAACTAATATGGCCGCTTGGTTAGTTGCAGTCTCTCCTACCTCCTCACTCTCAGTCCTGGAGGGTGAAAGAAAAGGCGTTACGCTGCTGTGTGTGTTTCTACCTCAGAGGACGGACCCAGAGAGAGAGACACACACACACACACACACAGAGTGAGTGCACTTGTCTTGCCTAACTCTCCTCAGCTTTCCACAGTCTCAAATGTAACTTAGCTTCCTTGTATTCTGTCTTGCTGCACTGTTCGCATATCAAAACAACACAATGCACAAACGCGAAAACTTCCAGTCGAGAAAAACGAGCATGAGTGAGACAGAAATGAGGTTACTAACAGGGGTTCAACACGTGATTTCACTGCACTTTATCAAGATATAAACTCACTCGTGTCCCTTGATGAGAAAAACGGATCGAGCACCAAACAGTCATCAGATTGGACCCTGTGACGTCGCATCTCGCCACGTCTTTGAACCAATTGCAATCGCTGCAAGTGTAAAACGCCACTACAACGGCATGCTGAATATAAATCACACAATAGTGTAAACAAATGCATGTTTCATCAGCAATTTGAAGAGTCCCTTAGCCCTTCTCGTCTATCTAAGACACTGTTTCTGCGAGTCAGTTGTTTACCATCTAACATGTGGCAGGAATTCAGAGTTCACTTGAGGATACGACTCTGGTTTTGGCTCAGCTGCCAACTTCTGACACTGTAGCCCTCTGCGCGGCCTCGCCCCTGCAGGAGCGGCCTGCGTAATGCTGCCATTGATGAAACTCCAATATTAACAACCTCATTTATGACACCTCCAAGAGTCCACAACCACAATTTTTTCATCAACCCCCTTCACCTCCAGGTTAAATCCAAGCTGTGCTCTGCCTTTACATTTATTGTCAGACTGTAAACGCATATTGCATTGTCATTTAATATGCATGCAAGTCATATTTTTCAAGCTCAAAACACAGTAGGTGAAGGAAGAGGAGAAGCTGCAGTAAAGTGATTAGGCTTTACCACGCAATCTGCAAAAGATGCAAAGGGGAGGGGAATTAAATACAAAACACTATCAAATAAACCGACCGCAGTAAATGTGTCAATGATGCACAACTCATGTTGCATGGTGGCAACATGGCTGTGAATGTCTCACAGTCAAAATGAGTTATAGTTCATGAGCCGAAACAATGGAGTTGTTGATTCAGTGGTCTTATCAGACCCCCGGCGCCTTCACATCCTTATGAATCATCCCACGGATCCACTGCGACAAACACAACCGAGCAACATACACAGATCCAATTTATAGCACACACACACACACACACACACACACACACACACACACACACACACACACACACACACACACACACACAGCTCGGTGCTGTACCGCCCTAGGACAAGCAGTGCTTAAGAATAAGATGAGCTAAAATATTTTTAACACTGTGGCAAAAAACATACAGTGCATATACAGACAAATCACAACATGAATTGTAATTAAGTAACAAATTATTTGCTTTTATAGGAACAGAACAGATTAGCCAACAAACAGCTCTCTCTCTTAGAGGAAATTCATCATTAAACACAGTAAAAAAATAAAAAAATACAAATCAAAAATCCTTTTTCTTTATGTATTCCATGTAGGTTTTAGTCAGCAGTTAATAAAATGCAGTTAAATAAGTAGAACCACGTGGGAATGCCAGTAAAGAGAGATGTGGCCCTCTCTGCGGCAGCCACTTCTGTGAATACATGACTTATTGCATGTAAAATGCCAAAGTTCGGGTCTTTTTTTACAAGCTTAAGACGCTGTCCTGAATGGTAATAACTCACACATATAACCCCAGTTGTATTTTCACCTTATAAGTTACAGCCATCTATACGTTCACACTCCGGCGAACACACACACACACTTCCTCCTCTCTTCGGTGACCAGTGCGGCGCGCCCGCTCCCTCTACGAGGTGGTCTGCTGAGGGGCCCCTCGGCAGCACGCGCCTCGACAACTTCTCTATTACAGCCGTGACCCCTAAGGTCAGTCTCTGAAGGGTTCTGAACAAAGGCCACGACCCCGGGGTCAGAAGTGTAACGCCGGGGGCAGGCCGGGGCCCCACGGCAAAGGGAGCGTGCTGTTTGCTTTGAAAGGTAAGGATCACTAACACAGAGGCCTAATAAGGATTAAGGGGCCATCCCCTTTGGGATGTCACTCTGGGGCCTCATACATCAGTCTCTATTAACCTCCGTGACCCCCGGCGGCCATTATGGGGCTACGGGTCACAGCCGCTCACGCTGTAGAGCTGTAAAACCTAACGTCGCATGCAACCTTTAACATTGGTGCTGCTGATTACATGGACAAATTGTTCTAAGAGGTAAACGCCTTGTCACACAGGATGCAGTGCTTCTTTTGAGGAGTTCTGCCTGTCCAGGCAGCTTTAATCCTGCTGCAGCAGTTGGCAGATTTCAGTTTTTAACAGAGACACTTTAAGGCAAGAAAGTTATCAAACATCAGGATATTTGTTTCAGTATTACAACAAAAGCCTAATGGGTCTTAAAAAAATTAAATATACAATGTAAAATCATGTGAAAGCAATAGAATTGTTTTTTTTCCCGCTTTGACAAAGAGCCAGAGAGAGTTTAGCAAAAGTTCGATAAAAGCAGGTGAGCAAGAACCGAGAGGCAGAATCACAAAATGGAGGACAGGAGGAGACAACATGGCGGCCCGAGTGATGCAGTCACTCACACACTGCTTATGACCTGCCAAATCGCTTCAAAAACGTTGCACATCGTGCATCACAGGTGTATATGTAAAACAAAGTTATTTTTTAACAAATGTCAAAACAAAAACCTACTTTGACTCGACTGTAAGAGACAGAGAATTCCTTCAGTCACTTTGGGACCAAACAGATACAAAGGTTAACCCTGTGCAGTCTGTCATGGATCAGGGACAGTATGTGCAGATAAAGTGAGCACTTTTTTATCCAATTTGATTCATTTAGATTAGATTTAATGATTAATTCTTTTTGCTCAAAAGATGTCCGGGACAAATGAAGTTTTTTAATTGTTTCAAAGTTCAGAACGAGAATGAAATATAATTATGTTGTGCCAGAAAGAAAGAAAAGTCTGATCTATAACAGCATTTCTTTCTCTCTTAATAGAACTGAATTATAGCAAATACAAGATAACACATTTATTTAAAAAACAGGAAAAGAGAAACCAAATATATCTATACATTTAAATATACAGTATCTATATATATACATCATATACAAGCAGAAATTCTAATCTTGATAGAAATAAGAGTATTAAAATAGAGTAATGGTAATTTAATGTGAGCCTGCATTCAGTGCTGTAAAAAAGGAGGCAAATTTTTCAGCCAGGGATCAAAATGTGTTTTTTTCCTGCTTTGAATAAATTTTTAAAAACCTCGAATGGATTTATGAATTCATTTAAAAAGTGACTTGACAGAATATGGGACTTTGTAAAAGGAAAAGTTGAAAAATTATCTTCTAAATTTTAATGTAACCTAATAAGATTAAAGACAATGCAAGTTTTTTTTTTCTAAAGGGGACCCTTGCAAAAGGACAAACTTTTATTCTGAAAAGATTCCATATATTTTAACAACAAAGTGGTGATAATTTAGTTTTTCCTGCATTCTGCTGCACAGAATTTCATAATAAATTTAACTTTGACCTATTTTCATAAACAGAACTCTGGAAAGTAACATGGCAAAGCTGAAAATGCAGTGTGCTTTTTTTCAATCACAGCTTCATCATGACTAAATGATATTAAAAAATACATTATAATTACTGTTTAAAAATTAAGATATGACAATTTCATAAACTACTCAAGCTGCAGTTTCAGTTGGAAACACTTAAAAAAGCCAGATAATTTTCTCTCTCTGTTTGTGTAATTAAAAGTCTATTGAGAAAGCTTTTCTACAGGATGTCACATTCTTCTGAAACTCTGAATCTCTTTAGAAAGGTGGGAAACTAAAAATTCATAATTATAAATAAAACAAGCGTCCATCTGCGTGTGCAAAATCATAAGAGTTTCAGACCTTTCAGACATTTTGAATGTGTTATTATAAAAGATGATCCTTTTCAAATGCAGTTATCATTAATGTCATCTGCTTAAATTGTACAAGTTTTTTATTATTTCACATTTAAAAGTGAAGTATTAAATACATAACACATTTTCATCACTCTATAAAATGATTTTTTAAACTTTAACATTACAAATGCAGAAGAGGGTTAAGCAGCTGACTGAAACTTCAAATAAACAAAGTGGTGAAAGCCTGCAAGGTCAAAAAAACGTCCTCGAGTGTTTTCCGAACACAGTTCACACTTATCAAGGGCGATGACGGAGCACTTTGATTTAAATGTATTTCTTTGATAATCATTAAGCCACTCACCTCTGAAAATCGAGCTTCTGTGTGTGGAGGGAGCCCTTTCGGCAGCAGAGCAGAGCAGAGCAGAGCAAAGGTTGGAAAAGAGGAGAGAGACAAGACGGACCTGCGCTCGCTAGAGACAAGTGTCCTAAACAGCTTTTAAAACAGCCAAACAGACAATAAATCCCAAACAAGCAGCACTTTGACAGCCTCACAAGCATGTCCAGTTCTGCAGCTCTTCTCTCATTAAAGTAAAGGCAGTGCTGTGGGAGAATCATCGTCCTACTTTTACTTAACCATGAGACTCCCCTCTCTGGGTCATTTTGCAACTGCCAGGTTTATTAGAAAAGTTTGGTTTCTAATTTAGCTAACAGAATACACTGCCCATCTCGAGGACATTAAAAAAATGTAATCACAAGGATATTTATCGAGGGAACAAAGAAACGCCACTCTGATCCTTCGCAAAAAGAAGCTGTTTTTTTCTTGTGATTTTCAGTGTGGGGCATGACAAAATTCAATTTATAATAAACTCTAATGCTGCAACCCTTGTCACCTTGGTCTTATTCAAGCTTGCATTAAATAGATTTTTGTTGTGAGGCATCGAAATATTCCTCAATGGTGCGTGACACAGGAAAAATGCTCTGAATGCAAAGTCAAGTGCTCTCAAGGCTGCAACATTTCGGCTCAAACATTTAACATTTTTGATCACACTCTGGATTAACTTGTATTAATAATGCAAATGAACAAAGGCAAATTAGAAACTACAGACAGGTTAAAAAGATAAATTAAAAAATATATATATATATATTGAGATTCATTTTATATGTTTGAAACTTACCCCACCTCTCCCCTCCTCCCAACACACACACACACACACACACCTCTTCTGATTCCCAGCTACTTGCTGCTCACATTTCAGGGTCCATCCTGCATTAATAAATGGTCATTTTTGCTTATCAAACATCTGCGCACATGCAGGTCTCTGGTACTCTCAGGGAGTGGTACCACCTCTTAAAGGGTTCGGACCTGCTGTTGGTTCTAGTTCAATGCCACGTCACAGAGCCAGTGCAGCATGGATGGGCCTGCGTGACCTAGCTCGGCCCAGATAGGAGCCCTCGGCGCCCCAGCCCCCATCGGGACCGTACACCCACATTTCATATGAGGAAGGTGGTGGCGGAGGGGGATGTGAAGCTGTGTTTTATTTTAACTGCAACCTCTCTGTCCTTCCTTTTATTTCCTTCTGTTCTCTTCTGATTTCCAAAAAATCAGGCACTTAATCTTACTGAGTGACAGCATGTTCGTTTCTGTCGCCTGTATCCAATTCAGCTGACTAAGGGTTCAGGAACACTCCAAATAGAGTGTTTGTTTGATTTCATATCGAGTGTGCACACACATGCTCCCGGCTTCACACTCAAGCACACACACGTCTGGAGTTGTCTGGGTTACACAGGGTAACACGAGGCACACGTCTACATGAAACCAACAGTGTCTATTTATGTGAGCAGGAAATTCACAAGTAAAGGTTCTGAATTTAGAAGATAATTTGTATCATTTTTTTAATTGCTGGTTCACTTTGGTTTAATAAGAAAAAAACATTCCCAGACAGAAAAAGAGAGTGTGTGTGCGTGTATGTATGTGTGTGTGCGTGCGACTTAATGATCTACTCAAGGACGTCCACGTAGCACGCTAAAATTGAAAAATGAGGAGTGCTAATAGGTCGGAGCATCTCCTAACTGCCGCAGCCGTCGAGTCTTGATGCTAGTGATTTATCTTTAATTGGATTTTACAGAGGGGTCTCCCAGTGGGAGTCGGCGGTCTCATTTCTGAACTGTCCCTACAACTTTCTGCAAAATGTACAGACAAATAAGCAAAGTTGGCCCGGCGGTAAACAGAAAATGCAATTAAAGCTGAAATGTGAAAATTAAACTACATCTGACCTGCATAATTATTGTTTTGTAAATCTATACAGCGGCACAGTAAAATATTCATCTGCATATTTTTACATATAATTCATGTGAAAACACTCATCACTTTTTTTTGTTTTGTCCTCTGGTCTTCCTATTCATGGCTGACCTCGATATTAACCCCAAATCATTGTTAGAAATGAAGCCCTGATCCAATTCTTCAAACAATGTATAGCATTCATTTTGCTGAACTAAGTTTAACAGAGAATTTAAAGTATGTGTCTATAAACGTTTAAACTAATCTCTGATATCTGTTTTATATTTTTCTTTTTAAATATATTTTCTAGGGAGTTTTTACTGAACGAAAAGTCCAAAGAAACACCAAACATGTAAATCATTAATAGCTCTTACTTAAATCAAGTGCTGTTTTTTTTTCCCCAAAGTATTAACTCACGTTGGTGTCTACTGCAGTGTGCAGTCTACAGAGAGGGGAAAAGAGACGCTGGCTCTCAGGGGTTAAGATGCTAGCAGTCATGTGCCTGTCGGCTGCAACAAAAGCCTGCCTATGTAGGGTGCATACAGATGGAGCGAGCTCCTTTGTGTGCAGCGTTTCACACGTCGCAGCCTCGGAGCTGCCAGGTCTGGCTCTCTGGGCCTGGCTACAGGCCTAGCTAGCAGCTTGTAGCACCTGACGCTGGGCTCTTGCTTTGCTTTTCTTTGCTTGGGACCCGAGTGCGGCAAGTTTTTGAAAGATAATGGAACAGAAGTCCAAATAGTGGGTCACACAGCTCAACACAAACAATCCCAACGAAATACAGCCGAGCAGAGCACCGCACTGTAACCAGTTGAGCTCAGATCAGCATGACAGGAGCAATTGTAAGCATGCCTCCCACTCAGGTCTGCCACAAAATATTTGATTTTTCCCTCCTCTGCTGTCTGTCAAATACCTCTGTGAAACGCTCTTCAGGACAACTTGCAACATGCTGATATAAATACAACCAGTGCAAGTTTTAATCATGTGTACAGTTGTGCATGCTGTGTACATAGTTTTGTATCCTACTATATACACTGTGTCTGTATATTCTGCTATATTTATGCTACGTGCGCCAAGTCTCTAAGGCAAGTCCCTTATAGTGTTCATGTTAGTGTACACAGTGATTAAACTAGCTAATGCCTGGAACAAGCTTTAATATCAGAGTGCAGACCTTCACAAGGAAGAAGCTCATGGGTTTTTTCTCAGTTTTTTTTCTACAGAAATTTTCATCTGCCCTCAATGCTCCAAAAAAAAAACCCTTTTTATATGCATATATTTGGTGTGTAGGGCATTCATACAGTTTGCACTTCCTACCTGTGTTCAGGCATAAACTGTACCTTGAAAACTAACACTTTTTCTTAAGCTTTACAAGGTCAATTGTCAATTTATCACTTCCAATCCCAAATAATGCAACTTGATTTGTGGAGAATTACACAAAAATGCCATGGAAACAAATTCAGACGTATGCAGCACAGACGAGGTGTTGCAACAGAAAATCTATACTCCTATGTGTGAAAAGACTTGACCTTGAATAGAGCATTATGTTTCATTCTGCACAATACAGTATATACAGATAATACTTTGGGGCAAAGTCACTGCAGTAAATACCAATTGTGTGTCACGCTGTGTGCTGAAGATTACATTTTGATAAAGCTGCACTGTAAATAGAAAAAGTGATAAAAGAGGCAGAGGTTGACTGTGTGGTGTTGTTGTGTTCCTCGCAATTATAAAAATAGACGTATACAATAGGCAGCTGTCAGCGATGTGTAAAGTCTGACACTACAGTTTTTACAGTATATTCACTCGTGAGGTACTCGGGTGAAGGCTCTCACCCAGAGTGAGTGAGCAGGTGGGGGGTTCTCTTTCCTGCCTGAGGACCCTTCAGCAGCACACCTGCCTCTTATGAGGATGCAGCCTTTGACATTTTAAATGCAGGACAATCTCTCTGAGCACTGGGGCACCCTGCTGTCCTGACTGCTCTTAGAACCCACATAACGTGGATGGAAATGCTGTGGACTAGCATTATTCTATTATTTCAAGAGCACAGCCCGCTGCTTGCACTAAGTTAAGTTTTTAAAATTTAATTACATGTATAAGTATTTAGTCAATACAAACATATGTGTCACTGTGCTGTTAGTTTTGGACCGTGAAAGCCCCAAGCCTGCAACATGAGTAGCAGAGACTACACTCAGCGAGAAAATAGAACCATAAAAAGTCATGTCTGCTATCCTTCCAAAAATCACAATAAATCTTTAATGAGACGATATTCTGTTCTCTCCAGATATTCTCCTCAAATAGGCCTGCTGGCATGAACATTTACAACGTTAAGACCAATACTGTGTGTAATGGTTTTCCTAAAAGCACAAAGTGGCAAGATAGTAATTAGACATATGAAATTATTCTAACCTGACCCAGTAGAAGCTTTCATATGGCTAATAACATGTATTAGAAACAGGATTGAAAGGTTTCCTGTTTTGGCATCAAATGTCTGGGAAATTGCATTTTTGCAAAGTTAGCGCATCTTTTAAAGATACGTGCTGCTAGCCCTAAGCTAGTTTGACATATTTAAGCAAAGAGCTTCTGTTACTTTTCAACAGAAATGCTAACAATAGGGATGAAACGGTTACTGGTTTTATGATTCACAACTGTAAAATTTTCGACTCTTAGTACGACTGTTTGAAATTTTTAATTATCATTGAAACTATTTTTGATCAGTGCGCCTTAACAAGGTTCCTACAGCATTAGATTTCAGACTTTTTAAGACTTTTTAATGCTGATAACAATTAAATTCAAGAACACTTTTACAATGACTAACAATAAAGGAAAAAAAAAAAACATCAATTAGTCTACTTAGGATCAGGGACAGTTATGTGCAAACATTTATTGTAATATAAAACATGACACCTGGCGTTTGTTGCTGGGTTTTCTGGCCAATTTTGTGTTTCTTAATCTGCCATATGGGATTCCACTGCCTTAAGTCCCATTGTGCCAAATTTGGATAAACATTCTGCATAAAGTACACTGAGCCTCCTTTCATTGTTTTGTATTAGTTTCAGCCATGTCACGAAATCTTAGTTATATGGCAGTAGCCACATTTTTATGAAATCTGCACTTCCCCATGTCGTCCAGGGTACAGCGACAGACAGTGACAGCTAGCAGACAGTGGATCCTCTGCTCTCAACATCACAGAAACAAAATATGAGTGTTGTTGGTTTCACTGTCCTGATCTGTGTGACCTTCATGTGAGAGGCATTCGGTAAATTACTTAAAAAAAAAAAAAAATAGATCTTACCATTTATTTTGGGAATTTGTTTTTTTTTTTGAGAGATTGATTTAAGACATTTTAATACCAATTAAGCACTTATTTTTAGATTTATGAATTCAATGCCTTTTAAGACTTTTTAAGGATCTGTGGGAACCTTGTTTAAAAGAACTCATAGTAAATACCGTCCAGCATCGACCACAGTTAGCAACAGTCTTCCAGAAGCAGGTGCAGCAACATGGGTTTGTTTTGCTGTTCCCTTGTTTACAAAGTGGGTGTGCAGCAGGCAAACCCAGTGATGCTACTGGTCCCTTGTCCTCATCATCAGTGTCACAGACACTCGAGCAAGCATTAAAAAGACCTGCTCTCTTAATATTAATGCACACGTCTGATACAGTTTTCATATGTTTACATAAAGTATTGGCTATATCATTAATTTAATACTTATGCAAACAAAAAGTTCTGCAAATTGCATTTGTGGTTTTCAAAGTAAAACTTTGGTGAAACCATTTCAGTGTGTGTATCAGTACTTTTTGAACATTTACAGTACAGTTTAACAATATCATGATAATTCTGTTAACCCTGATCATTCTGGTCACTGTAATTGTCATATGAAATTTTCATACTGTTTCATCTCTAGCTAACAATGCTACAAACTTTTTTTTTTGTTTATCTCTAAATACGAAACAGGAGACTTCTTTTTATTTAATGTGTCCAAAGGAAGAAATAACAATTTAAAAGCCTACAAGCAAGGTGTTACTTTATCTCTTCATAAATGGTACAATGGTCATTTATCCTGCCATCACACTTGCGGTGAGGCGGGTGAGGTGCAATTAGCCCCCACATATCGTCACGTATTGTTCAACACCATGTTACAAATTTATTAAAGAGTGTAAATACTCCAGGATCAGGAAATTAAACTCTGCAGGCCTGCAGCCACAAATGTGCAGGTGTGTATGTGTAAAAGAAAGTCTCTGCTTTCCCTTTCTTTCTCTCACACACACATACACACACACACACACACACACACACACACACACACACACACACACACACAAACACCCTCTCTGTCACTCAAACAAGCTACTGCTATAAGTTGTATGTTAATTAAACCTTTGTCAGCACGGCCTGGAGAGTATTAGCTCCTATTTTCCGACCCTGCACCCTGCTGTCACCAATCATGTCCTAAAACACATAAACACACACACACTTATACACACATGTACACACACCACATGCTTGAGTTACATACTACCAGGACAAGCCGGCCGGGTGCCTGACAACCACAGCGATGGAGGAGACGTGAGGGAGGGAGAAAAAAAAAGGTACCCTAGCGTGTTAGTTTTCTGCCAGGGAGTCCCTATTGACCTGTTAAACCTTTGTGACTGGAACAAATGCAAATGGCGCTGACTTGTTCACACAAAATACTAAAGGCCCATTCAAATGAGGCCCCGGGCCACAATGCAGCAGTGGCCGAGCGCTCTGTGGAGGCAGGGCAGCCCCCAGTCTGAGAGACAGAGAGAGGGAGAGATTCTTTTAGCCATTGCACAGTTCATTCTGGTTGTCTGGTGGAGAGCAACCATCCACTCTCATTATTTCTCCTTCATGAACACACACACACAAGATAAAGTTACCTTACACCTCTGTGGTAATTCAGCCCTTACTAAATCACAAACACTGTTACACTGCTCTGAACTTTACCCCATAATTACCTTGTATGTAATACTTTGTAATTGGATGCCAGTGGACCTGAACTGTTCCTGTTATCAAGCATGACACCAGTCGTGCTTGATAATCAGACACTGCCTAATCCACCTTGGCTTTTGCAAGGATACTCAGTGAGTCCCTGTGGCTAATATCATATCCTACTTTTTAATTCTGTCCATGGGGTATAGAATAGGAAATGAAGAGAGGCACCAAGTGGGAAAGAGAGAGGAGAGAGGGGGAAGTGGTGGAGAAACAGATATGATCTCAAATACAGAGAATACATAAATAACTATATTAAAAAGGCAGTTTGGACTAGTCATTGATGGTGTTCACAGGCAAAAAATATATTCTGGTTTTTGACCTTTGTCCCCCCCCAAAAAAAACACTATATTCCTACGAAGCGGTTTACATGACTAATGTAAATGAATATTCCACTAATATATGTGTTTACATGCAGCTGTGCATACTCTGATTAAAGTGCACTAGTAGGTCATTTATCAAGTGAATATATGGAAAAATTAAACGACTTGAGCCGCTTGTGCCATTTTGCTTCTTAGCATCAAAATGGGATTTTTTTCAAAGTTTTCCTCGCTGATGGAGGACTTGTTCGACTGTGCAAACATAGTCTTTCTCTCTCATTCCTTAAGCCACCTTCTGGAAAAGGTTGGTGTAAAGACAGTTGCACATAAAGCTACTACACAAGTCTCTCATAATGTTTAAAAGTAGGGGTGTTTCTTCTTCTGACCAGAAAAGTGGGCTTTTTTTATTTTGGGCAGGCATCTCTACCCCAGCACTGCAAACAATGTGTACAAGCGTATCCACGACACCGAACACAGTTGCAAATTGACGGTAAAAACCCCAGTTGAGATGCGTGTTCTGAATGTGCAGTACATATGTCAAAACAATGCCCATAAAACCTGAATGTATCAGTGTATCCCACTTCTTGACCGGAAAATGCTTAATTTAGAAAAAGGCCTAATTCTGAATATCCAAACAGAATATGCTGTTTACATGACCTTCATCATATTCTGAATAATACTGGAGTATTACTGTGCATGTAAACATAGTCATTCAAATAAGCCTAACGTGGGGGAAACAAATAATCCCCACAGTGACTGTAATGATGAGTATTTAACCCATAATACTGGAGTATGATTTTGTGTCAGTGTCAAAAAAAATGTGAGTAAGGTGTTTACATGCCATGGAAATGGAAGACAGCCAGACAACCCAACTGAGGTTTTCCATAATCAGAGTATGAGCTATTCAAACTGAGATATGGGATTTGTATGAGTCAACCCGCAACTGGGTTAACTGGGTTACAAAAACAGAATTCTTCTGCATGTAAACGTAGTCACTGATGCTAAAAATGAATACACTGCGGGAGGCTCTGGGATGAAAATATCTATCAAAACGCCAAACAAACCACCTTTGAATGAAATATGACATGCGTGTGTGGGACAGAGACTCCGTTCTGTGCACACTTGACTGTAAATGTGACACAAAGCTGCTGTGTCTGTACAAGACAAATCTCCCTCTGATACTGAAAGAATACGCTTTTTTTTTAAACAGTATACAGCACATCGGGCCCTTGGAGGTCATGGAGGGCTTTCTTGTTCCATCTCTTCTCTCCAAATAAGAGATTAGTGGGAGCCTGAGGATGGCTCTCACCAGCACATCTGGACAACACCTGATCTGAGGCCTGCTGCCTACTGGACCTCCACTAAACTGGTTCTACCAAGTGTAGGGTTTTATTGCAAAAGTAGGGATGTGGTGGGAGGTAAACCACCCAACCAAAGTCACTTTTCTACATCTTCACAATCTCATACACTGTAAATGTGTAAAGACTAATTTTGTGGTGTTAATTTTATGTAAAAAAAAATTACATTTTTATGATAATGAGTTACAGCTCCCAAACATAATTAACACCTCAACTGTTTCAAATTGTATCCATATTTTTTCTGGCTCCCTTGACACTAAAGTGTTTCCTTTGTAACTGGTAAAGTGTCTTTTAATATTAGTGGCTCTTGTCTAGATTTACTTGTTCAGTATATTTCATGACAAAGATTAACTTTCATATTTGTACAATTAGTTTAATATTGTAGATATGTAATAGGAAACTGCCTAAAGCACTCAATGTGTCACAATGCCGGCCAAATCCTATTTTTAAATTTTTTCTTGACTGCTTTTTTTCCACTGCCATTTATTAACTCTGCTGTCATTTTGAGAGACCAATCCTATCGAACTAAAACCGTGACAGTAAGTTTTGGCTTTGAAAATAGAATTTGGCAGGAATACAGGAAACATCAGCACTGAAAAATAAAACACAGGCATTCATTTTTTTTTATATATATTTTTTGTACTGTGATGTTCTTCAATGAAAATAGATTTTTCTCCATATCACTCTTTATTCAGTGTCACTTTTGTTTTTAATTCTGACAGGTTTTTTTTTTTCTTTTTTTCTTAACTTCAACTTCCTGAAACCATTTTAGCGTGAAGGGGAGGGAGGGGTTTGAGGGGAGGGGCAAGGATAGTGTGATTTTTTTTATATAATCTGCGTACTAAGGAGAGGAGAACAGCTCTTTTGGACCAACAGTCCATTCTGAAGCCTGGACTCACCACACATCTAGCATACAGTCCTACTGCGGACCTAGCATATGGCTTTCCTGATTCCACCTTAAAATCCAAAGCAGCAAAAATAAAACATTTGTGTTTCTCCACTGTTGTATTGTCATATCAAACAAGGGTGGTTAAAGTTAACTTTCAGCTGACATTATGCTGGTCTGGCAGAGGGCAGCCGGAACAAGCACTAACGTTGCCTAATACGTGACACCTAGCTAATGTTGGCCTCTATTTGTAAATCAATGGCAGAGAGTAACCATACATACTTGCTGTGAGGAAGTTCCAACTTATGAAATCTGTTGCCAGTTGTACAGTAATATCAGAGGTTCAACATAGAAATATGGGGGTCAAACCAGCTGCCGTTTGGATGTTGGTGCAGGTTTATTCATGCAGTTACAGTACTGGTGACTGGAGCAGCCAAAAAGGACGAAGACAGACTTCAGCAATCACCTCTCAGCTCTGGGTGTGTGAAATCTAAGCCAGTGAGGAATGTGGGTATGCCTAGCCGAGCTCATGGAAGCTGGGGCCTTCAACAGACACCAACTCTGCTTGGTGACTCACAGAACTGTCCCCATCCACCTGGGCTTAACAGGTAATCTTCATGAAAGTAGAGGAATAGTCAGTCTTGGTCCATTGATATTCTACCTAATCTCCAACCAATCCACTGTCGATGGGGGAAAAAAATCTGCTGGAAAGAGCATATCGTAAGAGCATATGGACCAACCAACCAGGAGGTGTCAACCCTAGGGCTGCAACTAACGATTATTTTCATTGTCGACTAATCTATCGATTATTTCTTTGATTAGTTGACTAGTCATTTTATCAAAAAATGTGTTAAAATGGTGAAAAATGTTGGCCTGTCTCTCCCAAACCCCAAAATTATGTCATCTAATGTCTTGTTTTGTACTCACGCCAAAGGGTTTTAGTTCACCCTCATGGGAGAGTGTGTAAAGCTGCCAATATTTGAACGTAAGAAGCTGCAATAAGAGTATTTTGGGGTACTTTTATAGTACTTTTCTATGAAAAATGACTCAAACCGATTAGTCGACTGCTAAAATAGTCACCGATTATTTTAATAGTCGATTAGTCATCGATTAGTCGACTAATCGTTGCAGCCGTAGTCAACCCTACATCAAACGACCACCTTTTACTTTAACCTCCTGTCATTCTGGGGTTTCCATGGCTCATCAGACATCCACACATTGACTGGTCCTCTGGAGTTATCGTGGGTTAGAGGCATCACTGTCATGCTGTGTGCCTCAGATGGCCTATTTCCTACTCCTATCGATTCCTCTGGATCCGAGTTTCCAGATCTCTCAAAAGTTTCTTTTAGTGGGCACAAAGAACAAATCTTTTGTCCTTGCACTGTTTACCAGAATCTCAACAATATTACCATAACAACAAGTACCCTCCCCGACCCACTTTCTCAGCTTTTGAATTGCCACAGGGGGCCACTGTTTTTTCTTAGTTCAACTTCAAGGATGCTCACCTGGTACACATTATGAATATCTACTGATGTCTTTTGGTTTGACCAATGTTCCTGCAGTTCTCAAAGCCTTACTAAATTATGTGCTCTGGGACATGCTAAACAAGTTTGTCTTGGTATATTTGGATCACACTCTGATCTTTTCTAAGACCAATCAAGAACATGTGCAATGTGTCCTTCAAAGACTGCTGGAGAACCAGCTGTTTGAAAAGGCGGAGAAGTGTGAGCTTCAAGTCTCTAAGGCGTCTTTCTTGGGGTTCACTGTCATTGCAGGCAGCACCCAGATGGACCCCACCAAGGTCAAGTTGCAATGCTTCTTTGGGTTCGCCAATTTCTACCAGCATGTCATCCAAAACTATAGTTGAATGTCAGCCCCTCCAATGCCCTCACCTCCAAGAATACTTTCTTTGTGAAGCCCCGGTCTTTTAAAGAGGACTTAAGAGAGATAAAGCACTGTCACACCACAGCTCCTGTCCTCAGCCTTCCCGAGACTTCACACCAGTTTGTGATGGAGGTTCACGCCTTTGACACAACAGTGAGTGCTGCTGTTTCTTAGCAATCTATCTTGGACCAAGAGCCTCAAACCTGCATGTTCTTTTTTCACAAACTATCCCAGGCAAAAAGGACTACAAGACTGGCAACAATAAATGCTAGCTGTAATGAGCGCTGCAGAGGAGTGAAGACACTGGTTGGATGGGGTGGAGCATGGTTTAGGCCGACCACAAGAACCTGAAATACACCCACACATCTAAGATCTGAAGTCCCACCAGGTCAGGTGGGGTCTGTTTTCTGCAGGTTCAATTTCACACGTTCCTTCTGCCCAGGCTCCCAAAAATCTGAACTGTCACACCAGTTCCAATGTAGATCCTCCTCACTGCTGCTACAACATGTTTTTGCCTGTATGGTCTCCCCAGAGACATTGACTTTAAAATGAGGCCTAAATTAATCTAGTTTCTGGAAAGAGTTTTGCAATCTCCTAGGTGCCAACACTGACCTTTCCTCTGGGGTCCACCTGCAATGCTATGGGCTGACAGAGCATATGAACCAGAAGATGGAGATACCTCTGTGGTGTATCTCCTCCCACAACCCTGCTCCCTTATCCAAACAATTGTTATGGGTAGAGTACGCACAGAACACCGTTTCCGGCTCTGTCACCAGCCTTTTTCCAGTCCAGTGCTCCCTCAGTTATCACCACCACTCCAGCAAATCACCACCACTGATAACTGGGGGAACACTGGATGATGGTTGATGATGAGGGCCCAGTCCACATTCCTTAACACTTCTGACCACTACCAGAGAGGTGCCAATGGTTGCCGCACTCCAGCTCTTTTCTACATCCCAGGACAGTGTTTGGCTAGCTACACTAGACCTATATCTGAGGGTGGAGTCCAGGAAATTGGCTCCTTGCACTGTGGGCCGCTTCCCCATCTTCAAGGTCATCAATCCAGCCCTTTGAATGTCCCACATGTAAGAAAGAGCCCACTTCAGCCCTCCTCCTCATCAATGACCTGTCCCGCTGGCTTGGGAGTGGTCTCCAGTAATCAATCAAATGGGAGGGGTACGGTCCTAAGGAACTCTCTTAGATTCCGGCCAGGGGCGTTTGGTCTCAGCTCTGATTCAAAAGTTTCACCACAGTCATCCGGACCAGCCAGGAGGGACATCAGGAGTTGTCACTTGAGGGGGAGGGCGGGTTCTGTTACGTCAGTCACTTGCTTGTTTCCATTTTCCTTGTTTAATTTTTCCCCCTGCCATGTACAAATTCTCCTGTTGTTTCAGATCCTACAGTAGCATAAATCCTGTCCCACTTTCATTCACTCTCTGCCAGATCATCTATTGTCATTATCCTCCACGTTCAGCCATTTTCTCTGCCTACCTTAGTTTTGCCTGTTATGACCCCCTACGTGCTTTTTGAAATCCTGCTCTCTAGCCTGAACCCCTATTGACAAGTGCCTCATCTTTCCTGCCCGTCTAGTTTGGACTTTTGTCTGTTTTCGACCTTGATTAAATTTTATTTTACCAGCCTGGTCTCATAGTTGTGCTTGTGGGTTAAAACCTGTTTTTACTGAAGCTTCACCCCATGTTGACCAAAATTATTCTTCATAAACTATCCGTGAAAAAGATGAAAAATCTACTTTAATATTTGTTTTTTTAAATAAATGTATCATGTTACTGAACTTTAATAACACAACACAAAGAGCTGCTTTCATACTGACAAAACTGGATTTTTTCCAATTCTGCTTTTTTCCCTTGAGTCAAAACTTTAATCTAAAATTCTGTAAATATTAAACTGAGATTAGTAACTATGAATATTTATTTATTTATTTTTTTTGTGGTAGGCTTTGCAAGAAAATTAAGCTGATCCCACATCCTGCAGTGGGTCTGTCGGCCATGCTGTATGAGTGGCACCTGCAGAGGTCACACATGAGCTAAAACTCTGCAGGGAGAAGGGCAGAGGAAATGGAGAGGGAAGAGAAACAGCAGAGACAGAGCGTTGCAGAGATGACAACCAAACTTTAGTCTAGCAGCATTCACAAGTAGTTTTTTATGGACTTTAAAAGCTTGTTTTGTAGACCTGTGCAGCTTGCTATGTAGAACAATACAATGAGTATACACAAAAATTAAAAGTACATTTAGTTCTTCTGTACTCGTACTAAAGATATTTCTTTTAAGACTTTATACTTTTATTTGTACTTCTTACTCCTGTCTGCAAAAGTTACAAGATATTTTGATGCTTGAGGATTTACATAACAAAAGCTGCTTAAACTGAAGGAGACTATTATTTGGAACAAGTACTTAATTTTTGAAATATTTGTTGTTGTAACACTTTTCCCACTGGACATGACAAAAGGGCAGTGAACCCCAAACATCACAGAAAATGACACAGGCCTTGGTCAGCTGATCAACCACAACATCTTGAGGATGAATTTTTTCATTCAATACAAGCATTAAATACTGTTGCTTCAGTGAAAACATTAATACAGAAAACTGTATGTATGTGACACTGTCACGTGTGTGGAGGAGGGGTGGTTTTCTCACATAGGAAATACTTAAGATTAAGAGGAACATCTAGTTTCAAGCAACTTAAATGAACTCTGAGCCTGATATTGACATTATACTACTGGAATTATACTGCACCAGTGAACTCCTCCCATCTGGTAGTCAATGCGAGTTAAAACAAACATGATAAACTACTTGCAACCAGGATTTCACCCAGCCTGGGGACACGTACACCAGTTACAAATCTTTTTGTCAAGAATTCTATTCAGTCAGTCACCTCCATGGTCCATGCACGTTAATTTGACACTGTTGTTACAAATTTCACTCTAAACAACAAGTCATAAATCTTTCCTTTAACTTTTAATTCACAATTTTCAGGCCAGATGATGACCTAAGCTGTCCTTATTTAGTGAAAAGTTACTCATTCGCGGCACAATTCACTCGAAACCACATTTTCAAATAGCATAGACTGTGTAACTACATCATAATGCTCTGATTTACGAGGAGTCACAGGCGTCATTTTGTTGGGATCAGCCTTATGAAAGAGGAAAAAAAAGATCACACCTTTTTGTTTCTTCCCAGAGAGTCTTCTTACATAAAATCCACTTTGGTCGTATCCCCCTAACTGTCCTACATAATTATGATGCTCCGAAACTAAAGCCAGGCATCGTTCTTCTTCACTGGGAAAAATCAGAGTGCTGTCGGTGTTGCTGGACAAACTGTGTCTCATTGCTTAAATCTGATTCTGCTTCTTACTGTTAGTCTGTTAAAAATATACTTGACTGTATTGAAACATTAGACAGAGATTGTCAGTTTGAGTGTTAATCATCTTATTTTCTGTCTTGTTATCACTCACAGTTTCACAAGAGCTGGGGAACGGTGCCCAGAGTGAGCATTCGACTTTGAGTGCATTCTGCTTCGAAAGATATTATGTAGAAATACAGTTTTTTTCCTAGATCAAGCTTTAATATACATTTTGTTCTTCAAACATTATATAAGTAGGTTAGTTCCTTTTAGATTAACAAAGAGATGCCCGGCTGAGAGAAAAGTATAAAGCCAAATGGGTTAATTTAATGCAATACATAGTAGCTCTGATCCTTTTGCCTTTCTAGCATCAATCTTACAATTCATGTTATGCTACTCAGCGAGATTGCGACCAAAACGACATAAGTATTAAATGTAGCAACACAATATTTTTGTACACAGGACGTTTTTGTGTGTGAGGCATGACCATGTGCTCACCTGCATTGCAGTATCTGAGGTCTTCTGGTTTCACTTGTGTCCTCACTTGCCCTGCACCGAAAACACAAAACACAGGAAAAGACTCAAATGACAAATTAAAAGTGTGAAATATCTTGCTCCATTGTTTTGACATGCACTGTGAGAAGTGATCAAGACCAGTGATTGATTAGGACGTGTGGCGCTCCGTTTTGTTCCGTGTTGTTCTCCCACAGTGTGCCAGCACACGCTGAGCACAGGACATTCTTACTGGAACATTTCTGCTGTTACATGTCAGTGTTGTTGGGCAGAGAACCAGCTGGAATTCGAGTTTCTTTTCGACCATAAGTTTAATTTGTAATTACATAAGCATTCATTAATTATTCATTTTATTTATATAATGATTAATAATTTTTTTACGTACAAAATATTACACACTTTTTAATTTCATTGAGTACGTTAACAAGCTGAATCAAGGTGAAAGCTATCACTATTCTCTGCTTTACTATATCAAATGAGCACTATAAAGGAGATGTGAAAAGAAACAGGTTTTTTTTTTTTTTTAATTTAGGACAACTGAAATGGAGATTGTGCAAACGGGAGCAGCCATTCAGCATTAAAAATGAGACCAATCTGACTGTGCAATAATAAAACACATTCATTTTCTGCCCTTCAGGAAGGTCAAAGCACAAAGTCAGTCAGAGCCACAGCCCTGATGCTGCTGGAGGTCTGCGTCAGGCTAAAGGGTACCTGGGCAACATGTTCTCCGAGCAAATCAGCCCTTCTGCCATATTGAAACAAACTTCTGCATACACATAACAAATAGAGGCAAAATAAAAGACCGCTGCACGATTCCATAACAATACCTTTCATTAAAAACCAGAGTGTATCTCCATTGTTCTTATTTCTGTCGTGCTGCAGCAGCAGCGTGTGCTACAATATTTTTTTAGTTCAATCTTGCACACAAACAACTCAAACAGTTAAATATTTTGCAAACACATGAAAGAGGCTGAGTAGGTGGTTTCAGTTAGAATATCTGCTCTTGTTTAATTCCTAAAAATCCCCCTTTTATTGCAATATGTACACGAAACCTTGAAAATGAGATTATTGACAATTAGGGTTTAGGTCATGCCATTTCCAGCATTTGCCTTGGCCTGCATTGGATTCTTGGAACATGAAATGTGTCTGAGAACAAACTAAAACTCGTTGACCTTCAAACGACATAAATCCATGTCACAATTACGTCCAAAAAAATGATCACAGTTTGGGATATCAGCTTTCAATCATCCTTCTTTGGCACTGCAGCTGCGACAGGAAATCTACTTAAATATTTTAGCCATTTATCTCTCACCCAGCAGGGTTTATTAGTTATTTTTAGCCTTTGTTCTTTCCATATTATCACAGCTTTAAGGAATACAAAGGGATTCAGAATCCTTCGCAGCGCCTCAACACTGGCTTTAATAAAGCCAGTGGTACAGTTTGTGTAGGTGTTTTATGTTTTTTTTTTTTTGCCTCCTATGTACACAGCCTCTTTTTGCTGTGGGTATGTTAAAACTGAACCGGAAGAACCTGCACTGCTCCCCACAGAGCTCTGCTTCATTTGCTTTTCGTCTCTCCTTTCCTCTCCCCCCTCCCCATCTTCTCACAGGACTCGTGAACTCTCCATAAACCCGCCGATTCCCCCCAGAACGCTGCTGTCTATCCGACATCAGTCGAACTAGAAATAAAACAAAAGAGCGAGAAAAGAAGCTGAAATAGACAATAAGGTATAGAGAATGAAGAGGGGGAGAGGGAGGGAATGAGAGAGAGGGAGAGAAGCAGGCCAGATTGCAGAGGGTTGAATCAATGCAGCGGCCTGGTCTCTTTTTTTTCTCCCCTCTTTTTTTCATTTTTTTTCTCTCTCTCTCTCTCAAATGATTCACAGTGGAAAGAAAAGGCCTTTTCCTTGTCCTCAGTTGAACTCCACATCAGCTTCCTGTTAGAAAAGCAAGGAGGAAACACCCAGAGCAACACGCGCGTGCGCACATACACACACAAACACACACAGAGGAAGGCCTTCACTAGTGGATTCTTCGCTGCCAGAGAAATTAGGTCAAGCACTTAAATGCCCTGCACTGAGATGCGCAGAGATTTAAAACGTGATGTGTTTGGTGGGGACAGCACAGGCATACCGGGGCAACAAACATGCACGCACTCAAACGCTTGTTGCACTTGGAAATGCACACTAGCTGCACACTATACTGTCAGCTCATGGCTTGCCACATTATTAATACCAAAAAAAAAAAAGAAATAATCGGTGACAGACGCCCACTGCTCCTACTGTTAATACACCATCCATCTGTGCAGCTTAGAACATGACAAGGTGGCTCAGACGCACACAATAAAATAAATGATGTGTATTTAAAAAAAAGGCTCAGAAAAACACCTTTTAAGTCCCTTCACAGGCAGAAACTAAAGCACTACGTGCACGCATTTTCAAAACGCCAGATGACCTGATTAGGGAGTGACATGAGTCTCTGTGCGCCTCTACGACGCAGCTCAGGACAGGATGGGACAGCACAGCACGCCACATTGCAGTATCAGCCGTGCACACCGAAAATCCCTCCCGCCCCGCCATCCCCACCGCCTCCCGCCCTCTGACCTGAAATGCCCTTAAAGAAACAACACACCACATCACCATCACATCCAATCAACTATTCATAGAAAGGCAGGATTGCGCTCGGCCTGATCTTGCCGTTTAGGGTTTCAATCAATTGCGTGAGATATGAGAGAGCGAGAGGGAGAGTGGGAGGCAGGATGAAGCTGTTCTGAAAGCAAATGAGAGAAAATTTGGGTGAATCCAAGCCTCTTCTCTCTCCATATTGGCAACTGCCAGTATGGCCCACAACGGGGCTCTGAGCTACAGGGTGGCAGGGTAAATCAGACGATAATCACGCCAATTTTCACTCTGCAGCCATGTGCTTTCTCCTGTCCCACTGACTCACAGTGGAGAAATGAGCCCCAGTCCATTGTCTGAGGTCCACCTGTGTTTCAACTCCATTTTCTCGAAGGCACAATGGCATTTTCCTGTTTATAGCGGCGACTGTGCTTTGTAAACAAGCAATATCAGGTTATTAATACATCTCATGAAAGAGTGTGTTTGCGAGCGACGGCTGCGGCCAAAAGGTCGTTCTGACCCTATTCATATTTCGGCTTCCGGCAGTTCTTGTTCCTCTTTCCAGTGAAAGAAGCATGGACGGGGAGAGAATATGGTCGTAGCACAACACCATGTTTCTGTCAGCCAACACAGATCTTTTCTTAGGAAACACTGCTGCGTTGCAATTTCGACTGACACTCCAGTATGAGCAGAATCTTACCCGGCCCGCCGGCCAGCCTGCAGATGAAGCTTTGAGAGCACACACACACACACAGATCAAGGAAAATACATGCGCAGATGTGCACAAAGCCAGAGATGATTTCAAAGGACAAAAAAAACACCCTTAAGATAAAGTGATAAAGTGTTGTGTCTGTTCCACATTTAAACTTTTGACTTGTGCTTAGCTTAAGGTGCTGTAGGTAAACGTTTTCTTTGGCATGATCTGAGACAACGAAACTAAAAGGAGACAATGTCTGAATCTCACAAATAACACGAGGAGATGTTGAAACTTACTGTAAAGTAGGACACTCGCAGTATAAGTCTTGCATTTTCACGCAGTGTAAACAATAATGGGATCCTACTGCTAAGTAATAATCTTTCTACCATCTTGAATGCACTGTTGCATTTTTGCTCAGAGAAGTATGATGGCCCACATTGATTATTTTCAGGGAAATTAGCTAATTTATCAATGAGCCATCTATAGCCACAAGAGGAAAAGATTCAGGCTACGAAATGAACTCTGTATGAACCCGAAAACTGCTTATTTGTTCTGTTCTCTAATGCGAAAATCTACACGTCCTACTTGATGAATGTGCAGCTCCTGTTATGACTGTTCTCACATGTAAGATCAAATAAATATTGTCACGTACACTCTCACTTTAATTCATCAAGGGGGATTTTTACGTTTCTACAATTTTTCAAACATATTTTAGCCTTTTAAAGAAGCTCGCCGTGCACCTGAGAGACAGTCAGGGAGCCCACACAGGCCTTTTAACCATTAAAAATACATTCAGCTACTGCTGAGTTTGCTCCTCTCAGATTTCAATGAATTAATTTCATCAAAAACTTCTCTGAGGGAAACCACAGTGACACATCAGGGGAAACCGCACAGCTCTACCATATGTTCTCATGTCTTACATACACTGATTATCTCAGGGTGAACAGCTCGGCAGACGTCGCTTTTCTAATTAAATGCACATTTCACTGAAATCCTGTAAATTGCTCACTTGGAGAGCGGTGATGTTTTCCGCTGGACTGACGTGATCTGCCCGGCTGCCTATCTCTGTTTGCATCGGGGACAACAAAGGGAAAGATTATGCCTCTCTGCGAAGGGAAACTAGGGCACGAAAAGGCGACCTCTTTTCTTGTATTGCGAGGGGAGAATTTACACTCTGGCGACCATTTCATCTTCACGTAAGGACTGGAGGATGTTTGGGACTTGTTCGCAAATTTACAGACGATTGTGTTAAGCTGTTAAAGTGTTATTATGAAAGCGCTTGTTTGCAGCACCCTGGAAACTTCCCCCTGAGGACTGTGGATCGGTTCAGTCATAACAGTGTCAATATCCACTGACCCAGTCTGAGGGAAATATATCGCTACAAGCTTACGCTCAAAAAGTCCATCTTTGTTGTCATTTTTACGCATTTTACGCAAATGGAAACCTCTTAATACCGCCTAACAAAGAGGAAAAGGGTGAATTTAAGACTACGCACCGACAGGTCTCCGAGTTCAAGTTGGCTTGTCTCTTCCTCCGGGGTGTCCAACTCCAAGTCCGCGGGCTTTATATCTTCTTAACGCTACCTCGTCTTGTATTATGTCTCTGGGCCCCAAAATAGCAGGAAATAAAAAAGCACAAAGCGATATTTGTAGGCTGGGAAGTAGAAAAAGTCGTCATGTTGAATATGCTGGGGAGACGGTCTCCGCGAGTGCCTACCGGGCCACGACAGAGTTGTGTTTCCCCCCTGTGTGCGTGTCTCTCCGCAGCCATCCAGCTCGGTTCAGTGGGGACACACAGCCTGCAGACTGCGCCGCGCGTCCTTCGCCGCCGATGAACCAGATGCGTCAAGTTCAGCTGAGGTGAAGCCCCGTTATACAACCAGCCTGGGTGTGCAGCAGCCTGCACTATCGGGCTGCTTATTTAATGTCTCCTAAAGGGGGGGAAAAAAAGAAAAGGCATATCATATTGAAATGTCTGCAAAAACAGGCTGTGTTGAGATGATTATTAAGGGCTGCCTCACTCCCCCCCTCCTGCCCCCTCCGCGGATCTAAAAAGCACTATTTGCTTTTACCTGATGTCATGAAAAAGACATTTTCATTGTGTCATTCTCTTTACTTTGGGCTGAAAATAGCCTAAAATACCGCCGCGAAAATAAAAATGACACTTTATTAACACGTGGGACTGTTAAAGGAGTAATACACTGCTGTTTTATGACGTTAAAAATTCAATAAAGTACCAAGGTCACTATAAAGTCACAACTTCAGCGTCGTGCGCAGTCTTTAACTCCATCTTGGATTATTTTACAAAGAAAATGCCGTGTTTTTTTCGTTTGTATCATCCCCCACCTACATGTTTAACAGCAAGCTTACCACATGCTGCAGCTATAAAGTCTCCTTCATATTAAAATATGTATTTAAAACAAGCAGGAGGCGTTGTGTTAAAGCAAATTAATACTTCATACCAGCTAAAAACACATTATAGCAGCTAAATTCATCTCAGCTGCTGCCTACAGGTTTAGCTCCACAGCTAATTATTTTCTTTTTATGCTAGCTAACAAACACACACCTGATTTACAGCTGCATTGCTCACACCTGTCTGCCCGCCGTAATGAGCCTGATGGTGTTTCGTCCCCTCTGTGAGTTAATGAAGGTCTAGATATGCAGTTAGACACCACAGGTGACTTGAAGACAAGCCCTGACTTGTTAGCCGATTTGCTTCACAGACACATTATTGATTAATAAACTGTGGAGATGAGGCAGGGCGGTGCTGTTAAAGGGCCAATCTGTCATTCAAAAACTTATTAAAAATTATCCCTCACATAGAAAGCTACTTTAATCTCAGATACTGGTTTCTATGACTCTTAATTTAGGTAGATGGCAACACACCGAGTTGCATGCAACAATTTGGCTGTGCTTTATTTATTTGGGAAGAGTGGAGAAAAAAAAGGTGAATTTTGGGTTTGTCTGTAAGTGTATGAAAATACTACTAAAGCAGATATTTCTCCACCTGCTTTTTTGCTGTGTGTGTTCTCTCTGAAAATGTTTTTGCTTTTGAAAATATTGCAAACACACACACAAAGACACAAAAAGGTGTATGTTTCATTTCAGCTTTAGGGGGGACACATGTGGGGGTCCTCTGGAAGAAAATTTTCACCATCAAACACTTAATTTCCTGCATTCTTGTAATTTTTTATGCACCGTTTTGTGCCTTTTCTGCATCTATTCATGGTGTAAATGTCTATAATTTTGTCAGAATGAAAGTCCTCTGCTACTTTCATGTTTTTATTGAGGAGTGGGGGATCAATGCATATGTTCTAAATATTAAGGAGGATGTGTCCCACCAGAAATCTGCATCTTTGGATAGACAGATACGATCCACTTCATAAATCAGTTTTCCAGCAGAATAAATACATCAAACAATAACTGACAGCATATAGGGAGGAAATTAAATGTTACACTCCATTTATGCTGTGGATACACACCTGCAGAGTCACTATGGAAAAATGCAGACATATATTAAAGTGCTTTATTCAGTTTTCAAACACACTTTATAAGTATGGATTAAACATTAACTATTATTATTAACTCCCTGTAATGTTTATGAACACACTCCTTCACTGAGAAATACAGTGATGTGAATCAGTTAATAAGTACCTAAAAGTAAATTATTAAATTAACAAATTAATAAAAAAAAAAAACTCATGGTGGATTTTAGTTGCATCTATTGAAAAAACTGTAATGTCATTTAAAATGATTTTTTTTAAATATAGAAAATGTTTTACATCACAAAAAGAAAAGGTAAAAACATGATTTGAATTGTTGTTATAATCTGTGAAAGACACAGAAAAATGTAAGTCAAAATGTCTTTAAAAAAAAAAAAACCAAAGGCTCGTTTATACCATTGTTCATGCTCGAATCATTTGTGTATCGTTTGATTTTTTTGTTTTTTTTTGCCTCTGTGCACAGGAGTCGAAGCACCAGTCCCACTGTGAACCTGCAGCACACAGGCAAGTGTATTGAGTGGTGGTAAATCTGTATTGACAGGTGATATTACAGTTGCACTCTGTGACCGTGCTCTGTGTACAGTACGCCTATATCCATCAGCGCAGAGAGATAGTATAGGATTAGGTGTGTGTGTGTGTGGAGGAGTGTGTGTGTGTGTGTCTGTGTGTGTGTTCCTACAGCTCGGCTGCATATGGGCTGAGCATGTAGGCTATACCGGGATTAAAAGGTGACACAAGTTCATAATGATGGAGATTCACCTGATGTGACTTAAGACAAACACAAACACACACACATTGTTATTTTTTTCAGCGCCTAAAAGTAAAATTAAGCTGAGTGTTAACAAGTTTTAAAACCTGGGTGGTCCACTGCTTAGAAAGGCTGCTTTAAAAATAAAAACTGTGTGTACACTTTGATTATCATTTACTAATTCACTGCTTATTCCTTTTAGCTGATTCTAAACAAATGTTTCAAAATAAAAGCTTCATTATTATCAGTATGTCATTAATTAAAGTTTTATTTGTCAAAAGTTTTATATTGAAAAAAATAAGTATTTATAACAGTGTAAAACCATCTATATATTTTTTCTCTAACATACACAATACATAAACTTGATATGACTTTTTCAAATCAGTAAATAAAGATATTTTTCATGCACATGTATACACACCTGTCACTGGAGCTTCTAATGGTCCATATGTTATTATCATATATGATATATCACACATTATGGAACATATACATGTAGGCTGACATGACGCTTGCAGTTTTGGCAAGCTTTAAAATGTATAGAATTAATCTATATTTTACTTATTTTTATATATATTTTTTAAGCAACAAAGCATTGTTAATACAGCTATATGAGTTTTACTGTTTTATTTCATCTGCACTGAACATAGTTATTGTTTTTTTAGGTGTAAATTAATATGCAGCACAATGTAAGAAGAGATACTGAGGAAGAAATAGTTTTGCATAGTTCCAGTTACTCAAAGTGGTCTTTACAAAATTAAAATCCCCAGCGAGACGTTTAGCTGTCAAAGTTATGATATGCTGGAAATTCAGCATATATATCACTTCAAGTATGATATTAAGAGATGTTTGCACTGCTAATGGACATACTGTAGATATGGTATTAAGCACTTATCATCCAAAACCTTGCACCTAAATGGACTTCTGCACTCAATACTCATCAATCTTTCATTTTAGACAATTTGTACATTCAATCACACCAATTAAGAAAAGAGTATTGACAAAGGAAAAGTACTGACTCCGCCATTAACCTTCTTTAACGAGATTTTTTTTCCATGATTTGAATCAGCAATGTAGAGGAGAGGAGAGGAGAGTAGAGGAGAGAGGAGAGGAGAAGAGAGGAGAAAAGGGGGTTGAATCTTGTGGAGGTGGCCAGGGCGCTCCATTTGGCACTGCTAATTTGCAATCAGACACTCTCTTTGAGCTCTTTCCCTACCACGTCTCCAGACAGTGTGGATGGCAGCTGAGACAAAGCTAGCATTCTCCGCCGACCAAGGCCCCTCTTAGTTTTATTTCAGGCCACTGCTCTCAGACACAGACCATTCTGCATGGAGCGCCCAAAGTACGGCAGCAAGAGAGAGGAGAGGAGGAAGGAGCAAGTTCGGAGGACGGAGAGGAGGAGAGGGCGAGGAGGGGAGGTGTGGAGGGAAAAAAAAAAAAAAAAGTGGGAGGAGGCTTTGTCGAGGGCCAAACTGCTGTCTCTACCCCTCTCGCCCTCACCGCCTACCCTCCTCTTGCTGCTCCTTCCTCTCCTTTGGATGGTACCCCGGCCTGTTCCCCTCTAACGTGCTGCAGTGCAGTGCCACGCCCCACCTAGCACCATGATAAAGACTTGAGATTTGATCGATCACGATGCTCAAACCCAAAAAGCTGGTCGCGACCTTTTCCCCTTCAAACATCTTAAGTTACCTCTTAGTCACTCGGAGCAAAATCTGACTCTAGATTCTGAGTGTGTGAAGTTTGGGAAACTTTTGAGCAGCTCACGGTGGCTGCTGCATGTGCACCAAATGGAGAATATGCTATGAGGTCTATCAGGTAGGGATGCAGAGATCTGGTACGGCAGAGCAGTATCGTGCTTGATCCTGACTTTATTGAGCATCAGCCATGACATGACCACAAGGGCGTAGGATTCAATTCAACAAGGGGGGGACACATATGAAACAAGGGATGGTTGGGAGTCCTCCCCCGGAAAATCTGGAGTGGCAAACACTTCATTTCCTGCATTCTTGTGAATTTTCTGAACCAATTTGTTCCTTTTCTGCAGCCATTTATGGTGAAGAAATAGTCTTTAATTTCATCAAAATAAAAGTCTTCTGCTACTTTCATGTTTTTATTGAGGGTGGGCAAATGTTCTACATATGAAGGGAGACGTGCCACCTACATCCACTCCAAAATCTACACCTATGCATGACAGAGCCACATTAAATGCAGTTTTTTTTCTACAGGTTTTAGTGCCACAAAAATCATAACTTACATAAAAATGATCCTCATTACTTCCACATAGAGACAGATTTTAATTTTAGGAACAAAGTACACTAGTATGACTGGTACTCAGCAGATATCTTAGTATCAGGAGAGGAAAAAGTCAGATAGGTGCATCCCTAATAGCTTCTTTTGTGCCTCTCCTCCTTTGTGTTGGGTGTGCCCTCAATATTTTTTATTAAAGTTTTGTTTATACAGTGTAGGTTGGCTGAGCATGCATGTTTTAACAGTGCCGCCCTGCTTAGGGAAATAATGAAAATGAGTACAGGATAATAGCTTCTCCTGGGGCTTACTGAGCACGTGTCCCGAATAGTTCAGTGTAACTTATATCTAATTTCATCTTTTAGAAATCAATTTAAAGTGTGAGCACACATGCATGTCTGAATGTGTCCGTGCACCTGCGTTATCACTTTATTATCAGCAGTCCTGTGGCTGCGCAGTAAGTTGTGGCTTGGTTGCCACAGGTAACAGGTCAATGATTACCCAGAGGGCCTAGGGTGTCCTCAGACTCAGGTCAGCACCACTTTGCCATGAGAGAGAAGGACAACAGTGGGCTGCAGCTGCCATCTGTAACTCTAGGCCTGTGCGGTTATCAGCGTCTTATCTGCTTGAAAAGCTGCATTGTGTTCGCATTGTGTGTGCGGGCTGTGATATGGGCAGGGCCACGCTTCAGGAGTTTATGCTGTATTTTATGAAGTGATGACATGATCCTTTTTTTGCTAGCGGTCATTTTAAACAAAGGGGTGCTACATTTTTCACATGCTCGCTTTGGGTTACTTTAGAGCTGCCACGTGTTCAGCTAAGAATGAATCAATGAATCAGTGACTGGACTGTTGTCCTTCAATACACATCAATAACATTTAAAAAGCAGGCTTCAAAAAGTAAAGCTAAGAGAGGGGGGAAAAAACTGCCTCAGTCCTCTTTTGGTTTGGGCCGATTCCCACAGGTTGTCTCACTTATTAGCTGCTTTCCTGAGCTGGACCGAAGAGCACAATCCCTCTCAGTCTCACTCGAACACATAACAATGCCAGGAATGGCTGCATTTGTGCAGTACGACCATTAGGCAACATCCGACTGCCTAATTCATTCAATTTCTCCCTCTGCCATGCCAGCACAATTGGCCTGAAAGAGCGCAGGTGGGGGGCAGAGGAGGCTGGGAAGCTTGTTGCTGAAACGCAAGCAAGCTAAAGTTGGTCACACAGTTGTAACTGCCACAGGGCCGGATGGGTTAAAGCACAGGACACGGGGCAGACTGTTGGGAAAATGGTGTCCTCGAGGCGATCCCCGGCTGGACTCGGCGGTCACCGTGACCCCCCACTCTGAGCCCGACCCTGACTATATCTTTAGCAGTGAACGGTACAAATTACTGGATCGTATGGCTCGACTTTCTCCCCTCTTCAATCCCGTTCTCTTTCTCACTTTCTTTTTCTCTGGATGACCACAAACAGCCATTGTCACTGCAGACCACGAGAACAATTGGGTTCTTATGCTGTGGCCGGTCAGGGGATGGGAGGGTAAACTTCAGCAATGACTGCACTAAGTAAATTATAGCTCCAATGGCCTGTGTGGTTTGGAGAGGCTGCGCTTTGTGAGAGGTCCTGCAACTAAAACCACCAGTTCAGCACATTTGTTGCCTCTGCAGTGCAAAATGACGACGGCAAAGCGAATGCAGACTTTTTTTTCTGTCCTCGATTTGTTCGCATTCATGCAAACACTTTGAACTGGGGCTGTTAAGACGCATAAGTAGCCCTTTTTTGGAAAGCACTCACACTTTCTAAACTATACTGAGTCACATCTTAGGAAAACTGAATAATTGCGTGACTGCAGGGCGATGCAGGATTGCCACAGTCCTGTGCTCCCTCTCTCCCCCTTCCCTCTCTCAGATTGAGGCTCCGCCTGTCCACTGTCCTCCCGCGCTCCGATCGCTCCACCCTCCCGCCCTATCCCCTTTCTACATGACATCATCTGCACATCTGTCGTCCCAACAGGGTGCTGGTGACACAGACAGGCCACAAAATTAGTAGAGCTCTCCCCCTCTGCCTTTGTCACCATCTCTTTCTTTCCTTCTGGCTCTCAGTTTCTTGATCCTTCTCTCCTCTGTCTCTCTGTCCTCCTTCTTTTTTCCCTCTCTCTATAGGTGCTTTTCTTTCTTTCATTCTTTATTTCCCTGCACACCTTTTTTTCAACCCCTTTTCCCTGCTGCATTATGTCCTGTAATAATATGGCTGCATCTGAGCGTTTCCTACAATGTGGCACATACATTTGAGCAGGCAGGAAACGGCCATTAAACTAAATGATCCATGGGCCTGACCCCCGCCTTGACCCGTGTGATTGTGAGCAAACTCAATCAGCAATGTCAGCGCTAACACGATGTGACTCTCACAAAAGTTTCTTTTCTCGACTTTCACCGATTTGAGCTATTAGAGCCTGCTAAAACCGGTTAAGAGGCTGCGGTTATATCAATTTGTGTGTTTGTGTGTGTGTGTGTGAGAGAGGAAGAGAAAGAGAGTGGGAGCGATTTTTAGCATGTTTCGACAGTAAGGCCCAGCCCATTAAGGGCCAAGTATTTCCAAGGGAATAGAAACTTACAGAAGTGTAACACATGTTTGATTCCCCAATGTCCCACTGCAATAATTCTTCACATACGAATTACTAACAGATCAAATCAAGTCGTACTGGATCAAACCAGCTGCGATGGAGTAACAACCCTTAGTGATGCAAATGACCAAACAGAATTAATTTCACAATTATCCAAGTTTCCTTCAGAAAAAATAAGTACATCTTATGTATTTAAACTTCATCTAAAAAGGTTAAAAGGGGGCGAAACAGCAGCTCCTAACCTGTTCCCAACACGTTTTTCTTTTTCTTGATATAATGCATGATTGCAAGTTTGCAAAAATAAAAAGCATATTAAAATAAAAAATAACCACAACAAAGAATATTAAAATCATTTGACGCCAGTTGCACTTAAGCAGGAGGATGTGGAGTGCATATGTGCAGCTTTTGGGTGGGAACACAGGGAACACGTCTCCCCAGTAAAAATATGAAGTAGCAGAGGACTTTCATTTTGACAAAATCAATTACATTTACACCGCAAATTCATTCAGAAAAACATAAATTGGAGCATAAAAGTCACCACAATACAGGACATTAATTTTCTGAGACTCAGAATTTTCTGGCAGAGGACCCTCACACCCCTTGTTTCATATGTGCCCCACAACGTTGAAACGAACCCTACGACCCCAGGTGGTGTGGCATCACTTTTGTTTTGTGACCTGCAGCAACTCAGATACCAGCACAGAGTGCAGCAGATGGGATCTGAACCCAGGATTACACAGGGGGATCATTGGCCTGATGACCACCACACACCCCTCAAAAAGAAAACCTAGCTTGTGCAAAATGTGAATTTATTTTTGCACTTAAGTAATTCTTACTAATATGCGCTGTTGTTGAGGACACAGCACGTTGGATAGGGACAAAGGTGGCACTATAGTACGACAGGATTCAGTGCTCAGAAAGCAGAGTATTAATTAAATGTGTTCTTGTGGACACTGAATAAGATCTTTGCCAAACACTAACATCTGGCTCGTGTGTCTATCTCTATGTAAAGACACTTTCTGTACTATAAATTCTCTTAATATAGAACTACACACGTTGCCATTTTCACACGTGAGTGATCGTAGCCCACAAACTACTTCACAGCAGCACTTGATGGTGGATAAAGTGCAGAAATATCTTTTTAATTTCTGTGGTTTAAACCCCAGGATTACAGATATATGAAAAGCAACAGTGAACACAATTATCTTTGATTTGAGGTTCACCGAGAGCGTAGAGATTCCAAGAGAAAAATTTTTAGTGTCCCGCATTTACATGAAAAAAAAAAACGTGACGGTTAAATTTTGAAATTTCGACGGTAGGAACCAAGATGGTGGAACCTCTGAGTGGTGGTGGGAACTACAGGCTGCTGTACAGCTTCACCTCCTGTACTTTGAAACATGGGAGTAAAGAGCCCCCTTGAGGATTTCAACATTACTCACTTCATACACTTGTGCCTCTGAAATGCAGAGACACAACGATGTCAAAGTCACCACATGATCGACGCTAAAAATTTGTGCAGAATTTGAAATAAGTAGAAATGGACAAAGGGAAATGAGAAAGAGGAATATTGTCTGGTTTAACATACTGTCTCACTGAATATGCAATATTCATTTAACACTAAATGATAATAATGCAATGTGATGGTGCAAGCTTTATTAGTGCACTGATAATGTAATGCTAGTGTCTGATGTGATAAAGGGTGTAATAGCTGCTGTACTCGTGCCATAAAAGACAAACTGCTGGTGTAAAAGGGACATGCTTTGCTCAAAGCTGAGAACTCTGAGCTGGTCTGAGACCTTCTCTGGTGCTTTGTCTCCCTCTACAGTCACAACTGAGTAAAGACAGTTTGACAAACGAGGCGAGGTACTGTATGTGTGTGTGAGTGCAGAAGGCTGAAAATCTTGCAAGAAAAGCAGAAAATAGAAAGGACTGCATGCAGATTTCATTTAAAGCAAATAAGTTTTCATTTTGATAAATCATAACAGGTGATACTTTTACGTGTTGCGAGCCTGCACTGCAAAATCTATATATTGTTGAGCTTTAAAAGCATATTGAGGGCAAGTTGTGCAATCATAAACATTAGGGGGCACATCGCCCCCAGCATTCAAATATTCTCAAAATGCCACCCTTAAATATTCTGATAGAAAAAATATATATATATTGGTTCTAGTATTGCAGTGTAAAGCAGTTATGTGTGTGGTTTGTTCATGTGGTGTTGCTCCACAGCTGTGGGTGGTTACAATTTATGTCAAAAACCTATTGTCTCTCTATTTCAATACTTTCGAATGTATTTAAAAGTAGAAAACTAGAATAGAGTATGAGTGTTATGTAGGCGAAAGTTAGGATCCCTTAATGTTCCCATCAGTTTTTGATCAGAAACTAATTATTTTAACACTATACCAATAATGATACTTCACCTCAGTCAGGATATGCATGAAAAGTTAACATTTTTCACTGGAATTTAATTGTAGAAATAAATAAGATCTTGCTCTAAATTGTCAGTAATTGCATGGAGTGGAAACAGGCCGATTTGCAAGTGCTAATTATTCGATCATCACTAATGTTAGCTTTCATTTATTGCATATTCATACAGTATACTTTACAGCTGTACTTGCTTGTGACAAATAATATAATGTAATAAGAGAATGAGTTTTCAAATTATACTTTTTTTTGCAGGGGGAAAGACCCTCTGGCAGATTTGGTCCCCCCAAATGTTAACTGCGTGGTTATGGCCTTGCGTTCACTCCCTTTAAACAATGACAGAAAATGAAGCCACAGTTTGAACCTGCTTGTCTGAAGGTGCTGTGAATCTGTTTCGACATGAACCACAAACATATGTGGACAGCTGGTGTTGCAATTTTTCCTTTTTGGCTTTGTTACTCGCTCGTGGTGTTGACTTCAAAACCATCTCTGGTGATGCCGTGTAGCCATTCTCTCAACATCTGCAACATGTTTACGGCTCCAAATCTGTATTTCCACACCAAAAACATAAATCCTGTTTACATAAAAGGAATCATTTCTGAAGACGTTTATGTGCCTCGTGGCATTGTTGGAAATATGGTCCTCCCTTCATCTGCTCTCAAAAAGGTTCAAGATGCTTCAAAGACAATAATTGCTCAAAAGTGGAATTGTTGTTCCTCAACATGGAAACAATTTCCCGCTGTCAGCTTTGTCGGGTTCCATGAATGCTCTAAACTGTGTAAATTAGATTTGATTACAAAGTAGTTTCTTTTAGTTGTGTCATAAATACTCTGTTGCCTGATCACCCCCGGGGTAGTTTTGTTTTTTATCTGTCACACGCTGTAATCCCTCTCACAGTGCAGGGGGCGATATTCATTTCCTCAACCACACTCAACATTTCTTTTTGCATTCCAGCATGCGTTTTACCCCATTACACATATAAGCACCATGTGTTTGTCTTGCCACATTACAGTCTCAACAATGCCTCTGACATTGCGGTAAAGCTTGAAAGCCACTTGAGTTGCATGTGGCTGCGTGCCAGAATTGCCCATATATATGCACTTGTCTGATCTAAACAAATTAAACCCATCAGGGTGTCTTAGTGGATCAGAGACACACACGATATATAGGAGCAGGGCCTTTGATGCACGTCTTTTCCCATCTAATTAAAACTGAAATGCCATACTTAAAGAATAAGCCTGGTGTTGTTCTATATTTTCCTTATTATCAACAGTCTCAATAGTGTCTGTGGCATTCAGTCCCATGCCAATCAGCTTCAAACTGCTGTATATTTTTAAACACAGGTCACATGTACACAACCCTGGCTCCAAAAAAGTAAGAACGCTGTGAAAAATGTACATAAAAACTAAATAAAATGATTTGCAAATCCTATCTGACATACAGTGGGGGAAATAAGCAATCAACATGTCAAATGTATTTTCATGAAACATATTTCCAATGCAGCTATTCACCCGAAATTTAGACCAGACATTAATGTTAACTCAATAAAACTACAATGATATAAAATCTGTGACATTTTAATCTATAAAAATTATGAGCAATAAAGTAAAATGACATAAGAAAAAAATATTGAACATGCTCAATCAAATTTATTTCATACTACACAGAGGCCTTCGTTTGCGATTCCAGCTTCAAGACACTTTCTGTTTGAAGAATTAATCTCTTAGTGTGTTCAGATGGGATTTTGACACAGTCTTTAAATCTTGAAGCTTTTTGGAGCCCTGCCTTTTTACTTCAAAACTTCAAAAATTTGTGTCCTCAGTTCCCAAACGCTTACTGAGTGTTGTTAAAAGAAAAGGTGATGTAACACCGTGGCAAACATGCACCTGTCCCAATTTTTTTGGAAGATGTTGCAGCCATCAAATTCAGAATGTTTATCAGATAAAGTTTTTCAGTTTGAACATTAAATATCTTGTCTTTGTACTGTATTCTACTGAATATAGGTTAACAAGCATTTATAAATCATTGCATTCTTTTTTATTGATGTTTTACACAAAGTCCAAAGTCCAGAATCAAGGTTGTACATAGTTTTAGTTTTAAAAGGTAAAGTAATTTACAACAGCTCGGCCCCGTAGATTTTAACAGTAATTAGTTAAACATAAATAAACAGTGCATTTGTATGGGTCTACTTTCTGCTGTGGATGAATATGAGCTGGTGAGTGTTCGGAGCAGTACGTGGGACTGGAAACAGTCCCCCTCACTCCCCGTTCATTGTAATAAAGGAACTTGCCCCCCATGTGGCTCACTGATGTGTTTTTAATAGTTTTTGGACAACAAAACGGAGCTTGAAAGTTGCATACACAGTAAGTATATGAATTACACACAATATTATCACAATGTTTTCGATACTTGGTACAATTCCATACGTCTTGGACCAAAAAGGTGTTCATTTATTTCCACTGAAGGGGATTTCATGTATTTTTTTTAAACGGTTTGTTCCAGTTCTAGATTATGACTGGCTTAGCCTCATTCGAGTTTTACTGCATCAGGTGGTCACCTATTATCATATGGGACACAGAGCAACCACCAACTAAAGCCTAGATCATTTATCATCCGTCAGGACCAGAAGGGTCAATGTCAATTAGTAGCAACACAAGCTGTCATACAATAAATGCAAAAATAAATAAAAATAAAGATGCTACAAAAGAAACAAAGACAGCCTATGGGGATTTATGTTTGATCAGCCAGCTCCCGTGTCCTGTCGCTCATTTGGTTGCTGAATGTGTGTGGTTATAATGTAACTGCAAAATGAGGACAATTTGTTCTTCTTTCCCCTAACTTTAGGGATGAACTTCTTTGGCTCAAAGTTGCCATGGATTTGTAATGCAGTTTGCACTTTCCTGTGCCTGTGTCACATAATAACCATTTTGCTAAATGTTGCTGAAGAACTACATTGCTCAGCAAAAGAACTATCATTATTATTATGTTTTTAATACATTTAATTAGTAATTTAAAATAAATACAAAATAAATTAAATTAATTAATTAATAATCATTATTCAGTTTTAATAAATATTGTTGCTGTGTCTCTGTTTTAAGGAACATGGCCAGGTATATGTATTTACTGTTTAATAAAAGTGACCTAAGAACAGCCAGGGGTTTTACAGCCACTGTAAACCATGTCCTCTCATGGCTTGTTGTTTGTAGGGACAATCATGGATGAATTTTATCTGTGAAAACATAAGCCATGGACTGCTTTATCTGAGGAAGCTTTTTTTCTCTTTTGAGAATGTCTTTTTAAAGTTTAAAAGTCTTCTTTTTCACTCAGCTGTAACGTTTGCCATGTTCTGCTGGTTTGCTTTTGTCAGCTATTGCCTTTTAAATTGTGGTGTAATTTTGCATGTCATATGTTGTGACTGTCAACAGCGCAGCTGGCTCCTGGGATTTCTCTCAGATGGTCTTGGTAATAGAGACGCTGACAATGTACTGCACTGGGTATTCTTCTATTTATTATTCATTTTTGACTGCGGTCTGAAAACTAAATTTGCTTTCAGTGACATTAAAGGAATACTTCACCCCCCAAATGACCATTTTGACCATATCAATTACTCATCCTGTGTTACAATGGATTTGTGAAGAAAACTGTTGTACAAAGCTCTAGTGAACAGAGCTTTTAAATGAAAGTTTTGATTTAGTTTTGATGTTGTTGAACATGGCCCCCTTTACTTCAAGTCATCAAGAATTTCCACCATTTCTGGATTCTTTGTTCACTGTGGAGGCATGTGAGAAGTTTTCTTAACAAATTCAATGCCACAAAAGTTGATTAACTGATATGCAAACGATCATGAGCAGGCTGATTGATTTCTTTAATTTGATTTTTTATTACTTTAATTTTCTAGTCCACAATATGATACTATTTCTATTGGTTGTAATATGCTGAAGAGCAATTTCATATTTTGATTTAGTATATTTTTGACTACTGATTATGGCTCCAAACCACTTTGTTAAACTTGTTCTAGTTTTTCTTACTTGAAGCATTATTCTAAAGTTAACAGTGTGAACACTTTCAAAAAGGACATTAAAGCTTCTGTATGTAGCATTCAGAGCATTTAAGCAGCAGATATAGGGGAATTATGGCATCCTGGGCAGAGAATGAAGTCACGCTATCTCTGTGTGTGTTGTAATCCAAGCTTCTCTGTGATTTGTTGTGGCTGTGCGTGAATGTTAGTGCATGTCTGTATCCCATTGGCTAGCTCATCGCCACCGCTCTATACTGTGCTCAAATGGCAGTTATCACTGACAATGGGACAGTGTGGTCATTGAAGTGAAGCGGCAACCCTCCAGTTCCCCCCTCCTTAACACTGTTGACTCTGTTACAGTTTTTTAGCACTGTTTGTGGAGTTAGCACGATTAGCTGCTAGTCACCGGCTCAGACACCACCGTGTTGAGATCCATGTCCAGACAACTCATACATTCTGAGGACCCTTTAAAGTTTCATACAAACTAAGTGTTTGTGGACAACTGCACTACTAAAAGATGTAACTTCAAGGTGCAGACGTTTCGACCTCTCTGTCAGCTCTGCTAAATTAGTGCTAAATTTAGGCTCTTGTGTCAATTTTGCAATTATCTGTGGTGCTTCTTGTGGTTGGCTTTGGGCGGTGGTGGCTGCGAGTCACTCATCAGGATGATGAAATCAACTCATTAGTCTGTTTTCTCTTCATCTGTCGACTTCTGGCTAGCTCGCTGCTAGCAAGTCAGATCAGGGTTTTCAAATGTAAATATCGAGGAAATTTGTACTGGAGAAGCAAGCATATGGACGTCTTAAGGTCGGGATGTGTGGACAGTTAAATCATTCCGCAACTTGAAACCATGGAAACCAGAATTAGCTGATTACCATCCGAAACATGGAAAATTATTAAGCAGTAGCCAACAATGTAAGAAGACAAAAAAAAGAGACTAGACTACAGTGCACAAGTTAAAGGAGCTGATGGAATCTCATTTCACTGGAGTTGTACCTTGTATTATTTCATGTGACAAATGATTGATTGATTAATTGATTGGTTGATACTACAGTTTAGTCAATTAGACAACTGGTCATTATATAGTTAGAGGTGTCAGGTTATAATGTCTGTTCTGTGTGCCTGCATAAATATGAGTGGATGTGATATTATCCGATTGGAAGCCAACAGCTGTGAATGAGCCAGTGATGGTGAAGCAAGAATGAAGCAGCTGATACCAGTGTGCTCTACCTGCACTAACTACATGCCCCACATAAGAAACTTTGGTATCTGTGTTTTGACAGAAAATATTCCATTACTAAGCAGTTTTTTTTTAATCTCCTAATTCAAGAATTGTTGATGGGCTTCCATGAAGTATCTTCTTTTCCAGTTTCAGCTGCATGTGGATGGGACTGTTATGTCTAACACTTTCAGCTATGAGCCCAGCTATTCTGCAGAAAAATGTCACCTATGATGAATTATCAGATGTTTACTATTATGATCAACAATCCAGTTTCCTTGACAACCACTCAGGGACCCAGCTCGGGATTCTAGGCTCGAGGACAAGATAGGCCCAAAAGCCTGTGGAGTCATGAGACACCGTTATTAATCTGCACTTTTTAGGCTTGCTTCCAGCTTGAGGCCCCTCTGCATCACTGCCCCAGTTTCTCGCTGCCTGTCTCCAGCCCTGTCACTCATCATCATAATGCGGATGATGCTATCAGACAAATGTCAGAACTCTGACAGCTGTCCCAATAGATAAAAAAAAATAAAGTTGTGTTAGGTTTACAGCCACTTTCGTCACTAATCTGACGTCTTGTTCAGCAGTAAAATGAATTCCTGCGCAGCCCCAAAGTTCCCAAGTCTCTGTGTTTGCCTCGTCTTCTTCTGCGCAAAAATATGAGAAGAAACAGATATCGCAGTGCAAGCGCCAGGACAGTGAGTGCACGCTGCTTAAGTGCTATCTTGGCTTTGGAAATTGTGGTTTAGGAGGATTATTTGGACAGAAAGAGAGAGGCAGCGGGAGTGAGAAAGAGACAGACACAGAAAGTAAGAGGCATACGGAACACACACACACATACACAAAGCCAGTGAGCCAGAGACATTATCTGTGAGTTGTCCACTGAAATAGCTGTAGATTGAGTTCCTGTGACAAGTTTTCAGCAGCCAAGATGGTCCCATTTAGTGGCAAAGCTGCTTCTCATTCTTTACAGTGCTGGGTATACCTGACTGCAGCTATAGTTACACGCAGTCTGAGTAGGCATAAGAATCAGGCCAATCTTATAACAGCCAAAGAATGAAAAATATTTTATTCTTTTATACTCCAAATCACTGCAATCTCTCAAAATGCTTTGTTGGCAGCTGGAGGGAATTTAAATTAAAAGGTTCATTTCCACAAAAATACCCTCAATCATTTTCTAAGAGAAGGTCTCACTTTTGTTCAGATGATTGATATCTCATTTTGGAACAAATCTTATTAATATTATCTCTTTGCGGTTATTTGTTCTGCTTAAGCAAGGCTAGGAGTGTCTCAATTTTTCGGTTTCCAAAATGTCAACAAGCCAAGAAGATATGTACTTTGTCCTCTGTCCACTCGGTGAAGCAGACCTATAAAACTCCCCGTCCTTTGAAGGTGCTGTGGAGTTGAACATGATGGTCGCCTTCCTTTTTTCTGACTGTCTTTAATGTTCTACTGCAAACAGGGCGCTGTATGCTGTGGAACATGTTGAAAGGGAAGAAGCAGCATAAACTCCTTTTTGTTTGCCTTTTCCCATCTGATTACACATGAACACTTCACTTCAAAGACTTCATGGGTTTAACAAGAGCAGTCACCATGTAGAAAGATGTGACATCTATTCTAACATGCTTTTCCAAAAAGGAAAATGTCTTTAACCAATTCTGCATTGTTCATTAAAAACGTAGGACTTAATAAATTGTAGCTTACTGATCCTCTGCACTCAATCATCAATGTTTTGCCCTATGTTTTAGGATGATGACATTTCCTTCATGCTGCCACATGAGGGCGTGTTGTTGGTGATGCACCAACAGAACATGTGAGCTGAGAGAGCAGTGTCTCATCAACTGACTATGTGCAGCATTTCAGCAAGCACTAAAAAACTGCAGCAGTGCAGTGGTAGACTCAGACTTTAAGAACTGCAACGACAAGGAGAAATTCTGAACAGGAATTAATGACGCATACCATCAGGTGATACATGTCAAAGATCTTGCATATATTAAAAGTCTATCCTTCTACATATTCATCTTTCTGTAGTCATCTTGAGTTGCAACTAACAGTTATTATCATCATTATGGTGTGGTGATTGTTTTCTCGATTAATCGATTCAGCATTTTGTCTATGATGTCAGAAGGAGTTACAAATGCACCTAATTTCCCAAAGTCAGATGTGACTTATTGAACAATTAACATATATTCAGTTTACTACCATATAAGACAAAGAAAAGCACCAAATTATCACACTCGATAAGATGGTGCCAATTAATTTTGGGACATTTTTGCTTAGAAAAATGACTGAAATAATGAATCAATATCTCAAATAGCTGCTGAGACATTTTTTACCAGCTTAATAAACTACATTTTCCCACCCTCTTTGGCCCACTTTAATCAACAAACTATATGGTAACTTCATGGTAAAAGTTAAGGTAAGACATTATTTCATACTTTAATACTATCATTAAAATAAAAAAAATCTGCCATAATAACATACAGGAGTTGTGTATGACACTGATAAATTAGGTAGTGCAGCAGCGGTGAGGACTTCAGTCACATGACTTGGACTAGAGTCAGACTCCAGTCACAAATCTGATGACTTAAGACTTGACAAAATAAAAAACGACTTGACTTGAGCTTAAACCTTTGACATGAAAATACTTGATACCCTCCCCCATGCTGAAGGAGTAAATTGTGTTATTTAAAAAGTGTGCAACACATCACTTAATTTTTCTTCACTTCCTGAATCAGCTAACGTTAAAGCTATTCATTCCAGCAAGTCGAATCCCCAGATGATACGCGTACGTTTGAACCAATCCACCAACCAATCCAGCAATCAATTAAGTTGTTGGAGAGCAGGGGCGTAAACACAGGCAATTCTGGGAGGGCGGTTGCACTGGGGCCCATTGGGTGAGGGGGCCCATAGACAGAGAGGGCCCTCCAACTATATGTTAGGCAGAAAACAGGTATTTAGAAGACAGTATTTAGATTGCTACCTTAGAAATACGCCTATGTTCGAAGAAAAACTCTGTTGCCATGTGCTATATGTGCCTTTGAAAGGCAAAGGCATCTCCATCATATTTTTTTCTTTTTTGTAAAAAGCCAGTAGCAATCTATAACAAAATGTTAAATAATATATACTTACTCTACATTAACTATAACTAACTATACAATTAAATGTATAATCCCTTATTTCTGTTGGTATTTCTGTCATATATATGAAATGATAATATCTGGGTAATATGTATGTTGATGTTACCCAATGTCAAGTCTCTACTTGATCATATAACGGTAAGATTTTATGGTAGCTAGTTAAGGCACATAACTTGTAGCTAGCGTGCCTTAGGGCCCATCATAATAGTGTGCACTGGAGCCTGTTCTAACTATCTTTCGCCTCTGCTACTGAGCACCAGAATAATTTTGTATGGGTACAAAAGCAATGCGGTGGTCAACAAAAAATTAACTGCAGTACGCAAAATGTGCGAGTCAAAAATGACAGATGGAGACATAACAACTTCCAACCACGTACAAGTTAGCAAGCTAATGCTTAGCTAACATTAGCTTAACAACTAAGTAGTTTTTTAACAAACTTGTAACAAGAATTAATGATTTTTGTAAATTTAACTTATTACTCTGTTGTTACAGTGGAATTACACTTGGTGAAGACCACATCATGACTTGTGTAGGACTCAATTTAGGAGCTCGAGACTTGACTTGGAACTTATCAGTCTTAAAGGTCCAGTGTGTAGGATTTAGCGGCATTTATTGACAGAAATTGTAATATTCATATCTATGTTTTCATTAGTTTATGATGCCATGAAATCAGCTCGATATAGGGCCATTCGTATTTTTGCGTCAGCCACCGTAGTTCTCCTACACACTTGGCGTGCGGTAGAAGTTTCAGTTCTACAACCTCACTGCTGGGTGCCACTAAATCCTACACACTGGACCTTTAACCTAGGACTTGATTCAGGACTTTCCTGTCTTGACTAGTGGGTCGAGTGCTAAGACTTGAAAATAATAACCTCTGATGTGTAGTAGACAAGGACGAAGATATGACTTCATTACAGTTGACAAAAAAGTTGGCCTTTTTCAATTGTTATGGAAATGTAATGTAAAACATGTAAAATTAATTGAGATTAAATTTGGTTGGCATTGTGACATAATAGTACCCAGAGGGTCACATGTTCAGTTTCATTACAGACTTCCCTCTTAGTCAGAAGCAAAAAAAGAAAAAAAATGTGAATGGAAATGTTGACAACACAGATATAACTTTACAACTTCACAACTCTGGGCATCAAAAGGAAAATGAGAGAGAGGAAGGGTTGGTTGGAGGGTGGGAGGTGTGTTGGGGGTGGGGATATGGTGGGATGCGGGGTGCAGACTCATCCCGGGGGCTGGTGCACCGGGAGAGGCCACTGTCTCCCACCCTTCAAATGTCACTACGGTCTCACTTTTGGAGAAGTGAGCTGCACGTATCGGACATCCGGAAACCCCATCTGTCCCCACCCTCTCTCTTTTTTTCCCACCCAGTCCTCTATCAGTCCAGGTGGCAGAGCGCACTTCGGCCGTGGGATGCAGCCTCTCATCTCCAACACATGGACAGCGGAGCTTGGAGCTGCCGCAGCGCGCCACGGCTCCACTAGCTGAAGACACCACCTCTCAACAGCAGGGAAGAAGACACGACACTCCCGCGTTTAACTCTTGGACTTCAGATTAAAAGGATATACTTCTTCCCACGTCTTTTTCCTCCTTATCTTTTCAAACCGCAAGCGAGCAGAACCAGTTGTGTTCAATGCGCAACCATGCTCATCATCTCGTCCCGCAGTGCGCTGCTGTCCGTCTACTACCCACAGATCTTCCTCATCCTCACCAGCGGTAGCTACCTGTAGGTTTCTTTTCAATGCACTTGCTTCATTCAAACACTAGTTGATCTGTAGTTATCCCCTGTGTGCAAATTGGCCAATTACGCACGAGGAAATGTGATTGTGAAGTTAGATCGCACCTTGAGAGCACTGGCTGTTTGTTGCAGGTGTTAAATCACACTGAGGAAACGTGATTTTTGCACTTTAAAAGTCACTTTTTAACTATGTTAAATGAACTAAATAGCCATATTTTGTTCTCATGTGGCAGAGAGTTTATTTTAGAAATGGAAAAAATGTAACTTGGACTATCCAGTCAACCAAAATTTAGAAAACATTGGTAGGAAATGCTTGTGCTGTTTAATCATTTTCATTTTCTTCCACAATGGAATCACAGACCACCACGATTTTTTTTCTCCCCATAAACTGAGCAGTTATGTCATTTTCATTCACATATTCTCCCATAAATCGACTTAGGACTTGAGTGAATGAAGCCAATGTTTAATCTACCTGATTTTTCAACTGATGAGATAACCTGCTCTTATGGATTTACACATTACACCAGAACCACTCTGTCATAGGAGCACCTCGTCAGACAAGGGCCGTAATTGGAAAGCAGCATATGGAAAAGAGACATATCGGACTACTTCATGCTCTGCCTGTAGGCAGCGGGGCTTGTGTAATGAGCTCTTTCTTATGGCATTAAAAGACCCAGGCCCTCACAAAGTGAATGATTGCTGCACCATACATGCCTCTCATTCATAACAGGGCAGGTCCTGAAACTTAAAATAGCTGTGGTGGTTCATGTTTTGGGTAACACAGAGAAAGAGACAGAGGCGGACAGAAAATGAAATGGATTTGGATCCATTCCTGTAATTAACTATTGTTCTCTTTCATGAAGTCCATTAGACTAAACATGATGTGATCTGGGAAAGGATGAATCTTGCAGTCTGCTCTTATTTTCTCATTTATCTTTATGATTTAGAGACAGAAAACTAATCAGAAGTTTAGCAAAAATGTTACTGCTTATTGGTATCAATCACTTTTTGTCCAAATCATAACAAGGCGATGTTCAACATGGACACAGAGTTCAATCCAAACTATAAGTTGAGTATGTTTTCAGGTACATTTTTGCTTCTCCATGTCTTCTTATCTGTCTTGAACGTTCCCTCTCATTAATCCGTGTTTCTCTCTGCCCAGGGCGCTGTCCTCTGTGGTGGCTCTAGGTGCTAACATCATCTGCAACAAGATACCAGGGTTGGCCCCCCGTCAGAGAGCCCTCTGTCAGAGTCGCCCCGACGCCATCATCGTCATCGGCGAGGGTGCCCAGCTGGGCATCAATGAGTGTCAGTACCAGTTCCGCTACGGCCGGTGGAACTGCTCGGCCCTGGGAGAGAGGACTGTCTTCGGACAAGAGCTGAGAGTAGGTCAGTCTGTTTAAAACTCAGCTTCCTTCAGTTGTCTTAAATATATCTATGACAATATAGACCACAGGAAAGTGAGAGCAGGAAAGTTGCTCAGAGGACAGGGGTCTTAGATACGGGTTTTCTGTTTGACTTTATAAGAGATTTTAACAGTATATAGATGACAGGAAAAGAGGGGGGAGTCATGGGAAATTGACAAGCAACAAACGTCCTCAGCTGGACAGCTCTCTGGAGATGTGGTTCATAGTCGGCGCTTTAAACCCCAGGGGCAAATAACTGTATTTTTGTGTCTGTTAAACCCAAGCTAAAGAAAATCCCTGCACTGCATATATTTACATTTTCACAACAGTCAGTTAGACAAGTGGAAATCTAAGCTTTGAGGCATGAGTGCGGACTGAGGAGTGATCAGGGCGACACATCCTTACTGGCTCCTATACTAAGGGTCTTGACCCCCATTAGGGGTCACCAAAGCTTCATGGGGGGTCACTTGGCCTTCTTGATTTTAAGCAGTGTAAGACAACTTTTTTAAAAACTTTACAGTAGGCCTTTATCTCAGCATTTCATTCATTTCCTTTGAGAAAACCAAATACAATTTATTTTTAAAGCTTAGACTATTATTCAATATATAAACTTAAGGCATAAGGATGAAGATAAGAGCACGGTGAGGACCTGAACACAAGCTATAGTCACAGAGCCTTCACGCTCTGCACAACAGCCTAGTTCTGCATTAGAAAAGTACGCAGTTAAAACAACTGACAAGCTAAAACAACAACGGCCAAGTGTCAGGAAGAAGAAAACACTGACTTTGTCCAAAAAAAGCCTTTTAAGTATGTATGATTGTTGGAAAAACAATAATACTGACAATCATAAAAAGTTCTAATATATCAGGAAAAAGTCATCACTGATGCAACATTCACAGAAAATGATCTGCTCAAAATTTCTCTAAATCAAAGCACACATTTCCCACAGTTACTGCGTTCATTATTTGGGGTAATTGTAGAGTTTATCAGTTGTTCTGTACTGTTATTCATGGTCACTGAATATGATATGAAAAATCCATGTCACTTAGTCAGGAGTTGTCAGTTTACTCAATGACAGGAGACTGGTCCCTTAAGGAAAATGGTTGGGAACCACTGTTTAATCTGTCCACAGGTGTGTCAACAGGTATGCAAGTTGGTTTAACCAAACCAAGCTCAGCCATGTGGTAGGATCTTTCCAATCGCTGATGCTGAAAGAACTTTGCTGTGTGTTTGAGGATGAGCACAGTTCAGCTCTGTGGTTTGACATCAGCCTGTTTTCTCCTTGTATTGTCCCCGAACCCCCTGTAAGCGTTGTCAGTGGCATGAGAAAAAGCTGCAGTAAGCTCAACTGAGTGGCACGAAAGAGACTTAAAGATGGGTGGCGAAACTTTAATGAAAGCATTTCTGCTTGGGCTACCACATGCAACGACGACCACAATAAATCCTCTGCCTCGTTTAGACACTAACACAAAAAACTCAAAGGCCTTGCTAGTGTCCCCAGCGGAGATTCAATCTGCAGCTCATGTGTGTGACATCACCGTGCTTGCAACACATATTGTCAAAGGCAGAGCAGACGTAAATGGAGTGTGAAGACTTCCTTATAAAGCAGGGGTCCATGACTATCTGGGTGTGCCATCTTCTGAAAGCATTTATACATCAAACCTACAGTACACGATCTGTCAACACAAACTAACACATCTCCCTGGTTTTAGTCAACATTCTTCCCAGTTTTATTTCTCACAGAAGCTCCTAATGTGAACCTCTTATATAAATTGTATTTCAGTCCGAAATGTTTTGTTGCGGTCTTGCTGTGGGTTTGGATCCATGTTTAATCTAGCAGCTCTGGGAGCAATCACTTTCTTCTACACGGGAGACAGGCAGACAGACGTCTGGATCCCTTTATTTCTTTTGTCAGAGGAAATGTCTCTTTTCTCTTGTGGTGTGTAAACGAGCTTGGAGAGACGCTTTGGACCCTGCTCAGGTCCTCATGTCCGCTTCACGCAGACACTTTTACCAAATAAGTACTTTGTAAAAGACTTAATCTTATTACATCTGTATAAAAAATAATTACTGTTAATTATTGTGAAAATACAAATTCTGAGCATGTCAGATTTCCTTTCCTTCATAGATTCTCAGTGAGACTGCTTTCCTTTTGCAATCTTCATGCCCATTTTTGCCATTTTTAAAAATAGAAATGTAAGCCAGAGCCATACCCCCCTCTTGTGTCGCTAATGTACCATCCACCACTTCATTTGATTGACCTGCCGGGCCTGTGAACTCATTAAGCATTGAGAAAGACCAGAGAGATTCATGCTAACCACTAATTGAAGTCAGCTCCAGCAGCTGGATGGCAACAATGGAGCCGTGCATGCACTGCCGTACAATCAAAACAAATCACAGTGCGAGGAGATGGCTGTTTGGCTATTGCATGCGCCTGATGCCTTGAGAAATGCTCACCATACAATATATCTGAATGGGTCGCGGATTTAGCCTGATGAGAGAAGACTTCAGAGTTTGTTATGAGTTATGGAGCGGGGGAACCGCAGGCCCGATGGTTTCTGCGAGTGAGTTTGTCAGGTTGGAAGGGAGCCATTAGAATCGCCTCTACCAGAGACGCCACGCATTAATACTCTGGGCTGTTGAGAAGAACAGGGGCCCAGCATTATTCTGATTGGCGAGGGAGGATATCTTATTACCAATTGTAGTGCCAATAAATTCATTTCCCCCCTCCACGCCATAAATATAAAATGTGTTTATTCTGAAGTTCAAATGGTGACATACAAAAGCTTGGAAATGGGCACATCTCAGTCAAGCCTGGCCGCAGATTATTTCAACATGCAACACAGCGGTATCATTTGCTAGAATAATGTGGACCGCCTAAGACAGACACAGAATGACACTTAAGCCGCGTGAGAAATTCCATTGATGAAAAACATTAAGGCGCAGCAGCTCTATGAGTGCCGATCCAGAAAAAAGCTCCTCTGGTCAGCCAGTAGATGTCACTTGTGTTGTCCTTATTAAAATGATTACTGTCCTAACACTGCTGTAGTGATATGACACAAGGCACACAGAAAAAAACGGAGTCCTTATCACATTATATAATGTATTATGCTCTTTGTAGTGATGCCCGTCAAAGTCAACTGATATGTCACCCTTTAATCTGCCTCATACAGCATTAAAATGAAGTGAATAGAGTACTGATACTTGACATACTGATAGATATAGGGTAAGTAAGATTACTTACTACTCATGAGAATTACTCATAGTAACACATACTTAGTTATGCAGTTACATATACATCGAAAAACAGCCACTGTGACATCCTTTAAACATTAATACACTCAACAAACTGTCTTTAAATGAGTGGTACGTATCTGCCCTTAAAGCTATAGTTGTTATTTTGAAAACTGCTGAAACTGTAGCACACGTGACAGATAGACTCCCCCCTTGTAGTGTTTCTGTTGCTAGAATCTACCACGGTTGAACAAAAACAACCAATCAAAGCCAAGGAGTCTCAAACGCAGCAGTCAATCATGTCAATCACTGCTTGTGAACTGTGGTCAAATTTTTTTAACTAGGCAGCGCTGATCAAATATGAATAAAGATTCTTTTACTGCATTCTTTATGTCCCACCTCTGGTGTTTTCAGGAACAAATTTTTGTGTACTGTTTAGCCGTAAAATTAGAGAGTTGGTCCAACTGGTGGGTGGTGGTTGGTACTCAATTTAACCATATCCAAGATGGCGGCCGGGTCACAAGCTTTCTCATTCTACAGCTTAACAGTGCACTAGAAAATAAATGTTTCTGGAAAAGAAATACACAATGCAGAATCTGCATTCATATTTGATCAGTGCTGTCTAGTTTGACAGTTTGACCGCAGTGCACAAGCTGTGCTTGACATGACAGCAGCATTTGAGACTCTGTGTAAGTGTAGTGTAAGTGTAAAAACCCATGTTGGTGTAAAGGGCCCTTTAAAAAAGAAAAAGTAAAAATGGATGCAACAGAAGCCGAGTTAGTCTCAGATTTAGTCTCTGCTACAGGTCAAGCTCCACAAATGGTGGATTGTACATTTAGCAATGATGTAACTCAGTACTGTTTTTCATTCACCCCCAGGCCCCTTAAATATCCACCTCTTTCAAATGCCACACTCCCAGTTTGTAACACAGGCTTTCTGCTAAAAATCTTTTCAGGTCCATGATGACATCATCAGGGTTCTTTTACAGAAGACATTATACATCTGTTTCTATACATCTGTGTCCTTCTCATGACAAGTAAGCTGCAATTCATGTGTAAAACTGGTGCAGTGTTCCTTTAATTTGACAGCTTCCTTTTACGAGGGTAGAGAGTCAAACACACCTAAATCACCCTGCTTCTGCCAAAAGAGCGAAACTCTATGATGAGCGGGCAATTCTTGCCTTTCTGAGGAAAATACTGCACATACTGATTTCAGAATGTCTATAAAAAAAGCACATGGAAAACCTACTCAATTTAAATGAGTGTACTTGTATTACTACTTTCTTCTCTTCCTCAAATTTATTCAGATTCTGCTCTTTTCTCCTCAGGCAGCAGGGAGGCAGCATTCACTTACGCCATCACGGCAGCTGGAGTTGCCCACGCGGTGACCACAGCTTGTAGCCAAGGCAACCTCAGCCAGTGCGGCTGTGACCGCGAGAAGCAGGGCTATCACGACCAAGATGAGGGCTGGAAGTGGGGAGGCTGCTCGGCCGATGTTAAGTACGGCGTGGAGTTCTCGCGGCGCTTTGTAGACGCCCGTGAGATCAAGAAAAACGCCCGCCGGCTGATGAATCTGCACAACAATGAGGCAGGGCGAAAGGTAACGTAATCAGAGGGACAAAGCAAACAATATCCATCCAGTCTCTTTTGGGATTCAATGATGAAAACATCATACAACAAAATACTCCAGTATAAATATGTGTAAGATATGTAGGAAGAAAAAAAGGCCTAAATTGGCATAAGTTGTCCATGATTCTGAAACATGACTAACAGTTATTTGTTGTGTATTTGCATCAGTTACAATAACTGTATCAGCCTCTGAACTGTAAACGTGCAGATGATTTAACAAAGCTCCTGTACACTGGAGTGTGTGTGTATGTGTGACAGAAATGTAAAACTTGGCAGACGCAGCTGCCAAAATGGAGCTGTGCCACAGCCCTACTGTCCATTCACTGAATTACCCCGCATTAAGTGGGGATAGAGGATATTATTGCAAGTCTCTGTCTCTTCCTTTCTCAGTGGCAAAACCATAAACCGTGCTTCCGCGCCACCGCACAGACTGAAGCAACCAAAGTCAAGAGCAAACTCCCCCAGAATGTGAAGGGGAAGACAGAGTTACTGGTTTGACCAGTGCTCTGGACACACAAGTTACTAGATGTTCAAATGATGAGTTTAGTCGCTCAACAGTCAGTCTTACAATGAAAATGTGAAGGTAATGTTGTTCACATTAGCTCAGTCACAAGGGCAAACAGTCACCTGTCAATTTTGTCATCTGAAAATATTTGTATGGCATTATAATATAAATCTGGCTCAAACCACAATGTAACTCTATATGTGTATGGTTGCACAACAGCTCTGGTCAGTTTTCTCGGGCTGTCACGCCATTATGTGGTCTGAAGAAAGGTAAAGTTAATTAGAGACTACGGTCTTGGGGTACGAGTTATTTTCCCCAGGTTTTTGACATAAAGTTGGCATACTGGTTGGAGTGCTGAAAGTTGAAGTGTCCGCAGAAAGCCCAGCTTACCAAGAGAGAAGTATTTGAAGGCTATGCAATAGCTATTAACCAGCACTGTACTGAATGTCTTTTTTTTTTTTTTTTTAATACATTCAAAGCTTCTATTGAGGTTTTCAAATTAAACTGCCTGCTTTCAGAATTATGATGTAAACATCCTAAAAAAAATCCTTAAACAAAATCCTGTTTGAACAAAGTGATTTATCTGAATACATTTAATTTATGGTGCTGTTAGATTGCTACTAGACTACCCCATCAATACAGGTCCGTGTCTCTCTTGATGTGCGGCAAGCAGGAGAACAAACACTGTTTTGACCGCAGTGAAAATGTTGTTTTTGACAAGCTTAACGCCAACATCACAATCTTTAGCTAACAGCACTAGCATCGATGACATAATTCCTGCAACATTCGTGAGGTGCCATTAGTTGCCATGCAGCAGTAGCTTTCCATATGTTGTCATTTCTAACCTGTGTGATGCTTGCCGCGGGGCACAGTTTGATGCAGTCACTAAGTAGTGTATTAAATGTAAGCCAGTGAAAGCATTGAAATGGGTTGTGAAAGATTAAAATGTAAGGCGTGCATTTATCGTTATGATCGGGGGGGCGCACAAAATGTTTCTGAGAGCTGCTGTTGGCCCTCAGGCTGCACTTACAGCACCCATGGTCTGGAGTTTTGAAATGTTTAGATCACACAAGTCAGAAACAATCATACATAGTTACAAACATAGGAACACAGGAGCTGCTGGTCTACCATGGCTCAATCAGTGAATTAGTTTGTGTTATTGTGTGACTTTAGGGTTTAAAAGTTAGTTCCATATCACCAAAGTCAAACAATAACACAAACTGACTAACTGAGTAAAGCAGTGGTAGACCAGCAGCTCCCGTGTTCAGGGAGCTAAAATTACAGTTTTTCTCAATGGAGTCCGGTGGCCTTGATGAGAGCAAAGATGGGCAACTGTAGATTCAGATTTTGAATGTGAAAAGACTGAAGCTTTGAACGATTCGCTGCAGCCCTACACTGTCACAGAATGTATGTAAAATGTCCATTTCTGTATGAGCCACACAGAATACATTCCCAGCTTTTAACTATCTCCTTTAATTCATACAGACCTAATTTCTACTCTCTGTGTGATCAGATCCTGGAGGAGAGGATGAAGCTGGAGTGTAAGTGTCACGGCGTGTCTGGTTCCTGCACCACTAAGACCTGCTGGATCACCCTACCAAAGTTCAGAGAGATTGGTTACCTGCTGAAGGAGCGCTACAGCGGAGCAGTTCAAGTAGAACCGGTCCGAGCCTCGCGCCTCCGCCAACCCTCCTTCCTACGGCTCAAAGAGGCTCGGGGCTACCAGAAGCCCACGGAGACAGACCTGGTGTACCTGGAGCGTTCGCCCAACTACTGCGAGGAGGACACAGCCACGGGAAGCACGGGAACACGAGGGAGACTTTGCAACGGCACCTCGATCCACACAGACAATTGTAATTTGATGTGCTGCGGCCGGGGTTACAACACGCACCACTACACGCGCATCTGGCAGTGCAACTGCAAGTTCCACTGGTGCTGTTTTGTCAAGTGCAACACATGCAGTGAGAAATCAGAGGTTTTTACCTGCAAGTAGGGAATGAGGAAGTGCGGCACAGTAAGTTGGGGAGAGGCTGGGGAAAAGGGACAGTGGTTGAAGGTAATGACAAAGTGGAATTTGAAGTGAAGGACTTGGAAGTATTTATTCAACAATTTGCACATTTTTACATCCTATTTTGGAATTCTTCAAAGAGAGAAAAAAAACAGACATGAGGTTTGGAGAGTATTGAAAAAAAGAGACATTAGTGATTACAAAAACGTTCCTTTTCTTGCTTGCTGGTAGAAAACTATGACACGGTGCAAACACATCGCAGGTGAGAGGATTTGATGTTCTCGTTTGCCTCCAGCAAAGCAATATTTGGAAGACAACATCTTGCAAAGATGCCTACAGATGTCACACACGAGAGGAAAAAAAAGCAAGGACTATTGTTGGATCTTGAGAAGACTTTTGTAACACGCTAACTGGAAAACAGCAAAGCGCCTCAGACTGCCATGACGGAAGACTCCTGATGAAGATGGAAAGATGGCAGTGGAATACTTTTAACTGTACGCTCACACTGTATTCTGTTTGAACACTGAAAATAAAACAAAGTTATTTATGTAAAGAAATATCTTTCAAACCTAGTCTTAAGGATGGATAGCTAACATTTTTCCTCTCTTTTATGACCTTCAATTGCTACTGATACATTTCAAGCTGGGAGTAACTAATTTTTAGTCATATGGAGTCGCATTTACAACCACTAAACAGCTAAGTTCTGTTTTATTCCATTTTTATCCATTATCAGTTGTCAGAAGCGTATTTCGCTATAGATTAGTTATTTTTCTTTTGCACTCACATGGTCACATTTCTTTCTCTTTTTCATGGGACATCAGTAAGTTGTGCTGTTGAGTGCTGTGCTGACATCTCTCTCATGGACAAATCCCCCCTTCGATCCAAGACCCTTTGTTACGCCGCGAGCCAAAGAGGGTGAAAATACTCCCAAGCTATTTTAAGCATCCAACTTGTCAGTTTGAACGGCACTTTCCATCCTGACCGTGTTCATTGTTGTGTTTTCGGGGGGCTCTTGACTTCTGAGAAAAGCATGCAAGCCTCATTGGAACTCCATAGAGGTGCAATCAGGTTCAGATACATCCAACATTCCCATGAACGGCAGAGACGAGGAATTCCACGATGGCCTCTGCTTACACAAGGCCTTCCAGCGCGGTTTAGGCCTGCCTGGGTGGATGGCATGCGCCCTAACCACACAGAAAAGGGGGTATGAGAGGATCAAAGGCCTCAAAGCTATTTTTGGACAGCACCCTTAATGTATTCAGAAATGTTTATTTAGGCTTTATATAACTTACAAAACAATTTGAAGAGTATATTTTTATATGAGGAACGTGGCACTTTATGTCATTTATAGATGGAAAAGAAAGTCACTATTTACAAGTGTTTTCTAATGTCATTGTATTCAGATTTGAGAGCTATAAATTATTTGGAATTTATGTTTTTTGATCAGAGTTTCCTAAATTGTAAATACTCCACGTGTTTTTATCAAAGTAGCCCAGATTGTCCATCTCGATACGATCCTTCACAATTCAACGTAGCTCATAAAAGCCAAGTGATTCATCAAGTGTTGGAAAGTCCTGGAAATTTTGTGCAAACCACTGTTAAGTATTTGAGTACACGCATGGAATTGCGAGTAGATAATACATTAGAAGCGTCAGCGACCAACTAGTTGTGCAGCTTTAGATTGAAGAGATTTCTGTGTTTCCAGTTGTCTTCATGGCCCTTTCAGTAACTAGGAACAACTCACTGCTGCTTCCTTAAACATAGTTGTAACTTCAAATACAGCAAAGTTTATTTGTTATATGGCAAAACCAAAGTCTGCATCACTTACAAACATGATCAGTTGTGTTTTTTTCTTTTTTACCAATAAAATTTGAGCATCCTTTTAATGCCTCTTGGGTTTTATGTCACATCAGCCTTTATAGACCGAATCACTGTGACATTGCACTAACAACAACAGTCACCTCTGGGTAGACAACTGGCAACTGATTGGAATTGCGGAGACATATGAAATTGGCTAATTTGATCATTTGTTTTATTTTCAGCCGTAACTGCAACATTTAAAAACATATAGCTAAACACAGTGGTCCGAACTATCTGGCATTTCTGCTGTGGTTATTTTATGGACTTTGTTGCTTTGCTATCATCTTTGATTAATCAAATTTACTAGTACGGAAGCTAAACAATGCACTGCTGTTGACGAGGGTTGCAGCAAAATGGATTTAAGCCCCCTAAAAAAAAAAAATCAACATCAGTTTAAGTGTACATTATACATTTGGAATATTTTGACTGCTTTATCCTACACACTAACCGATGGAGGAAGGGGTAGACCAGCACCTCTCATACTCTGCTAAGTAAAATTACTGTGTTTGCTAGTGGAGTCTTTGGCTTTGGAATAATGGTTTCAGCTCCCTGTCTAAATTTGCTGTCCAACAGCAAGGTAAAATGGTGAAAAATATTCTAAATATAGCCTACACTGAAACTGATGTTCACTTTTTTTAGGTAGTTGAAAACAAACCAATTGGGGCAGCATTTGTTCAACATCATTCGTATGTGACATTGGGTCTTCTACCCAGAAGTTATCGTGAACAATCATTGTGACTTGGTCTACTGGCCTTATTAAAATCATTACAAAAAAGCTGTTAGTCACACACAATACTTTATTCCGCATTATATAAACATTATTTGACCCAAACATGTAGCATATAATTTACACCCTGACAAAGTGTTTTTGTTTTTGTTTTTTTTGCTGAAGGCGAATATCAAACAAGAAGGCACAAATACAATACAGTAAAGGCCTGTGGTATAAAACGCTGATATGGGAAACACAAGAACTCCTGGCCTTGACTGATGTGGTACTAATGTGTTAGGAGGTGAACAGGCGGCCGCGGCCATGCCACCTAATTCAGCCCGGCTGACTCGCACAGCCTCTTTCCTGTGGGGCTGAAAAGCATTGCAGCCAGCCAGTCAAGCGCAAGTAACAGCTGTTTTGTTAGCTGTCTGAAATCCTGGGGACCGGAACCGCATAAGCTCCCTTCACTATGCCGGCGGATTGAGGGGAGAGTCCAGCCGATTGTTTCAATACATTTTGTCATTAAAAATCAGAGGCAGAGCAAACAGGGTGGAGCAGGGTGTGAGCAGGCCAGTAAAGCGCTGCATTGTTGAGGTGTCAGGACTGTTCAGCTTATCCAGCAACGGGAGGAGCAGGGAGGGATGTCATTCTGCAAACTAATGCTTATGGTCTGATTCACTCACTCACTCATTCATTAATTCATTCGCTCACTCACTATTCGGATGTACACTTCCAGCATGCTTTCATCCATCATCTACTGATCCAGAATCACAATCTCTTATCAAAAGAAGAAGGAGCGCATGCAAATGCAAACACACAGCTAGAGCTAAAAAGGAAGTACAGTATTTACTAAATCTCTAGGAAAGTCTATGCAATCTGGAAGTCAAATATAGCAAAGAGAAGCAGTCTTAGGTGTAAAACTACATGGTTAATGATCTATGATGCATGCCATTAATCCCCCATCCCTTATTTATCTACAGTACTGTGCAATAGGATGGAAAAAGAAGATTAAAAGGAAACTCCACATGCAAAATGACCATTTGTATATAAATAACTCATCCTATGTGACTTTAAATTTGCAAAAAAAAAGTTTTTCTCAAATGCCTCCATGGTGAATGGGGAATCCAAAAAAAGCAGACAATCTTCATGAAATCCAACTTCTGAGAATACTGCCTTTTTGGATTCTCCATTCATTGTGGAGGCATGCTAGAAAGACAAAGTTTCTTCATGAATTCAAGGTAACGCAGTGAGTATTTAATATGTAAATGGTCATTTTGCGGATGAAGTATTCCTTTAAGAATAACAGACCAAATACATGGGGCATGGACGCAGTGTGTCACGAAGAAAGAGTGGAGTGGGGTTTTTTTTTACCAGCTACACAGACCTGTCTTTGTAGTGTGGTTGTGCGCCAGCTTTACTGTGTACGTATTTAGTTTTGCTAAGTTAAAATGCAGTTGGTTATACAGGATTTGGAAGTATATAGGTTATATTAACTGGTGCTGAATAAATCAAATGGACTGGTTGAAATACATGCATTGATTTGGTTGATTCATTTTGATGTGAAATACACATTCTCAAGGCTGCTTTGTCGCATCGCATTGCCTCTGGTACAATAAGGTATTTATCTGAATCATTTTTAAACAAATTTTAGTCACAGTTCTGTGTAGTTTTTACCTGTTGGAGGGCCGCAAAGATGCTTGTACAGAAAAAAAACCAAAGCAAGTCATGTAAAAATAGCTCTAAGCCTTACAATGAGCTTCTATGCTCAGTGTAGCTCAGTATAGCAGCTTCAATTGATTATAATGGACATGCTCTGCTGCGAGCATGCTGCAGCAGTCGTGTAACACCCCGTCCGTTCCCCATGTACTTTAGCTATAAGATGATGAGGAATAAGATGAAAGTTATTAGATTATGTTGAGTATAAAACTCATTACTATTATAACTTTATCACATGAAGCAGAGATGCGGTGACAAGCTCATGCTGTACACTGAGAACTGTTTTTAAATTACAAAACATGCATAGCGTCAGTTATTAGTTTTGCATTTTGCACTTAGTTATCCTTAGATTATAATATTAATAATATCATGCCTGTTTAGATAAGGTTTTTTTTAAGTGTTTAATTGTCTCTCTGGCAACAACACCACCATTTAAGTAGGTAAGGTGGTGAGGGGGTTGATTACATCATGTTTTGGTCATTCTCTGTTTCATGGTTACTGCAGAAGTCACTATGGGCCTGGGATTAAACCCCAACCCCTGCTGGTACCATCAGTGTCTGTGCAAAGTGAAAAGCCCGGACACTGTGGTGCTCTTTGTCTTTGGATTAAACCACAAAGCATCAGCTCTGCCAAAGGTACCAGCGTGTGCTCGCCTCTCCCAAACTCTTCATTTCCCAGACTCAGGTCAAGACAAAACAAGAGCTCCTGATGGCTTGACCTCTGTTTTTATACCAGGGGTACCCCATGGGCCCTTTGTGTATCAACAATACCTTGAGCCCCATCTGGGCGTTAGTGCAAGCATTACTGAGGTAGAAAAGTAATTTATACATACCTCTCTTATGGAAATATCTAAATCTAAAGCGCTTTTCTTATTAGTCTATCGGCAGTGTGGCTGTCAGTTATTCTGGACAGGCACAAAATGTATGTGTTTAGTGGTGAACAGGTAATTGACCTGCAGATGAAGCTTAAGCATTAAATAACATTAATCTAGCACAACAGCAGTACATGTTCACACAATGCGTATACGTGTGCACATGTACTTTAATCCTTAAACTAATACTTCATGTGAAACCTGCTCACGGGTTAAGGGCCTCCTCTCTCCTGGCTGCTCCTCTAAGGTGTTCAAGAGTCTTTCCTCATAGTTTTCAGCAGCAAGCTTCCATCCCGCTCCTCCACCAGGAAACCCAACTCCCTCAGAGCAGAGTAGTCAGCAGTGCCTTGGCGTTCCAGGGCAGGCAATCTGCTCCTGGTTCTGCTTGTTGTGTTCTAGGAGGTTCCTGATGGCAAAGATGGCCCACTGGCTGATAACTGGAGGTATCCGGTTAGGGACAGTAATGTCATAATATCAATTCTAGAGAATGAAACAAACTATAGTTCTTCATAGTATTTTTGAGCATATTTCTAACGTTCTGACGAATGAAGAAAACCTCAATGGAAAAAAACAAGTTTGGTTTTTTTTTTAAAAACACACTAACATAGACAAACAGACACACAAACATGTCATGTCCTAATAGCAATTTAGAGGACTAAAAAACTACATGAACACTCTTGTAACAACCTGACAAATAAATTCATACTTAATTTTAGACATAAGCATGTAGCAGTTGAAACACAAGATGTATTTACAACTTCATGAAAAAATGCATATGTAAAATAAAACTGTCAAAGGCAGACTGGTAGAGAGGTTAACAGTGGTACGTGCAACACAGGCAAAACACTTTTAAAGTCAAACTCAGGATGTCAAACACCCAAGTGCCTGGTATTTTCCTTAGGTCGCTGAGTACGCAGACAGCCAAACAAACAAATGAGTTTCACAGACAAGTTATGTTTTGTGATACAAAACATTCTCAGCTCCCCCCTCTCAAGTTTCCCGCATAAATCAACAAACATGTTTCTCTTTGACAGCCTTTTTCTCGACAGAAACAAATGCTGACACCTACATATAAAAAGGTGGATGGAGTGGGTTATACGTGCATGTGTGTGTGTAAGCATGTATGGGAAACGGGCACAAGGGACAAAGGCCCAGCTCAGACTATTGGCCTGGTTAAAAGACAATCTGGCACAATGCCCTCACTTTAGCCAGCTAATACCAACTGGCAGCAGGATGCCCAGCAGGGGCTGGAGATGAGAACGACTTACGGGGTGGAGCTCAGTGACCAGGAGTGGACTCCAAATAAAACAGAAATCGGCATGTTCTCAAAGCCTGTCGAACTGTTGTGTAATAGGGCATAAACAACACATCATATGTGCACTCCTTCCACTTCCAGATGGACCTCCAACTTACAGTGCAGAGTTATCACTGTATAAGCCGGACCATGACAATCTAATACTAACCATTAGTCACTTAATAAACTCTATTACATCACCGTTCACAACTGTGTTTATCATGTGCCTCCAGCTGACCATGAGCCTTCCCTAAACTGGACCTTCCCCAATCCCATTCTGTCACATAGTGTAACTCTGTTGTAGTCACCTTTACAGCTAAATGAAGCTTCTTTAAGGTGTACGGTGTAAATACATTGGCAAGCTTTGGGACAAACTTCTCTCTCTGTTGTGACTTTATGTAACATGGACAAAAATAAACTTCATCCCATTTTATGTTCTTCATATGTATTTGTATCACTAATATTTGGTCTGTATGTGCTGCTATTGTTTACCTGAATTCTTTTTATATTATCCTTTGTCATTTAAATTAATAAATGATTACAGAAAAATAAAACATATACCCAAGCTTCTTTTGTGGCATTTCATTCTCTCTATTTTTTTTTTTGGTGAACATCTCATTTTTCACTCTGATGTTTACAATCAAGCTTTACAATCAAATTAACATGTACTATTCTCTAGACTAGAGAAATGTATATTTGATCTGAGATACAATGCAACCTTTAAGTTGTTAACATCTGCATGACATTATTAAATGTCTATATTAGTTTGAGCAACTTATGTTTGTACATTTGTATGGGCAGTTGCGTGTTACTTTATTTGTATAGCGCATCTTCCATGTTAAACACAAAATGGCACTGCAGAGTGTAAATAAGTCAGCATCGATAAAGTTCTGCTGTTGGGAGGGTTTTAAGACCCACTTCCACACCCTGGTAATTAGTTTGGGGATGGCACTCAATGTGACAGGCCCTTTGCATGAACTAAGGCTATTAAATGAAGGCTGGGACACTGTCTTTGACCACACTGAAGCTTTAGGGTATGACACATATGCAATATAACTAGAGCTGCGATGTTGGAGAGTTACAGCAGACAGTGCACACATTTTAAAACCAAGTGTAAACAGGGTCAATTTGTCAGAGTTGTTAGTGATGTTGCATTGTATCATATTGAGAGTTGTTTAAAATATTCTGCCTCCCTCATGTATGTACACAGGGCCTGACAAAACATTAGAAACACATATTTAAATGCAATCAAATACAAAAGCAACACAGCGGTCTAAATAATTACCACGACCTATTTGATACAACAACAGACTTGACTTAAATGCGCCTCACAACAAGGAGCAGCATTTACAAGCAGCCCAGCAGACCTTAATAATGAATGCAGCCAATCAGTCAACACTGCTGACCAGCTGCAAGCAAAGTTCTATTGAGAGGTGGTGAACACAATGTGAAGATTTCAACAGGTTTGGTTAGCCAGCCTTCACACACTGCAGCAATCAAAGCCTGATGCAACACTATGTGTTTGGTTGCAAACCCACCAGCTTTCCTGTGCAAACATGCCAAATTCAATTCTGAAAGTGCCAGGATAAAATACACAAGGCCTAAAATGACTTCTGGGCATAAATATGAACAATGATTTAGATAAACTTGAAATATATGTACATAAACACAGATGGGTTTGTATTTCCAGACCATCAAGCTATGTTAACAAAAGGATACATGGGTTGTTGCTGTCAATGTTGCAGTTGTCCAAGATGAGGGGGATGCCTTCCAGTTCTCTCACCTGAGGAGACAAGTTCAGTAAGTCGTAAAAGAATGGACTTGGTAAACACGTCTGTTTTCACTTTCCATGTTTGGCATCACTAAACATTTTCCAATAGTTATCAAAATTTATTTAAAACCAGTTCTGGAACAAAGCATGTGTTGACAACTTCCTTAGCTCAATAAAGACTAATTTCACAGTGTTTAATCAGAGTATCTGGATATGCTATTTGTTTTGTGATTCTATTACATTATGTATCAAGGCATTCTGTACTGATTGTAATGATGAAGCATCCTTGGGACGACAGAAAACTTGACAAAATGTAAGTTCTCATAGCCTCTCATAGCATTTTCAGAGCAATAGGTGAAAGTGGTATTAAAGGGATACTTTGTAATGATACAAAGCTGGTTGAAAATTGGCAATGTTGGCACTATGTGTAAATCTTGGGTGTATAAAGAGATCTGGATACAGTGTTGAAGATGGGGCCCCGTTGCTCAGTGGTGCATGAAGCCAAAAAACTGCTGCGTATGAAACTACTTGGATGATTGGCACTGCTTTCACACTGTGTGGCGCAGACGCACTAGACTTCTGTTAGCCGAGCCCACTACTTCTGGTTTAGCGCTCTGATAACATTATGGGGATAAAATGATTTAATCGTGCAGTTCTTCTAGATTTTTGAAATGTTCAAAAGTCTCTCTCTCTCAAACATAGACCACACTCAAATCAAACTCTAAACTAGGTATTGCTGATCAAATATAAACAGAGATATTGTAATATATGTTACAGTACTGCCTATTTCTTGCCTAAAATGTCTTCAGAAACATGCTTTAGTGCACTGTTCGGCTGAAATACGAGTTTGTGAACAGGAAGAAGGCGCCATACTGTTTCCTGTATTGTAAAAATGGAGGCTGAAAAGACTGAGAGCAAACAGAAAAACAAAGTAGTGCTGATGAAATATGAACCAAGACTCAGTTACAGTGTTGCATCTTGTCTCAAATGTTTTCAGAAACATGTGTTAGCTTACTGTTTAACTAATCCAAGATCTTTTGTTACCAGCCGATCGCCATAGTGTTTTTGGACTCATGTCATCCATGAGCAGGAGCGTTTTATTTCAGTGCAGCACAGTGCATTCTGGCAGTTGTACGTTTTCTACCTCTTGAGGAAAAGCAAATGCCTCAGCCCCTTTTCTCATTTTTTTCTGGTCATATCACACCAATTTCAAAAGTATTTGCATCCTCTATTGAATAGACAGCCTAGTTTTATGAAAAGACCAAGTATACCAGCACAGACTGCCAGTTCTCTCTGAAAAAAAGAGCTGAGAAAGGCCTCATCAACACCATTTAAATCTTACATAGAAAAGTTACAGTGAATTGTAGGATTTGGTCAACTAGTGCAGTCTCGCCAGTAACCACTTTTTAAAGAGAAAACAAGTACAAAATCATTTAGAGGCATGAAACGTATCCAACCTAAGTGTCCCTGTCCTTAGCAGAGCCTCACATCTATGCAAAAGCAGCAGTGTGGTTGTGGGTTGGTCTGAGGCCGTCACAACAGGGTGATCTGCTCTGTATCATGTGTCTGATTCTATAGGCTTAATTATTGTCTTTGCTCGCTGTTGCCTTCTTCTTGCCATTGTGGTTACCCTCCAAACATACTGCTGGGAGCTCCAGAACGAGACCAAGTGCTGAGTTTCACAAAATGGAAATGTCATTGAAACTGTCAAAAAACAAAGTCGCTGACTAGTACAAGCACCCAGGTCTGATTTTCCACTTTCAAAACGATTATCTGAAGTTGCTAACATTATGTCCAGACCCATAAAGAGATGAATAACAAGCAACTGGACCCTGACTTCAGTCCGGTGCACGCAGTTCAGCCTTCTGCATGCATCTTAAATTACAATCTCTCCCAAAGGTGAACAGAATGACATTTGGTTTACTGGAAGAGATCTTAGTGAAAACAGATATGGGGTGATTTCAAACCACTGACAGACCACAGATCAGCATCCATAAATATTATAGAGAGGCCAACTGAGGGTGGCCATCCCACAAGCATTCCACAAATCTGTTTCTATTAAGTAGGACTGAGTCTATAATGTGCCACAGATAGAGGCCAATTCCTCCCCGCTCGCTTTGTTATCTATCTGTGCTTTATGTTAATAGTGAGATGCTGACAGATGGCGATGGAGGGAAACTGATAAAATCACAGAGGCGAGGGAGGGAATGTTTCACATTTCAGTGCAAAACCAAGTTGTTGTGTTGAAAGAACTGGTAAGCTTGCAGTCACAGGAACACACGACCTCATGCTTCATTAGACATTACTCTCATTTACAGTCCTCAGTTGTCCTCGGCCCTCAGGAGATCATAGGGTTTGACACAACAGCCCGCTACTAGAACCTGCACTCTAAGCACGCTCATTTGGTGTAGAGATACGCCTGTCAATGCAGGACCAGGAGGGACTCACAGACCTCTCACCCTCATATTGACCTTCGACGCCATTAGACCGATCAAGAGTGCTCACTAAAGGCCAGATCCCACAGAAAAAGTAATGAATAGGATTACCAACTAATAACAATCTCATTTTGGATGTTCTATGCAGTTTCATTTTCTAAATCCCTAACTTTCTCCAGACCATAACATCTTGTGGACCATAATTTGGTTAAAAATACACTGGAAGTCATTTTGTATAGGCTTATTCTTGCCACATTTTCCCTTATTTTTCAAATGCCAGATATCTACACTGGGTATGATATTAACAAAACCAAGGCATATCACTTTTGAACTGGGACATTATAAAAAGGAAGTGACTTTACAGCTGCAGAGAAGCTGATTCTGCATGTGTTTGTGGACCAAATGACGACTGAATCAAATGTTGACCTGCAAAGGAAACCTGCTGCCTTCAACGCATTTTTAACTACAGTAATTTGGGCTCTGTGGTCTATGTCAGTGTGTTTATGGCTAAGTTCACACTGCATGACTTTCAAGGTCGTCAAATTGCTGTATTGTTCACAGCACACAATTTGTTATTCCTCAACCGGGAGTCTTGAAGTCGTCATGGTTTTCACACTACATGACTGACCCGTGATAGAGGGTCATACACTACAAGAACTTTCACCAGGAGGATCCCAGACGAGTATGCCATAAGATGTGCGGGTCAAAACACAACCCAAGGTTGGGGGGATGCTTACTAAAAAATATCAAAGTCGAAAAGTGACAAAGCAGCTTTCTAAATATCAGGCTAATAACCTACAGAAACACTGCATGCAACAGTTCACCTTCTCCTCCCCTATCATTCTTTCGCACTCTCAAACTCACACACACACACACACCTTGGACAGTGCTGCAACGCCGCTTGTCTCTGTCCTCAACCCCTGTTTTGCGCTCTGATTGGTTGTCGCTAACTGACAACGTCCCCAATGCGTATTTGAATTCCTGCATTTCCTAGGATGGCGAGGGCATGACCTGCCCTACTCTTCCTCTGACCAGCAAGTATTCGTTGCCTTGGTTGGTTGTGGTGGTTAGGTTTAGGCAAGAAGAGTGTGGGTTAGGGTTAGGGTTAGGGTAAGAATATCAGGAAAAGCCAATCAGAGGCAAAGTAAGGCAGGTCATCCCTTAGATATCCTAGGAAACACAAAATCGTGTTCTCAACAGGTCCACACTTTTTGCTTGCTAAATATCTGGGGAGCGTCTGCGGTGTATCTGTACGCCTCACCTCTTTAACAGTTCACACGAATGCCAAGCGCCAAGCCAGCACCAGTTTGCCTCTGATCTGAGGCTTCTGTTAGGGAGCCCCAAAAACTGATAGCTCTGGAAAATCCGGGTTGAAGTTGGTGTAGTGTGAACCAGTCTGCTGTTTAAATCTAACATCAATAATTACTTAGCATATATATTTATGCAAAATTATTTGGTAGCCATTGTTAATATGTCCTTGCATTACCAGAGTGTAGGGTTTTTCGCTGAGTGGAATTTCATTTCTCCACGTGGGTCCAAGTAATGCTAATTAATGCAGGATGACATCATCAAAACTTTCTAATGAATGAGTTACCTGGTAGTCCTTATGACTTCCTGTTTACGGCTCTTGGTTTGTTTGTAATAAGTTAGTGTGAAAACAGACCAGAACTAAAAGGCAAAAAAGTATATTTTGTCTCTTGGTCCATACCAACTAAACCAAACTTCAGGTGTAAAAGCACCCTTTTCTGTTTCTTCAACTATGCATTCATTACAAACCTTGTTCTGGTTGTTGGTATTGCCGTAACAGAGGTTTCCTATCAGCCTGATGAGATGGGCCTTGAAGCTGATGACGGGAGAATGGGAGGAGGGGCCCCCATCTTCACCGAATGTGGAGAAGCTCTGAGCAGCACTGAAAATATTCTTACTGGCCTTCCCTATAGCATGCACCTGCTCCAGGAGCGCTGCAGAGAAAAGGTAAGAAGTGGAAAATGAGACAGCACACAGAGTAGCAAGATGTAAAAAAAAGACATTTCATTTACCCCAAGCTTAAGTTCAAGCTATTACATCGTATTATGAAATGATGAATGTTGAATTATGGGTTTTAATTTCTCAAAAATGTACTTTAGACATGATGTTAAGTACCTGATACAGTCATTTATGTCAAACTTATTTGTATTTTAACTCTGCTGTGTTTTTATTGTTGTCAACATAAGGCAGGGTTGTGTGCAGGAATTGTGATTGGTTTCTGTCGGTGATTTGATGAGGATCTGGATCAGTTGACATATTTACCATGAAACGGCCAAAATGGAGCCACAAACTCCGGTTGTGAACCCGGTCAGAGCGGTTGTTTTAGTGTATGTTTTCATTTACCAACAGTGGTCTCTAGAAGGTCAGGATGGTCCTGAAGGAACATGAACTGCCTGTGGTCTGAGGTCATCTCACACAGCACGTCCAGCAGGCTAATCACTGTCAGTGCCTCCTGCAGGACCTGCAAGGCATTGCAACCAAGGCGTTGGTCACATTGGGGAAGGATGCTGAATGTAAGATCATGTGAGGAAGAGGACTTGTCAGTTAGACCATGAATGAAATAAAAAAAAGAAACTAAAACTATAGAAGGCTCTTTAAATGATACACACAATTTATACCCTTAATGAGGGAAATCACGTAATACCAATACCAGTTTCACAGGCCTGCAAAACATACTTCTCTGTGTGTTTACATGCATCAGTCAGTTTACAATCTGTACCTCATCACTGGAGGCGGAGCCAGTGGCAAGTGTCAGCACAGCCCCGCAACCTGTCTGGAAGGAACTAGCCTAGAAAGGAGGCCACACTGGGAGGGATGCCACAGTCCTGGGAGTGTTCCTCTTGTAGCTGGGCAATAAGCAGCTCTAATAGGGTAACTCTGAAAACACAAAGACACACGTAAATCACATATTTATAGTGCCTTATAGTATCAGATATTATTCCGTATGTGTAGTAGGTGGTACTCCCTTATAGGTCATATTAGCTCTTCAACAACTTGCATACAACTTGTTATTTTGCAGTACCAGAGAAGTCTTTTATTAGAAGTTTGATGGGACAGTGTTTATTATAAGCTCAGTGTCTGTGTAATGTAAGTACGGAGTAGTACGAAAGCCAAGACTGGCCGTGCTTGCAATTAATAATTTGATTTCTAGTGATAACAAAGCTTGTTTTCTCATGATAAAGGATTAATTTATGTCAACTCTTGAGATAACGAGATAACCTCTCACAAGAAAACAACTTTTGTTCTCAAGATCACAAGATAATTCGAGAGAACTCGAGAATGAGTGTCTGGTTCATTCGATCACACCTAATTTCAGCCTTCAAGATCACTGTCCTGACTGAGGGGGAGGATTCATAACTGAACAGTTGTCAAGCTGTAATTTGTTTGCTGCAGTTATGTCATTAGAGCAGACTATCTCCTTTTAAAGTAGACAAAGAGGAGAGGTTGACCAGCTCCCATCTCTCCCCTTCAGCCAGCGGCTGCTCAAATAAAGCCTGTGACGCAGCAGCTGGGCTAGTTTTCTCCTTCAATGATGAGGACTGATTGTAATGTTATCTCTAACAAAAAGACACAATACAATTTCTGTTTGATGAAAATGCAGTCTGATGCGTTGATCCATAATGGGTTGGGCCTACTTTTTCATGTGACATTTCCAGCTTAAATCCGTTGCTACAGTTGTCAAGATGCCATGTATTCATGCTGACATGGCACTCCTGATCTGCGATAAACTTAAGTAATAAGAGGAAAACAACTTTTGTTTTCTCCTGATGACAGGTTGATAATATTGCTATCTCAAGATAACAAAGCTATTGATCTAAAGATGCAAAATAATTAACTTGTGGAAATAGGGCAAAACCATTAATTAAACTTTTATCCAAATCACAATACGGCCTTTTGCAATATTCAAATTGTAGGATCGCAGGAATATGTCATATTCTACAGACTCTAAATAACATTTTTAGTTGGTACAGATCCCTGCAAAAATCACACCATAATCATGTTAATGTGTTATTCAATGAAAATGACGACGAGGATGTTGAAATCATCATTCCTGCTTATATTGCAAATCATATTGCGATTGCCAATATCAGTCAAAATATAACATTAGTCAATAATATTGATATGTTTTCAAAATCATTCAGCCCTGAGTAGAGGTAAAAAAAAAAGTCTGTCACTACATTAAAAGTAAAGTACCTTTCATGGTGTGACATCCCAGAGTACATGCTCTCCACCAGAGCTGAGCACTTGAGGAAATACTGGGTAGCAATGATAACCCTGCAAAACATGGATAAATACCAAATAAAAACTTAATAAATAAGTAGCATATCACAGTTTGTGATTCCTTAATATGATATGCACACTGCAAACTCTTCAGACAAATAAATCAACAATCGCTTACAAACATGCACACACACTTACGTCCAGTCCAGGTCAGGCTGAGTCCTACAGAGCTCCATCACCCTGAGTGCGAGCTGGATGTTCTGTGGATCAGACAGTTCTTCCACCTTGGCATCATCCAGACATGTGTGGAGTACCATAGAGGCGTAGTTCACCGCCTTCTCGTCATCAACACTGAGCAGCTGCCTGTTCACACAGTTTCGGGTTGACTCAATTTAAGGACAAATGCTGTGATAAAGCTTTTACAAATAACAGAATATGTATTATAGTAAAAGTAAAAGGTTGCCTGTGTCTTAAATCAACACTGTTTTTAGTGTGGAAGAGACCAGGAGATGTGGATGAATAGCATAAAGTCTAGGGCCAATTTCAAAACGCAGAGTTCTTTACTTAATTTAAAACTTAGCCTTATAAGTTACCAGAATGCCCACACAAAGAGTTTACTGAAAACTTTAAACTTAATGATAACATGAATTGTGTTTTTCATGTAACAGAGTTGCTTACTGTTCTAAAAAACGTAACTGTTGCACATGAAACTTACAGGAAAAGATTTGGGAAGCTCAACCGCCAAATGTCATCTTTACACATCTGGTTTCCAACCGATAAGTTACCGAGGAACTGGATCCCACAACGAAGAGCTGGGCCACAGAGGATGATTTAAAAGGAAGGTCAGTATTCAAAAAGGTCGCCTAAAAATTGGACTATTTTTTCAAGGATCAATTTCCAAATCTTTAGACTTACGTTCAAATATGCAATCTCTGCTCTCCAGAAGTGTGGTCTGAAGGAGGCTCAGGAGTTTAAAGGATATATCAATGAAACCAAGCTCCCTAGAGGAAATGGAAAAATACATTATGTACTTGCTATATGTTTAGTTGCTTGTGCAAACACAATAAAATGTACACATCCTAAAATGCAGTCTAATAAAACAGCACTGTAATAACACCTTCAATTTTACCACACACACAGTTGAATTACTGTTGAGGCTGTGTTAAAGAAGTGTTAATTGAACTCTACAGTCATTTTTGAGACAACACAACCGGTACGTTAATACATCTGTCTCATATTCTACCATCTCTTAATTGTATTACCTGAGCAGACTTTGGTTGCGAGTGCTCTGGACACAGGCGTTCCTCTGAGCCCTGAAGCACTCAGCAGTCAGCTGCAGCTGCAGGGGGACAGACTGCAGGTCCTGATTGTCACAGCTGGCAGCCTGAAGCTCATCACACAGCCGGGACAAGACTTTCAGAAGGCTGGAGAACGCATCCTCCTCCACAGCATCTCTGGGAACACAAAGTTGACCGACAGAAAAAGTAAGGACAGTTACTTCACAACAGTGGTACCCAAGCCTGAGGGCAAACGGGGGTGAAATGAAGATTGAAACTCACGATGACTGGCACTTTTTCTCAGCAGACATTTTAACTGGCAGGTGTAAGCAATGTTGGGGAAACTACATTAAAACAGTAGTTACCAAACTACTAACTACTTCACAATGAAAAGCAGTTACATTTACCTGCTCTCTAAAATATTTCGATTAAGTTCAACTACATCAGAACTACATCATCTTCAATGATCACAATCAAAGTCCTGAATCTTATATTGTCACACGGAAGTACAACTGAACTGACACTGAGTCAAGTGTAGGTATGTTTGTCTTAGGGACTAGGGCAGGCCAATCCCAGCCTAGACAGCCCAAGAATTTGTTTTAAGGAGAGGCTGGGAAGAGATTGTTGGGCTGCAATCAGGAAATAGGACTGCAATGGTATGATATCCATCACAGAAAGTATGGTGGTATCAGTCAAAATGACCCTAAAAGGACTGAAAACAGAGGTGTAATTTTTGGTTGAACAAGTGTTTTATTACTATTATTAAAACCTGAAATCATATTTTAAAGACCGTATGTGTATAAAGTCTTCTTTCTTTTTCAATATCATAGATAAGAAAAAGTACACAATGTAATAACTGTCAATTCTCCATTTCAATGTCAATTCAAAAAGCTTTATTAGCATGACATTTAATATGTTTTGCCACAGCACAAGTATGATTTAAGACAGTGAATCCAATTTACTGCAATCGAATACAATAGGTATACAACCGGTGTATCGCTGCAACCCTACAAACTTGTAGGGAAATTCATAGTATTTAACTGCAGACATCTTGGCTGCAAACCAGAGCTGATTTTTGTCAGAGGGCAGATGACTTGCAGGAAATGACAGCCATGGCCAATGAGCTGTAGCACTGTGCCATACTGAAAAGCATCATGACAAGAATAGTATAAGTAATTTGTAATAAACTACATTGACTACTTGACCCATTAACCACTTAAAAAGCTACTAAGACTTGAATGTAGGTAAACTGAACTAACTACTTCAAAATTTAGTTAAACTGGTAATTTAACTACTTGTAGTTTACTATTACTCAGCACGGGGTTAAAGTAATAACAGTATTAACTGCTGAATTACACTGTAATAACTGTCGGTACTGCGCCATTATTAGTAACGTTATTTAGTTACACCTGTGCTTTTCCTTGATAACTCGAAATGTCTGAAACCACATTGAGCTCGTCAGTCATCTTTGTGAGTAACAGCAGTGAAAATACATTACTTATATTGTAGTTCGGTGGCTGAATAACTTTCCACCTTACTGTTTATTAGCACAGTGGTACAAAAACCTGAGTAATAGTAGCCAATGGACCCGCAACGTCAACGTGCACCGGACGTTACTTGATAGTGCGTAGCGGCTAGCTTAGCCTGTAAGCTAACACCCTCCATTTCTATCAAAAAGGCTCAAATTGACTTTGACCGCACCTGTATTCCTTGTCCCGTAACGCTGTCGTGAATGTTTTTAAAACCTGCAAGTGTTCCGGGCAGTGTTCCTCGTTGAAAATGCCAGCGATAGACGCTGAGATGTTCATGTTGCTGTCGGTGGTAGCTGCCATGTTTGCCTGTTTCATCCCTGTGGGCGGGACGTCCGGATACTTTTCTAACACGCTATTGGTTGAATGCAGGGTGAGGGCGGGGTCAGAGCATGTGCTGCTGTTTTCACTGAAGTTGTCAAGTCACTCTTCTCTGTGGTAGCTTACATGTGCATTAAAAAGACAGAACCCTGGGGATGTTATTAATTACACAAGCTTCCCCCCTTCACAACATATTGTGTTACAATCATATGATGATTTGCAGAATATGATGCATGTGATGCTGTGGATTAAATCACCCAGTTAAAATGAGCACACCCCTAAGCATATACAGCAGTAAAATGTAACATACACATTAATGCAGCAGTGATATTAGACCAAAACCATCAAATATAACAGTGAAAGGCTACATGAGAACATTTTACTGTACAATAACTACTTCTATTTTTGATACTTTAAGTAAATGTTGCTGATAATGCTTGGTACACAATCAAACTTTTTACTTGTGGAGTAGACTATTTTCACTGTGTGGTATAAGTAAGCTACTTTTTTATTTAAGTAAAGGACCTGGATACTTCTTCCACCATTGCAAATTGTAACAATCTCTTTCCTTGGTACCTGTTCTCCATCACACCAACATTTTAGCTCTGTCAGTCATCATATGTAAGTAATTTAATAGCTTGTTGAGATGGATATTGGCTTGTTATTCGCAGTTTTCTAAAATGTTTTGTAACAAGCATGTTCCACAATGATTTCGAAATCCACTTTACTTCATTTTTGTCGTGCTATTTTACATCCAGCATTAGTCTATATAGGGTGTTTGAGGCTGTTATTTTGGCAAGTGGGCAGCTCCCATTATGTATTTTATTAAATTAGTGTACTGTGTACCTAAAACTTACACTCACAGAAAAAAAATGTCTGTTCACTGTAAGACTAAAGGTTCCCTTTTCATCCAAAGAACCCTTTTTAGAAGAAAAAGTTCTTCAAGGCATGCATGTTAAAAGATCCTCATCCTCAAATAGTCAAATGTTTTAAATGTAAGCGTATTTGAAATCCCTTTAGTAGATTCTCGGTGGTGCAGTGGTTGCATTGTCGCCTCACAACAAGAGGGTTCCTGGTTCCCGGTTCGAACCCTGGGTGGGGGAGCCCTTCTGTGCAGAGTTTGCATGTTCTTCCCTTGTCAGCGAGGGTTCTCTCCAGGTGCTCCGGCTTTCTCCCACAGTCCAAAGACATGCAGGTTAACTGGTGACTCTAAATTGGCTGTAGGTGTGAATGTGAGTGTGAATGGTTGTATGTCTCTGTGTGTTAGCCCTGTTAAAGTCTGGTGACCTGTCCAAGGTGTACCCCGCCCCTCACCCAATGTCAGCTGGGATAGGCTCCAGCCCCCCCACAACCCCCAACAGTATAAGCAGTTACAGAAAATGAATGAATGAGAATTATTTTACCTGTGTTCTGTCATAGTTGGTAACCTTACCATTATTTCTTGCCATACAATACCACATGGTCTGTTGAATTTTCCTCTTTTTACGGGTACTTGGTATCTGGCATTTTGTATTCAGTTAAAATTTAGATCCAAGTTGCAGTTCCTAACCCCACTGCACCATTAAAATACTAAAGGCTGTAGTAATTCTGATTTTACAAAATCTCCATCCACTAAAATCATGATTGTGAACCATGAGTGTTGTGGGTTGCCCTGGACCACATCAGCCCCAGCCCTTTCGGAGACTCTTGAAGCCTAAGGCTGCTGAATGTGGTTCCCTTGGCCCCAGACTAACCTGTTAGACTAAAACTATAATAAGTAATTATTTACAGGTAATTTAGTTAATTACTATGTTAGAGCCCCCCTGTGCAGGTTCTGGAAAAAAAACCCTAACATGGATCTTTCTAGAACCCATTGTGGGTTCTAGATAAAACCCTTGGGATATAACAGGGTTCCCCATGGAACTTCTGAGTGAGTTTCTTCCAGCACCCTTAGAAGGTGAAAGGGTTACAGATTGGACCCCCAGAGGGTTTTGGGTAAAACCCTTACACTATAGAAGGGTTCTCAATAGTAGAACCTATTGTAGGCGGTTCTAGTTAGAATTTTTCACATAAGACTCTGGGTAAGACACTTTATATTGGGTTCTAAGTAGTACCCTTAAACTTTTATAAAAGGTTCTACCTGGAATATAAACAGGGTTATACTATGGGGACAAGCTGAAGAACCCTCCATCCTTCCATTCATTTAATCTGCTTATCCGGGGCTGGGTTGCGGGGGCAGCAGGCCAAGCAAAGCATCCCAAATGTCTTTCTCCCCAGCAAAGCTTTTCAGTTCTTCCTGGGCTACCCCAAGGCGTTCCCAGGCCAGATGAGATATGTAGTTCAACCAACATGTTCTGGGTCTGTCCAAGGGCCTCCTACCTATGGGACATGCCCAGAACACCTCTAACAGGAGGCACCCAGGAGGCATCCTGATCAAATGCCTGAACCACCTCAACTGACACCTCTCAACGTGAAGGAGCAGAGGCTCTACTCTGAGCTCCCTCCAGATGTCCTAGGTCCCTGAAGAACCCTATAATGTTCTAATTAGCATCTTTATTTCTAAGAATGTAGATATATCTACAATATATCATCCAGTAAGTGCTGAGATATAAGTTCTATACAGGCTGTGAGCTGCAGCTGCTCTCACATCTGAAATCCATTCACCTAAAGCAAATTTTAAAGGTCATAAGATCAATTGATTGAGGCCAGACAAGCTGTGGGACAGCTGCAACAACAAAGCCACAGGACAAGCCTTTGGGATATCCATGTAGAGTGGCGAATTTTAGATTACAGGATTTTCTTCCATTTGGTTGTCCCCTGTGTTTTCACTGGCCAGGCACAGCACAGCAGTGGTGAAAGGCAGATCAATGTGGAAGAGAGTTGATTATGGATGGTGAGAAGTATCCACCTCAAGCAATTTGTCCACTTTAAGATGGGGTATCCAAAGATCCAAACATTCCCAGTAAAAGATTCCCATTATTCATTCCTGTGAGTGGAATAACTAGAAATATCCTCACAAAGTGGAAGTGGTACATCATGATGGGGATTCTGAAGCATTGAGTTACAGGAAAAACAGGACATCCCATCAGATTTTAGTTATTCTGGAAACCTCAGTTATGTTAACTAGAGGACGGTTGGTTTAGTCTGCAGTGGTAGAGGAACAAGCTATTTTCAGTAAAAAACATGAGCACAATTAACCGCACAGTCTTTATTATTCACAGATGGTTGCGCAGTCTGATGGTACAAAACACAATCAATGCTGAAAGCAAGTCCAAAGATGAAGCATTTTGTCATCGAATGAAGCGTGAGGCATCAGGTCTGTCAAAACAGACGAAATGGAGCAAACATCAGACACTTCCAAGTCAACCAACAGGTTATCATAGTGGCAATCATGACAACAAAGTCAAGATTCAAGGTAAACACAGCAGACAGTGGTTGAGGAGATGACAGCGTCCTGTTGGTCTATTACAATATTTTGTTGCACTCTTGCAAAAGGAATGTAATTTTTTAACACATCTGGGGTAGAGGCATCAAGTGAGAAATTAGTCTATTTTGTTACGTTAATTTTTTATTTACAATTGTTGGTTGGTTGGTCATTCCACAGCCACTGAAATAACCTAATGACTTTGAAGATCCCTTGACTTTATACCTAAAACCACCATGAAGTCAAAATTTCAGTTTGTCCAGTACTTTGGTTATTGACCAAATACTGATGACATTCCCATGAGCCTCAGCTGTACATTGTGCTTAGTTCTAATTAGCAAATTGGCAATTAGCTTGCTAACAGACTAAACAGAGTGGGCTAACATGGTATATACCTGCAAGACATCAGCATGTTAACATTGTCACCGCAAGCAGGACGGTATCTACGGTCCACAGGTCCTATGTTCCCAACTTTAACATTCTGTTAACACACATCAACCTTTGTATTGTGTTCATGCTGCCGTTCTTGTCAGTCTCTGTCCCTAAAATAGCTTTGGTTTACTCTCCAAATCAATACATGAGACATATCAGGCCAAGGGCCACAAAGAGGTTCAAATCTGAGATGAAAATTGACAAGTACGATTGCGTATGAAGGTTTGGGACCACTTTCCAGGTCTGGAAGTAGTCAGTAGTTATGGATATTTTACCTTAACCGGACTTTTGACTTCTTTCCTCACCTTGACTTTAACTTGGCCCTACACTTCTTTTCTAACCTTAGTTAGCCCTTGTTTCGTTCCTTAATTGGTTAGTTGCTTTTTTTCCAATGAATTCATTCTTACATTCATTTTTAAATTTCTTGGGCGGCAATTTATTTTGGAACAGAGAGAGCAACTACATTAGATAAAGACCTGTGCCAGTACAATTCCATCACTCTCAGCATCATGATTTTAGTCCCCTTACCTAACCCATGTCATATTAAGTAAATACAGAGCTGTAGAACATCTTCTATGTTTCCATGACATGATATACAGAGCTAGGGAACGTAGGACGATGGGAACATAGGACCCTAGGAGAGCACATATGTGTAACTGGGAAACATAGAACCCTGGGAACATAGGAAGGACCCCCTGCAAGCATGTAAGCATACAAAAATTAGCTTAAAGCACCACTTTAACTGTACATTCTTGGTAGTTCAGTATCTTTTAACAATGCATTCGTATATTATCAGTATATATTGTGTTTAAATCAAAAAGACCTATTGTAAATGAATGAACTGGATGAGTTGCAAACTGTTTCTGTAGTTTTCAGTGCATCTAAAACCCTTGCATATGAAAAAAATCTTACCTCGCATGCAACAGCATTAACATTTGAGATGTTTTTAAATGATAAGTGTGGTTCCTCCAGATATTCTAAACTATATTTGCAAGTTATAAATTATGTGCTGTATTGCTCATGCAGTGCTGTTCACTCTTTAGCTGAGCTCAGAACCAGAACTCAGAGATGAAGACATGGATGATGACAACGTTGCGATGGGAAATGATCCCTGACTTGACATAGTTCATAGCCACCTCCAACACAAGGTCCCTTGGGCCAATGATTGGCTTTATCTGCCGAACCACACCTGAGGGATGACACAGATTGGGATAAGTGACATAAATTCAGCTTTGTAAAAGTTATGAGTAAATGTAACATCTGTATATAGAGCACAAGCACAGGTATTGTGCATGTCTGAGTCAAGAACTGTGTACACTTTAGTATCTATTTATCACAAGTAACATTATTGAAATATTCAACAATGTTTTGGCATATTTCCTCATACCATGCAGCCCCAGCACGTACTATTTAATAAAGGATTTGATAAAAGATTGACTGCCTGGTTTCCAGTGATGCTCTCTCCTCTTACCCATAATCATGCCCTGGTGCGAGCGCTTCTCCACGTCAAAGGAGAACTGGTCATCTGCAGATAGGATGTCAAAGAAAACATCGGTGGCACCGGGCAGAGGAGCAGGGTTAGCCGCCGCAAGTGTCCGCAGGAAAACTATTTCTGTTGGGAGAATTGGTTTAAAGTTTGTATTAGTCTGAGGGAAGCAAACCACAGAGTGCGCTCGGTTCTTCAAATCAGATATTTATGATATGATTAAACAATTGTTCTGTGGGTTGAAAGAAGTAATTGAATCTTATGCGCTGTGGCAGGTTGGTGGGCGGAAAGTTGTATTTCAATGAGGCTGCAAATAATTTTAGACTTTGCTATTACAAGCTACTGAGTTAACTCTATCAGCTCCAGACCAGATCTTACTGTATTAAACAGCCTCTCCAAATCTCTTATCATCTTGAAATATGAACATATTGCACATTTTCCCTTTCAGAATAATTAGGACTATCTGAAAATGAAGAATATTTTATGTAAATAATTGCATTCAATATCTGAATTTAGGTTCATCTGTAAATCTTTTGATACAAAATAGTTTTAATAGTATTGTGAAGGTGTTAAATATGACAGCTCATTTCAGAAACAGTGATCCAACTAAACAGTTTTTGGTGGAACTCATCATGGCTTTACAGCAGCCTCATAACCATTAAAACAATGCCAATAAAATGGGCAAAAATTGATTAAGTGCAGCAATAAACATTTGCTCAAGGTAACTTTTACTTGATTAGTATAACCAATAAAAAGCTCTTCCCTATTAAAGGTCCAGTGCATAGGATTAAGGGAGACATATTGGCAGAAATGCAATATAACAGGAATGTTTTCTTTAGTGTATGATCACCTGATAATAAGAATCATGGTGTTTTCATTACCTTAGAATGAACTATTCATATCTGCGTAAGGAGCTGGACTCCTAGAATCACCACCTTAATGTGGTGGAGGGGTTTGTGTGTCCCTGTGAACCTGGGAGCTGTGTTTTCCAGGGCAAATAGCCCCTGGTAAGGTCTCCCAAGGCAAAGTGGTCCCAGGGGAGGGACCAGACTGAGAGCAATTCAGGAAGACCTTGCTGAAATGGACAATTCGAGTTCCAGCACCTCGCCTAGTATGGGGACACCGGAGTTCAGAGAGCGTCTGGTGGCCAGGCCTTGGTCCATGGGGCTCGGTCAGGTTTAGCCCAAAAAATAACATCACCCTATGGGTCCACCTCCTGCAGGGATAGAAATCAGGGTCTGGTGCATTGTGTCTGGTGTCAGGCAGGGATGGGGCCCCGGGCATGCTGATCCCTGGTGTCACGGACTGGCCCACCAGTAGGAGGCCCCAGGACAGACCCAGAACATGCTGGAGGGGTTACATATCTCATCTGACGTGGTAACGCCTTGGGTCCCCCAGGTCCCCAGGGGTGCTTTGCTTGGCCTGCTGGACCTGTGACCCGGCCTTGGATAAATGGATGAAAATGGATGGATGGATGGATAAGGAGTTGGTCCTTGTCCATGGACTACCTCATGTTATACTGCCATGTTTCTACAGTAGCCCAGAACAGACAAACCAAACACTGTCTCTAGATAGGACCTTTCCCGTTTTTGTGTCACTATAGTTAGCAGCCCCTCTGCATTGAGAGCCTCAGAAAAACACCTATTTTTGTAACGTGAAACTGCTTAATTTAGTGCCTTTACCTGTTTAAATCACCGGTGCTGTTTATAATGTAAAAGGAACAGACCTCTGCAGATAATTAGGCTCTCGGTAAAAACCTCCTGAAACATCTGGATCTTAAGATATCACAGAAAAAAAGGCGAGGACAGATCAGCAGGTGCTGGGCTAGCGGCCTGTCTCCAACATGCCAAACAGCATCAAAGAAAGAGTCCCTTTGTTTTTAAGAGGAAGAGACCTCTGCAGATAATCAGCTCCATGTAAAAACCTTCTGAACAAAGAACACTAAAGGAATTCTAATCAGGAGACGTTTAGCTGGTTGCAATTTGCTATTCTCACCACTAGATGTCACTAAATCCCCCTAAATTTTACCCACTGGACCTTTAAGGATTATGGGAATCAACCTAAATCCAATGGGACTAATATGATTTAATCATATTAAATCATATTAGTCCCATTGGATTTATATGATTTTATCATGTGATACAGACAACAACATCTTCACACCTACATCACAGAAACACATGCACACTATCACATGTAATTTTGAATGCCCCTTATGAACAAGGCCATCAAGGCTGCACACATACTTAGAGCTTATTGTACTACTTCCAGCTTTTCTTACCCTCTGGTTCACTGAAGTCTCTGAAGGTTGGCAGAGAGAGGGAGGTGTGGGTGATGAGGTGGACAGGGTCCAGATTGCAGCCGATGTCGTTCGGTTGGCAGGCCTTAATGCAACGCACATTAACTGAAGCATCTCTTCTGGATCTGAAAAACGGACAAACAGTGGTGATGGAAAGGAGGCAAGATGGAAGGACTGAAAGAAAAGGGAGATTGATATATGTGCCAAGGACATCACAAGGAGAAGTGTGAATTTCTTACATTCTTAACCTATACAGTACACAACAGTATTCATAAGAAAAAGCTTTGACCACAGCTCCACAGTTGAGTTGAGCGAGAAGAACCTGGCAACACCTGAATAGCCCCATAGACCTCCATGGTTAACCAAGGAACGGGTGCCTTGAAAGGGGCCAAACCCTGATTCCACAACCTAAAATCATGTTCGTGGGGCTCCTTGACGTGAAGACAGTAGTGCTTTCAAATATGACCTCAAAAACTGCAAAGGGAGCAGAGCCGTGTAATTAGCAGCAAGCAGGTGAGTCCAAGTTGTTCGCTAAGCATGAGGCCAAAGCCACAGAGATGATTGTGTGGTATTTTACAGCAGGGGAAATGCCGCACGAAGGAAAAACGGGATGGTAGAAAACCAGGCGAGGATACGAAAGAATGAATATCATTTGATGTGATCAATGACATCATATTCACGCGGTAAATGAAAAAAGAAAAGTCACAGTTTTCACAGATTCAGCAGCAGCATCAGCATAAATGCATTTCCAAACGACTATATAGTATCTCACCAAAATATAGATACTATTATTATTGCATACAGTATTTCACTATTTTTACATATTTGAAATAATCAAGTTAGCATTTTGGAAAGTAGGTGGTTATATGGTCGAAAGATTTAAGAGAACTTTGTATATTTCATATCTTTGCATTTTCAATCTGCTCTATATGCATTAAACCCTAAAAACCACCAGAAGGAAAGTGGAACGGTGGAAAATTTGTCTGGCTGCATTTATCCAGCTGACCAGCACAGCTACTGGCCTTTTGGTATCATTTACAGCAAATCAACTGATAACCACCCAATACCAACACTAAAAGCACCATCCATCATATGAGCTGTAATGCTGCTCTACCACTAATTGAGCCCCCACGCTGGCTGAGCCCCAGGTGCCCATAAATAAGTGCCACGCTTATTTTTCTTGCTATCCGCTACGGCGAGGCCTGTTTGATCCTATGGTGAGGCCGCTTGGAACAGATCACTGGAAACATTGCTTTCAACATTACAAATGACCACAGCGGAGGAAGCACGAGAGTAGTGGCAGAAAACCATCGCCAGTTTGTGTGTGTGTGTGTGTCTCTGCTTACATATTAAAAGAGCCATTTTTAGCCGTCACTTTTTAATTCCAAACACATAGAAGCACATACACATAAAGGAAGCTGCCGCACAGACATGAGGTGGAGTGAGCTGCAATCAATGCAAATGAATGCACATGAACAGCTCGGGCATAGTGTTGTAGAGGTCCTCAACAGCTAATGGGCCCCATCTAGTGGTATAATGTGCTAATATTCTTAATATCTACTGCTACATCATATGCTAGAATAAATAAAATGTAAAAAAAAAAGGGCTTTGAAGGTTAAAACAGCCAAAAAACAAGGGACTGCTTTAAAAAAAAAAAAGCATCTCCACGACCACTTTGCAAATACAAATGCAATCAATCTTGCTGAGAGTTAGATGTAAAGATCAATACCACTGTCATGTCAGTATGGTAAATATGAAGCTTTAGCAGTAGTAAGGTTAGATGTAGATAGTAGAAGGAAAGCTGGAGCTGTGACCACTGTATATATTTTTAAAAAAAAATGAAAACGACCTATACAGGATTGGTGAGGACTTTCAGAAATTTCACAGCCTTCTAATATGGAAATGTTCTTGTGGGCCGGATGGGCTGCTCGTCTGTGACAAACACAGCGATCTTGGCCATGTACAGATGTGGCTTTCCATAACGAATCAGCTTCATCTCTACAGTCAGGAAAAAGTCCAGGGGTTGGGATATGGTACGGCGCAGTGAAATCTCTCCCCCATGAGCATTTTGGTTCACGCCAAAGTATCCCTCCTCGTCACCGGAGACTATGTTGATCAGCATTTTGTCTCCTGGCACGGAATTGGAGGGCCCCATCCGGAAAACATCAGCAGGGACGGGAGTGTTGGTCGGGAAGCTGATGTTGTAGAAGGAGATTCTCAGCGGGAGCGAGAAACACGACGCAGGATCCCGCGTGAACTCACAAGTTACGCGCTCGCAATGGCTGAAAGGGAAAAAATGAAATACGCATTGGACGGAGGGGCAGAGACGGCTGCATGCATGTGTAGAAAGAGAGGTTAAGGACAGATAGAGGCCCAATAGACGTAAGCTGGGGCGTGAGAGTGGAGTTTGTGACCGAAAACGGCAGGCAAATGTCAACAGCAGGCCAAAACTGAACAAGCACATCAAAAAAAATGAGTGAAATAAGAAAAAGGGTGTGAAATAAGACGAGCGGAGTATTAGTACTAAACTACAACAGAGTAAAATGCATCATGCTCAGACCATGACAATCACCCCTTTCGTTTCAACAGTTCATCATAACCAGCTCTCACCCCTGTGCTGCTTGCCGAAAGTTTGGAGGACAGGTGAAGGACAGACAGCGAAATCCTCCCTGAATGTTGAAGCAGCTTTCAGAGGCAGAACAGGTATGGCTCCCTGCTGCACATTCATCAATGTCTGAAAACACAGGGGGAAGCAAAGGTTAGACATTTAATAAATGTACAACTCCATTTTTACTGACAAGGAAAGCAAAGGTTTTTCTCTACTGACCTTGGCATGTGCGTCCATTGTGTGCGAGTGTGTAGCCTGTCGGTGGGCACGTACAGTAAAAACTTCCTGGGGAGTTGGAGCAGCGGTAGGAACACACATGACCTCCAGTAGGCAGAGCACACTCATCAATATCTGAGAGTTGGAGAGAGTAAAAGCTAGTTAGTATGTGACCACCTGCAAGTTGATCTGATACACCATTTCTGTCGCGTTCCCGAAACTCAAAAGTTTTCCGACCTCCTACCAGGAAAAGTACAATGAAACACCACTCAAAGTCAGAGTTCCTACTTGTTAACCCAAGGCAAATCCATTTACATGCAGCTGTCTGACATCACACACCAATGGTCGCAACCATGGAAGCACACATCGCAAATAATATACCATCAACTAAGACAACCTGAAGTATATTGAAGTATATATGGAAATTTCAGCTAGAAACTGGAATGCAACATATCACCATAAAAGCCAGCAGTACCTTCACACGTTATCCCGTCAATGTCACTCAGCTGGTAACCACGGCGACAGTAGCACTGGTAGGAGCCGTAGACATTTGCACACTCTTGGCTGCATGGGTTGGCCTCACACTCATTGACGTCTGTTGACATACAGGCACAGAAAGAGACCTCAAATGTGTCATATATGGGCTCAAAAAGATCAGGTCCAGGACACAAGTTGGACTGTAAGGTACAACTGAGATATTTAATATCTATGGAAAACCATTTTGACCAGTGTAAAAAAACAATACTGACTTACTTATCTCAAAATAATTACTAAGCATCTAAAATAATGACCTTATTATCTCGAAATAATGACTTACTTATCTCAAGATAATAAGGTACTTTATTAAAATAATGACTTTGCATTTCATCTTGACCTTATTATCTTGAAATAATGAGATAGACTCTCAACATTATGAGATACTTTCAAAAGTTAGTTAGTATCATAAAATTAAGAGAAGATTTCTCAAAATAATGACTTGCTGTTTTAAAATAATGACTTAGTATCTCAAATTAATGACCTTATTATCTCAAAATAATGACTTTGTATCTCAAAATAAAGATGAAGTCTCACAAAATGACTTACTATTTTAAAATAGTTCGTTAGTATCTTACAATAAGGAGATTTTTCAAAATAATGACTTACTTATCTTAAGATAATGAGGTACTTTCTTAAAATAATGACTTATTATCTTAGAATAATGACTTAGTATTTCAAAAAAGTATTTAAAAATTATTACTTAGTATCTAAAAATTACAAGATACTTTCCAAAAATGAGTTAGTGTCTTAAAATAAAGAGAAGATTTCTCAAAATTATGACTTACTTGTCTCAAGATAAGGGGTACTTTCTTAAAATAATGATTTACTATTTTAAAATAATGACTTATTTTCTCAAAATAATGACTTAGCATCTCAAAATTATGATACTTTCTAAAAATAACTGCCTTATTATTTTGAAATAATGAGTTAGTATCTCAAAACAAAGAAGATTTCTTAAAATAATGAGATACTTTCTCAAAATAATTTGTTAGTATGTCAAAATAAGAAGCTTTCCTAAAATAAAAAAGATACTTTCTCAAAATATTGACTTATATAGCAAAATAATGAAAAACAAAACTATTATTTTGAGATACTAAGCCAATGTTTAGGGCAGGTGAGTCATTATTTTGAAAAGTCATCTCAATATTTTGTTATATGTCATCAATTTGAGAAAGTTTCTCATTATTTTGAGACAATTTTTTTAATTACAATCACTGACAGGGTCTTTTTTCATCACACTGTTGGAAATGGGCTTCCATATATGTTTATAACATACGTTTTCATGAACTAATGCAATGCAGAGTTATTTTACCTTCACAGTTTCTGCCGTCATGGGACAGTTTGAAGCCAGTGGTGCAGCTGCACTGGTAGGACCCCTCTGTGTTCTCACACTTGTGGGCGCAGAGTCGTCCGGGATAATGCCTGCACTCATTGATATCTAAAGAACACAAGGGACAAACGATGAATCTGAGAGTCCGAATTCACCAGAGATCCACTCCACACTTGTCTTGTGCCACTTCTTTCCTCTCTACTTAAAATACATTCTTTCATAGCTGATATGCACAAAATATTACAGTTGAAACAAAAATATAGTGATGAATGTGTACTGCACCTTCACACAGTTTGGTGATACTGTTGAAGATGAAGCCAATTCTGCATTCACAGCGGTAAGAGCCCACCAGGTTGACACAACCATGGCTGCCACACACATTTCCTGTATGACACTCATCCACATCTGTAACATGAAGGGGAAACATCACATATCTTTAGTTTGAAAAGGGGAGTATAAAGTAAGGTACAGTGATTTTTGCAGCAAAAAACTCAATATCGGAGACATTTGAAACAGGAAAATCATTTAAAGTGACAGTATCTACCTTCACAACGTGTGCCGTCCTCAGTGAGATGATAGCCGCGTCCACAGGTGACCGTGTTCCTGCGACAAGTGTAGGAGCCCACTGTGTTGATACAAGTATAGCCGGGCAGGCATGGACTGGTGTGGGCCAAACACTCGTTTACATCTAAGGAGAGAACACATTAAGTAAGCCAGCTTACCTTTAACCTGTGAAACATTCTTACCTGAGAGTGACACTAAACTCACCAATACAGCTGCCGACGGCGTCCGGAATGTAACCGTCTGAACACCTGTCCTTCGGGATGCAGCGGAAGGAGCCTGCTGTGTTGGTGCACGAAAAGTCTGGTCCACAGTTATGGGTCCCCAGAGTACACTCATCTATGTCTGGAACAGGCAAGGAGGAAAAAATGATTGAAGCATAAATATTTTTCTTACATGAAATACTGTGAAAAAAAATATGACACATCTTGGTTGTTTTTACTTCTTGGTGTCAAGTAACTAAAACCGTAGAATTAGAAAAGATTGTTTTGGCTTGTTACCTTGGCAACTGTTGTCCTCTTTGAGTTCATACCCGGTGCCACAGCTGGTTTCCCTCTGACAGCGAAAGGAACCCTCTGTGTTGATGCAAACTTGGCCGAAGATGCAGTTGTGACTGCCAGTCAGACACTCGTTGACATCTGAGGGGAGAGACACCCACTCAAAAATAAGCAGTTGATCCATTTTTAAAGCATTTTCATTGGATGGTGAAAGTACATTTTTGACTACACCCATGCTAGTGCTTAGATACTCAGGTCCAGCAGTCCTATGAGTCAAAGCAGATCCATGTTTCCCTGCTCAATATTCTCTTCATATGACACATTAAGGAGACCTTTCTTTGGGTCAAATGTTCGTTGTATGTTTCCCTGGATCAGTGTGTGCTGAAATCACCAACCTACAGCTTAGCTTAAAACCCACTGATGTTACACTGTTTGAATCCTATGCCCCTAAATTTGGGGGCAAGACAGTTTTCTTGACTTTGGACATTGATATCACTGAAGTGGCTAAAGGGATTTTCACCATTCAAACTGCATTCGAAATGTCCAATACCCTTCGTTCTTTTGCACTTTGAACTGCGAAGCTAGCCTTAACCAATGCTATAGTAGTTTATATCAAGAGACATAGGACCCTGGAAACATAGGTATGAGTCCCAATGAGGATACTAACATGCTCATGTTAACCATCATAGTTCAGCGTGTTAGCATGTTTTGTAAGTTAGCACAGCGGCTCATGGGAATGTCATTTGTTTTGCGAGTATTTCATCATAAACTTACGTATTGAATAGATAACATTTTGAATGAATAACTGGATACCCCTTTTAGCTCTGGTTCTTGAACCGGTTCCTTGCAGGATTCTTGGAACCTTGGCGCTATCTCAAGAATCAGCCGGGGCCGAAAAATCCCATGTTTATGAAGTAGGTAATTACAGTGATTTAATTTACATTACTTACCAGCACAATTAACTCCATCCTTTTGCAGCTGATAACCATCACGACATGCGCATGTGCCATTACCCTCACACAACTGGGAGCACCCGGAGTCTGAAAACAGCAGACAGACACTTGAAGAAGTAGTCACCACAGTGTTCAGCCAGTGTGTCCTACATCACAGGAATCATGTCACTGGCTGATGGAGGACAAATCTGCCAAGAGGCTGGCGCTTAAGCTTCTTACAGCTCTCGATATAACAAAGAAGATCACATGAAGGAATGAAGGTGCCAAACCTCTACAGGGGTCCGATCCCTCTGGGGGCTTGGCAGTAACGCTGGTCTCAGGCTTTTCTGTCACTGGTTCTATGAGAGAAAAAGCCTCATTAAAACCAAATATGACTCTTTTCTTTAATAATAAAGACGACCAAATTCCCTGAATAACTGAGGAGCAGGAGGTCAAACTCCACTGGCATGCTCTCATTACTCTGGCCTTCGCTTTATGTCAGCGAAGCACTGATTTGCTTTTCTTCACAAATAAATTGAGTGTTTTCGCAGCTCTGTCCTTCCAACACGTCTGCATTTTTCACCTGAAGCCAGCTAGGCAACAAAAGCTACAACACCAGTTGGCCCTGAGCTACCATTTGGCAAGGTGTCTACAGATTAGTCTTGTGAATACCAGTGACCCAGGCTGTCTGCTTCTCTGTCTGTCTGTCTGTCTGTCTGTCTGGCACAAATGTGCTCCACAGCTGCCGCATCAAGGCTGTTTATCCACTTCAGTGAAAATAGGGCTACTGTCTCTGCCTTAAGGTAACGCTGCCTGTTTTGATGTGATGAACGCCTCCTGAAAATGAGGTCTTTTAGCCCAAACAAATCTTAGAGAGTATCATGGTTCCGCTCCCAGCACTATGAAATGTATATGAATCCCTCTTTGACAAGGTAGCCTTTATAGAGGGGTAGAGGGGGCACCCAGGAGGTAAATTTTACGAACAAACAACAATAAAAGATCTAACAAGTAAATTAGTTTTTACAATCTGGTAACCCAAAGGTTCATCTTATTTATGGCTTATAATGGCTCTATAAAACATTACGAAAACCTTTATAAAGGCCTTATTAGAAAGTGGCACCAATCATATTGTGCTCTAAGCCATTTAGCACCTAATCTGTGCAAATGTATATTGATTGTTTTGAGTGTCGCTGACAGCGAGTAGGCTTTTCTTTCATGATAACAGAGTGGAGTTAATCAAGACACAAAAGACTGTTTAGCTCTGTTACCGTTTGGTTTAGTTTCCTCTGTTGTGTTTTTGCCACAGCAGGTTTTAGCTGTGTGCGCGCACTGTCTCCCCAGCAACAAACCCTGGAGCTCGCAGCTCCAGCCCTGGCTTGCTGTCATCAGGCCGAGCATGCAGCAGTCACAACACATCTAAACAGGAGACAGAGAGGGTAAAACAGGAAGAAAAAAAATCCCAGTATGCATTGATTTACAAAGGGCTAAGTGTCTGTGTGGAACAAGGAGATGTGTAAAGGTTGCAGATATTGACATCAGGAGAGGAGTACAACCTTAGAGATTTTTGTTTCCCAAGGGTCCCCTTGGAAGAAGGGCCTCTCACAGGCCCCCTGCCCCTTGGCCATCTTGATGCCATTGTCACAGAGTCGGTCTCCTACTGCGGCTGCACAGCACTGCTCCTGGGCGATCCTGTAAATAAACAGCAGAGCTTTACCTCACCCAGAACAGAATCTTTGCTCTGTGAGGAAAGAGCTGGATAAGAGGCATGTGAAGAAATGCTTGTTATTTACGTTAGATACAATCAGCTGACTGCGAGAGGATTCATGGTGTAATACGCTGCATATTTGCTTCCAACAATAAGTAACCTACCTCAGTTTAAATGACACTGTTACTATCAGACGCTACTTTGAAACTTTTGAATCTATTTATATTAAAATGTGTCATTTGGCTGTTTATAAAAAGTCTCTCTCCGTGGCTTTCCTCTGCAAATGTTCCCTTCACTGACCTCCATGTGTTGACCAGGTGTTCCTCTATTTCATCAATCACCACCTCCATGTTCTTTCAGTCAAACGGGGCCCTTTAGTGTTAAAAATGCTCCAGGGGGCCACTTAACGCCTGTACTTACTGTGTAGTTACTCCCCTGTAGCAGGATGAATGGTTGAGGGCTGGGGAGATGATTTGGGGCTTGCAACCCTGGGGGTATTTCCTGCTTTTGAACATACCGTCACAAACGCTACACACATTTCCTACTGTTAAATTCCACACTGTCTTTTAAAGATTTTTTCAAATGGGACATATATTTCGATCCCTAATGACCCACTTTACACCAAAAGTAAAGTATTTGTCAGATAAACACAGCAACCTTCATGCATGCCCTCTGTGCTGACCCGTTCCCTGGTCCCTGTGCCACATTTTGAGACCCTCTCCTTTGAGGAAACCAGGTGTTGCTTACCTGCAGGTGTGGGAGGAGGAGATGAGGGGGAGGATTGTACAATCTTGTCCTCCCTGGGCTCGATCCCTTCCATCCAGACAGCACTCTTGTATAGTAGGAAGCTGAATCTCTGTAGATTTGGGAAGAGGGCACAGGGATTAGAAATAGACAGCTGAGACGTGATGGAAAAAATAGCATGGCTGCCCCCTGAGTGCCAGTGACTGAGTCAGATTTAATTAAAATGAGCTCACACTCTGACAGGACATTGAAAATAGTAGCCTACAGGATCTCACATTAGGGTATAATATCCCCCAAATAAATAAATAAGTGCATAAAAGTGGTTCAAATCACACAGTCTCAAAGTGTATCCAAAGTGCGTAACTTTTGCGCACTTACCTTGTCCATGCAGAACTCCATATAAAGAAAACAAAAGTAGTGTCCACTGTGCCATCGGAATTACTTCTTAATAATTTCTTCCTCCGATCGTCTTAATATTAATTTATTGAGCTGATCGGCGGCTGAGCTGCAGCAGTGGACGGTGCGTGTGTGTGTGTGTGTGCGTGTCTCCTGTGTGAAGGCGCACCGTCAGACAGCAGAACATCTCAGTCACAGCGGCCGGAGAGGAGACACAGATCTGTCCCTGTGAGGTTTGAGATTAGAGGGCGGTGAGGGCGGGGTGGAGGGAGCTGTGTTTAACTGTCAGTCTGGGCTGCTGAATAATTCAAACACGGCCGATAATTGGATTTATTTGACGCGACAATGCGCCAACACCGAGCGAGTCCAAAGTAGATGCTGACAGGGTAGGAGATAAATAGGAGAATTTTAAGAAAAGTCTATTTAAAAGTGCAAAAGACAGTTAAAAAATAAATTTAAAGCAAAATAAAAGTAAAGTAATTGTGGCCTTTAAAGCCTTTTTACCCTTAGTTGACAGTGCCTCGGTTTTTGAAAGAGATTTGGTTGAAATTTACAAGGTTTTCTAGACTATTTTAAAGATCCCTTAACATATTGAATTATCAAGTTAATTATAATTTTTAAAAAGCAAACATTAGATGGAAGTATGAAAAATTTAATAACTTTGTGCAGATTTAAAACTATGTTAAATGGTCCCTTTGTCTGATTTTAAAGCTCTCATAGGTACAAAGATGAATGAATGGGTTGGTTCTTGTCATTGTGTGTAGGTGTTGTAATATTTCTACATGTAATTGTGTATCTTTCGTGTGTTTTATTGTGTGGTTGTTTGGCTGTAACTTTTTGTATGCTGCTGTCTTGGCCAGGTCAAAGAGATGGTTGATCTCAACAGGATTTACCTGGTTAAATATGGGTTAAATTCATAAAAAGAAATCAATTTAATGATTTGTTTTCTTCTTAAAGTGAAAACAGACAAGTTTTTGTTAATCATTATGAAGGAGGCCTTGATGTTGACTGCACAATGTAGGCCTAATGGATACAGAATAATGACACCATGAGCATTCAGAGTGGTTCCCTATAAGGCTCACTTTCATTCTTGTGTCTGCCACCGGGTACGATCTTCCAGGAAAATGAAGGCTGGATTTACAAGAAAGTGTTCAACACATTCTCATTACGACCTCGTCACATATCAATGTGTGGTCTTGGACCTTCTGGGTCCAGATACCACATGCAAGGCACCCTGGGTGTGTTGGTTGTTGACACTCTGGGACGCCATATCAAGTTCTGCCTGTTACATGCATTGTCTTCTTTCAAAATACACTTCCATTTTCACAGGAAATTTCATGTTTACATGCACTGTCTTTCAAAATAAACACCGCCAATTGATGTATTTTCCCTTCAACAACACATGGTTGGGTTTAGGCATGATCTCCAGGAAATTCTCAAAATGCCCACAACCATTTAACACCACATTCTTGGTAGTGACATGGTTATGGCACCAAAATGACTTGGTAAAGTTCAGAAAAAGTTTGTGTCTTCAGTTCTAATACCTATGTGTGATATGTACAAGTTTGCATGGTAGAGTTTAGACACCAAAGGTACTTCGATGGGTGTAAAAAAACTGTGTTCAGTTAAAATGATTTTTACATATAGGACGTAAGAACGTTGTCAAGAGATGTAAGTTTGTCACATAACGTGACGAAACTATGTAAACCAGTGCTTCCCAACTCGTCCAGGCACAGGGTCCAGATTTCTCCTCAGTCATTAGTTCAACTGCACACCTAATTGCAGTGTGTCCCGTGTTGCTGGTAGCTGCTTGGCTATGACGAAAATGGAAAGCAATGCGACAGCAGAGCTAACAACAATACACATTGTAAGCTCTGGGAGGGGAAATGCTGTTGGTTTCCACTTCAATCATCTCGTGGCCCCTCAAAGCAATCTCATCACCCATTGTGGTGGTTCAGATCTAGTTTGAGAACCACAAAGTTTTTACAGTGTGCAGCATCTTACATTAAAAAAAGAACACAGATGACAACAGTGGGAGCAAAGCAAAAGTCAGATCTACATCTAACCCTGTTTATTACAAATATTGTAAATGCAGGTATTTTTTAATGCTCAACATTGTTCGCAGAGTTCATTTACAGGTCCTGTGTATCTTCAATAAATAATAAAAGCAATGATAGTGTACAAAATTATCAATATTGAAGCTGAAGTGTCAAGTTTTTGACTCACTCTTCTTTCCTCAAATGAGCTGATGGCCATACAGAAATGTTTAGGGCTTTTCTTCTTGCTGAAACAATAAGGCTTAGACTTTATCTTATGTAAAAGTAATCATGCTGTAGAAGGGCAAGGACATAGTTTTGGAGAAAGCGTTGTTGTCAGAGGCTCATGATGAGAAAGTGATAATCATGTCTCCGAGTTATCTAAGAGTGATAACAGTACAGTCTGAGGAATTGTTCTCCTGATAAAACCGACAAGGCTGCTGTATGATAAAACATTGTTGGGATTTGGGGGATAAGAGGCCTCAAACTGGCATCACAAGAATGAAACCACTGTAGTGGCAATTCATTTTTGTTCTTAAACAACCAAGCAGCACATAATTAATGCCATTTTTTTTACATACAGCAGCCTTATATGTTGCATACATAGCATTAATACAATACTAATAAAATAAAAAAATTACACTATAATTTGTTTAAGAGTTAAATGGCTAGTACAAGTTAGCCAAAGTCTATTAACACAAAAATGGAGGCATTACTATGTATATTAAGACGTCTTGCATGCAGTACTAATCCAAAATCCCTTTTTCTTATTTTGATGACAATAACTTACATATGATCCTATCAACACAGAATATTGTTTGTGTGCTTTTCGGTGTCGTCATCACAGAAAATAACATTCTATGTTACAGTAAAATTGTAACTTCAGTCCAGCAAAAACACAGAAAAAGCTTATTTACTCCCTTTGTTGTGCATCTACAGCATGACTGCTACTAAATTTAGTAAAGCAGCACATTTTCCTATTGCAAATATAACATTAGAAAAAATTGTCTGATTGCAGCAAATGTCGGTCCCCACTGGGGCCACTTCTGTGGAAGACTGAAATCATCCATCTTGTCTACAGTTTCTCTCTCTCGTGTCTACCCCTCCTCCTCTTTGGCTGTGTCAGCAGGAGCTGACTCCTTCTCCTGTGCTTCAGGCAGATCCACAGTCGTGTCCGTAGGGAGCTGTTGGCTCTCCTCCTTCGGGGAGCTGGGAGCTACTTTGTCTCTTGTTTTGCTATCAGCAGCTGGAGAGCTCTCCACCTCGTTCACAGGAGTCTCCTTGTCCTGCTTCACCCCCACTGCAGGAGGCACGTCTCCCGCGGCAGCTGCTGCCTTCTCATCCAGTCCCTTTTCACTGGCATCCATCGCCTTCTCCACCGTTTCTGGCTTTTCCTCCTCTGCCAGGGCTGTCGCTTCTTCCAGAGGAGGCAAGTCTTCCTCCACAGGGGGGATTCCTTTTCCTGCAGGACTTTGCGGTTTATCGTCATCGATGGGAGCCATGCCTTCCTCCATCATCTCTTCCTCCTCATCTATCTCGTCCTCCAAAGGGGGGATCATCTGTTCTTCCCTCCCTCCAGGGAAGACCTTATCTGGGTAGATGAGTTTCAACTGTTCCTCAAAGTAGTCTTCCAAGTACAAGCCGGCACTCCCCACCTCTGACGTTGCCTGTGCACAGATACAGAAGAGAAAATTTAAGAGCATGTATTTTAAAATAATTAATCTTTGGTAAAACTCAACTTTAGGTTCAAGAAAGCACTTGTGAATGATTGTTAACAGGTATTTGCCAGCAAGAAGAAACTGTGTAACATCATAAATTAAGAAATGTCACTAGGTCATCCACATTTTTGGCATTACACAACAATCATTTTGAAGAAAAATGGGTGATATCCCAAGAGGTGTATTTCATATAAAGTGCTGTTTACCTTGTAGTACTTTGCACAGTTGAAAAATATCAGTCTGACGTCCGCAACAAACCCCTCTGGACCTCTGTAACATTCACCGTCCTTTGACTTTGACTCCAGTTTCTTCTTGACTATTGACAAATCCATCGGGGTCTTGATCAGCTCTTTGTACCTTCTTGTCTCCTACATTAGAAAAAGTGTGGTTAGATTCTGGAGGCAAATATCTCTAACTTTAGGTGACATGCTTTAAGTTAGGATCCTATTTTCACTGACTTTGCTCCTACTTAATGATGACTCCTCTTCAGATTTGTCTTTGCAGCAGAGGCTCTCTATGGGCTGACCTCACTGCAGCCAAGAAAGTGTCGCCCTCAAGGCAACAACCACTGAATCCTTGACTTGGCAACAGTGGGCCAACTCTCTTCTCCTAACTGGCCTGGTGGAGTGGTCCATGTCCTCAGTGCACCTACCTCGTTTGGGTCCAGACTTTCGGACTTTACAGTTTGATCCAAACCAAAATTACTAATGTGAAACTTCCCCCTGACCACAACTTGGACCAAAAACGCGTTGACAAGGGGTGGTCTCTGTCCGTATCAAACTGTGTGAAAACAGTTTTTTGGATGCTTTGGACTTTCAGATCAATTACAGGAAGTCCTACAGGCTATTGTCATGTTATACGAGTGTTGTAGCTGCTTTAAGGAATAACTGAGAAACTAAGAAAGAGTGACAGTGGATGTACTCACAGCTGACAGCTGTTGGCAAAGACAACACAACAAAACAAAATGAGCAGTGGAAGCACATGAGGAGAGGAGACCAAATGTTTAAATGATAACTGGTCTAGCTTCATAAAGAGTCAGGTGGAAAAAACTTCAAATTATGACACTTTTCAATTATTTTCCAAGAGGACGAGAAGACAGTAAAATTGTATGTATATGTGTGTGTGAAAGACAGACAAAAACAAGCACCTACTACAACCGATATGACAATCAGACTTTCTTTCAAAAATGAACAGCCACTTTTAAAAGGAGTTTTTATACTAAAACACCACCACGACTCAATGTGATCTTATGGTGTGTCTTTCTTAAGTGGCAGAAAGATTTCACAAATATATTGATTTCTGGTGGCCATTTAAAACTTCTGATTATGATTTATATTAAAACGATAAGTAAAATGATTAACACAAAACATCAGCTACAAACTGCACAGCTTTTACTTTATTGACAAACTACTTAATAGAGTTACTTACGGATGGAGTAGCAGGCTGCTGGAAGTCAGTGCTGAAGTCATTGCAGAACAGACGCAGGAGCAGCCTCTCACACCTCTGCATGTTAAACAAAGAGGAAGCATTAGACATCAGACATTTAACTGATCATGTTATGTAGAGACAACTGTCCTTCGCAAGGAGATGAAGCCTGTTTGATGGGACACATTGAGAAGAACAAGCCTTGTTGACCAAGAGTTTAAATTTCTTCTAAAAACCCACTTGCGCTGTTTTCATTAAGATTCTAACTTTCACCAATGTTTTCTAATTTGGGATTTGTTCTTAGGTAAGAACAGAATCTGAGCTCACTAAAGAGCACTCTATGCACATTAGAGCGCTGACATTTGTGCTTAAAACAGGTTACTGTGTTTTCTTCAATTCTACAGTTGAATAATATCATCTTCATGCTACTAAACATCATTTACCTTTCACCTCTTGCAGAGCTACCTCCACTTAAGAACTAATGACATTCTCTTACATATGAAGCCCAGCGCTCTACCCTCTTTAAACTTTCCTTTAGGCATTCTTGATTTCATTTTTTCAACCTCTCTTTTCGATTTCTATGTGCACACGGCCCTGCAGCTGCATGCACTTAAACAGGATTTGTAGGGTTACCCATACTAATTAGGACAAACTGGCATGCCCTTTTATTTTACGAGGACAATGGGATTCATCACTATAACAACACAACTGTGAACAATTCTGCCGTTTCTGAACACCTCATGAATCTGACAGACAAGACTTTTCTTAGGAGCCAATTTAAGAAAAAACTCAGGAGGACACTGGTGACTGAGGCCCAAAGACTATAAAAACAGAATGAATTTCATGCACAGAAACATAAGGTACAGCTGAGTGAGCATACCCTTCTTTCAACAGGTGGGAATCCTTCAGAGAATGAGCCATCCTTGCTGTCACAGTCGTACTCCATCTCAGGCGAGGCGAGGTCTCGGCAGAGCGAACAGAACCACTCCCCACTGCAGAGACACATCAGGACAGAGGAAGGTGTTAGGACACATGCTTTGATTGGCCAACTTCTGCTGCATATTATCAAGTCTGTACTTTCTGTCCCTGCCTTCACAGACGCCAATGTTACTCATTGAAAAGACCTGGAGAACAGGTTGTCAGAATCCCCATCATCGAGATACAATGTTGAATTTGAAAAAAGACTAATTTCGCAGCCAAAAAAATAAATAAAGAGGCTGTGTATGACATTCAGAGCATATATAAGATTTTGAATCTGAGCTGGGATCGTCTGCACATGGTTCTCAACATGGAGGTGGCAAGCAGCTACAATGCTAACAGAGCAAACAGTACTAGCAACTGCGACAGTGCTGATGGTGTAATCATGACGGAAACCAAAGACAGGGCGTTATGCTACTGTGCTGTTTTGCCACCTGGGATCAGGACGATATTATCAGCCAGTAACAGCTGTATGAGTGCAGCGCAGAGCAGCGGCATTTAGACAGCCAGCGGGATACACACAGAGAGCCCACATGCACTAACATGCACGCACAGCCGGACCGTCCACCACAACAAAGACAGAGGTAGCGCGACTTCATTCTATGTTCAGGATGCCATCACTCTGCTATATCTTAACATAGCTAATAGTTGTTGTTGTTGTCATATTTATATTCTGAATGTCATGCACAAGTGTTTTAAAAGGAGTATGTACTGTACATATTATTAGATATGATGAGAGTAAGACCCAAGTGAGCACCACATAACCTCTTCATTAACGTTGATAGAACTGGCTAAATATTAACACTTTATGTTAACCTGCTTCAGATTACAGAAAATATTAAAGTATTACAGTAGTTATGGAGGGCATACTCTAAAGCTGGTATATAAAATCTAAGATACAATGTAGACAGTCTTCACAGCAGCAATTATGGCTTCATATTTATTCATGTGTCAAACAGTATTTTTTATCATCATTTAATTGTGCAATCATTGAATTGAGAGACAATATGTCTCTCACCTAGGGGACTCATTCAGAGCGGGAATGTGGCAGGCCAGATGAAAAACTTTGGGACACTTGTCGCAGCAGAGCAGCTCCCCTCCGTTCTGACAGACGGCACACCAGTCCTCATTCGGATCTTCCTCCGGCTCTGCCGTCTTTTCAGACTCTGGCTGCGCTGCGGGCTGCGGACGCTGCTCCTTCCCCGAGTCCGATCCAGGGACCGGGACCGAGACAGACACCTTTTGCTGCTGCCGAGGCTTTGACTTAGCCCCGGTGCTGCTGTCCGGCAGGCTGGACTGCACCTGTGGGAAAAGGAAATGTGGCTGTACAGTTTAATACAATAAGTTGGAGAAACAAAACCAAGACAGCGGGAAAGTGAGCATTTCAAAACTGAGTTAACTAGGACATTCTGGACTTATGTAACCCCGGTAATTCTCTTACAAATCGAACTTCATCCTCGTCCTCTGGTTCATCCTTGATGACGATGACTGGCCCCGGGGACGACCTTCTTCGTCGCTTGGCTGAGGGGGCAGATGGAGGCTCAGAGGTCTGCCTCCAGGAGGTCGTCCTTCAACAGAAAGATTTCCAGAGAAGAGAAGGGAAGATTGTGAATTTAAAATAAAGTTTAAAAAAAAAAGAAAAAGAAAAGACAATGGCCTTGCTTACATGGCTTGGTTTTTTTTTTTTTAATGAGCAGTGTGTAAGATTTAGTGGCATCTAGTGGTGAGGTTTGCATACTGCAACAAACTGAAACCTCTCCCATGTGCCAAGCGTGAGCTCCTGGTTGGGTCTCTTTCTCTACAGTAAAAATGGACCACAGGCCGTATTCGCAAAACTTCCTCGCACTAAGAAGAAAATTCTTATAACTATGATGCTTTCCCAGGAGTTCCCCTTCAAGTTAAGACCAGGTCCTGGTAAAGATAAAAGCTATTCACAAAACATCTTACCCTTTAAGAGAGCCCCTAAGGTAAAAAACTGGATCAAGGATACTACCACATTTATTACTGTCCTCCAATTTCTCCTCCGTGATTTACATGTATATGGAATGTTGATTGGCGATGGCTATTTTTACTCCCTTTGAGGGTGAGATGGAATAAGATGGAAAAAATGCAACAGTGCAGCAGTGATGACTGACAGAGCAAGGACTCCTACAGGTGGAAGCTGGAGGCCAAGCTCCAACAGAACAAAGTGAGGGATGTGTGGACTGGAATGAAGGAGATCACTGTGTTCAAGGTGAAAGACAGAAAAACAGCAGGCAGTGTTCAGAGGGCTAATGAGCTGAACTGTTTCTTCAATAGGTTTAGAAGCTGACTACTGATAACATGTAACCGTGTTGTACTGCCTCTGTTGACCTGTCCGTTTAGGAAGTTGTCTGTTTTTTTCTCCTATTTTTGTAGCTTTGTGTTTTATCAAAACCAAACTATAACAATAAAGTTTAAAAAAAAGGAAAGAGCTCTTTTAAGAGGAGTTTCTTAATCAGAGGAGAAAGTGGTAGAAACACAAAGAGGTCAGAGAAATATCCCCCAAATGCTTGATGACAGAAAGTAAATGAAATGCTACAGAGTAGATCGTGCAGGGATAATATGTGGTTGATCTCATTAGGGAGACATACACATTTACCACCTGACACTATAACACCAGAAATAAAGTGATCGAAACTCGAAGATATGTGGAAAACTAGAAGAAAAGCAACAGTGCAGCAGTGATGACTTTGGTCTGTCTCAACCTTCCATCTGCAGAGCGACTAAACAAACAATGATGACACTTTCAGTCTTGCATTCTGATGTAGTTCATTTCATATCTACTGGGTGTTCACACCTTGCAGGCTCACAGAAGGGCGTCTGTGACAACCTATACTTATTTTGTTATATTCCATTTCTGCCAATATATCCCCCTAAATCCTACACAGTGGACCTTTAAAGTTTGTCCTTTGAATTACTTAAATGTCACTTGTTAGATTTTAGGCAGCTTGGTAAAAACATAACAGTAAGTAGATGGATATATTAACTCATGTCATATATTCACTATATTTACTTATTAAAGACAGAAAGAACTGAATATCTAGGACCAAATATCTGCCAAGGCAGAAGAAGTAGAGTGTAAGACTAAAGAGTGATTACAGACAACTGCTGTCAAAACATGACACCATTTAAAGTCATTTCAGTCTTGTGCGTAGGCTTTTAATCAAATATCAGAAGCAGCACGTAACACTTCCCACGCATCTATCTAGTTAACAAGCACATATTCAAAACAACATAAAGGAAAACGATTAGTCTTAATCTCTTGCCAGAGACAGAACAGAGGCTAAATATTTAAACAATCATAAAAATAAACTGTGGGAGGGCAGATTTTTGGATCTTTTCTTACCCTGTGCTTCTGTCTGAAGAAGATGGTTTGGCCATTGGTGAGTTCTGCCTTGCTTGAACTTGAGAGAGCAGAAAAAAAACAGCTTTTAAGACTTGGAAGTTATAATGAAAAGCTTAATTTAAGACAAATGCTCACACAGAACAGGATCTCAAAGGCACATCAGTGATAATAACCTGCTATGTGATTAACCGCGCTTGTTTTGTCTGCAGTTGCTGAAGCTAGACTTGGAGCGAAGGTGGGTTTGGGAATAGAGATGGTGATGGAGGGGACAGATCCACCAGCCTCGCTCCTCTTTAGGAAGGAAGACTCAGTTAGGCCCCGCTTTAGGAAACAAAAACACAGCATGTAATTAACTGCTTTATAAAAAGTTATACAGCACAAGGCAAAGTAGTACTTTCTCTCGCTGCAATCACACGAGACAGGAGACCTCATAGGTCCACTCTCCAGTTTTCTCTCCTACTAACCTGATGTAGTGATGCCTGTGAAGCTGCTCCGGCAGACAGAGGCTGTGGATAGCGCGACGTACCGTGCGACACATCCATGGGTTTGGGAGGGAAGTTGGAGCTATGGATCAGTTCTCTCAGTGACTAGATGAAGGAAAAGCGGGCATTATTAAATATGCTGGAAAAACATTGGCAAAGAAATTTGCAGTAACTGATGACATTTCAGGGGTTTTTTTTCCAGTCAAAGACATTTCTTGAGAATAAAATCCTGATACAAGAAGTTTATCATGAAGCTGAGAGGATACAATTAGGGATGGGTACCGAAACCCGGTACTAAATTAGCCCTGGGGCTAAATGATCAAAGACCGTAATATTGATAAGCTCTGACATTATCGATTCTTTTATCGGTACTTCTACACATTTTGGTTGAATTCATTATCATCTTGTGGCCTCTCATCTGTGCTCTGTGCCAGGGCTGACCTCCTCCACATAAAAACACATCCACGCATGTGTGCATCAACCATCGCTCAACTAAAACACTAAAAGGACAGGGCTTTTGGTGTCCCTGTTAGCTATTGGTAGCTAATCCCAAACACCAGTAAGTAATCTTTCTGGTAAGCAGAGATGCAGTATTCATGTCTGGGGCTTTTAATGTGAAAGGTAAGAACAAAGAGTTATGCTGTGTTATCTGTTGCTACTTTAAGCATTCTGTCTGGTACGGACACTTTAGAAAAACTGTTCATTTGACAAGCCTAACTCATGTTTGGCATTTAAGCATGCAGTACGTTCATCACCCACAGATACATTCTAATCTTTCTACCTGCATTGATGTACCTGAGCAGGTGGGAATCCTGTACTGTGAAGCATGGATGATGTGGGGCTTCTAGGGTTGGGGTGGGAGCTTCCGTATCTGCGTCCCGGCTGTCCTATGCTGGGGGGGCCTTGGGAGGGGGAGGACCCTCCGTGGATGGGTCTGGTTGGGGGTGGAGGGCCTGGGGGGCCTGGGAGCCTGACATTTTGGTACCAGGACCAGTGGTTAGGCGGAGGCTGCCTGTGGGGTTGCTGGGAGAGCTTGTCCACCTTGGACAGAGGAATAACAGATGTCTATCAATGAAATAAATGAAAAAATAAATGAACAGTGTTAACAAATTTGACAAGGACAATGGCTTTGTGCTTTTATGCTTCTCTGGCTAAAAATAAATGAACTTGTGACAGAACCACAAATGCTGACTGTACTGAATATCCTACCTGCATCTGAAGCTGAGCCAGCGTGCTCTGTCGCTGCTGAGCTGAGACTGAGAGAGCTCCAGTGGGTGCCTCTGCTCTGGGACCTGCCTGGTGGTTGGTGATAGGCGGCCTTCCCGGGCCTCTTTCTACAACCAGAGAACCTAGAGAAAACAGGAAAACAATCAAAAACTACATCATGATTTGTACCCTTTATTTCACATGTTTTTTTTCCTTGTCACATCTGTATTTTAAAATGGTAGCTAACATTTAAAATAAATTCCAGGAACTCTGTAACCTTTTGTAGCTGGACAAGAAAACAGGATTTCTGCCTGTGAGGACGTGCAAAGGTAAACTCAGGATACAGGGCTTCTGTCAGAAGACAAATGACTGCTGGACCCTTTCCTATCCTGTGTCTTTCTCTGGAATAATCTTCCTGTTGATATAAGACAGTCTGACTTTGTTTGGACGTTTATATCCAAAATTCAAACAAATCTTTTTGCCTAAACTGTCATTTAAATGGCCTGTAAATGAAGCACAAGTTAAAACGTATTCTAGCAGTGACCTCACTTTGACAGCAGCATTAAAAATCCATGCAGGTGTTTTCAGTCTCTCATAAACTCACTGTTTCTGTTTAAGATGACTGTCAACAATCTGACATAAAAAGTACATACACATCTTAAAACAAAACAACAATGATAATATGAAGGAAAAGATCATGTAAACTGAAAGCACAAGATAAAAACAAATGTTGTCAAGGCTACATGAGATTAATACGCTGGGAGACAAAGATGCAAAAGCTACAAAATCTATACTGTTTGCTACATTGAAATAAAGATAAATTCCAATTAGAGGAGGACATCACCACAAAACTTAGAACAGAGGCATGACCTCTCCCACTGTACACTCATTACTGTAAACAATCTTATTGAAGAAAGTTGTCCTCTTTTCCTTTTTTTGAATTTCAGCTGCTGATGAAGTTATTGTATCATTTCAAGATCATCATTTATTTTGCAGTAATTTTGACTTCGAAAAATATAAACTGGTGATTATTAAAGTATAAGCAAAATTTAAAAAGTAATGAATAAAACACTGCAGTTTGCAGGTGCACAAATGTGGGAAAATCTGCTTTAAATAGGCAATAAACAGCAGAAAGCAGCATGGAGGCCAGAGAAAATGTTAAAATGGTTACTTCTTTTTATATCTCTTACTTATTGAGTGTCTCTTCAAACTCGTTTGGAACAATGTTTGAGCACTGCTGGGACATAGCCCCTGTTTACAACTGATATTAACATGCATCCTGGGTGACTGTATCACAATTGGACAGCACTAAGTACAGGTATAAATACACCTAATGCACCCTAAGACTACATTCAGAGGTGGTCTGAAACGTATGTGGCTACATTCGCACTGCTTATGTCCTTGCTAATCTGATGCCCCACCAAATAAGAAAACATGTGCTGGTGTAGTTACACAGACGCAGAGCTTCAGGGCCGTCTCTGGAGCCACTTTTCTCCCAGCTAACAGTCAGTTCAACGTCTGCCTAGTTAGCAGCTGTTAAACAGTCCAAACAAACTCACACTGACAGTGGACCAACAACGCCAACCGCTCAACTCTGTCGTTAAACCAGTCTATAACCGTTACATTACTTTTAGGTTACATTAACCACATGATGCTTACAGTTAGCCCTGTCGCTGTGAGTGGGCAGCCGGACACACTCTCACCAACTTTCCCCAGCACAGAGCCCACACTACTGCAGAAGCAGTCTCCTAACCCCACTTGTCTCATGATAAACAGAGAGAGCAAAGGGAGGGCAGGGGAGAGAGATAGGGCTGCGAGTCAGTACAATTGAACAAGTGTCCTCACCAGTTCAACCACAGTCTGGTATGGAAACTGCACTGCTTAGGACAAGAAGGCCCTCCAGCGTGTGATTAACAGTACAATTCATTTCAGGAGCAGCTTTCCCATTCATTCAGGACATCAACAACACCAGGGTCATCAGGAGGGCCCACATCATCAAGGACGGCAGACACTCCAACCACAATCTCTTCACACTTCTGCCATCAGGCAAACGTTACAGGAGTGATGATGAATAACATCACCCACCTCCATCCCATCACTGACTGCTACAGCTTATTCTCATTTGTTGCACTTTGCTTTTAAACTCAGGTAACTTAGTTCTTTGTTTCTACTTCTTTAGTTACTTATTGTTCTTAAAGTCTAACTTTAATTTGTTTAGCGTAATGGGAGTCTGGCAATAAAGAATTTCATTATATGGTGTAAACCACTGTGTTTCTACTGTGCATATGACAATAAATTTCTTGAACTTTTGAACTTGTCCATCCGTATGTTATGTTGTCATCACTACTGTTGAGCCGTAAAATGAGAAAGTCGGTCCAGCTGGAGGGCGGTGCTTGGTGTTTCACTGGACGGTTTTCAACATGGCAGCCGGGTCACAAACTTTCTCATTTTACAGCTAAAAAGTAAACTAAAATATGTTTCCAAAAATATTAGAGGTGAGAAAAAGACAATCTTAATTCTAATTTGAACTGCGGTATCTAGTTTGATCGCGGCTCACGAGCAGTGATTGACATGATTGACAGCTGCATTTGAGACTCCTCTGCCCTGACTGGTTGTTTTCGTTCATGTGCGGTACTGCCATTAGCAGCTCTACAAGGAGGCACAGGAACATGACTTTTTTTGCACACACCGCCTTACTCATATAATACTGCGTGAGCTCTGCGACAGTTTCAGCAAATATGACAGAAAGTCATTTTTATGAAAGTTACCAACTGTTTCTTTAAAGCTTTTCTACAGTCGGTTAGCAACCAATATTTGTTGCTGCTTGACTCAGAATGTGAATAAAGTGTTAGTCTTACCAAGGTCTACATTTGTGGCCCAGAAACCAGAGCGACACTGAAAGCGAACAGAACTCTGAGGAACGATGGAGGGATTACAGCTTGCTCTCATCAGGTAATGAATCTGAAAAAGGATCTAGAAGAGGAAAAGACAGGAAAATTTCAAAAGGAGTCACCATTATTAAGGTACTGTTGGATTTTGTAGAAGTATGATTATAAAAATGTATTTATTTTCTACAGCAACTTAAAGCACATGTAGCAAGTACACTGCAAAGTAATTCAAATTGCTGTTTGATGTGAAGTCACTCACCAGTCTCTTGCAGTACAGCAGAGCCGTTCCGCTGTGGCTGGCTGTAGCCCATTTGGTAAAGCTGATGACGTGGTCCAGGTGCCTGCTCAGAGAGTTGACGTCCTCTTGTTGTTTCTTCAAACCTAGCTCATGGTCTTTTGTCAGAGCCTGGGAATAAATGTGTGCATTAATTGTCAATAAGTCTAAAGCTACTGCTGGCACCAAGTAAAAGGCCACTACAAAATACTGGCTTCAACTGTCCCACTGCTGGCCACTTTGCCAATACTGTTAAAAATGTACATCTTCTAAAACAAATGACTGACTTTGAACGACTCAAAAAAGAATTGGGAGAAAAATGGAGGGAAATTGTTTGTTTATTTAGCCAATGAGATGGATCTGTTATAATTATCGTGTTTTATTTTACCTTGATTTACTGATAACCCCATGGCCTCACATTTTTTTGCCTTTTTGTTTCTTATTTGTTTTTTGCTTACTGTCCTTACAATGTGATAAATGTTCATACATAAGTAATTAAAAAGAAAAAGTTCGGAATGTCACAAATGCCTTTGAAAAGTCATTAAACAACACACATTAAACATACCTCGAGCTGGTTGACCAGAATCTTTCCCTTCCTGTTGATCTCCATGATCAAGTTACAGATGGACTTCTTTATTTCATTAGTTACAGCCTTCCGGTTTTCTTCAACTTGCTGGAGTCTGTGAAAAATACACTTTAATATCATGCCTCACATTAACCCAGCAGCAGTTTCAGTGTGCTTTTATCAATAAATTATAACACAAACAAATATGCTCATATCTGAAATAAGCAGAATCTATGGTCAATTTTCAGCTGTAAAGGAGAATTTTACCCAGTGCTGATACAGCTGGACACTTCCTCTATGGCCTTCCTTTTCTCTTGCAACTGTTGCGTCATGTTCTCCAGATACTGCCTGTGGTTCCTGTACGCATCCTCCAAAAACTGATAACTGAACACAAAGAATGTAATGATAATAATAATGATAAACTTTGTGTTTTACAAATAAATGTGACACATTTAAAACAGAGAACAGCATGAAATAAAGGCACAGAGGGTAAAATGAAATCAACCAAAAGCTACTATAAAGACAAGTTTTTTAAAAGTTGAGTTTTGGATATGTGCATTAATGATTGAAAGCTTGTGCTATTTTTTTGTTTTCCTATTCTGTCACCTACATTAATCATTAGTAAGGATGGGAAGAGATAGGGTTTTATTGATACCAATGCCATTATCAGTTCTGCTTGTTGGTCCAATTAATTATTGGTGTCCTTATTGATTCCTTGATAAAAATTTCTGTGTGTGGAAAAAAAGTGGGCCTGCACATATTTCCAGCATCAGCGCAACTGATTTATTAACTCTATAACATGAGATATTTAACCCTCAGTAACGGAGATGCTGCCTGCTCAGGGAGCAGTGGCAGTCATGCGTAGAGTGTCAAATTAATGACATTTCTAGAAAGATGTTTAAGCACATTGCTAGTGTTTCTACACTTACTCAAAAGTATCATTTTACAGACATTACAAGCAGCACTGTTGTCATCTTTCTTCCTGAAATGTAGCCACACTTTGGACTGTTTCTTCCTCTGCACCATGACTCTTTCATGTTGCAAGTGTGCAGCAGCGTAGATGCATGAGTTTGAGGACAATTTTTCGCAATGCGCAACTGTCAGAAGAACATGCTGGCACTGACAAAAGGAATCGATAAGTTTGGAGGCATACAACGCCGATGGATAGTTTGGAACCAGTTCTTAACTGGTGCTAGTTCTTGATTCCCATCCTTAATCATTAGGTATCCTTGTTTTGTAGAAGACAGATCTTGCTGTTATGATCAAACATCACATACCAAAAATGAATACGTTGTTTAAAATCAGGAGGCGGTTTGCTAAATTATCAGCAACACTGTAGCGAGCTGAATCACCACTGCCACTTGTAAAGGACCCACATTTACAGAAGATAAATAGAACAACATCGTAGGAAAAAAATCTGCCTACTTGTGATCCTTGTGCTTAAGCAGCTGACAGTCCCGACAGGTGAGTCGGTCACACGTCTCACAAAACAGCTTCAGTGGCTCCTGCTTGTGGATGTCACAAAAAACAGGCTTCTGTGTAGAGATACCTACTGCTTCTGGGATACAGACAAGGGGGGAAATTAAGAACACAGAGAAATGTAAGGTCAGCTAATGTCACCTGAAATGTTGCTCAGCTTTATAAAATACCTTTACCGACATTATCACGGCTCACATCTTGCCAGAACACTTTGTCTCAACAATTCAAAAGTCATCTGGCAGGTTGGAAACCATCGCAGCTATCAGCATCTTTCCTGAACAGCTGCCAACAGCTGCCCCACCTTTCTTCACTCGCTGAACAACTGCTAGCAGTGACTTGTATCTTTTTTTCAGCTATGATACACCTCTCCTCTATGTAACTGGGTAAAAGGAATTAAGGAAATGCTGTAGGGTGTTTGCAGAATTGTCTTATGTCAATATTTAACAGTGTTATCAAGTACAGCATGTACCATGCATAATCAGAACTACACAGCACGTAACTTTTAAATTGATTTATTACAGAGTAATTTTCCTGTCATGTATGTCACACACTACCTGGAGACATCTCCTCCTTCTGGCGTATGGTGTGATCCCTGGTGAACTTGACCCTCTGGTGCGCCTCAATACATGTCACACACAGAAACTCCACACACTCCACGCAGTAACCTGTCGCCTCTGTGTTGTCATCGCAGCTCATACACACCTATCAAAGATAAAAATAAAGACGAAATAAAAATAATCACCACTGTAGTCTAAAGAGAGAGGGGGAGAGAAATGTCAGAAAAACAAACTGTTGTGAGATGAACGGCTCAAGACAGGAAAGTAACCTGGCTGGTTTTCTCCACGGTGCTGCTCGGCACCTCAGCAGAGTCCTTGACGAAGAAATTATCCAACATGTCCATCTCCCAGCATTCTTGTCTGCATACTGGACATCGAATAGCACCCACTGGAGCGAGAAACCAGATGCACTATTCAAGGTGTCAGCTCACAACTTCTTACATATTTTATTGTTTCAAACAAAGACACAGAGTTGTGTGACATGAGACTAGAAAAGTCACCTAGGATTTTAATATGATATATGTATACAAAGGTGGGCGAAAGGCAGATATAGTATTGACTTAGTGATTAGAGACTGAGTTACACATTAAGATATAGTTTTACTGGTCTTGAATTAGTTAAACGAAACATTTTTGTGAGTATATCTGGTTGACATGAACTTGAATTCTCTGACTGTCTGATGTGTGAATATATTCTGACAGCTACAAACTACTGTCACATTATATCATCTTGAAATTTTGATATTCATCCATCCCTACATATGGGTTGCAAAATCAAAAGAATGACATTAAGCTTTAAGAGAAGATAACCTAAAGAGGAATTCCAGTATCTTATTTTTATGGCCTAGGAAAGTTCAATCAATATTTGAGTACTTGTGAACATGAACAATGTCTCTCAAAGCCAAAAACATAGAGGAAAGTCTCAAACTTCTGATGTTGTAGGGTATAAAGTTTTACCCTGCTCCATTGACAATGAACGGGACCCTGATTTTGTGATATTCCCCTGGGTGCTCTCACTATCATCTGTAACATCTTTCCCAATTCACTGTCCATGGAGCAGCTCCATACTTTATACCCTATGACATCACAAATTTGAGTTTTGAGCTCTAGTTGTTAGATTTAGGAGAGTTATTTGAGCTTACTCATATTTTTGGACTGTCTTACACCATGAGAATATCAGGTCTGATTTATTAAAATGGGTGTAGCTCTCCTTTAATGGTAAACAAGAGCTAACTTGGCTTCATATCTGCTGGCTGGCCCAACCTGCTTCAAGTCTAGCTTGGTATAAACAGCTTTGTTGTCACAATGTGCCACAGTTACATCAATCCAAACTCTTATCAGAGTCGTTACCAGACACCGTTCTCACATGATTTGTTGTTTTCGACTTGACCTTGCGAGTCACGCCTCGGGTCGGCACTCCTGAAGGGGGCAGGGAGACACCTCTTGCAGAAAGAGTGAAGACACGGCAGGAGTTTGGGCTCTCTGTTGTGGAAACTCAACTTGCAGATAGGACAAGTATCCATGAGCCCGAAGTTGCCTTGCTGTTTCAACCTCTCCTCCTCGGCTGGCAAACTTTCTGCCTCGTTTTCCACGATAATGACGATATCGTCGTTGTCAACATTTTCGGCACTTTCATCCATTTTCCCCCCTGCTGCTCCCGATCTATCCTTACAACCAATCAATACAGCGTGCGATTGGAAACAAAGGATAGCCTATAATTTTCCTGACTTACCGAGCCAGATAGGGAGTTTTAAAACTAATATTATCCATTACAACATTAAAAGCATGGACATTTCATCATATAAGATGGCTCATTTAACTGTGCGATAACAATTTTAGTGAAAAGTGTAACCGTTGATTCTTTCCGATTGAAGCTACGTTAGCAACGTAGCTTATTTTAACTGCACATTTACCAGAGACTATAAATAATTAAGTAATGAGTTTGTCGCGTTTCTTATTTCAACAGACGACACATAACAACGCACAGTCACTTCTTAATTAAAATTACGCAACATACATAGTATTTTGAAGCTCAAATATGTCCGCAGGAGACGCGAACATCTGTGCCTTCTCCTCGCTCAAAACACAGACCATGTATTACCCAGACTGCACTGCGGTTCTTTAAAGCTACAGTGCCCGTCCGAGGCCAAACTACAGAGTAACGCGTCACAGCTGTAGAGCTCAGTTTTGTGTCCGACAGAGACTAAATACATTTATCATAAACTACACAGAGTGTACTGTATGTTAACATTGACTGCTTTTATTATTGAAGTGGCCTGTTTAGCAACACAGAGACTTGTGGTCAGTGAGATGTGAGGATTCTTAAAATAACGTGTGTACAGATGTGAAGCCTTGACTATATATGACTGATCTTTAATGACAGGTGTTGTCTTGTGTTTTTTCCTCTGCAAATATTTACCTTATAGTCAGACACAATTTATGTAGCCTGTTTAGTTGAGGGGGGCAGGTCAAACTGATGTGATGCTGATTACATGAGAATTAATGTAAAATGGAGGTTGAACTATAAACATAAATTACAGATCACCTGTAAAGCATTTTAATAAATTAATCTATCATAATTTAAACAATTGGAGACTGAGAACAAACAGACAGCAATAGGCAACTATTTACGCTACAGTTTGTTTGCAGTACTCTAATCTTCTTTCCAAGAGGGAAATAAAAGGTGTAACACACCGCTTGTTATAGCTCAAACAGGATTATGTGATCATACCTCGGTTGAAGTATTAACTTTAACATGTCTGAGGTAGGTTCTAAAGATGATTTCTGATGACTTATTAAGAGATACTAACACATAATTCAGTATTAACTGGAGCTCCATGTAAAGTGAATAAATGTGATGTTTCCGCTACATGTTTTAATAACTTCTAATTTATTAAAAACTGCTCTGAGTGAAACATGAAACTGAATTTAGCAGCAGACTTCAGTAATAGCAATATAAGTAGGAGTATACGACATAACTTTTGGCATTCATTTATTTATACAATTTAAAGAAAGTAGGGTAAATCAGTAACACATTCTCAGCCCTAATGACTAAATCCATATTTCAGTGTGTTGCTGAGTTTATTTTCTAATGTAGCGAGTGAGGAGAGTGCTTACAAAGTATCTTGACCTTTAACTAAAGACTGGCCATAACACCAGCTGGACTTAAAAGCGTTGTGCATTCTCCAAATGTGACCTGTGCAGTATACTGTTAGTTTGAAAGTGTGTCTAGTGAAAATAAACACGACAACGACAACTTCTCAAACTGTATTTTATTATTATTATTATTACTGGAAATGTGCAAATAAATCACAATGACAATCACAATTCTTCCTCTGTTTGTATACACCGCGCAAGCTTTTTTTGCATGCTCCGCGTCTTCTTCTACGGTTCAGAGCTGCATGCTCCGGTTTGTAGTGGCGCGCCATCTCCTGGCTGGCATATATACTGCAGTCTATTTATGCGACTTCAGTGGCTTGACGCGGCTTCATTTTGAAGTCGGCTCCACGTTTACGGAATACTATGGCAGTCCGATCATTTTATTTGGCGGTTTCAAAGAGACAACTCCTCGTGAGTGTCTCTGTGACTTCCTGCAGGACACTGTCCAACTTGACCTCAGCAGCTATGCGTTACCTCCCACTGCTGCAGCCGTTAGTTGACGTCTGCGCTCCACTACCCACATAGAGGAAACTACATTTTCAGGAACTGACAGCTGTCTCTGGAGACGTTGAAATTTGGCATTTTCAAGCACCGGTGAGAAACCTCTCTTAAATATGGACTATAATAGTTCAAATGTTAATTTTTAAATGTCCTTATTTGCGCGTGAAAGATGTTGTTTCGTCCGTTATTTGTTGTTGTCTTATCACTCTAAGTTATTTGGTAAATGACTGCACTTATATGAACTTCTGTAGTCTTAGGGACCTCTCAAAGCATTTTACACTACCGGCACTACTCACACATACACACATTCATACACTGGTGCCCTCCGCTCACTACGTAATCATTTACGCACACTCCCATCGGGGGCAATACGGGGTTAGTTTCTCATCAGATTGGGGAGTTAAACATGAAAAATACGAAAAGATTGATGTCCATGTTCCAGGTCATCTTGACATGTAAACTGCAGGGTTCAGGGACGGTCCAGCATTCCAGTTGGCACATCACTGTTCACTTCACTGTTATACTGGGAGGGATTTCTACCTGGGAGATGATCAAAGGGCAGCAGGGCAAGCCTTTTTAACTGTTTCAGCTTGTACCATTCGGGTTATATTAACAGGGTCTTCTAAAGACACACATCAGTACTACTGGGAAAGCTTGACTTGGATGACACATCTCTAAGACCATGGACTTGACAGCTGAGAGTCACTCCATTCCTCTGAGTGATGGAAACAGCATACCTTTGATGGGACTGGGAACCTATGGAGATCCCCGCCAGGTAAGGCACATTATAGGTCACAAAACTATTTCACTTTTCACTCTGTGATGCTTTTTAAATACATTTTTCACTCTGGTTTTTTTGTCAGACCCCAAAAGGAACTGCATATGAAGCTGCCAAACTGGCCATTGAAACAGGATACAGACACATAGATGGGGCTCTGGTCTATTTCAATGAACATGAGGTGGGACAAGCCATAAGGGAGAAAATTGCAGATGGAACTGTGAAGAGAGAGGACATCTTCTACTGTGGAAAGGTTTGTAAAGTTCACTTGTTTGTTTGTGTGGGTTGCTGAGAGCTGTCAGCCTGACCAGTGAACTTCTCCCACAGCCTCCTCCATGGCTACAAAGTGACTGCTTCACTTTTACAACATCTAACACCTTTTTATCTGCACTAATTATACAGCTGTGGAACACGTTCCATCCCCCAGAATTGGTTCGACCTGCCTTGGAGAGAACATTGAAGACGCTGCAGCTCGATTTTGTCGACCTCTACATTGTGGAAATGCCCACAGCCTTCAGGGTATGTATGCGTTTAATGTCACATTGAAAAGATACCTGTTGAATTATTTTCTTTATTCAATTTTATCAATACTCATGACTGTGAATTATTGCCAAAATAATTTCCCTTCACTGGATATACTGTTTTCTGAAGCCAGGAGATACATTCTACCCCAGAGATGAGAATGGGAAGTACATTTATCACGAGACAGATCTCTGTGCGACATGGGAGGTGAGTCATGTTGATATGCAGTTTTACTGATTTGGTTACTCATTTTGTGGAGAACACTAACCGTAACTTAATAATTAAGAATGAAAACCAGCTATTCCTCGTCTCTCCACTGAAGTCTACACAGCCTTTGATTTACAGCCATAATAGTTTAGACCTAATGACACATATAGTACAAGATAATTATCATCAAAGATATGTGCTCCAGCCTCAAGGTCAGAAACCTCACGTCTGTATACTTTGTCAGTGCTTATGAAGAGTTTCTGTTTAAAGTCTAATTTACTGCTCTGTGGCTGTGTTCTTTATGCTCTGCACAGGCTTTGGAGGCTTGTAAAGATGCCGGGCTGATAAAGTCTCTCGGAGTTTCCAACTTCAATAAGAGACAACTGGAGCTGATCCTCAACAAACCTGGGCTGAAACACAAGCCTGTGTCAAACCAGGTAAAGACAGGACAATAATACACCTACGCTCTCGAGATAAGGCGAATCAATCATTAAACTTTTGATTATAGAAAGAAAGAAAACAGCTGACAAACACAAGAAAATGCCCCAAGTCTTAGGCTTAGGATGATGCAGAACTTGATTACACAAAAGTGTAGCAGCTAACCAACACAGTTTGTCCCTTTTTGTTTTTAACACAGGTTGAATGCCATCCGTATTTCACTCAGCCAAAGTTGCTCGAGTACTGCAGACAGAAGGAAATTGTCATCGTTGGATACAGCCCTTTGGGGACATCTAGAGATGCATCCTGGTATGGGAGAGAAATGCCTTCTTAGCACATTCAGTTGAAGGAGCAGGTGGAGGATTTAGTGACTCCTGGTTGGGATGCCTTCAGTGTTCATTGTTTAGGAGGTTTTCACCTGGTGCCAAATTATCTGCAGAGGTCTCTTACTCTCCAAAACAAATGGATCAGGTCACTTAAACCGGAAAACCACTGAAAAAAGCAGTTTCATGTTAAAAGAATCAGTGTTTTCTGGAGCTGTTTGGCTCGTTGCAAAGGGGGTTTGATGCAAAACTTATAAACGGCCAAACAGAACAGACAAACCACACGCTGGCACTAGATAGCCAGTGTGTGGTTTGTCTATTCTGCACTACTGTAGAAAAACGACAGTGCAACATGGCGGACTCTGTGGACGAGGACCTGCCATGAACGTATAAAGAGAACTGGATGCAGCATTGGACGCAGGGCTCCTTTTGTTTCTATGAAAGTAGCTTAGTAGCGCATGACTTAAAAAAAAAAGCTAAATTTCTGTGGTATCATGGGGCTCATAGGGCAAGCATATCAGAGACTTACTGCAGCCAAGCAGCAAATTTCTGCCAGCTAAGCGGCTAACTTCTGGTTTAGCACTCCGATAACTTGAATAGTAATAAAAAAATTGAATCATTTGGCTCTTTTAGACATTCAAAAAAATATTAGAAGTGAAATGAGTCATTTTGCTGGGGTTCTGACGCTCAAAAAAAATATGTCCACTGTCTCTTTCATAATGTAACGCTATGGAAAAGTCGACCGGAACATTGTAATTCCACAAAAAAGACAGGAAAACTTGGCAGGAAAAAAAGGCATAAATCGTCTAGCTCCAGGCACTCAGGAGGGTTTGAAAAATATAAAACCTGTTTTCTGTGTGTCATTACACCCTGAGAAAGGCGCCCATTGAATGCCACTTTGGCAATCATTTTTCCTTTCTTTTTTTAAGCACCCAAACAAATACACCCCTCTTGTTAGTGTTCCCTCAGAAGCTTCATTGCACAATCCCTCTCATTCCCACTGCCGTTCTCTTCATACATCCATGGACTTTGCCCTATGCAGTGCCAGTGCTGTGTGCTTGTCCGACCTTCTTTGTTGGTTTGGTTTTTTTTATTGACAAAGCCAGAGCTGTCAATATTTTTCAGTGCATGCACAGAATGTACAGCTTTTGCACTGTGAAAACATATTGATTGAAACTGAGAGAAAATGTAGAGCTGAATTGCGGACTTTGTAACTAATAAAAGTCACGGTGTTCTTGGCTGGAACTGAAAGTTGGCATTTAAGTGTGATAAAGTAATTTGGTGGTGTGACATTGCTTCAACAGGGTCAACCTGACGTGCCCTCCATTGTTGGAAGACGAGCTTCTGGCATCAATTGCCAAAAAGTATAACAAGACCACAGCCCAGGTTGCCTTGAGGTTCAACTTGCAGAGGGGAGTGGTGGTCATCCCCAAGAGCTTTAACCCTGATCGCATAAAGGCCAACTTTCAGGTTTGTTTGTACGGCATCAGATTGGACTGCTGTGTAAATCCTGCAAAAGGTTATCTTGAAAAACAGGAAATATAACAGTATATGTGTTGCCACTGATGTGTTTTTAACACTGCAGGTATTCGACTTCTCCCTCTCTGAGGCTGAGATGAAGGCAATTGAGGGATTGAACAAGAATATCCGTTTTGTGGAGCTTACCATGTGAGTGTAGCTCATACTGTCTCAGTGATGTCTTGTTCCTGTCATAAATAAATAATTACTATTTCTCTTAATTCACTCAACAGGTGGGCTGATCACCCAGAGTATCCATTTCATGATGAATACTAGATGCCACAGGTGTCAAGACTTTATTTGTATCACAGCTGCCTTGTTCACTTTGCTTTTACAACATTTTGTGCCTCAACTTGAAGGACTTTTTATAACGCATTTGATGAAGTACCTCAGACATATGCTTTACTTTAATAATTAATGTAACCTCAGTAAAGCACACCATATTACATGCTTTACAACATATAGTAATATGTTTTTTTAACAAGCCTTTGTGAATGTTTTAAAGACATATGGAAAACACTTACATCAGCTTTACTTTTTTTATACAAACTGCAATTTCTATGTCTTTTAATCTGAAGTGGAAGTGGAGGATGACTGCTTTATTGTATAAAGCTGTTCTAGAAACATAAGCAAAAAATAAAATCACCTATTATTGTTGTAACAAACGGCAATTTATGATTAATACATTTTAATATGAGCAATAAACGCAACTTATATCAAGTATTTGGCTGATTTTTTTGTTGTTGTTGAAGCAAACCCCTGTGCAAATAATGCTGCCTTCAGATGCCGTAGGAAATACTGGAATTAGGCGATTGAAAATAACCCGTCAAAATGGTACAAAAGGCTGCCAAAACATTTTTAAAGGTACATCCTTGCTCAGATGGGGCATCTAGATTGTATGCGCACCAAAAAGGGTTCTTACAAGTAATGTGACCACACGATGGTGTTTGATTGTAAAATATATCCTTAATAACAACCCAAATGTCAGTGTTTAGCCATCATAATTTTACTGATTTAAAACATGAAAGCAGCCAGTAATAGTTGCTTCTGGTACAACATGACTTTAATATCTTTATATTAGGTCAAAAAGATCAGGTGTGTTCAAAACGAACGAAGAAAAACATTGGAAACGGTAATATTAATCTATTTTGCTACCTAGTTCCATTGCATTTTTATTTTTTCTGAGTTTAAGGGTGTTTACATAAGAAAGAAACTCATTATCAACATACTAAATCTAGGTTTCATCTTCATATATTTGGATTTGTGTCAATAAGACTTTTCCAAGTATAAAAATGTTATATACCAGAAAGTCATCTTTGCTATTGTGCATGATAAGTCCATAAACAATGTCCTTTTGAGAAGTTGAAAAGCACTTGAGGAAAGCAAGTCATGTGCATCAAGCCTTAAAGCTTCGGAGTAGTTTCAGTTTCATTACAGAGCACACAATAACTGGTTTCAGTGTCAAATTGTTGTCATAACAAATCACTGGATGGATATACTCCACTCAAGATTTTAAAGTGGATTTTTTTTTTTTCTTTTGGAATTTTAAATATTTAGTTCACCATATGTGAAAAGAACTTTTCAAACAGATTGGTGAAACTAAATTTCTAAAGATACTACAGGTTATGAGAGGTAATAAAACATATTTCTATTTGTTTTGTTTGGGATTTCTGTTTCGCTGAAGTCACACTGTGCAACTAAAGGCTGTGAGAGACAAGGGGTGATGGGAGTAGAATTTGCTGAAAATTGTTTAATTAGGGATATAACAGAGTTGGGGAGGCCTAAGTTATAGATGTAAAAATGTTACAATGGCCTATCAAATCATACCTATGTCAGAAATTCTCATATGAAATGATAGATCCACTAATATCAACTTAGTCACTGACCAAATTCCTCTCCCCACCCAGTTCTTGTCATACCATGATTTGTTTTTATATGGTAATATATTTATTATTCTATATTTTTGTATTATGTGGGGTGAAAATGTGATTGTATAATAGTTTCCAACATAAAAAGACTTGCTGGTGAAAAGCGTTTATGCAACCTGCGAACTCGGAAGTAGAAAAAAAAATTCCGAGTGCACTTGAAGGCATCATAACAGCTATCCCAGCCTTGCTAGTTGTAGCTAGCACAGTTGCTAATGCGGATACAATACCTACCGACGACGTTAAATCATACGGAAAGGGACACCCGGTAAAACAAAGCAAAAGTTTTGTAGCCTTTTTCTACGTGATTCCAATTAACTCAATGAAACCATGGCGGACTGTCCTGCTCAGCCGACTTTCTCAGCTAACGTCAATGTTAGCTGCGCAATGAGCAGCGGCAGCTAAGCTGATTTTAGCCGACCGAAATTAGCTGTATGCTAGTTTTCCGTTGCCTCAAATGCTTCAATGAATGGGGGTTGTCGCACGGAGTGAAGACATCAGTCAACAATGCACGCCAGCTACTACTAGCCTCCTTCCTGTTGTGGTCCAGCTTGGCTGGTACTTAAGCTATCAGGTGCTCAAAGAAGTGAACGTGAAGACGAGAGTTTATTTAGGGAAGCCTGACGAGCGAGCGTGATTACGTTAGCTAAAGAACATTACCAGCTAGCATCAGGAGCTAGCCAGCCGTGGATAACTTTGTTGGAAATGCATCATCACGAAGAAATCATGCACTACCCAGGTACTTAGACGTAGCAATAGCAATGTTAGCTTGCGTAACCTAATCTCGCAGCCAACATTGTACAGTTAAAGCCGGCGTGTTTTGTATTTACAAACTTATTTTTACGTCCTGTGGTCGACCCCGGCCCGAGTCTTGCCTGCAGAGTTTATTTTTGTGAAGTTATCGTCTGAAAGAAGGAATGATGGCGTTTCGGACTAACCCAGCCCTCCGTCCCAGGTAGGGGAGTGGTGGTGAAGACTCCCGGCCTGGCCTGGCCCGCTGTTTACGGATGATGGGAAAACATTGATTACTCACAACTCGGCTGTTGTATGTATGCACTTGGAAACCAGATTATGATTCGCCATCTCGACTGGGATGCCCTGTCATTTAAGCCATTCGTAATTTAGGAGATTTGAAGGATCACGATGGACACGGAGGAAGTTCCCCCAAGACGAAAATTACTGGAAACAATAATAATGGACTGTTGAGCTCAACTCGGTGCATTTTTTAAGCAAATAGTATTTTTAAAGACTGTTTCACTGGCACCACACCAACATGTCTGCATTTGCTGAGTTCGTCCCCCCTCCTGAATGCCCGGTTTTTGAGCCGAGTTGGGAGGATTTCTCGGATCCTTTAGGATTTATCAACAAGATCCGACCCATTGCAGAGAAAACGGGCATCTGCAAGATCCGACCCCCTGAGGTAAACTCACATATCATTTCAAACATCGAGCAAAAACATTGGATTAATGTCTGCAATGATTTGCCTGTTGTAATCCCACGTAGGTAGTGGTGGTTTATTAGGGCCTACGTGAATTTTGCGATAGGCAACGACATTACTAGTTGCCATTACTCTAATAGAGGTCAAATAAGGCTTAATTTCTTTGCACTCAACTGCACATATTTTGTACTCCTTTGACACTGGGTTTCCTTTGCAGTTCAGAAAAGTTTTGGAAAGCCATAATAAATTCAACAGTTCCGGTTACAATAAGTTACAGTCCAGTGATTGTGAGGTTAGCTGCGAAGATGCGACATTGGGCCACATGCAGGCCTGTCGCTCCTGTCAGATCCTAAACCCATGTTTATGCTATTATATATAGTCACACAAGCAACCATTGCAGTACATTTACATTTTCTGGGACCTTTAACAGTTGGTTTTGTATATGTGGCAAGCAATGCATTAATATCCTCTCAAAATAAGTCGAATTATATACTTATAATAGCTTCAAATTGGGAGTATTTGTGCACAGTTTGTCCTGTAAAAAGGCTTAATTCCACTTTAAAGACTGAATGAATGCTGTCTTATGAACAGCCATAACCTAATAAGCTCTGCTCATGTTGTTTTTCTTTAGAAACACTGATATCTTCCAAGTTGCAGTGCTGTTGCTGTTCAATTCCTCATTGTTGATTTTGTTCTGGGACAAATTAATGACTCTATTTTCTTGTCTATCAGGACTGGCAGCCTCCGTTTGCCTGCGATGTACGCAACTTCCGCTTCACTCCCCGAGTACAAAGACTAAATGAACTTGAGGTGAGTTTGCCAAGAAGGTGCATCAGCTGTCATAACAATAGTCCTTAGTGAAGGCATGTCTCAGGCATTGTAGCTATTTTGGATATTATTATTATTACTTTAGATTTTGATTGACACATCTGGGAGTAACAAAGAAAAGTCCAAAAACTGTTCGCTGCTATAAAGGAATACTTCACGCACAAAATGAGCATTTGCAAATCAGTTACTCATGCTGTACCTTGAATTTGTGAAGAAAACTGTTTAAGTGATTGGGGACCAAGTTTAACAACAGCAAAACTACGTCTGATCAGACAACATTCATTTACAAACTCTCACACAACTCCTGCTGTACAATCCAAGTTTCATTCACCAGTGAACTGAAAGTGAAACATATCTATGCTCTCTTCAGAGCCAGACTTCATTACTGAGTTTTTCTTTAGGGAAATGCATGTTTTTGGGAAGCACTGAGCATATGACTGGATAAATGAGACTTGAATTATGCTGCATGAGTTGTGTGAGAGCTTGTAAATTGATGTTTTGATAAAGTTTTGCTGTCGTTTAATGTGGTCCCCAGTAGGGGTTGGCGATATGGCATGAAAGTAATATCATGATATTTCAGGGTATTTTTGCAACAACAATATTCTTGACAATATCACAAATTAGGAAAAAAAACCTATTAATTTAATGCAACAAAATCAGTGACACAGTTTTACACGTTGCCTTCAAATTTGCAGTAAAAACAAAAATGACTTTAATTTCTTTAGTTTGTGTACAACAGCAGTAACTCAGAGTGAGATTGAGATTCTGTACACAATATTTATAGTACAACAAAATAAAATCTACCACAAATGACACATTTTAACAGCTCCCAAATACAAAAAATGTACCCTGGGATCTATATATATAAATCAACAGGTGATTTCCTTCTCTTTTAGCAAAATCCTAAATGATTGAGCTGTTTTTTTTTCCACCTGGACCTTTATGCTCTGCCATTTCTCCTCTAATCATCATGCTGTAACCTGTGACAGGCTGTTATGATACCATGACTACTGCACATTCACGTATATGTAGCTTTTTGTCGAGTTGGAAGCAACACGTAGGTTTACATTACCAAAGTTTTATGACAAAATCACTTGATGACACAGACTGCCATGTGAGTACAGCGAGAGAGGAGAGGGAGAGACGCTGTGCTGCAGTTCACTCTGAGCAGTAACTCGCTCAAAGAGTCTGAGAAGTCCCAGACCTGACGATGCCACAATTTATTCCACACTACTGAAGCTGCTTCTGTTTTTGGAACCGCCGTAAAGTCTGTAATAATTTTTCTTTCAGCCATACTTGTTGTTGCCGTGGGTAACAGTGTGACGTCAATATGTCAACAAGTCAAAATATTGCAAGTATCACAATATTAAATGCTCATATCATATTAAAAATTATACGGTATAAACGTAAACAAAATGACATAGCATACCCAGTCAATCAACAAATCAGTATGTCGGCATTTTCCGTGGAGGCATGAATTCACCAATTCAGGGTAACATGGTATGACCTACTGATATATGAATAGTCATTTTGTGGGTGAAGTATTCCTTTAAGGTGTGCTGGTAATGAACTCATCACTGATACATTCTCCTTGGATAGCAGCAGACCATCCAGGCAGTCTCCACTTGAAGTGTCTTCTGTCTTGCACCTGTTGAGATTTGGATGTGCTTCTTTTTTCAAGCCCTCTACTCCACTTTATGTTTTTTAAAGTATCTAAAGCAAGAGCAGCAGGACCGCTCTTAATATGGAAGTCATACGGTTCACAGTATGGTCGTGTATTTGAGTGCAGCCATTCAGACATAATTTTGCCTGAGGTGTTTGTAATAGCAGAACATGGGGCTCTTGCATTTAGTGTCCTCTCTCCTTTCTCTGCCGCCTGTCCAGGCCCTCACTCGGGTTAGGCTCAACTTTCTGGATCAAATCGCAAAGTTCTGGGAGCTGCAGGGATCCAAGACCCGATTCCCTCATGTGGAGAGAAAAGTCTTGGACCTCTATCAGCTCAGCAAGGTAAAACTACATCTGTGTGGATTTTCTTTGATGTGCTGTTGGTTTTTGACTGCTTATCTAACTTAAATGTTATTTTTCATGCTGGTAAAAATGCTCATACAGGACTTACGTGTGTTTCAGATTGTGTCATCAGAGGGCGGATTTGAGATGGTGTGTAAAGAGAAGAGGTGGTCCAAGGTGGCCAGTCGGATGGGCTTCCCACCGGGGAAAGGCACTGGCTCACTGCTTCGCTCCCATTACGAGAGGATCCTTTATCCATATGAACTCTTCCAGTCTGGGGCCACGCTGACTGTGAGTGGTGCTCATTTAACATAGACAAGCAAATGGTGCGTGTCCACAGGATCCGTCATTTCCACACCTCCCGATGCGCTCTGTTAGTGCTGCGTTGCCTTTTGAGAGACAGGGTGTCTGCTCCTAATTTGTATTAAGTTGAATCTAGGCTGCTTTATGTCAATCCGGTGCAGCACGACTTGCCAGCCTCTGGAAACTCCTGAAAAACTTTTAAACTAACAGTTGTCGATCTAAAATGAAGACAGATTCAGCAAATGCGTGGCTTATTTCTTGCCTCAGATGTTTTCAGAAACACGTTTAAAACTTTCTCTTGTATCAAGAGATGAGCCACCATGTCCGCATACCAAGTGGTACACCCATGAAGCATCCATTGCTGGGAAGTGGCACAACTCCCTGTATCCAAAACCACCCCTGTGGACACGTACCATAACACAGTTTGATTGTGCTTCATACTGCTGCACAAGATAATTCACAAAACCCAAAACGGAAGTTCTGACACCCATCAACATGTAAACGAACTGTTGCTGTTAATCTGAATATGCACATACTCTTGCATACTGCTCTTGGCATTCATCTATTTTGCAACTTTGCAAGTGAGATGTACAGAATACATTGTTTTAAATATATTGTACAGCAGCTGTCAAAAGTTGGAGTTAGTGGACATTTTGTGAGTGGGTGCTGTTATTTGGTTACTTTACTATCTCTTCCACATTGAGCGAAATTTGTTTTGGCTGTTCTCAGTGTCTTTCTCAAATGTCAGTCTTGAATCACTTCATACGAAGGCTCTCCGACCAGCTTGGCCGGATTAAATCAAACATGTTCGCTTCAGCTTTAGGCCCAATGTCACATTAATGATGTTCCTGTTTCTTCAAAGCCTGGAACAGATAGATTTTAAAGGGACTCTATGCGAATTCAGAGGTGGCTGAGCCAGTGGCCAGCATCTAACAGTGCTAACTGCATAAACAGCGCTAAACAATAGCAACAGTGCTGACAGAGCTAATGATGTTTACCAGGAGAGAGCAGGAGCTACGCTTCTGTGACGGCGCTGTGCAAATATCAGCAGTAACCACTAATGAGAGTTGTGCAAAACGATGGCGATGAGCTAGCCAGTGGGATAAACATGTGCACTAACATGCACACTCAGCTTACCACAAGAAACCACAGAGAAGCTGAGATTACAAACACACACACGGAGAGGATTACTTCATTCTCTGCTCAAGATGTCATCACCCCACAATATCTTTACATAGAAAAAAGTGGTTTGCTGCTATGTAATTGCTCTGAACGTTACATACAGAACCTTTAAAAGTTTTTGGAACCTGATTTGTGGTAACGCTATTCCTTTTCTCCAATCAGGGCATCCAGCGGCTATATGAGGAAGGAGATGATGGGGAAGAGGTGGATGAGGGAGTTGGTGAAGAGGCAACGGAGGAAGAGGAGCAAGATGAGGAGGAGGAGAAGGAGAAAGATGGGGAGGGCGATGCAGTGCAGACAAAAGAGCGACTTCTGCCTGAGAGACGCTCCAGGCGCCTTAAGTCTGAGGTAAACAAACAAAAAACAGTGTAGTGCAGAAATGTGTCATTTGTAGCAGGTGGTTCATTACGAATTTATCCTTTTGCCAAGTGAATCTCAAAGGTGTAATAAGATTTATTAACATATTTTGTTGAATAACAAATTTTGAAACATCACTGTTAGTTCACAAATGCATCCTTTTTGTGCTCAGTATTCTGTCTTTGCACACAGAGGGTTTTTTTATTCCTTTAACATTCCGTCCTTTGCTTTCCGCGTCCCTCTCCAGCCCCTTTCCCCAGCTGTGGCAGACTCACTCCCCAGAGGCTGTCTAACATTTGGCCTTTTAGCAGGATCACTCTGTTTTACAAGCTGCTGTTGTTGTGTTTCTCTAGAGGGAAAACAAGGAGCCAAAAGGTCTAAAGATCTTTGGTACAAGTCCCAAGATGGTCGGCTTGGAGATTGTATCAGCTGGTAAGGATTATTTTTGGTTGACCCGTTTTTTTTACACGTGGCTAACACTTAGCAATAAATCAGCAGTGTTACTGTGAGTATTCCTATTCTCACACTGGCACTTTTTCCTCTTTTGCTTAGATGATGCATTCAACAAGAAGCAGCGTCACCTCAAAGCCCAGGCCTTCGCCATCAAAATGAGACCACGCAAGGAGACCCTGGAGGTCAACTTTGTGAGTATCAGTTCATTGTGTTCTCCTGATGGTTAGTTGTATCTCAGGAAGCTCAGAGTGTGACCATCCCTGTGATTCTGTGGTGCTGATCCCCCAGATCGACCTCTACCTCTGCCTGGTGTGTGGACGGGGTGATGAAGAGGACCGGCTCCTGCTGTGTGACGGCTGCGACGACAGCTACCACACCTTCTGCCTGATTCCACCTCTACAGGATGTGCCCAAGGGGGACTGGCGCTGCCCAAAGTGTGTTGCTGAGGTAAGGAAATATATTTATTGATCATTATCAGAACATTAAACGTACAAATGCACATGCAAAAACAAACATTCAGTCCAAAATGAATGGATTGTCCTGTTGTTAGTTATTAGTTTCCTCATCCGTCCATTACATATTTAACCCTTTTATGCATAGTGCACATGATTTAAATTCCCAGTATACTGAATGTATTGTCCATCTTCCCTCACAGGAGTGCAGTAAGCCCAGGGAGGCATTTGGCTTCGAGCAGGCAGTGAGGGAGTACAGTCTCCAGAGCTTTGGAGAAATGGCTGACCACTTCAAGTCTGACTATTTCAACATGCCTGTTCATGTAAGTAAAATCCACTCAGTGAGTTAGAGCATGTGTACTGTTACACAGGTGTCCTTCCACCTTCTGGCTGTCTCACTTTCAGCTTTAACAATTAGAGGTTAAATGCTTTGCTTTTTCCCTGCTGAGAGAACGAAGGGCGATGTCATTATTTCTGCTTTGTGCCCCCAGATGGTCCCGACGGAGTTGGTGGAGAAGGAGTTCTGGCGCCTGGTCAGCAGCATCGAGGAAGATGTCATCGTGGAGTACGGAGCAGACATCAGCTCCAAGGATGTGGGCAGCGGGTTTCCTGTCAGGGACGGTAAAAGGAGGCTACTGGGAGATGAGGAGGTAAGAAGATTGTTACTTTTTGTGTATTTCAAAAAGAGGTGTTTATTTTTTTCACATCTTGTCTTTGAATATGACTATTGGTTTTCCACACTGTTAGAATATTATAGAGTTTAGATATAAACCCAGTTCATAATTTTCTCACATTTTCTATCAACACTTTGTATTAAAGGGTCGACTTTTAAAAGCTCATCAAACTAACTGTTAAAAATCTAGGTGGAATCGATTTTTATTTTTTGAGCTATTCATTTTCCCCATTGTGAACCTGAGATTCACAATGGCATTACCTTGACTTTGTGTCTGGAACCTCCATGCAAACTGTGATCCGACATGGACAGTATTTTTGTTGCTTGTATTTGAAATACGTATTTCACCTTGTTTTGAGTTGTTCGTAATTGGTAAAAAATTCAAATGTAATTTAAAAAAAAGATACCTCAGAAGTGAGTCATTTTGTATTTTCAAAGTACTCAAAGTACTTTCTCCATTTTTATAAAAAATAATTTAAATTAATATAATAATTTAAATAAATTAATTTGAAATGTGGGCTCTTAATTTGAAACAGATACAAGAAGTGGTGCCGTTCGGTCAACCAGTGGTGCAACTCAGTCAGTCATGGACTTTTGTGTTTATAGGGCTGGCCCTGCTGTTATGATCCAGCCAAAAAAAATCATGTAAATAGATGTTAAAATGAAGAATAAGAGACGTGCTCTCTCTGGAGCTGTACCCACAAATCTGCTCCTTTTTATTTGATTTAACACAACGCTACACTCTTCAGCTCCAGTTGGTGACGTATGTACGATGTGACTGGTGGCGCTGTCTGCCTCTATCAGAGCCAAGTTCTGCCAATTATGACAGTTCACAGAACATCCTAATGGCGCCAAACTCTAATTTATAACTAGTTAAGTACTTTTGATGTGGATTCCTGTGTGTCCCAAAGACATTACCTGGGTCATTTTATCTGTCAGATTCCATCTAACAGATCTTATAAAAGATTTAGTCTCTTTTATCTGATGGCGCTCCATGAAGTAAAATTATGACATTTGCCCTCAAGTGAAAGAAAGCACTTTGTTTCCTATTCTTTTAGGAATATGCTAACTCAGGCTGGAACCTGAATAACATGCCAGTGCTGGAGCAGTCGGTGCTCGCCCACATCAATGTTGACATCTCGGGTATGAAGGTGCCCTGGCTCTATGTAGGCATGTGTTTCTCCTCCTTCTGCTGGCACATCGAGGACCACTGGAGTTATTCCATCAACTTCCTGCACTGGTGAGACTTAATTACATTTCTGACATATGCATACTGGTGGTAACAAAAATTAGACTATTAAAAGTAAAATAAAATACTGCTGACAATTAAAAAAATTTAAATTATTGAATCATTCATGCTCATAGAATATAACCTTATTCTGCTCAATTTGCGTGTTGGCCTGGAGGAGAGCATCACTATCTTTAATGTTAATGTATTCCTCTGTTCTCCAGGGGTGAACCGAAGACTTGGTACGGAGTGCCGGCCTCTGCAGCAGAGCAGCTGGAGGCCGTAATGAAAAAGCTGGCTCCAGAGCTGTTTGACTCCCAACCTGACCTACTCCATCAGCTGGTCACCATCATGAACCCCAATATCCTGATGGAGCATGGTGTCCCTGTACGTAGTCTGAGCCATGATGTTGTGGGGTTGATATTGGATCTGATGAGATATTGATCACGTCTTCATGTTGAGTATCAGTCACATATAGCATATGTATTTCCCCTCCTCAGGTGTACAGGACCAATCAGTGTGCAGGGGAGTTTGTGGTGACCTTCCCCAGAGCCTATCACAGCGGCTTCAACCAGGGCTACAACTTTGCAGAAGCTGTTAACTTCTGCACTGCTGACTGGGTGAGGGGAGAGCAAATACTTCCTCCTTAAATAAAACACAACATTTATTCAGTCAAATATGTGTGTTGATGTTTCACTCATGCCCCTCTCTAGTTACCTATGGGGCGACAGTGTGTGGCCCATTACCGACGCCTCCACCGCTACTGCGTCTTCTCCCATGAGGAGCTGCTGTGCAAGATGGCTGCCGATCCTGAGAGTTTGGACGTGGAGCTGGCTGCTGCCGTCTTCAAGGAGATGGGAGAAATGATAGATGAGGAGACAAAACTCAGACAGGCTGTCCAAGAAATGGTAAAAGTCTTTTTTTTAATGCATGTAGAAGATGTGGGTGATAGAGGGTTAGCTTGCTTTGAACTTTTGCCTTACCTGTAGTTTAATCAAGGTTCTCCTAGGTCCTTGAAATCCTTGAAAGTTTGTGAATATGAGAGTGAAAAAAATCCTGGCCTTTACGTACTATTATGTAGCTCTGGTAAATAGGCTACATCCCGCTGTCTGCATGTGTGTCTCCTGCTGTCATGCAAAAGTGCAACTGTCACATTCCAGGAGGAGTGATTGCAGTGGAACGACTCAGGTTACACAGCAGCAAGCTAGCGAGAAAGCTAACTTTAAGCACACCTTTAGCTATGCCTGGAAAATATAAATTCCAGTTTTTGTAGCTCACTAACATTTACAAATATTAATGACATTTACAAAGTAAAATATTTGTGGGGCATCCATACTGCCCACTGCAGTGCCTACAGCAAATCAATAAAAGTTCATTCAACAGGCGAAGCAGCTTTTATGAACACAAGTTAACAGTAATTAACCTTAATCCGTGTCTCAAATGCTGTGTTGGGTCCTTGAATTTGATTAAACTTGGCCTGGAAAGTCCTTGAATTCGATGTTTGAGAAGGTGTGCGGACCCTGTTTAATATAACTATTAATAGCATCAAATGGCAAGCTTTGTATTTTCACAGTATGCTCAGAGATGGCATCATCAGTTCTCTCTCCTCATCCACAGGGGGTGCTGTCCTCAGAGCAGGAGGTGTTTGAACTTCTACCTGACGATGAGCGCCAGTGTTCAAAGTGCAAGACAACCTGTTTCCTGTCTGCACTGACCTGCTCCTGCAGCCCTGAGAGACTGGTTTGTCTCAACCATGCAGCAGATCTCTGTGACTGTCCTCTGGGCAACAAGTGTCTCCGGTAGGAGATCTGACCTTAATTGTATAGTACAGACAATATCTGACACAGATACGTACAGCACATGGTCAAGAAATCTAATTCATTGTGGCCTCTACGTTTACTTGACCACGTACAACATATTCTGAACTAGATATCTGCATGGTATGTTTCAGGTATCGCTATGATCTGGAGGAGTTTCCGTCCATGCTGTATGGGGTGAAGACGCGGGCTCAGTCTTATGACACGTGGGCAAAGAGGGTCTCAGAGGCCTTGGCTGCTGACCAGAAGAACAAGAAAGGTTTTATACTTTAAATACTTAAAGATACACACATTATACACATCTCTTTGTGCCATTGCGTGATTGTTTTGTATGTCTCGTAGATCTGATTGAGCTTAAGGTTTTGTTGGAGGATGCAGAGGACAGGAAGTATCCAGAGAAATCTTTGTTCCGTCGCCTGAGGGAGATGGTCAAAGAGGCAGAGACGTGCTCCTCTGTAGCTCAGCTGCTGCTCAGCCGCAAACAAAGGCACAGGTCAGTGGACATGAATACAGAAATAATGTAATCCAACAGAAAAGAAAAGCAACTCAGCATGAAGAAACCGTTTTTTCCATTTTCAAATCAATACTGTATCTGCTTAGGTTCAAAGATGAACTAAACCATTATTCTTTTTTCCGTGTGTGTCTGTAGCAGCCGTCTCCGTTCTGAGAGCGGTCGTAACCGTACTAAACTGACAGTGGATGAGCTCAAAGCCTTCGTGGATCAGCTTTATAGGCTACCCTGCATCATCAGTCAGGCCCGACAAGTCAAAGTGAGTACTTTCCATACCTGTGCACTTACCCATGAAATACACTTCACACCTTCATCTATTTCCTTTTCCCTCTTCCTCCTATGAACCCCCTTCTGTTGAAAGACTGTTAACACTTCTTCTCTCCCAATGTGTCACCTCTCATGTCTCCAGGAGTTACTGGAGAATGTGGAGGACTTCCATGAGCGAGCCCAGGTAGCGTTGTCGGACGAGATGCCTGATTCCTCCAAGCTGCAGGCGTTACTGGACCTGGGCAGTGGCCTGGATGTGGAGCTGCCAGAGCTGCCCCGACTGAAGCAGGAGCTTCAGCAGGCCCGCTGGCTTGATGAGGTGAGCTCTTACAACTACCACAACCTGTTTGTGTGGTTTGACGGGAGTTTATGTATTTTTGTTCTCATGTAACACATGCTGTCCTCATCGTATCACAGGTGCGTGTCACCCTGGCTGAGCCTCACCGTGTCACCCTGGAGCTTATGAAAAGGTTGATAGACTCTGGGGTGGGCCTGGCTCCCCACCACGCTGTGGAGAAGGCCATGGCTGAGCTACAGGAGATACTCACTGTCTCAGAGAGGTGGGAGGATAAGGCCCGTGCCTGCCTGCAGGCCAGGTAAGGTTGCATGTAAACAAATCCAGATTTCATGAGCATGTCTGCACCTCAACTGGTGCTACCTACAAAAAAAGCCATGCTTGATAATCCCATGTCTGTGTGTCCTCCAAAAACCCCAGACCTCGACACAGCATGGTGACATTGGAGAGCATTGTGCTGGAAGCCAGGAACATCCCAGCATACCTTCCTAATATTTTGGCCCTCAGAGAGGCCCTACAGAAGGCCAAGGAGTGGACATCGAAGGTGGAAGCCATTCAGGTACTGTCTGTGTGTACAGTACATTATTTAGATGCTCATTGCTCTGAATGAGGGTGTTGGCTAAAAATGTCTGTGACTTCTCACCTTCTGTGTGTCCCCCTCACACAGAGTGGCAGTAGCTACGCTTACCTGGAGCAGCTGGAGAGCCTGCTCGCCAGGGGACGCTCCATCCCTGTCCGGCTTGATCCACTGGCCCAGGTAGAGTCACAGGTGGCAGCAGCTCGAGCCTGGAGGGAGAGGACTGCTCGCACCTTTCTCAAGAAGAACTCCACGTACACACTGCTTCAGGTGGGCCACCATGAAAGAAGTTGATTTAATGCTAGGCTCTCAGGTGTATAAATCTTAACATTTAGTTGAGACTGCTAGTATGTCTTGTCTACTGTAAGCAGAATAAAACTTTGCATATTAATATTTTGTTGCTATGCTGTACGCCTCTTCTTCCAGGTCCTCAGTCCTCGCGTTGACATTGGGGTGTACGGCAACAGCAAGAGCAAGAGGAAACGGGTCAAGGAGCTCATGGAGAAGGAGCGAGGAGCCTTTGACCCCGACACCCTGAGCGACCTGGAGGAGAGCCTGGAAGAGGTGCGAGACCCCTCCATCGTTGTAGCAGCCTTCAAAGCCAAAGAGCAGAAAGAAGTGGAGGCCATCCACTCACTCCGCGCTGCCAATTTAGCCAAGATGGCCATGGCCGACCGCATCGAGGAGGTCAAGTTCTGCCTGTGTCGAAAGACGGCCAGCGGCTTCATGTTGCAGTGCGAGCTTTGTAAGGACTGGTTTCACGGAGCGTGCGTGCCTCTGCCTAAGACGGGATCTCAGAAGAAGCTGGGTGTGGGTTGGCAGAGCAATAGCAAGGACTCCAAATTCCTGTGTCCGCTGTGTCAGCGGTCGAGGAGGCCGAGATTAGAGACCATCCTGTCGCTGCTGGTGTCGCTGCAGAAGCTGCCGGTGCGCCTTCCAGAAGGAGAGGCCCTCCAGTGTTTGACAGAGAGGGCAATGAGCTGGCAGGTATACAACATCACTGATTAGAGATTCTCAGTTTAAAACCATCACCTGCTTTATCTTGAACACTTCATTTCCACAACTTGCCTTTTATCTTCACTAAACACCCATGCTTACACTGGTCTAACTGTCACTCCAGGACCGAGCGCGTCAAGCTTTGGCCACAGAGGAGCTGTCTTCGGCCCTGGCAAAGCTATCTGTGCTGAGCCAGCGCATGGTGGAGCAAGCTGCTCGGGAGAAAACTGAGAAGATCATCAATGCTGAGCTGCAGAAAGCTGCTGCCAACCCTGACCTGCAGGTAGAATTTCACCTTAAATGGTTTTACATTGTTCTAATACAGTACAGTGTCAGTGAGACTCAAGAATCCTGTTTTTAAGGTGGGAGCTGTAGTTCCTTTGGTTTCTTCTTTGGGCTTTGCATGTAAATATGGAGTACACCAGAAGAGGGCACTAATGTGTAAACCTGAAATGGACCACAAGACTGCAGTGACTCTAAATGTGAAGAAACAGAGGGAATTATAGGCAACAGATGGCACTCTGATTTCTCATAGCTGTAATAAAGCTACAGAACTTGTATGTTTACATATTATTTAATTACGCCTTTTGAATGTGTCAGGCAAAGCATTTGTTATTTTAATTCAGCATCATGCTGTTTTAGATTTTAAGGAAAAGAAAGATGCGTGTATGCTTTTTTGGTTTTGTGCTGCTGTGGGACTGAAAACGTTTGTTTATTTTAAGTCACTGAGGTAGTTAGTTAGGCAGAGGTGGGCAGCTCCTAATAGAGATTCACATTTGTTTTGTGTTTTTTCTGCGACTACGCGACCAATGAAATCTTACCTTTGTGGTCGACTAACATTTGGTCAACCCTTAAGGGGCAACCCTTAACCCTTAATTCCCTTGATACAGTGCTTCTCAATAATCCATCTTCTTCAAGCTGCCTAACTGAGGCTGGCGCTGCACACTAAATCATGACGGGAAAAAGTGTCACTTTTCTCAATGAAAGACATAATTCCCTCCAAGCTTATGACACACTGCCAAAAATGAGCCAATGAGACGCAGCAGAGAAACGTGGTTCTTGTGTAGTCTACTCACACAGTGAGGAACAGTCATGGCTGTTAGTGATGAAACAGAAAAAAAACTTGGAAAGCCCCTGTGGTTGAAGCTGCTGTCATCAAGTGGGTTTATAATGCCCAGACACATAATAAAACAGCTGTTCTGTATTTTAAAACAAAATTCAGTGAATAGTGAGGCTAGGCTGTCTGTTTTAGTGTTTCAAATATTCTTTATTGAGCGTTTAATTACTTTAAATTCATGGAATAAATATTCAAATTTTAATTAAATGGTAATCTGCATAAGAAACACAGTGGTTATAATAATGATCTGCTTATAGTGATCATTTTGACCTTGGCATCTCTGACCACTGTAGGCTGTTTCCTCTATATTTCTATATGTGTTTTTGTGTGTGTGTTTGTAGTGTAAAGGGGTGACAGTTTATAATTATGCAACCCTGTGTTGTTAATGGCAAATCACTGAACATTGTATGCTCCTGTCCGTCCTCAGGGCCACATCCAGACCTTCCAGCAGTCAGGTTTCAGCCGTGCCGCGTCACCCCGCCAGTCTGTGGACTACGATGACGAGGAGACGGACTCAGACGAGGACATCAGGGAGACTTACGGTTATGACATGAAGGTATGTGTGATAAGTGATACTGTTTAAGACCCCTAACAGCAAACAGGGTTTTTTTGTAATTCTTCCTTGTTGGTGTCTGCTCTGCTGCAGGACCCAGGGGAGGTAAAGCCCTACCTGTTCTGTGACGAGGAGATTCCTGTCAAGTCTGAGGAGGTGGTCAGTCACATGTGGCCGACTGCCACGCCCTCCTTCTGTGCCGAACACGCCTACTCCTCAGCCTCCAAGTCCTGTGTGCAAAGTGAGCCACATTTACTTACTATGATTACTTATTTTCCTTTGAGTCTACCTACCCATCATCCTCTGTTGTTTTCATGCACAAATGATTCAAGGACAGATATTTCTTTTGAGGACTAGTACTACACATTTTAATCACACTCCTCTGAGAGGTTCCAGTTTTGTTTGTGTCTTTGAAATGAGTGCCTTCGTCATCTCATACTCAAAATGTTTACATTTCAGACCTGGGCACGCCCAGAAAGCAGCCCAGGAAGACCCCTCTGGTCCCTCGCAGCCTGGAGCCGCCAGTGCTCGAGCTGTCCCCGCAGGCGAAGGCCCAGCTGGAGGAGCTGATGATGCTGGGAGACCTGCTGGAGGTGTCCCTGGATGAGACCCAGCACATCTGGAGGATCCTGCAGGCCACGCACCCTCCCTCTGAGGAGAGATTCTTGCAGGTCATGGAGGTAGGGAGGTCGTCCATTATGCAACCTGATTTCACAGCTGGACCCCATGGCAAAGACTAAACACTGGGTTGGAATAAATTGCTGATTGGTGTGTGAACAGATGAATAGATTCAGGTCAAATTAAGGGAACCATGCCTGCAGTAAGTACACAATTACAAATGGAAATTCTTTTTATCGTCCTTTTCTACAGCCTGATGACTCTCTCATGGAGAAGCCTCTGAAGCTCAAGCTTAAGGATTCAGAGAAGAAGAGGAAACGGAAGTTAGAAAGAGCCGAGCACCACCACATGCTGATGGCTGCTGCCGCCGCCGCTGGTGGGGCTTCAGCAATGGGCGAAATGCGACCGGCCAAGTCCAAAGAGCTGAAAAGGGTGGGTCTGGAACTAGGTCTAGGGGGCAAACCCAAAAAGAAGAAACTCAAGCTCAACCTTGAGAAGAACCGGGAGATGAAGCAACTGGCCAAACGGTTAGCCAAGGAGAGAAGGAGAGGAAAAGAAAGGAGAAGGCAGCGGCCAAGGCAGAGGCCATCAGAGAGGGGCTGGAGAAGAGGAAGGAGAAGAAGATTCTCGACATTCCCTCGAAGTATGACTGGTCCGGGGCTGAGGACTCAAACGATGAGAACGCCGTGTGCGCTGCCAAGAACTGCCAGAGACCCTGTAAAGATAAGGTGAGGACTCTGTCGTTGGCTTCTGTCAGCACTTGTGAAAAATGTTTTTCCTGAATTTTGTGGTTTGATAATGAAACGTGTCTTTACCTACAAATTTAAGTTTCAGCACATTAGATTGAGATTGTGTTGTAGAGGATGTGTTGCAGTAAAAGAGGCACAAGGGGGAATCGTAGATGAATGATAAACACAGCTACAGTTTAGCAATTAACAGAGGTCAGAGGTGACCATATGACTGTGCACCTTTTCAAAACTCAAAGTTCTGTATGTCTTAAATATAGTATGAAAAATTGACATTTAAAGCCATGCATTTACAAGGGTTATGAACAAAATTCATGTGATGGCTAATATTACCATATTGACATTTTTACTACTTAATTCAAAATTACAAAGTAAAATGTTTAACTCTATTATTTCCTATTTAGGCAAGAACTGCTTCAATTAATTCTTTACATTTTTGAGTAATTCTTTTCTTGATTAAAGGTGCAGTCAGCGATTCTAATCCGGTTCAGCAAATATTTTCTCACAGTCGGCTAAATGTCCACTGTCTTTGTGTGCTGAATAAAAATTTGGTGTTCACACACAGTTCTGGCTCTATAAATGCGAAACAAACACAACTCTTTGCTGGCTAACCTCCCTCTTTGACGTCCTCGCCCATGAGGAGCAGCGCTACGCCATGATAGTAGTGAAACGAAAATAACATCATCAGAGTAATTCCCCCAATCTTAAGGAGCCCCTATGAGAGGGGAGTATTTGTTTGGACGTGGAGTTCAGTCTTTCTCAAGCATCGCTGACTCCATCTTTTATTGTTTGGTCCTTAAAATGTCAGAAAAAGTGATAAATGCCTCATCATAGGTTTCCTATGCTCAAGATGATATCTTGAGATGCCTTATTCTGTCCAACCAACAGTTCAAAATCCAAAGACATTCAGTTTACAATAATGTAGAACAGTATAAAAATTATAAATCCTCACCTTGGAGAAGCTGGAACCAGAATTTGCACCTACAAACAAAGACACAGTTCTGCCTTTTGCATGCAGAAAGTAGACAATAAAGTCTCCTCTATTCTACTCTATTTCTTTTTGGTATATTTGCTTGAAAATTAAAATCAAAAAAGTCGCCAATTTGATGTTTTTTGTCAAACAACTAATCAATTTACCAATTGTATTAGCACTAATCCAAATTTTAACATATTTCTCGACGATAGGCATAGTGAAAATCCATATAAAATATTCAAATAAGAAATAATTTTCCAAATATTTCTCAGCTATGTCAGACATTACACTGACCGAATTGTGCTAACTTTCTCTTGTAATCATTCACATTGAGACTTGACGATTGTGAAATGCACATTCTCATTATGAGAAACTTGTTAGAACATACCAGTACATGGGGCTGGACTTTTCACACAGACCCTTGGATTAAATTTTTTATTGCAAAAGGTAGGTTGAGATGTGTCACATCTGGGAGACCAAATCTAATGATTAGATGTGTGTCCACACAAGTTCATTCTGTGTTTAGAGGCCTAATAATACATTTGGTACCCCCTGCTGCTGTGGATACAGGCCATAGATTTTTCCTTTTCTGTTTTAAGTACATCTTACATGAAGGACTTGGCAATATGGCCTATAAAAAATATCATATTATTTTTAGGTTAGATCGTGGACTAAATTGCTGTAGACTACGTACTACAAAATAAACTACTGTTACAGTAAAGTTAAATAAATTAGCTAGTGTTATATAACAAAGTTAAAAATACTGTTATAATAAAGTGAAATAAAATACTGTTACAATAAAGTTAAAGTAGCTACTGTTATTTGGTTAAGGCAAATAAACTAGATATAATAAAGTAAAATAAGGTACAGTTATAATGAAATTAAATAAAGAAATGTCGTATTAAGTTAAATAAAGCATGTTTACAATAAAGTTAAACCAAGTACTGTTAAAATAAAGTTAAAGTTTGTCATAATAAAGTTAAATTAACTACTGTTGGAAGTTAGATAAACTATTGTTGCAATAAAGCAAAATAGGATAATGTTATAATTAAGTTAATGTTTTCTTATAATAAAGTTAAATAAATAATTGTTCATACTATTAATGAAATTAATCAAAGTGTAACCACAGGTGCTTTTATTCTGAAGGACCCAACTCATCTTGGGCAGGAAGTAAAGGTGTTTTTGCTGTGACCTTGAAGCTTCCATGCGGCCATTAAAGTGCCACTGTTAAACGTAAGGATTTATTCGCTGTGAGCGGGAGCAAACTAACAGCTCTCCAGTTCATATATTAATATTTACAAGTCACACTGGTGCTCCATGGTCCCAAAATGTGACTAAATGGTCGTGGTCTGGAGCCCTGCATGTACAAAAGCACACACCTCGCTTGTCAGTAGAGATTGGTCTGGATGAGCAGGAAGTGTGTGCCATGTATCATATTTGTATGTCTTTTTTTTTGTGTGTGTCTGTGAGAGGAAGTGAACTGTAGTACTGGAGCAAGTCTCATGCTGATGGCTTAAAAAAATGTCATGACAATTTACACTCAGTGTTGGCGCTATAGTCATTTTATACATCTCATGTGAAACAAGCCGCGACACATTGATTAAAGCCAATATATCACCCGCCCCTACTTTCATGTTCTGTATCTTTTGTCATAAAAACGTCTGTTAAGTTGTGAGCACTGCTCCCACCAGCAGTCCTGTCAGAGATCTTCCTCAGGCTTGATACAGATTTGTAGAGGCTCAATTGAAGCTTTCATTCTGCATTGTGAAATCCCCTCTAGTGTAGACTGACTGAATGAAAACCGACATGATGCCGCGTTAAAGTGTAGCTGCTCTTGGACAGTGCCATGCTGTTTGTCCACTGAGATGTTGACCTTGTCTGTTATATCCCCCTTGACCCTCTGTAGTTACATCCCTGCTTCACTGAGAAAGGCAGTGTATTCTGGTTGGCACTTTTCATCACAGGAAGTTGGCAAGCCTTCGAAAGTCTACAGACACCCAGGTGTCTCCCCGGTGGATGACACGGGTTTTTTTGTTTGCTGAGTTAATAACAAACACTTTTCAAAATGAACATCATGGAACTTTATTGAATATCAACAGCTGATAACAGCACTGGAACACCTTAAAGAGAGTTACACATAACGTATTAACAGGAGACACCGATGTGGTCGTTTTCGGTAACAACATTGCAGACAAAGACTGTCCGCAAAGTTAACCAGTGGCCAGTCTCCTTCACCTGTGTGTCCACAGGGCAGCCAGTCAGAGCAGAGGAACTGGGAGGCTCGCAGCTCTGTGGGTGGAGGAGAGGTGATGAAATGATGAAGGTGCTGCTCTGACTAAGGCCAACTACACCTGAAGCTGGGAGGATTAACAGTCTTCGTATTTCCTCAGCCGTTTCCTTCTCACTATCAAAAAATGTGGAACACGCAGTGTCTTAATTGAATGCACTTATGCAGCAGTGACATTGTTTAGCTTTATTAACTCTATAGAGGAGGTGCAGACGAAGAGAAGCAGAGGTGTTGGGGAAGGATTTTTAATTGTGCACAAGTGGCCCAGTGTTTTTATCCTGCAGTAAATTGGCCAACACTTCTTAGAGGTGTGAAAAAAAAAAACCAAGATCTACAGTCCATCATTGTTTGGCCAGTTATGTTTTGGCTCTGTACTCTAGTACATTAGATCAATCAAACAATGACTGACTTGTAGCTTTAACATGTGCTGTTAAAAATTACACAGGAATCTTGTTTGTCTTGAATTTTTTTTTTCCATAATTGTCACAATGCTTCCTGGATGTTGTGTCTCTTAATCTCTGCTCACATGTCTGCCTTTGTGTGTGTTTGTGTGTTTCCAGGTGGACTGGGTGCAGTGCGACGGAGGCTGCGACGAGTGGTTCCACCAGGTGTGCGTGGGCGTTTCGTGCGAAATGGCCGAGAATGAGGACTACATCTGCGTGGACTGCTCCCGGAAGGCGGCCGGTGTGAGCGGCGGAGGCGTCGGAGGAGGGATGACCGTGGAGGAGGTGGCAGAGGAGAGCGTAGTGGTGCTGTCGACGTCGATGTGCGGCGTGCAGAGTCTGCCGTCAGCATCTGTCGTGGCCTCGTGGTCTCACACGTCCTCAGCCTCTCATCTAAACCCAGCAGCTTCACATCAGCAGCAGCAGCAAGAGCCTCAACAGGGCAGTTAGCGCTTAAACAACAGCGTAGGACTGAGTTTGAATACTCGCACAATGAACATAACACAAGAGCTAGTGTCCAGGCTAGTGTTTCAACCTCTCAACCTGTAAGACTGTACAGCATCTGAGGGAAAGAACAGCCCTTTACGAATGAGCTTGGAAGAAGAGGGACAAACTAGATGTGTCTCTGCAACTGCCTGGATTAAAGAGCACAAGACGGAGATGACTTCATCCAGAAGACAGAGAAGAGAAGAGTCCCGCTGTCACGGTGTTGTTCCAGCACGGTGCTCTTGGAGCGCTAAGATCTGTTGAAAAGCTTGTTAGTACACACACAAGACTTAGTCCTCCTACAACCGTTTTAGGTCTAGAAACATCCACCAGCTACTTCTTGGTCCTCTCCTGAACAATAACAAGTCATCAGTACACTAACTTACAGTCAACAACCCACTTACTCCAGCTGTTGTATTCAGTGCTAACAGGCAAGTAAACAAATGTGTCCCCAGTCGTGTTTTACTGGACATCCTGAACCGCTCCCCTCTGCCCTCCGCCTGGCCCTTCAGACAGTAACATCTCAATATGTAGGACTCCAGACTAGGAAACACAAATGGTTGTATTGTAGTGGAATTATTTATAATGTACATACTTTTAAGCAATTAAACAAATGGATTGTGGCTTTTTTTGTTTTGTTTTCTCACCTTTAATAAACTATTCCTAGTCAAATGATTGGCAATGATTGTGATGTTTTTTTCTATTTGTTAATTCATGGTTTGTTTGTTTTTCTGTTTTTTTTTAATTAGTCTGTTTTTTTTTTTTTACAGAAGCCCTGAGAGGCAGGCGAGATTTTTTTCTGGTGATAATTTTTCTTTTTTTTTCTTTTTTCTTTATATCTTCAAACAAGGTATTTTATTGATAATTAAATAAAGAAGTACAGAGTATTAATAAACAAACACAGAACCAGTAAGGGGGAAAAAAATAGACAATCCCACCCACCCAAGCTGGACCAGTCAAAGGAAACCTACTAGACAAGATTGAAAAAAGGGAACTAGAAAAAAGGATATAAAACAAAAAATAATAATAAAAAAATTAAAAAAGAAATTATGAAAAATTATTTTTTATATTATTTACAATTTTTTTCCCCATCTGTGAAAACAGGTAAAATATAACAAACATTTTTTCAACTGCCTCCACAGATAAAAAATATTTTCACAATTTTTTACAGATTTAATTTTTTAGAGATCATTAGAAAAAAAATCTAGCTTGCCTATCAGGGCTTCCATAGTTGTTGTTTTTTTGACATTTTATATGCATATAGGAATTAAAAAATAGCACACTTTTTTTTGTTAGGGAGAAAATGGAGAGAGGACCAACCAACAAAAAATCTTGCCAACAAAACAATTTTAAAAAGTGTAATTTTTATGGACGTAACAAATAGAAACTCAGTTAATAAAGTATATAGCTTTGGTGTTTACTCGGCTGAAATGTCAGGACGGTTGGTGGGTCAAATTCTGAGGGCTCAGCAGTGACTTGAGGCATTGACAGGCTGATTTCAAGCTGTGCGTTAATCTTCACTGAATTTCCTGTGTTACTCATTAAGCTCAATTAGAGGCGAGATGTGTTGGCATGTCGTGGAGCTCTGGTATGAAGATTTGCATTTCAATTCCATGTTAAGTATGTTGTTTTCCCCTTAGTTACAAGCAGAGTAAAATACATAATGTGTGGAACAAATTCATTTACACATTACCTTGTTTTTTTGTTTGCTTTTTTCTTCCACTCATTTCCAACATTTTTCTTTTGAAACCCTTGATCTCTCAACAGGGCACCTTAACTTTCTAAGTGGGGCGTAGAGCAACGATTTCAAAGGATTTACACGTGAATATGTAAATGTACAGAAACACACTGTTTCAGCAGAAAGAGAGGAGAGGGGGATTGTGGGTGGGGGGCTGCTGGGAACTAACTCAGCCGAGTCAGATCCGGTGCGAACTGACCTCGGCTGCTTTTGCCTCCATCTGAGTGACTCACCTCTGTCACTGTACTGACGAAATATGCAGTGACAAGGGTCTGCAAGACCATCAACAGAATTAACTGTGCTGGTACATAATGGATTGCATAACGTCTGTTCTGTCATCTAACGCCATTACATCTCCATCTCTTCTGTTTGTGGTGTTGACTGCTGCCTGAGAGTGGAATTTATGACTGAAAGTGTAGTTTGGTATCTGAATGGCCACTATGTATAAGCGTCACAGCAGACTATAGAGCTGTTTTTTTTCCTGTTTGTGGCTTCCTGTCTCCCTCCATCCATCAGCAACATGTGATGTGGATCTATTTCTTATTATTCAGGTGCCTTTTTTTCTAAATAGGACAATTTATACTATTAAAATGCACATTTTAAATATGTTTACAATACAGTTTCCACAGCAGAGGTGGTCCACTGCAGCACACTCTGACCACTCCGGTGTCATCCATGTGTCATTCCTGAGTTGCACCTTATTTTAAGCGTGGAGTCAAGGCAGGTGATGCACTTTGCTCTGACAGGGGCAAGACGGAGGGAAAGAAAGAAAGAGAGAAAGAGGCTGGCCTAAGTTTAGCATTACAAACTCCCGCCCCTTTACTCCTGTCCAGTCCTGTTAAAATCTCAAAACCTGAGCTTTTGCAGATAAACCTCCAGAGACTGCTGCAACCTCGAGACACACGGGAGATCCAGTGACGCTGCGATGAAAGGTGAGCTATAAATGTTGGTCATTTTGAATATTTATCTGTAGACCATCGGTGCAACTTAGATTGATTTGAAGTAATTTCTTAAATTTGAAAAAATGTATTGCACTTAACTGAAATGAATATAATTTGTAAGCTGTTTTGTAAGTCAAGTTCTTGTTTGCCAGAGCAAAAGAATCAATCTTAACAGGGCATCTGCAGGTCCTTAAAAAGTCTTTAATTCAATTTTATAAATATTAGGCTTTAAATAGTCTCAAACTTCACTTTCTGAAGTCTTAATTGCAACATTTTATGAAATTTATTTATCCATTTTTGAATTTCCTTTTGTCAAAATGAGTCAAACTGCCTTTTTACTTCATACTTGCGCTACATGTTGGCAAAATATAGATCAACCTAACTCACTTTAATTCCTACCTCTGCACAGGATGACACACAAACTGCTAACCTTTATACCTGCCTGCAATGCTCTAATCAGAACATGATTAGTTCAAAAATCAGTCTTAAATTTGCTTCAAAACTATCTTGAAAAGATCTTAAAAAGCATTCAATCAAGTGTCAAATACCTGCCGACGCTCTGTTTACACACTCAGATCCTAAAGATGCATTGTAAAGCCACATTGTTGCCCACTCTTTATCTGGAGCTGTTTGATGTCTTTGGTGCTTTGCTTCAGGGTGTATTGACCTTTATTGGGGGCAGGGAAAGCAACTCCACAACAACTGCCATTCTCTTCTTGTCTCTGTCCTGTTTTGTAGGAGACGCTGCCAAAGCGGGCATGCCCAATGGCACCAGTGGAGCCAAGGCCCAGAAACCCCCCTCGGAGGAGAAGATGGAGGAGCGGGGCCAGTGGAGCAACAAGATAGAGTTTATTCTGTCTGTCGCCGGCTCCATTATCGGCCTGGGCAACATGTGGCGCTTCCCTTACCTCTGCTACAAGAATGGAGGAGGTAAGTGGAGGATAAGCAGAGTGGATGGAGGAAGGAGTTGATGTAGGTCCCTCTCCTCTGCTATTGTAGGCCCCGACAGAAGGTAGACCTAGAATGTAGAACACCAAGATCTGCATAGGGAGTACACATAGTTTGGTATGTCAGGTTCATGCTCAAATAATTCGATACTGCTCTAGTGTACTTTTCTGACCAACAATGCAGCAGGTTTAAGAAGGATGACAGCTGACAGGAAATAGATGCAAACCCACTAATAAGGCACCACACAACACCTGAGTCAAAATCCAACCTGAGCTCAGGTGAAAGAAGTTAAATAAGAGAACTCACAATTAACCAAATCAGACCCCAGAGCATATTTTGCCCCACTTCCTTTCGGGCATGCTTGTGTACGAGTATAATCGGACGCCTCTCTTTCTCCCTCCATGGGGGTCGCAGGGTCAGGGTTCGGGGCCAAGAGGGGTCAGGCAGCTGTTGTTGCTCCTCGCTCACAGCAGCTGTCCCTGCGGAGAGGCGGAAATCTGAGCTTGCCAAACATCCTCGGCCACCCGACGGGACGTTAAGACAAAATGACGAAAGAGAGTGGCAGTGGCTCGGATCTAAATCTGAAAGAGAAGAGCGTTAAACTGAATTTTTCTTATCTTTTCTTTATATCTTCTCTGAGTACTTCATGCATTACACCACCTCTTTTTCTGGCCTTATAGAGTATACCCACTGATGAGTGAAAAAAGCCATTGGAATATATTGGGGAGTACACCCACTTCCTCCTCAGTAACCTGCCTATCTACCTAGTAGTACACCCACCTCATCGTCCCCTACTTCACCATCGACTTGAGTTCTTGTTGTAAGACTTTCTTGTGCAATTCTTGTGCTTGAAATATTACATCATCTACACTTGATCTTGCATGGGTCTTAAATATTATGTGGTGTACTTTTAGCTCAGTTAAAATTAGGTAACTGGTTTAAATACAAATTATCTAAAGGCAGTCAGGTGCCAACAGTAGCAGCGAGCATGTAAAAGGTAATATGTAATTAGTAATAGGTAATCTAAGTACGGAAGAGAGGGGTGAAGGGAGAGGAGGAAGAGAGACTTGAATCCTTGTTACGTAATGTCACATGAGTTGCATCTTTCTGCGGGATTCTCCACACACAGGTGACTCTACAAGGACATTTGGAGCAATTTGCCATACCTGAGCAGACTGACTGTAACTATAGGAGCTGGTTGTGTTCATATTTTAGCTGTGATCCCATGTTCTCTAGGTGCTCTGAGAATGAATGAATCTGTCCTTTGTCATGGTCTTGCAAAAGACTGACAACATGGTGTTTGCCTTACTGCTTGTCACCTAACGCATATGTCGACAGGCTTCAGCTTCCTCTGAAAAACAAAAAGGAAACAGGTATTCGAGATGAATGTTACTCAACATACCCTACCAGCAAACAAGACTACACCTGGACAAAGATATGCAACCATTTCCAGCATTTATCTGTGGTATCACACGGCCTCTAAAACACAGGAACACAAACAGGAAGTATACGCAACCCTGCTGAATCCTTTCCTCTTACTCCACTCAGGTGCGTTCCTCATCCCATACCTGATCTTCCTGTTCACCTGTGGTGTTCCCGTCTTCTTCCTGGAGACGGCCCTGGGCCAGTACACCAGCGAGGGAGGCATTACGTGCTGGAGAAAAATCAGTCCGCTGTTTGAAGGTAGGGAAGAAGACAGTATGGGGGGCCGTTTGGCAAAAGTTGGAAGTTGGAAATTGATAGGGTAGGAAACCACTTTGGAGATTTTCGCATTGGTGAAATATTTCTTGGACCTTCCATATCTTCTGATATTCAGCAGTGGTTCGTCCTGTAGGTGACATAGGCGGCTGTCTGGGTGCATACAATTATATAAAAGCTCAAGTGTTGCTAACTATTTTGTATCAATTATTCTGCAGGTCTTGGCTATGGCACCCAGGTGATAGTGACACTATTAAACTTCTACTACATCATTGTTCTGGCCTGGGGGATTTTCTACCTGTCCTTCTCCTTTTCCTGGGATCTGCCATGGTCGTCCTGCAACAACACCTGGAACACAGGTAACAAATGCATTTCAAAATACATCAGAAGTTCCTCCGATATGTGTAAGTATTTCTACACTTTCTTTCTTCTCCCCCTCAGAAAACTGCGTAGAGTTCCAGAGGAGAAACACCTCAATCAACCAAACGATCAACCTAAACGCCACCTCTCCTGTCATCGAGTTCTGGGAGTGAGTTTGCAGACGTCTAACTTCCTCTTGGTGATATGTTACTGTTGTGGAAATGACAAGGATGTATTGTCTCTGTGTTTCTGTCCTTGTCGCTGCAGGAGGAGAGCACTGAGGATTTCCCCAGGCATTGACCACATGGGCTCACTGAACTGGGACCTGGCCCTGTGTCTGTTCATCGCCTGGGTCATGTGCTACTTCTGCATCTGGAAGGGGGTGAAATCCACAGGAAAGGTGGGTGACCCCGTGACCCTTTTTATTTATGTATTTTTGTTCTACCAAAGACAGTTCTGGGGCTCTTTAAGGATGACATCTGGTGTTTATTTGCTCTATTTTGGCATGTTTATTTTACTTGTTTGCCTATTTAACGTCGCTGTATGCGTGTGTCTATATAGGTGGTCTACTTCACTGCGACCTTCCCCTATGTGATGCTGATTGTGCTGTTGATCAGAGGGCTCACCCTGCCTGGTGCTGGGATCGGCATCCAGTTCTACCTTTATCCAGACCTGGGACGACTGTCGGACCCACAGGTACCACGATGTCACACAAAAGCCATCCACATCCAATAACATTACATATAACCGCAAATTCCAGATGAGGGCCTTTGGAAGATTGAGTGATCCCTGTGGGCGAGGGGCGCACCAGGTGCAGGTATCCCATGGTTCTCTGCTGGGGAGCCTAGTTTCTGCTGGGTCCATCTGCTCTCCATGAAAGAGGCAGGCCCTGCAGGGACTAAATGCAGGGTCAGGACACCACTGGGACTGTCAACACAAACTTTACCAGGGCTTAACCAGGCTCTTCCCCTCACTGGGAGGACAACAGAGCTTTAGCAGGCTCTGCTTGACTCAAATTAGCAAGAGGAGCTCTGCAAAGTCTCCTGCTTGACTCCAAACATTTCATGTGTCTCTCTGTTTGTCTGCATTCCTGAGTATTGCTCCCTTCTCATTCCCTCTGCCATTTTATAGTCACTTTTTTGTATGATAAGAGATGAGTTTTGACTCGTCAGCTGTTACAGATCCTACATTCTTTACCAGGGCGTAGTTTTTTTGTCTTTTTTTAACAGTTAAAGGGGACACATATTAAGCGGCAGAGAAATTCTTAGTGACAAACACATAATTTCCTGCATTCTGTTGAATTTTTATGCACCAATTTTTGCCGTTTCTGCATCAGTTGATGGTTGGAATGTCCAGGTATTTCCTGCTGTGACCATGCATACAGTAGTTGCTTCATCTTCTGTCCCAGGGTGGCTGCAGGTCCTTGAAAAGTCTTAAATTGTCTCAGATACACATCTACGTAAACTAGAAAAAGGCTTAAAAGCTTTTAAATTAAATTAAAAAGCTATCTAAATAAAAAGCTAGCTATTAAAAAGCTATCTGAAATTGTAACTGGATGGGTCGTCCCAGTGTTGGTGCTACGGAGAACATCATTTTAACAGGAGGGAAACACTATTTGATGGGGGAACAGAAATTGACATAACACCTGTATTCATGCAATGCCCCTGTTTTCACCCCCTCTATGCATTCAGATCATGCAGCTAATGCTAAGCTAATGCTTTTATTTATGAACATTTTTTACATTCAGTAGTACAAAAACAAGAAAAAGAGAAAAGCAGTTCACAGGGGAAGAAAAGACAAATATAAATATTTATACATACAATAGTTATGTGAGATCTGTCTCACTGACTAAATAAACACACCATTTTCTCCACTGTCTTTCTCCACCAATTCTTTTTGGAGTCATATGGAACAGGTCATCTGTAAAAGTCCTGCCCACCCAAGCCATACATTTGATATAGATCATCAAAATCTTTGAGCTCCCATTTTGTCACAATCTTGCATACTGTTTATTTTGAACTGACATCAGTGTGTTTATTTTCACTTTTAGTGTGTATTACCATCTCAAATTTGATCTTAAATTTCATATAAAGTGGTATTAAAAGTCCTAAATTTAACACCCTGTTTCTCTTTTATGGCAGATTGCAGCCTTTGCTTTGAGGTTGCATACTGCCACCACCTACTTTATTGGAGGCGTCGTTGCATCTATGAGTCGTGTTCTAGAAATAAAAGTCCTCTGCTACTTTTGTATTTTTATCTGGATAAAAAAATGCACATGTTCAAAAGATTGAGGGCAATGTGTCCCCTTGTGTCCCCCTCAGAATCTACGCCCATGACTCTATGTATTCATGGAAGCTTGGTTCGTTAACCAATGTTGACACTAACATGACCAGCAACAGACAGTTTACTATTGTGCAACTACATGAGTCAATGATTATGACTGCTAACACTCAGCACGTGAATTCCTGTGCATTATATAAACACCACACGGCACGTTTGTGTGTATATACATCAACCTAAGCACTGTATGTGTAGGGCAACATATATTTTAACATCACTTTAGTTTCAGTGGTTTCATATTATTATGTTTTATCTTCTGTGGAAGGTGTGGATGGATGCTGGCACCCAGATCTTCTTCTCCTACGCCATCTGTTTAGGGTCGCTGACTGCTCTGGGGAGCTACAACAAGTACAACAATAACTGTTACAGGTATGTAAACAATTAATATGCATACTTGTTTACATGCTTTCATGAGCAGGAGTTCCTTTTCATAGCAAAGAATGAGCAAAAAAGTCTCATTTTAAAACCGAAATCCAAATTGTTCCATGAAATTTTGTAATCATTAACATCAGCTTCATCATCTGGTGTGATTTATGTAATCACCTGTGAATGTGAAGCTGGAAAACGATGCTGCAATCGATCTCCTACAGTGCATTTGTTCTACTATGAATAATCTGCCGTCTGTTACAGAGACTGCCTGGCGTTGTGCTTTCTGAACAGCGGCACCAGTTTTGTGGCAGGCTTTGCAATCTTCTCCATCCTGGGTTTCATGTCCTTTGAACAGAATGTTCCCATCTCAGAAGTGGCAGAGTCTGGTGAGCCTTTCTCAAGCTGCATTCAAGGCTGACAGAAAAAGAAATAGCAACAGAATAGCAAAAACAATCTGTTAATATATCCTCCAATTTACTGTTATTTAACTTGTGTCTGTAGGTCCTGGACTGGCCTTCATAGCTTACCCCCGTGCTGTGAGCATGATGCCTTTCTCTCCTCTGTGGGCCGCCCTCTTCTTCATCATGATTGTTTTCCTGGGGCTTGACAGCCAGGTAGGTTCCTCTAGTTAATCAGTACAGTCTGTTTCCCACAATGACACTGAGGGCTGAACAAACTGTTTGCTTTGACTTTGTCTTGACAAAGAACAATTTAAAACTTCCTCTTGAAGACTTGTTAGATACATTTTATTTGCTCTTATGTGGCTCACATTGGTGGACTGTAACTAAGTACATTAACTCAAGGACTATATTTAAGTACATATTTGAGCTACTTGTACTTCACTTTTTACTCCAAAACAATTATTTGATAACTTTACTTACTTTACAAACTAAGATTTTTGCACACAAAATATTTGAAAAAGTACAAATGCAGCTGACACGATTAGTTGACTGATCGATTGACAGAAAACTAACCAGCAACTATTTTTATATTTACTAATTTCAGTTGTTTTTCATGCAAAAACATTTAAGCGTTCCACAAATATAAGGATTTGCTGATTTTCCTTTAAATTATTTAAATTATTTTGATTGATTAAATGCTCAAAGTGCCAAAAAATAGATCTGAAACTCAAAATAATCCACAGACCTTGTTGTGAGCAGTTTCATGTAGGAACTGTTTTCTCTTTATTGAACTATAGTACCCCCACCAACTGAATCACCATGCAGAAGGAAGTGTGTAGTTCTGTAATAAAGAAAATAGTTCCTACATGAAACTGCTCACAACAAGATCTGTGGATTATGTTCAGTAACCACATCATGATTTATGAAAGAGACATTGCTGTTGACTTTTTCAAATGTATTTTTTTGAACACCACAAGCTGAGTGTCATCTAGTTCTATTATATTTGTGAGAAGGCAGACATCTCTACGGCTGATATCTCCAACACTCTGCAGCTCACACAAAAACAAACTGACTGAAAATGATATATTTTTGATTTTGGGGTGAACTATCCCTTTAAGTAAAGGGTCTAAATACTTTCTCCATGTCTGCTGGTTTGGAAGTGTCCCTCAAAGTCTCACTAAGTTGGTGTTACGTGAGCGAGTAGGACAGGTCTTTCCTTCATTATAGCTGACAAACAAAAGGTGTTCAAATCATTTTTCTGTGCTCCCTTCTCTCTCCCTTCTTTTCCTCACACCTCTGCACTCCCTCCCATCAGTTTGTGTGCGTCGAGAGCCTCGTGACGGCCATAGTCGATATGTACCCTGCTGTGTTCAGACGGAAAAACCGCAGGGAGCTCTTCCTGTTAGCTGTGGTCTTCTTCTCCTTCTTTATGGGCCTCATCATGCTGATGGAGGTAGGGGGTCACATGCTGGGACCACACATAGAGATGCACACACACAGACATCTGCAAACAGAAAGACATTTTTTTCTGATATGTTTAAGGGCAATAAGAGCTTTTATAGTAAAAGTAACAATGTAGTGTACGTTTAGTGTTTTGAAATCTTTTTAATGCTTAAAGGGTACGTTTGTTATTTTTGAAGCTAGGCAGTATTTTCACTATGTTTTGTGTCTAAGTGACTAACTTAAAAACTGGTCCAGTATTGAGCGAGAGCTCTGCAGCAAAACAGCGGCAAAACAGGCTGCAATGCACCACTCGGGGCACGTTTGCACCTGTCCACTTAAAGTGCTTGTTTTTGCAACCAACAGGGTCTGATTATTTTCCTAAGTGTCTGACTACTTATGGAAAATATCCCTACAGAGATAGAATAGATAAAAATTAGATTCACACACACATACACTTCATATCAAGTTGATGCACCTGATGGCTGTTTAGGGCCAATCCAGGACAGGATGCCTAGTTGTGCTAAAATTAGCTCTTACAGAGTACAACCTAGTTGACATGGTTTCACCTCTGCACAGCTGGAAACATGAATGCTCTGCAGAGGTGTCAACAAGTCATCATTTTGTAAGTACAAGCAAGTCAAAGGTTTTGTGCTACACGTCTCAGGTAAGTCTTAAGCATGTCTGAAGTCTCCAGTTTTGGGCTTCAGCGTTTCGAATCTCTTTCACAAACTTGTATATCTTTAAATATTTACAATAAGAGGGTAGATTTATCTTTGCATTTTGTATTTTTATCATTATGCATTGAATAAACTTGCACCAAATTTCTATTATAGTATTCTAGTATTTAAGAATGACATTGGTATTTTTCAACCTGCACCCTGTTTTTCAGTGTTCTTATGTCTAGGTGACTAATGGAGACAAGAATTCTTTAAATTGGTCCAGTATTGTGTAATGACGAAACAGACTGCAATGTAATCCCTGCAGACTGTTGTGCTCTGTGAATGTATGTCAACTAAAAGTGCTTGTTTTTGCCACAGAGAGGCTCAGATTATTATTCTAAGTGTCTGACGATTTATGGGAAGGATCCCTGCAGAGCTAGACCTTTTTGTTAAGTGTAAGATTCTTTTTTGTTTAACCAGAAACAAACCCACCAGACTCCATTTAAATAAACAGTAATTTTAGTGTGTGTAGAGCCAGCATATTTTTTGATCCAAGCAGGTGAATTAAAGGTTTATTTCAATGAAACCAGAGCAAGTAATTGTTGGCAGTGACTAGACGGACCAAGTAATATTCAATATTAAGTTCTTTTTACTAGATATTTTGTTTTGCCATTACAAAAAAAAAAATCACCTTTAAATCAATATATTTCATTTATCTGTAAGGAATATTTACTTTAAAATTACTTAACTTTGTTAAGTTCAGTAAAGCTGTACAAACTCCTCTAAATTAAAACATTTCTCAAAATTTTAACTCAAAATTGGATGTTCGAGTACTTAAATTGTTTTTTGAAGCTGATTACATAAATTGCATTTAGTAGCTTTAACTCAAAAACCCTAAACACAGATATATACACATACATATTAATATTACATGTTAACACAGACAATTCAAATGCAAATCACTGTTTTATTAAGTAAACATTAACCACTGATCTAACATTAACTATAGAAATTGTTTGGCAATGCTTCACTTACAAATAAAAAAAAGGATTTCACTCTGTAACAAGAAGCTTTGTCTCTGTAGGGGTCCCTTTCCATAGTGTTGTCAGACACTTTGAATAACAATCTGAGCCTCTCTGTGGCAAAAACAAGCACTTCTAGTGGACGAACATTGATGGTGCACAAGTATCCCGAGTGGTATCATTGCAGTCTGCTGCACAATATGCAACCAATTTCTTAAACATACCACCTTTAAATCATTTCTCATATTTGTCTTGAAACAAATTAATTGTACTACAAGAGGTATGTTTTAGTAATATCATTTTGACTCAGTGCTTTCTATCTCTCTCTCTCTGTAGGGAGGCATGTATGTATTCCAGCTTTTTGATTACTATGCAGCCAGTGGCATGTGTCTTCTCTTCATGTCCATCTTTGAGACTGTCTGCATCGCATGGGTCTATGGTAAGCTGTCGTCTGATATAAGTGGCTTTGTTCCAGAGATGTATTTTTCATGAGTTTTTTCTAGTGATACTGACATTTTTTTCAGATTAAGACGCTCTGGTGTATTTTTCCTAATTGTTAGGAGACAGTCAGCGACAAGTTTAGAGGCACAACACTGACAGGAATGTCTTTACTGTGTTTTTCCAGGTGCAGATCGCTTTTATGATAACATTGAGGACATGATTGGCTACCGCCCAGGACCTTACATCAAGTACTGTTGGTTGTTCCTCACCCCAGCCACATGCATTGTGAGTATCAACAAACTAATTAAGTAGTATCAAGGCTTTCCAAAAATGACAAAGGCCTCCTTTCCTTCTCTCCTCTCCTTTCCTCTCCTCTTGCAGAAATCAAAACAACTCACTTGTTCATTCTTCACCCGTAGTAATTCTTGTCTAATTGTCTCTGCAGGGTACGTTTGCCTTCTCTCTCATCAAATATACCCCCCTGAAGTACAACAATGAGTACGTGTACCCATGGTGGGGCTATGCCATTGGCTGGCTGCTCGCTCTCTCCTCCATGGTCTGCATTCCACTCTGGATGGTGTACAAGATCAGCACCACCCAAGGGACATTCAGAGAGGTATGTTTTTATCCCTGTCTTAAAGTGAGGGGAGAGCTGTTATCTGATTTATCATACGATGCATCTAGATTTTATTTTAACTCAGTGTCTCAACCTCCCTGTGTGCTTGACCCCAACCCCCTGAACCTGGACTTGACTTGAACGTATCCCACTGTGGAATTTATTCAATAAAATAGTCAACTGGTGCCCATTAACCCTGTTTACCTCTCTGCAGCGCATCCAGTTGCTCATCACACCATCTGACACCTTACCCAAAACCAAGAGGGAGCAGGAGAGGTTACTGGCCATCTTTGCTCCCGAGGGAGAAGCCCCCATGGCTAGAAATGGCTACTATCCCGTCTCAGAGACTGACTCCAACTTATGAGGCCCCAGTGGTGATGCGTATGGGAAAGACATGTGGGTTTTGGTTCCATCCTTGACTTGCTGCACCCTTTGCCTCCATCTCAAATATCACTGCAGGGAAAGATACAATTAAGTGTCACACCATCCACTACTTTAACGCATAGCAGATATGGAGGACTCAGGAGATAGTCGGCCTACGGTGTGTTGGGTTTGGCAGCGCCTGTACATTTCAGTAATGTGATAAAAGAAGGCTAAAGAAAAAAAGTCATTTATTGGATTACTTAGAAGTTTTAGAGGGGACAAGGGCATTTTTTCAGGGACAAAAGTTATTTACTCAAACTAAAATCTATTAAGACATTGGCATACGTTGTCCAGCTCTGCTTTTAAAGATGATGTAAATAAATTGATTCAAGGCCAGTTGAAATTGAGTACGATTTCATATCAAGGTTAATGGCCTTTTCATCTCATTCATAGTTGGTAATTGTAGAGACAGACACACTGGTTCCGCCAGCAGTCTAAAAATAAATGTTTTAGTTTGCATAAGAAGGATGAAGTTTGTGCAGATGTAACATTATGACAACAAAATCAGTACTGGAACAAGTTAACCATTTGTTACCACTACATGTACATTACTTTGTGAAGTGTCCTTGTGGCTCTGACATCACTTCATGGCTATATAGCCATATTTGTATCATATATTGTATTATCGTAACTGTTCGGGAAACCCTTTTGTATTCACAAGAATTGAAATAAAATGTGTTTCCCATGGATAGACTGTGTAATGGAAGGATATACTGTCAGTGAAAAATATACTACTGTAGGACTAACATGACATATACAATGTAGCTTCATATGTTGTACTGTAACATAATATGACTGTAAAAATAAATGTGAATCTTGTAAGTATGTTTTTAAATAAACATGCAAAATTTCATGTTGTCTTGAACAAATTTAACGGTACCATGCAGTGCTGTATTAACGTCTGAAGGAAAAACCCTGATGATGTCATCAGGGTATGGGGATCGGACCAGATTTGGGCCTAAAAGTCCCTGTTTAATTTTTTTTTTACCATCATTTTTTAAAATGCATGTCTCGCGAGTCCTCCAGCTTTGCAAGAGTGCAATACTAAACAGCTAAAGTACCTCTGTAACATACTGATCATGACATTGTATGCTCCTGATCATGTTTGCTTGACACATTCATCGGTGACTGTGATGGAGCATTGACCTTTCTACTGCTTAGTTTGCATGACGTGCCTACAGGCCATAAGCCCTGTGTTTCTCTTGCATACTAGGGGCCAGGCATCAACATAAACCACGGCAGCAATTATAAGTTGGCCTTAAAGCCTGGGGTCTTGTGTCTTGAGTGAAGGAGGGGTAATCACTTCACTGGGGTCATCAGGTGGGCACCCTCCTTCATTGGTGCTTCGTTGATAGGCCCATGACACCTCCAGAGGGCTCAACAGCGACACCTGGCATCCAAGGTGTGCCCCCCTCTGCTTTTACCCCCCCATGTTGGACATGTTGCAGACCAGTTAGGGTGCTTCCTCTTCATCCAAAGCCAATTGTTGCTTCGCTCAGCAGCCTCTGATAGTGACTGGATGGCTTGTTGGAAGGCCTATCCTAGAACCCCCATACTCATCAGAGGCCTGGTTGATGAAATGGCTACAAGTCCTCTACATTCACCCTCTACAGGGAGCACCTGGGTCTGCCAGCCACGTTGTTCTGCGTCAGGTGCTCGGTCTGTCTTGTGTACTTCAGGCTGTTTGTTCCATGATGTACAGGGACTTCTGTAAGGTTGAGCACAAGATCAGGTCCGGCCTGAGATTAGTTGCAAAGCTGAGTCTCTGATCCAGGCAGTATCCAGGACGGTTGTTTCCACTCTTGCAGGTGGTTTTACAGGGGGCTGTCCTGCTCTTATGAGGGTGGTGGTGTGCCGGAGTCCAGGCAAAGAGGGAGGGAGGGAGGGCATTGGTGGTAATCCTTGTCCTTCCAGGATGATCGCCAGTTGACGAAGGACCTGATTGTACCTCCATGAGTAGCAGCCTTGAGATAGACTGGTTTTGCAGCTGGTAAGGATGTGCCTTAATGGTGCTGGAGCTGGGCAGAGAGCACATGAGGGATCTTCTCCACGCCACTGGCTTAGGTTATATTGTACATATTGGAAGGGAAACATCCCTTCAATGTTTACATATCCTAAATTGCTGCCCTCCTTCCAATATATTGACCAAAAAAATTACTCATCTATGAAAGGCAACCACACAGCTCTGTCCAAAATTATCATTAGTAAATGTCATCATACCCATAAATATACTTAACAAATCCTTTTACTGTTGCAACCAGTTGTAGTATTATGGTGAACAGCAGTTTTCTTCTGGTTTGTCCAATTGGTGTTGCTGTAGCGTATTTAACTAACATTAATGTCTTTATTAAACTATATTTGTCAGATATAATTTAAAATATAGTTTGATGGTGGTGGTGGGGGTGAGTGTGTTCAGACCCCTGACATATTTCCCCCCTCCTTATGTTAACTCCATGGCTACGGCCTTGACATAAACGACTTCCAGGCTCTCCTTAGCAAATGTAGAAAGCAGGCATTTTACTTGTTCGCAAAAGGAGAGAATGATAAATTTCACATTGTTTAACACCCCAACCCCCCTGAAAAAATGAAATGAAAGTAGACAGCCTTGCTTTATGAATTATTGTATCATACACTGAGCTCATACAGTGTGTTAAATATATTAAATAATGTCCCTGGCTGGACACAGAGCTGTGCAGTTAATGAAGACTGTTTTTTTTAGTTGAGTTCAGTTTCTCAGACATCAAGAAGCCACAATGATGGAGCAGTTTTGGACCATTTTTCTAGAATAATTTTGCCACTGGGTGTCATGCTTCTGCTGTGCAGTCGGTGAGCTGGTGATTGGCTGAGACAGCAGCGTCACTGTCTACGTACCTCGGTGACGCCCCGCACTTTCCCACCATGCAGCGGGTGATGTCTGAGGAAAGATGGCGGAAGGAGGAGCGGCTGATCTGGATACCCAGAGAGGAGAGGTCGCGGCACTGTTGAAAACACAGCTAAGAAAGGGAGACACTTGGTAAGACTTGAGCTGAAACCTTTTCAAAGATACCGCGTGGCCGTCGGCCGCCTCCGCCGAGGCTGTCAACGCCACGAAGGATAAGAAAGCCGAGGTGACGGGCCGTGTTGACAGTTAGCTTCGAGCTAGCTAACGGGAGCCTGTCAGCTTCATGTGTGTCAGCTTGGCTGGCTAGCGGTTCTCGAGCTAACGCTAGCTGTTAGTCTGTCAATGAAGAACGGTAGACCCAACATATCTTTCACCGTTAAGTGTTGTATTGTGGTGGTTACATTCGCTGTTTCCAAATTACCGTCTCTCTATTTGTCTGATGACATGATCCCAGTGAGGCTGCATTTCGTTTATCTGATCTAGTTAGCAGGCTAATAGCTAATTGGCTAACCCACCGGAGCACTAAGTGGGTTGCCAGTCAGTGGGTTCATCCGTCGACTTCAGCAGGGCGGAGTCGGAAAAGAAGCACCTGTCAAAATCACAGAGCCAGCTGGCCAGGCATGCAGCAACCTGAACTCAAGTCGGCGTCAACACTGCTACTGTTACAACTGTCAATCTGTGTCATGTTAGCCTCTCAGAGTCCAATTTGTTGAGAGCACTGACAGCAAGGTAGCATTCACCTGCTGGAGTGTTTGTATTATCACCATGCAAAGTGTAAAAAGGAAACATAAAAACTTTGTTTTTTTTACACTTACACTGACCCTTGAGCAGTCTAGACTGATTTGCAGTGTCTCATGTTGCTTTATCAGAGATTAAATTACAACACTGCTTGCCCTCTCTGCAGGTACCTGGTGGACAGTCACTGGTTCAAACAGTGGAAGAAATATGTGGGATTTGACAGCTGGGACAAATACCAGATGGGTGACCAGAATGTCTACCCAGGACCAGTTGATAACTCTGGTCTCCTCAGAGGTAAGACAAAACACGCTTCACGTCCTTAGACATTAAATCACAGTTAGGAATATATTGTAAATAGTGTGTGTCACACAACAGATCCCTGGTCAATATAGCTTTATCATTCTGGAAGTAGTAACAAAGAGTTCAGAGGAAAAGGGAACAAAAACAACATTGTTGGCAGTCTCCATAGAGTAGCCTTTTTGGTGGGTTCATAGAAAGCTCTCCAGCATACCTTTTTCCTTTGTGTGTTTTGTGTCGTGTGAGACAGTCGGGGCAGGGTCACTGTTGTAAGTGCTCTCCCACAATGTGCTTTCCCTGCCACTGTCTGCTCATGTGTTTCTCAACTTTTCTCTCATCGCCTCCTCACCTCTAGATGGGGATGTGCTGGCCATCAAGGAGCACCTCATCGATGAGCTTGACTACATCCTGGTCCCCACAGAGGGCTGGAATAAGCTTGTCAGTTGGTATGGATTGACGGAGAGTCAGGAGCCAATTGCACGCAAGGTACGGTGTTTGTCTTTAGTACAAGATGATGAATGGATTTCGTGGTTGGTGAATGTTCTGCTCACTGCTTTGAGAATAGCTTGCAGTTTAATGGTTGTGGTTTGTGACTGTGGTGTACAGTATGACTTGTGTTGGGTTGAAACAGAGCTGTTACAGTTGTTTGAAATCGGTATATCAAGAGTGCAGCATGATTGTAGTAGCAACTTGAGTTCTGTAACATACTTACTCAACAAAGAATGATACAAGACGCAGCCACAAGATATCGGAGAACTATAGTTCTGTACAGTAATATTGACAGGGCGTCACTGCTGCTTATTATTTTTTATTATTTTTAACACAAAGGATAGCAAAAGACTGTAGGCTTGTGTGTAACCATAAGAAATACTATAGTGTGTATTTATTGGTTGGCTTGTGTGGCCTGTGTGAAGTGCAAAGACACACTGCACAGGAGCTGGAAATGAATAAAGATAATACTGATATATTGGATATTTACCTTGCATGAGGAATGAAGCAACAATGATGGTGTTTTCATTCATTTCCTTTTGCTTTTCATTCATTTCTGTCACAAACTGCGGTTATTCATTTTAGGGTTAATAAGTGGTTTTTTTAGAAATATTTTGGTGGCATAAAATAAACCGCTGAGTGGCTGTATGTGTGGTTACAGTTGATTAGTCAGTGGAATATTTCATGATGGCGGCTACAACTTATCAGGACCTACAGTATCAAATCCCCGCTTCAAATCTCGCTAGTCATGGCATCATGGCTGCTAGAAGAGGTTCCTCTCCCCCTTCACCTCTATCATTCTCTCTCTCGTTCTTTCTCCCCCCCTTCCATCGACCCTCCCATTTTGCCATGTATGTCGTGGGACGTATCGGGTGGCCGCGAGGTTTCTATTTTCAGGCAACGTTCTGGATGACTGAAAAGCTACATGGAGCGATCTGCGAGACACAACATGCAGGAGGTTCATTATTAGTTTTCCTCTTCTTTTACACTCTTTGCTTTTTTGTGGTGTTGTCACCCTGAGGTGCGGGGGGAACACGAGCGTTTAAAAAAGGATTTAGGAGGATTGTAGTTACGGGTTTGGCGCTACGTTTCCTTCCGTTGTCCCCTTCTGGTGTGACATGCCAACACCGGCGGAGTGTTTCTGCGTGTCCTTGCTTTTTGAAGTGGAGGAATGCCGGCTGAGGTCACACTGAGAGAAGCAGCTTCTGAGAGGAGTGTGAGAGGCATAACCAGTATGGGAGGAGGGGGGTGGGTGGGGTAAATGGTTTTGGCTCGGCTCTGATTTGAGACATTCTGCCAGAGTTTGGCGATGAGTTGGGCTTTTGCTCCGAGTTTACAAACACATGGGTGTTGTGCCGAGGGGTAGGATGGGCCTACCTGGGGATCGGGGTAGGGACAGGGGAGGGGTAGGGGCAGAATCTGAGCCGTGTGTGTGTGCATGACTGCTGCAGTTCTCAGGGACATTTGTGAAGTTGGTTGTGTGTGTGTGTGTGTGTGTGTGTTGAGGGGGCTCAGCGGTGAAATAAATAGGCTGGGACCCCTCAGCTGTTTCCACGAGGTGCTGCTAATTTAGGCGCTCTGACTCTGCTCCTATCAGATGAGCGGCAACCAGGCCAGCAGACTGTACTTTGTTAACTATGAGAAACGGAAGCTGGTACTACCACAAATTTACCAGACACGTTTCATTGTTTAAGACCGCACATAAATAAATAGAAAGAGGTAATGTGAGAGGTGTGTCTGGGATGTATGGGCCGATATGATAGTAAGCTTACTCATTCTTATTCAGGGAAGCTGATGGCTGGGGTTCCATATTTGGTTGATTTATGTTGCAAGCTGTAGAGTCAACTGTATTTTCATCTGATTTAGTGACAGCAGAGATTTATCTTAAGTTTTGGCTTGACATGTAGGTACATAATGTTTTTAAGACCCACGCTTTTGCTTGCTGCACTCAGCTAATATAGTCCAGAAATGGCACACAATTAATGTTTAAAAAACACTATTTGGAATTATCCTGAGGAGTGCTAGTATATTATGAGTCTTTCTTATTAGAGCCTTTGCATAGTAAGAATGCCCTATGTTTGTACAATTCCTGCAAACACTTTATATGTGTATATATGTGGTATTTAATATCGAGTTCTGTACATATGCTGTGTATTTGACTAATCCTGGTTTCATTCAGATTATGTGGACAGTTAATTTCACTGTTTTTCTGTCTCAAGGTGGTGGAACAGGGTATGTTTGTGAAACACTGCAAGGTGGAGGTGTACCTGACGGAGCTGAAGCTCTGTGAAGACAGCAACATGGACAATGTGATCACCAGACGCTTCAGTAAAGCTGACACAATAGGTAGGCCTGAGTCCCTCTGGAGCAACTGTCTTCTTACACTGCTGCTCATACTTGAGATGACTTGGCATTCAGTCAGATTTTGAACTAGGATTTTCACTGCTTTGCTTTTACCCTTTTTTTGATGAAGGCTACTTTTAAAACGTCACTTAACAACAAGTATAATGATTTTGTTCACAAAGTGCAGAGGAGGTGTAGACTTAGAGCGTCTCTCTCACACACACATGCTGTACACACAAAGTAATAAATATGGTTAAATAACTGAGTTATGTCTGAACAAATTAGGTCTGTTGATGAAGAAAGATCCTACTTGTTATCTTACTTTTCACCACTAGGGGGTAACAATGAAAACATACCCAAGCAGCATCGAAGTGCAAGCAGTGCCATCTGATTCTGTGGCGAAGTGTGGCCAAACTAAAAGCTGACGATAGTTTATCTTTTAGCATCGAACTGCGGCCAGAAAATACACGCAGCAAACTAGTTAACAGTCCTGTGACTCCTGTGACATGTTGACCTATTTTACAAACATTTCTTCCCGCCTGTAACACATGAACACGCCTCCCGCCCACAGAAAAAATGTAATTGTTGCAGCAAGCCGTATTTTGCCGCAGCTTGGTCTGTTTTCAGTGTAAGGGTTCTGAAACTGAAACTGAAACCGCACAAACGTCCACAATCTTAACGTCGCTGTACTGTCTGCGGTGTCTTGGTCTCCTTTCCCACGATCTACTTCCATGGTGACCAAGCTCTCATTAAGTTAAGAGCGGGAGCTCTCAGGATGGCTGCAAGAAAAACAGTTGCAGATTCCCTGATGTGGGTTGACCCACAATCTGCAGGTTCCTCGGGGGTGGAGGGTAGAGCAGGTTCGGTTAAGCTTACTAGAAAATATTTCGGGTTCGTGTAGGTGAGTTAAAAAACTGCCAAAGCAGTGTTCCGATTAAGTTATTAATATATAATTAATAACACTGCGTGCAGTAGTGCAACTTTCACCTTCTCCTTTCCTGTCTCTGACTGTCACGCTCTCTCTTTCTCACACACACACACACACACACACACACACACACACACACACACACACACACACACACAGCACCACCGCAACTCTCTGTCCTTATCTCAGTCCTCAGTCCTGACAGTTGTGCTACTAAAATGTATAAAGTCGGTTGTTTGGGAGTTGGGTGGTTCATTAACACACATTTTTGCTGGTCTGGTGTTGCAGATTGGCACTTTTAATGAGTCAGGTGGGTGCGGGTGTTAAAAAACCCTGACCTGCGCATTACTAGTGGGAACATTTTGGTTATCCAGTGGTCAGCAGTGTATTGACTGGTCCTCTTTTTTTTATTAATTTATGTGAAATTAATCCCCCTAAAAGAAATTGAAATGAACCATAGATTTGGTGAATCGTTACACCCTCCCATTCATCACTAATAACCCTACGCACTAATAAGACATTTTAAAAAGTAATAAATCCATAGTTCCTCCTTTCTGGTTTAACGCTAGTTTCAGTGTCTCTTCTCTTTTCATTTTGCAAGTAGGTGTAGGGAAACCTTCTTTTTTTCTTTCTTGATAATATTCATGCTGTGTTGCAGACATGATAGAGAAGGAGATGAGGAAGCTGTTCAGCATCCCTGATGAGAAGGAGACCAGGCTGTGGAACAGGTACATGAGCAACACCTTTGAGCCTCTCAACAAACCTGACAGCACCATTCAAGACGCCGGCCTCTACCAAGGCCAGGTAGGGACTTTTCTAGTTTTACCTGAAAGTGTCACGGCATGAAAACAGTTTGAATATCTCTGCAGGCTTCTTTTCCAGGAGTCAGCCAAAAAAAAAAATGTATATGACAATAAAGCTGTCCAAATATGGCTTGCTATGTAGACAGTTATTATTCCTGAGCTCAGTGAAATATGCTCTAGTTTCAGTCACCCCTTTCAGATAGCATATCCTTATTTGTGCTCTCTGCCAGTCAGCCTTTTTAGGCCACAGCAGAGTGGAGCTTCAGAAAACCCTTTTTTTCTGCTCTGTTTGACTCTGTATCCAATAGGCTGTCATGACCTACAGGGGGCAGTCAAAAGCCCCTTTCACACATACAGTTTATTCCTGAAATGTTCAGGAACATATCCTGTATGAGGTCATGTGTGAATGCGAGCAGGCATCGATATTCAGGGAAATTTGTACTGCCAATTTCCCAGCTCAAGACCTTGTAACATTTTAGGAAAAATGTTAGTATGCCTGTGTTGTGAATGACATAGGTAACGCTGCGGGGACAAGCAAGTGAAGGTTTATGTACATATGAAAGGTGATTTCACGTGGAGCGAGCCAAGCAATCACAAGACTGCTGATGACGTATTTGAAATGCTCTTTTACTGTTACTTTTTAACGTATCAAATGCCTGTTTTTGATTCAAGTAGATCATGAAAAACATTACTTATCTCGCGTACTTGTTGAAAATTAAATACATTACAAGAACATTGGCACTGGATGGGAACAAGCCCCTGCCCGCCAAGTTCCTGAAAATAATTAGAGGCGTCTTCCATCGTGTATACGTGCAACAGGAGTACACGTGGTGTTTGCGTCCTGTGTCTCACCGGCAGACCCAGGAGGCAGTGGGAGAGAGTGCAGATAATAAGTACAAGTAGGTTTATGGTGGTTGCATCCACAAATGTTTCAGTGCCGCCATCTACTGGACTCTCTTTTGCCTCATCTATTCTGGTATTGCCTTTGCATGTGTGAAAAGGCGCAAGATGGGAATGTTCCTGAACGTAGCGCATGTGTGAATAGCAGTGCCAGCGGTGCCTGAAGGGTATACTATATTACCGTATACAGTAGTTAATCAAGAACGTATTTTTTGTGCTCAGTTATTTTCAGTTTCTGTATGAAATCATTTAAACACTGTCGGCATTACTGTGAGAGGTTTCTTGTTTGTTATTCTATTGAAGTTTGAGTCTCTTTACGTTGTGCTCGTCTTTTTCTTTTCCACACTGCTCCTACTGTGTCACAGTTTATCCTCTGGGTAAACAGTTAACATAAACAAGTATTGTAGGTACCAAAAAAAACTGACACAGGGTGGTTAAAGCAACAAATGCAATAAAATCTATGCTGATGGAGAACAGCAAAGCACAATCAGATTTATATGAGAGCAACATACAGTGTATTATTTATATCATCATCTCATTAAGTTGAAGACAACACATTGTGGTAGGAACGTCCTCTAATGAAGTGGTTACAGCTCCGAAACCCACAACATCTGTTCGACGGCTGCCGCGCGAGGCACCCAACCGCTCTTTGTAAGCCTCTTAAACTGTGCACGCACGTCCTGGCATCCACCTGCTAGCCGACTGGAGCCGACACAGTGTCTATACAAGCCTCGATTAATTTAGACACCTGGCCGCAATGAGCCAGCAAGCTTCAGATCCCAGGGCCGTACGTTCACCAGCAGCTGTTCCAGAGGATTGTCGAGCCTCAAACAAATCCTCGCTATTTGAAACAGTGGATAAGATCCATTCGGCTCCCTGTCTTTCCCCAAGAGAAACAGCAGCAACAGGCTGTTGGCTCTACTAGTAGATTTTAGGAAGTCAATGGCAGACCTTCACAGTGTATGGAAACGAATCTGTTGCTTTGGGTCTGTGTATTGAAAATGTATAAAGCAGTTTCATTTACAAGCCAGTTTTTCTACAATGCTGTTTGGCACAGCAGGGGCTAAAGCCGAACTGCTGCAAATGTCTACTCAGCTTGATTCTCTAATAACTTAAGATCCAGGTGTCTGATGACTGAAATCCTTCATTCGGTCAATTAAAAATGACCAAGATCCAAAAAGTGTATCGTAAAAATGTGGCTTTAACCCTTGAACCCTTGAGCGACATCACTTTTCTTGTGCTGCTTTCAGATGCCTTTCACAAGTATGTAAACCTTTGAACCCTGAGCAAATCTGTGTAATTTCTTTGAAAAACATTGGGGAAAAAGGCAGTGAGCAACTTGGTAAGAAATGTCCCACAAATTGCAAAAAATAATAGATTTAGAAAATCATTTTTAAAAAGCTAGGGAAAAAACTTTTTTTTTTTTCAAAATTTATTTATGTATTTATTTTTTATTTTTACTAATTTCCTGGGGTTTTTTGGGTCATTTTTTTCTTTCATTGCCTATTGCCTTCTTCCCATGTTTTGAAAGAAAAAGTCAATTAATAACAGCTCCTGGCAGACAATGCAAAGGGAATATGATGCCACAAATAGGCGACGGCAACCACATGACACAGACTGTGTCCTTGAATTAAAGTACACATTTCTCTAGGTTTAAACATTGTTGGAAATGTTTGAGATAACGTAAGTACACAACTCAAGAAAAATTACATCAGTCTAGTTGTTTTTAGACATTTTAAAGTGGGAAAGTTACACGGTATACCTTAAAGAAAAAAAAAAAAGTCATATCTGTCAGTGCTGCAAAAAACAAATATTTTCATCATCGATTAATCTGTAGATTATTTTCTTGTTTAATTGATAACTTGTTTGGTCTGTAAAATGTCAGAAAATTGTGAGAAATGTCAATTTGTGTTTCCCAGAGTCCAAGATCAGGTCCTTAACTGTCTGTTTCTATCCAGTGCCCAAAGATATTCGATTTACTGTCATAGAGGACTAAAAAAAATCTAAAATATTTCCTTCTTTCTTAAAAAAAATTTACTGGGACTGATTAATCCATTATCAAATTAGTGGGCGGTTAATTTAAAAGTTGGCAACTAAATGATCTCAAGATAAATACAACTCAACACTTTTTTTGCTCAGGATGCACACGACATCTTCAGTTTCAGTAGACAACACGATAGGACGCAAATACTTAAATGTTTTGTGTCTTTAAACTAGTGAAAACAGACGGAGCCCTATTTTCTTTCTACTGTCTCCCACAGGTTCTCGTAATAGAGCAGAAGAATGAGGATGGCACATGGCCCCGAGGCTCCACGGCACCCAAGTGAGTGAACGGCACATCACCTGGCTTATATTTTCTTTGTTGACTGAAGGAAAATGTTACCTCAGAAATAGAATGCAATTTCCAGGCTGTATCCATACACTATTGTTGATTTACCAAAAGATTACACACATAGGCGGTATTATTGAATTGCTAAGGACTTTTTTCACTTGGAGGGGGAAAAAAAGTAATATGATGTGGCACAGCACCAGACTTCGTTGTCTGGGAAACTGTCTGAAGCACCTTTCAATTGCCTCCTCTTTGGAAATCACAAAAATGTAATTGTGTAACCCTTTTTTTTTTTTTTTTTTTTAAGTTTTCCCTGCTATGTCACGACAGCACCTCATCATCTTCAAAAAAATTCTCTCTCTATGACTTTGCCTCTTTTGCTTGACCTTTTGTTGCTCACATATCCCTCCTGTTTATTTTAATTCATCTCAGTTTTATTTTATTGACACTCGCACACCTTTCTGGAACAGCCCCTTATTTTCCCTCTCCTCTAACTCATGATCTATTCTTTATCTTTTGAAGGTCATCTGGTGCTTCCAATCTCTCTGCTTTGCCAAAGATCTCGCCTTCATCTCTCACAAACAATCATAACAGCAGCTTCAACAGCAGGAAGTAAGGCTTAGTAGTGGGGTTGACTAGCTGAGGGGTGGGGTTGGAGGCCAGCAGACAGAGATGGAGTCTGGAGTGTTGCTCAGCACAAACCTTCACATTAAGCTTCGCTGGAATTTCTGATTGAATTGGCCTCCTGTAGAAATTCCTCCAGAAATTCCTGCAGTGACTTCAGCTTGATCTACTTTTCTCATTCAATTTGCACTTTTCCCTAATTCACTCACACTAAATGATCAGTTAACTGTATCCCAGGATGAAGTTTTGTACAGGTCTATCTCTGGCTGTGGTTTGGTGCCTATAGCTATCTTGTGATGATGCAGATTCAGCTGTAAAAGCTGATAGCAGGGAGGGGCTTACAGGGGATTGATCTTTTTAAAAATTTCTCCAGCGACAGCAGTGCTCTCTAGAAATGGCCCACCAGTGCCTCTGGGTGCCTTACTCAGCGTTTAATTATGCTAGTTGATAGTTTGCATCTGATTTTCCTACCTTACAGATTGAAAGCTCTGGCCTGGGCTGCATGATTATGGTTAATGTGATCATTATTGCACCCATTAATGAGTGCCACAAGGTCTTGATTTCACTCCTCCTAAAGTATACCCAGATAACATGATCTACTTTAACAAACTAAATTGTTTTCATATTCAAATTAAGGATCTTCCTAAGTCGGATCGGACCCCACCTTCTCTTAGGCTGTGCTCAGACAGACTTAAGCTGTGAGAGAAAACCGCAGTCCCCCCTTATTTGCCGACACAGAGGCCACCGGCAAAAGAAATGCAGGGTCGTCCGGAAATAAACTTGACCTGGTTGAACACAACCTCCTCCTACTGGGTGTTGTGGTGGCCAATCAAATATGTACAAACGGAGATTCCCAGTAGATAACTATGTGGCATGAATGGCCTATTTCTACTGTTAATCTCAAGACCGCTGCGATGATAAAATAACTGTGCCATGATAACTTTCCAGAGTTGTGATACCTGTTTTGTGCACCTGTGTTTGCATTTGATAAGCATTCAAATTCATGGATTTGTAACCCAGACCTCATCAAAACAGTTGCGGGTCTTACATGATAAACAGGAAGGAAATCCAAAATTTAAATAAACATATATCAACAAGGAAGGAAACCACCTACAGTGGTCAAATCATCCTGGCTCCTTTAACTATTTAGCCACTATAATAAGGCTTTTTAGTATTTCCTTCCTCGTGCTTGGATTTCGTCCCTTTTCATCCTGGTTTCCCCCCCAGTTATCCAAGATCACCCAACATACTTTTCTGATCTACATTTGATTATACAGAGCTACCAGTCGTCTCTTTTTCCTAGTCTCGGATCCTTTTTCATGTCTCATCAGTGACTGAAGCAGTGCGCCCACACCAACGCAGCCCCTTGTGCTGTTCTGACACAGTGCAGGAGTCGGTCTGAGCGCGGCCTTATTAGGGCTGCAGGATATGAAGAAAATATGCGATAACGTTGTTGAATATTTGAGATACATAAAGAGTTATTAAAGTATACTCAGTTCTTGACTCAGACTTGCAGAGTACACGTGCTTTTGGCATACCATCTCTCCTGTGTTCAGAATATTGCCAGATGACTGACGTGCAGTTTCTCTTTGGCATTAGCACTTTCATCTGCACTCATCTCTGCAGGGTAGTTCGGCAACACTAGTCTAATAAACCTCACTCGCACGTGTCCAGTGTCTGACCAGTCAGATGATGCCTAACAGCGAGGGGTGTTTCTGGCCAGAGTTAGCAGCATGGCGCATATCAGACAAAGTAGAGCCTGTAGACAGTAATTTAATACATCGGTACTGTTTTCAAAGTGCAGTATCGCAGTTTTTTGCGATGTTTATAGAGCAAGTTGACATTGCGATGACGATAAAAAATGATATAGCTCTTATTGTGTATTTAATCACGTCTTTCGAATGATTAAACATCTGCAGCCTTTAACAGACTTTGCACAGAACCTTTGCAACTGTTTGTTAACTTTAAAATCAATATATCTTTTTTTTCAGTTCAAAATGTTTTCTGATCCTTTATGTTTTTACTTCGATCACTTTCCAAAGACGGCTTCCACAAGTCTAACTGCCTATATCTCCATCTTTACTCTCGTTTCGGTTTCACTATGCGCATTACACACTCATTGGTCTTTAAAGCTAATTTTTAAAACTTAGTTTTCCCCGAATCATTCTCATACGTGTGGAAGCCCATTTCTGGCAGTGTGATGGGGGAAAAAAAGTCATTATCATGTGAGTCATTATAATGACGGACTTTCTGAGATTAATTAGTTACTATCTCAAAGTAATGAGTTAGTGTCTCAAAATTATTTGGAAACTTTCTCAAAAAAAATGAGAAACTTTTCGCAGAAATTATACTTAGTATCTCAAAATAATGACAGATAATACCATGTCTGAGAGGGTTTCCCATTATTTTAAGACAAATATGTCATTATTTTTTTTAAAAAGGCTCTTTTTATAATGACTTACAGGATTTTTTTTCACTACATTGGCAGAAACAGGCTTCCCTAAGCATGTAACTGTGTGCAATGAAAGCTGATGTACAAAATCAGGAGAACAAATAAAGTATGTTATTGTTAATCATTCAAAAAAGAAAATCACAGTGTATCCTTAATCATGCAGCTCAAGTGCCAGCCCTTATTTTCTGAAGCATTAGTGTTCTTTACCATCTTAACATAACAAGCAGATTAGATGGTTAGATCACAGAAACATCCCGATGTCAATCAGTCAGTCTAGATTTCTTGCTATGCCAAAAATGAAGTGCAGCTCATGTTTTCTTTCACTTTCTGTTTCCCAAAAATGCCACTGAAGCCTAGATTAAGATTTGCTGCTAAAGCACTGGGACCCAGAGGCTCTCTCAGCCCTCTGCTAGAGAGCACTGCTCGACTGTGGGTGGAGCTTTCGCCTCTGCTGTCTTAGTAGACTTTACTGTCCCCTCCTTCCACCTTCTGTGTGTGATTTACTGCATGCTGGAGTGTGTCTGTGTGTGTGTGCGTTATAGATAAAGACACTCTGCATTGTATTCTTTCGATACTGTTGGAATGCAGAAATAATAGCCACAAGCTTGGCCACCCTCGAAAATCAATATTGATAAAGAAGGAGGGTGTTGAGGTGAACTGAGTCTGTCCTTCCTCCACTCACCAGCTGAAAAGAAAACCTCTCTAACTATTTTTCAGTACACTGCCTTGTACTTCCATTTTGGGAGCATTGTTACACATCATTTCATAGCTCTGCTTTATATTGTTTGATAGCAGCAGCATCTTTTCCCGCACAGTGCTGGTGGATTGTGGAAATGCACAGAGTGGGTGACTTGGGGAAATTGGATCTTCAGTCCCAGCAGCTCTCCTGTCCCTGATTCACTGTAGTGCCAGAGCTGTCGTTTCCTCTGAATTATGCATGGGGCCTCTTATTTTTTTTTCATATGAAGTGTTCCCGCATTACATAACACTTGTCTTTTTGATTTTGCGGTTTTGGCCCTGGTCGGTTCAGCCTCAGTAGCGACGCTCTGTAACAGCAGTAAGTTTCACCGTCTTACGAGGCGGTGTCCCCTGATTTTGGCAGCCACTTCTCTCGCTCTCTCTCCTCGAGTCTCTGGGTCTCTTTACCTCTCCTCTCCCCTGAGCTCATTGCGATGCACACGTTCTGCAGTCTAAGTGACCTTCAGAATACATTTCATCTGCTCCTGTTCCCCTCATCGCCTGCCTGCACACACACACACACGCACACACACACACGCTGGCCCCTGTGATGAAACCAGCCGTTTTTTTTCTCAGTTTATTTATTTAGACCCTCCCCTTTTAAAAGCTCTCATACAGACAGCCGTGGCATTTTAAAGAGGATGAAAGAGGGAGTGTCAAAGTGTGTGTTTGAAGGGTGCTAACAATGTCATAGGGTGTTATTTAACAGGGAGAGGGGGGAGAATGAGAGCACAGTTTGTGTGTTAGTGTGCCGAGACGAGAGAGAACGTGATATAATGTGTGCAAGAGTGTAAGAAAAGGGGATAAATGGTGTGTCGGCATGAGTGTTTGTGTTAATGTGTGTTTATGTGCGTTAGAGAGAGGGGGTAGAGAGATACTAAGAGAGACAGGCCTGTGAATACTGCAGCCTCAGCTGGATGCAGTGGATCAGCTGCTCCCTCCATCCCCATCTCATTTCTCTTCTGTCAACCCCCCCACCCCCGCCCCTCCCCCTATTCTCTCTGCCTCTCCCTCCCTCCATCCCTCCCTCCCTCCTCTCTCTCTCTCTCTCTGTGCACCTCTAGCTTCGGTAGCAGTAGTCTTGAGCATCCTTGCTGCTGCTGATGCTGCTATAAATATCTGCTGGTAGCCGTAGAGCGGCAGAGAGCAGCAGGCAGGCCAGAGGGAGGAGCAGAAGACCAGAGGACAGGACAGGACAGCACAGGACAGGGGGAAGGGATCTGAGGCAGAGAGGATAACAAGATGACAGGCGGTCGAGCTCGAAAAAGAAGAAGGGGGGAGAAGAGAGGAGGGGAGCTGCTTAGTTAGCTCTAAGAAAGAGGAAGAGTGTGTGTTTTTGTGTAGTAATACATTCTGTGGCCTGTGCTGGACTTGGAAGTCAAATTCAGGCCTAAACTTGGTTCGGACGATATCCAAACAAACAGCTGCCGGACCTGCACTGGCTTGAGCTGAGTTAACGTCAGGACTCAACAGTGGAGACAGGAGCTGGACTTTCTGTCCCGGGCCTCTGAAAACAAGGCTTTGCATGCGCCGGACCTCAACCGAACCCCATCGAAACCCCATCAAGGCTGCCGGTCATTCAGTTTCGCGCGGACATGCGGGCCGGCATGGGCCGGGGCGGGGCTGAGATGTCATGCTCCTGTGTTGCTGGTGGTGCCTGAGGCCCGAGGCGGTGGAGCTGGATAGCAGGAGGGTGGACCACCGCGTGCTGAACTGCGAGGCCAGTGCCTCCACCGCCATCACAGCTGTTTCCCTTGACCAGTGGGAGCCAGAAACGACCAACACTGCCCTGCAGCCCTCGCAGAGGTCTGCTGATTGCTGCAGTTAGAGCGGCCTAGCTTTAAGCTCTCTCTGACTGTTTAGGAAGCCTGAGAGTGTCTTTTTGGGGTGGTTCATAGGTTTAGATTGTAGTTTGGTCTTTGATTGAGGAGGAAATAGTTGAAACTGAAGCTGTATATTTGCCAGCGGGTATTTTTAATGTATTGTTGTGTGTATTAACAGCTTTATCTGGATAAAAACAGTATATACTCGTTTAACTTAACAAAGATGTCGCAGTATTACATTTATGTGCACAATAGGATGTCTGTGACCTTTTCTGTGCTTGTAGCAGCTTGGCAAACGCTATCCAACCCTGTATAACGTGCCCGTTTGTGCTTTTGTATGTTTATTGCACAGTGTGAAGAATTCGAGCTATAGTCTACCGTCCTACCACCCCTACAGCAACAGCTATGACTACTCAGACCAGGGCAGGCAGAGTGAGCGCTCGGGCCTCTGTGGGCTCTCCAACCTGGGCAATACCTGCTTCATGAACTCTGCTGTGCAGGTAAGGGCATGCCATCGGGGGACTTTTCACAGTCTAGGAAACTATGGGAAGTTATTAATATTCTTTCCACGTCTACTTAAAAGTTTGTTCATGAAGTACAGAAGAGTCGATATTAATTAATTATATAAGGAGTATTGGAGCTGTTTGCAGTGGCCCATACTTGGACACTTTGCAATGTTTTTTTTTTCTTTAATTTGTCACCAATTTGGATATGTGCATATTTTAACAGTTATTTGGGAAAACTGACAGTCATGGCATGGAAGTTCGAAATGCAGACCTTGTGAAGAACCTAAATCCATCCTTTTCTGATTATCGTCCTCTCTCTCTTTTGCGCCCCCACAGTGTTTAAGCAATATCCCTCCACTGACGGAGTATTTCCTCAAAGACAAGTACACGGACGAGCTGAATGAGGACAACCCGCTGGGCATGAAGGGGGAGATTGCCAGGGCCTACGCCGAGCTTATCAAGCAGCTGTGGTCGGGCAAATACAGCTACGTCACCCCAAGGCCTTTCAAGGTGACTACCTGGGAAAACTTTGGCAGGAAAGATTGTAAAATCATCTAAGCACTTTTGTCTGTTGGGTTCCTACCAAAACAGTGCACTGTTAATACATTTCTTTATAAAGGAGGATCTGTAAAAGAACTATCCTTGTGTCACCCACAGTAAGGTAATTGGAGCATGAAGCAAATCTATCATTATTTCTCTGAAATATTCAAGCACACAAATAGGAAAGGAGCAGACCAAGAATGGCTTAACACACCAGTGTAACAGCCTGGTGAGTGAAGGGTTGCAAAGTGCAGGTATCATCAGTTTGAATCTGAAGTCTGAAGGGGATCTATTATGCTCATTTCCAGGTTCATACTTATATTTTGGGTTTCTAGAAGAACATGTTAACATGCTTTAACGGTAAAAAAAAACCCCACTTTATTTTCCTCATACTGTCTGTGCTGGAACACCTGTATTCACTCTCTGCTGTTGGACTCTTTTACAGTGCCTGTTCAAGGCAGCAATATTGTGCCGTTATGCCGCCTAGCCGTTCTGTATATAAGGTACAGTCGTGAATTGGGGGACAGAGTTGTCTCGCCTCTGAGCAGGGAATGGAGATTGTAACAGTGCTGAAGTTATGTCTCTGTAAATGGGACAGCCAGCAGGACAGGATCACGGGCCGGCACAGGGTGTGCCGTTTTGACGTGTTATGTGTGCGACCCACCTCGGCAGATTTAAAAAGTAGCTCATGGCAGTTAGCGACCAACTTAAAGAAGAAGAACAACGGCTGAAAATGTGCACCTTGGGAAAACAGTGAGGTCCTGGAGCTCCTTATCCTCCAAGAAGAAGAAGATGTCATTGTTATTGTTTATAAAGCACTGCCAACGCTTGTCATATATGTCACACAAGAGGCCAACGCAGTTGTCTTACATGTCACGCCTCTTACATGTCATGATTCTGCAGTGCTGGGATGCAGTCCAAAATTACACACAGGAGTGGAATGATGCCACTATTGTTTGGTTCTGTGTGAAAATGCAAAGGCGGCATGAAGAAGGGACTTTGTAGTGGCCCTATAGTGCGATCTCTGCGTAAAAAGGGCTTTAAACACTCTTTAAGGCCCCTTCCATGAAAGCCCAGTGTGCTCTGATTGGTCAGCGTTTCCAGGGCTTCCATATCTCTGTGGGCCCACAGCGTTACCACGCTGGTGTACACCTACGGTGTGCTAAATACGTGGAGTCTGTACACCGTAGCCGACAGATGCACTGGATCCGCTGCAAAATTCAAGCAAGGAGAGCAGCGCAGACATAACAATGACCACAGGGCTCATACAAACACAAACAAGTCAAGGAAGATTGATAAGACTGAGAACTGAAGAATATCATTCAGACTGGCAGACTGTTAATGCAGGCAATTATTTGTCAATTAGTAAAGCTACCATTGCTTTTGCCTTGTAGGCCAACATTTTTGTTTGTTTTGTCAGCCGACTGTTGCATGATTGTTGCCACTGACACATACCCAATTTAAACAGCTTTCTCAGCCCTCCTGTTACGTATAAAGCGGTGCACCGGCGCACTGACATGAAGCTGTCTCTCTGCACTGTCATAGCAGCCCAGGAATGATTGTAACTGAGTTTAGCGACACTTTTTATTGTGAAAAATTGCTAATAAAAGCTTCTCAACCAAAACCTTCACAACCAGACTTATTCCAGCAGGAAGATGATCTGTAATTGGGGAGAAACCAAGTTTACATGTTTGATGATGTTCGCATAGATCGCAGTGTATGTAATGTAAACATTTGCAGTATTGTGCTTGGAGCAGATGAGCATATAAAGAAGTCTGTCACAAACTGACATCATCTTAAAGCCAAAGGAGAAAAAAAGTTGGAAAAGGACTTGTCAGAACAGTCTGAAGCCTGAGGATTTTGCTCACAGGGATTACATTTACTTATGTTAATCTCATTATGTCAAAATTTTACCAGTTTACTATGAACATGCGACTTTGTAACGGAAAATAAGGAAAAGCATAGTAGGTCCCCTGAAATTGATGGCCATTTAAAGTAATCTAAGTAAGTTTGTTTTATCAATTTCTAATACTGGGAAAGAAAGTGTCCTAATTTTTATTTTTTCTGTTGTTTTTGTGCCTTCCCCATGTCATTTTTTTTCATGTGTTTTTGTGCCCTCCAGACCCAGGTGGGCCGCTTCGCCCCACAGTTTTCGGGCTACCAACAGCAGGACTCTCATGAGCTGCTAGCCTTTCTCCTGGACGGCCTTCACGAAGACTTGAACCGCATTAGGAAGAAGCCCTACATTCAGCTCAAGGACGCTAATGGCAGGCCTGATAAGGTGAAATAATAATGGCTCTGAAAATGTGTTTAATTATCTCTTGGTGTTAAAAGTGTATGTAGCTGGCCAGTGTTGCAGTTGCTAATGTCTTTTCAGTGTTAAATTTTATATAGATTTGTGTTTATATTTTAACATTTTTAGATTTTACATGCTTTTGTAATAGCTAGTGTATGTTTTGCTGTTAATCTCAGGTGGTGGCGGAGGAGGCATGGGAGAACCACATCAAGAGAAATGACTCCATCATCGTGGACATCTTCCACGGCCTTTTCAAGTCCACCCTGGTGTGTCCTGTGTGCTCTAAGGTCTCCGTGACCTTCGATCCTTTCTGCTACTTGACCCTGCCCCTACCCATGAAGAAGGAGCGGACACTAGAGGTCTATCTGGTCAGACTGGACCCGCTGGCCAAACCCACACAGGTAACACGCAGAGCCCGGGAAAGCACCTGAACGCACCATGTGAAGTACCCTGGCATTATGATCTCATGTGATGTGTTTCCATTTCAGTACAAGCTGACAGTGCCAAAGGTTGGCTACATCTCTGACCTGTGTACCTCCCTCTCCAACCTGTCTGGAGTGCCTGCTGAGAAGGTATAAACATCACAGTCAGCTCTGCTCTGGGCAGTAATGATGCTGACATCTCCTCAGACAGAACAGACCAAAATAGTCTGTTCCCTTCTAAACTGTCCCTGACCACCCAGCCTCAGCAGCTAGTGGGGGAAAATGTCGTATCCTGTTCCTCTTCATCTGTCCAAACATCTGCTATATCAGTGTAATAAATACCATCAGGAATTGGTCATACATCAGTTTAATCAGCCCTACATTTCCAGGAGTCTTCTGACTACTTTCTCTTATCCCCCAGATGATTGTAACTGACATTTACAACCACCGTTTCCATCGGATCTTCGCCACCAACGAGAACCTCAGCAGCATCATGGAGAGAGATGATATCTATGTGTGAGTGTCGCACTTGGCTGACAGGCAAACTCTGTTATCTAAAATTTGAAACAGCATTATCTAAATTCTGACTAAATCTAAGTTTCCAGCCACATAACAAACAGATTTTAGCCAAATGCGGGTGTAATTTAACAGATTTAACATTTAATCTCCTATAAAACAGCTTCACTTCTGATTAGTGTAAAATGTCCTCGTAAAATCTATCGACTGTTTTGAATTTACTACTTACAGTACTGGAGGCTTCAAAGATTTAAAGCATAGAATCGTTGGCTGTACACCAATTTAAATCGCTTTATTTGCCAAGGACATAAATATGCATGAATGAGGATTTCTTTTCTCGATCTTATCCAGTGTGACTTTAAAACTGACCACACTTCTCTTACAGATTTGAGTTGGCGGTGAACAGGATGGAGGACACAGACCACGTAGTGATCCCGGTGCACCTGAGGGAGAAGTACAAACAATCGGGCTACAACCACACCAGCACGCCGCTGTTCGGACAGCCCTTCCTCCTCGCCGTTCCCAGAACCCTTAGTGAAGACAAACTCTACAACATGCTGCTCCTGCGCCTCTGGTACCTTCATTTGTCTCTTTGTCTGATAGTATAGCAATTGTTGAAGATTGATTCGAGCCTGATGCTTGTCACCTTTGATGCTCGCTGATAAATCTGCCCTGTCTACAAGCCACTTTGGCAGACAATCAAGAAGCAATTAGAACAACTGTAGAGGTCATGGTGCTTGTTAAAAAAAAGTAAAAGCAGACAAGTCATTTTTAAAAATCAAAGGTGTCTGTAAGTGAAACTGGTTTTGTGTTTGCAGCCGGTTTGTGCGATCTTCAGTAGAGGAGGATGAAGAGGACTGTGAAGAGACACACCCATCCAAACAACACACTGTCAATGGTAACGCCACTAATGGACTGCTGGAGGAGGGGTCGCCGAGTGAGTGCACTAACACGCACACTCAGGCTACAATCAGATACTTAACCTGTAAAAGTCTTGACCTTTTCAAATGTCTTCCTGTGTTTAGGCTATATAACATTTAGGGGTGTAAATCACCAGTTTCGTCATGATACGATATTACATCAATTCTTTGGGCAACGATAAGATATTTGCCGTTATCACAAAGTGTGCCATGATATGATTTCGGTAAGAATTAACTCAGGGGGCTGCAATTGATACGAGACAATGTCGTTTATCCATTTAACACAATTGGTCACAGAAGAAGCTGCCACCCTTTTCTTATTTTCCTTTTTTTGTTATTTGTGTTTGCAAATTTTGCATTGTAAATAATAGTAACCGGTTAGTGCAGTAAAGTTTACTTTAAACTGACTTCAGTTGCACACAAAAAACAAGTTAACAACAAGCACATTTAACAGAAGTAGAAACTTCAGCTAATTGATAACTGTCAAGGTTTGTTGTTTTTGCTAGTGCTTTTACATTTGCATGAATTAGTCTAGCAGCTAGTGGACTTTTCCTTTACTCATAACTTAACAAACTGCATGTGTTACTTCTGCTTTTTCTTGCTAACTGCAAGTTTAAGTCACTGCATCTCCTGACAGAACAGCACGGTTGAATTTAAGCGTGTTTGCATGTTACGTCAGCCTAACATTGTTGTATCAGAGGAGCTAATGTTGCCGTAGGGATAACAACAAGTTAGCAGAGTGAACTGTCCGACCAGGTTTGTCGTGTTTATTTTATCTTGACACATTGTCCTTTCTCTGAAATCCAAAATATTTCCACCTGCTGATTTATTCCTGAGAGGGGAGTAAATATCCTTATCGTCTTTTTCTTGGCTGCTCGCCATTTTATCTGCCTGGCGCTATCACCGTTTGACAGTGACAGAGACCTGCCATGGGAATATCAAAATAAAGGTGTATCTTAAAGATGCTGAGATGGATCAGTGGTTTCACTTTGCATTAGTGATATTGGGTTGTTGACTGAGGGCAGCTGTGGCCCAGCAGGTGGAGCGGGTCATCCACAAATCCAGAGATTGGCAGTTTGATCCCTGGCTCCTCCGGTCCACATGCTGAAATATCCTTTGGCGAGATACTGAACCCCAAATTGCTTCTTGTAGCATTGCATCGGCCACCAGTCTATCAGTGTGTGTGTGTGTGTGAATGGAATGTTGCATGTAGTAAAAAATGCTCTGAGTGGTTGGAAGACTAGAAAGGTGCAGTATAAATGCAAGTCCACTTAGCATTACCATTTGAGTCGATCAGATCAGTGGATCGTACACTCCTAATACGATCTGCTATTTCAAGTCATTATGCTTTCTGTCCTCCCTCAGGTGAGATGGAGACCGACGAGCAGGACGACGAGTCCAGTCAGGATCAGGAGCTGCCCTCAGAAAATGACAACAGCCAGTCAGAGGACTCAGTGGGCGGGGACAACGAGCTGGAGAACGGTGTGGTCGGTCCACAGAACTCTACTAAAGGCCAGCAGACGGCTGGGCACAACAGAAAGAGACTTTTTACATTCCAGTTCAATAACATGGGAAAAACGGACTTCTCCCTCATCAAGGAGGACACCAGGCAGATCCGCTTCGACGAGGGACACCTCCGACTCAGTGGTAGGAACACGGTGCAGCAGGGAATAAATGAAGAATCCATTTTGGGAGGAAAATCAGTCCTCACATCATGTCCTCCAATTCAAACTTTAAACAGAATATAAACAGATCATTTTGTAAGCACCAAGATAAATGAGCCTCTAGATTCATGGAAATAACTAACTGTGAGCGATGATGATAGTAAAACTGAAGATGACTCATCTGATTTGTGTATCTACATTCTGTCCACTTTTTGTTTCACAGACCGCTCTTATCTCTCCTTGGACTGGGAACCAGAGATGAAGAAGAAGTACTTTGACGAGACCGTCGTCGAGGTAAAGCCAATATCAGAGGATGCTCTCTAATACAGATATCCAACTTTTACACTTTCAATGCAGCCGGAGCAGCTGGTGCACTTTTTAGTATGCATACCATGTGGCCGAGAACAAATGCAGTCTGCCATCCTGTTACAAAATATGGCAATGTGACCCAGACAGGAGCAGCAGGAAGTCCTGGTAACAAGCACAACTGTTTTGTAATCAAAAGGTTACCGATTCAATGCCTGCAACAGCCACCGCATCCTTAAAAAAAAGGTGTTAACCCTCCACCTTACTCCTCACAAGACAGAATGAATAAGCTGTTTGTGGCGAAAATGAAAATGCTGCACTGCTCTCTGTTTTGCCTCGTAGATTTTAATAACATCAGTTTAATAACTAAATATTTGTTATTTATCCATGCAGCAAACCTGCCCTGTAAAAATGGTTTTAATTTAAGTGAATTAGCAAGAGACTCTATTAAGGTTGCCTTAAGAAACTTTATTAGTCCATATTTTAACTTGTGGAAAAGTATTGCGAGTGCACAGAACTCATATAAGGCCACTTTAAAGTAAAGTGTTCCCTGCTTTGTTCTATTTTGTGACAGCGATGTAATCCATGTCCAGTGACACACGACAATTTGATGAGATGTGTTTTGTAACAGCTGTATGTTTGTGTGTGTGTGACTGAGAGCAGGACTTTGACAAGCATGAGAGCATGGAGTACAAGCCCCAGAAGAAGGCTTTCTTCAAGCTGAAGGACTGCATCGAGCTTTTTACCACCAAGGAAAAACTAGGAGCAGAGGACCCATGGTGAGAAACACATTCGAAACAAGTTACAAGCAGGAGGGGAAGCAATCTATCAGCTGAATGCCGCAACGTGTAAGGTCAGCTGCGTTTGCTAACATGGAATGCTGTCTCGTAGGTACTGTCCAAACTGCAAGCAGCACCAGCAGGCCACTAAGAAGCTGGACCTGTGGTCTCTGCCGCCTGTGCTGGTGGTCCATCTGAAACGCTTCTCCTACAGTCGTTACATGAGGGATAAACTAGACTCGCTTGTTGATTTCCCACTCAGGTACACACACACGCACACGCACACACACACAGAGCAATAAATCACTGCAGCAGAACACTGCATTTTCAGCAGTTTATTCATTGTCGTTACTTCATCCACATCCAGTATATGCAGAGCCACAGTACAGTATATACATATGGATGAATACCCTGCTGCACATTAAGGGTTTAATTACAAACACATGTCGTGGTTTACTTCAGTAAAATAAGCTCCATTCGAACGGTTTCAAATCTTTCTGCCTGTGTGTGTTGTTGTCATTACGTGGCACACGACGACTTATAGTCCACTATGTAATGTGTTTATATGATGTGTTTCCTGCAGAGACCTGGACATGTCTGAGTTCCTGATCAACCCCAATGCTGGGCCCTGTCGCTATGACCTCATTGCTGTGTCCAACCACTATGGCGGGATGGGTGGAGGCCACTGTAAGATTCACAACACACTTTACTGAGCGATGTTCATCTTCCTTTTGTTTATTATAGCTACGTGTCACTTTATGCATCAACACTTTGCAGCGTAATCAAGTATAGTATATATATATTTAAATTTTATGGTGATTGCAGCAGGCTTACAAGAGTGATGTAGACATCAGTCATGACTGCTATACTGTATGTGAAGGGCCATCCACACCAAGAATGAAAGCAATAATAATAAATATAAGTATGTCGTTTTAAAATTTGTTCTTCTAACTCAGCTGGATGGAGTCCACACCACAGCTGTAACGACAAAGACAGTGGCAATCAATGTTGTTGGGATCACTTTCAGAGCAATTTGATGAACAACAGACACACTGACAGCCAGTCAAATCCATCCAAATTTACAGGGCATCACGATCAACATGGCAGATGACACTGTGCCATCAATTAGCTTAATATCGGGAACATTTTTCTACAAAATAATGTTGCAGGAATGCTTATAATATTGGTTACTAACTGTAGCATACTTATTTTATGTGAACTGATTGATGGCATTTAGGAAATACTTTGTAGATGGTCTATTCCATGCTTATGAAATTGGCGGCCCAAGGGTAAATACGGCCCAGAAGTAACCTCTGATTGGCACAGCATTCATAAATCTAATGTACCAGTTTGACTGAAATATGTGTCAACGTTTTTTCATGTGACGCAGTTCTCACTGTGCGCTTTTGAAAAAATCTGGGCTGCAGTTGAATAGTTAAAAAATACGTCCTATGTCTTTTCCTAAAAACTTTCCTGACCTTGATGGAAAATGCCATGAGGTGAGGAGTGTGTGTAGTGTGTTTTTGGATACTGTTATTGCTGCTTGTGATCTGTATCTTCATAACTCTTTTTTAAATTCTGTTTCTGATGATGATGTGCCTGTTTCTGGTGATGTGCCTGGGGCAGATATTTGATTGTCACTTCTTTTATGTCAAAAGTGAAATGATAAACATTGCTTTTTTATTTTATTACATTCATTTGCATCTGTTTAAAAATTGTCATTAAGGAAAGCTAAACACAAAGGTTTTAATGAGGATGCTTAAAATGTCTGGCCCATCTACGCTCCCTGGTTTTATAATCCATCCATCCATTTTCTAACTGCTTATCCTCTTGAGGTTGCATTCACACCTTTGGCCAATTTAGAGTCATCAGTTAACCTATCTCCAATCTGCATGTCTTTGGACTGTGGGAGGAAGCTGGAGTTGACATGCTGACATGGGGAGAACATGCAAACTCCGCATAGATCGAACCAGGAACCCTCTTGCGACAGTGCAACCACCACACTGCAGTGCCGCCCGTTTTATAATCCAGTCCAGTTGAATTTCAAAGTGAATAGCTCTGGTCTACTCTAATCACTGTCTTGGTCACTGTTGTACACAACTTATTAAACATGTATATAAGGTAATACCTGATACGTATTGCCGTGGAGTCTTTGGAGTTTGTTTTGTCCCTGCTGATGTCCTCTGTGACAATTGCCAGGATACCATCCAATTGATGTTGACTCATACAAAGTATGAATAAAATTGGTCTTAAGAAAGACGACAACTCTGAAAACAGAGTGCAGGATTCTCCAAATTGCTCTAGTCTCTGAAGAATTTTGCGTACCCATATTCTTCTGGATTTATTTTTGTTTTTCTGCCCACTGTAACAGGTCATCAGTATCAGTTTTCCTAAGCTGTCGACACAGAGCGCAGTTTACAGAGCATTATCGTTCATCATTGTGGATGCTCACATCGTTATTGTCATAGTTATTATTGTTATAGTTATCGTTATTGGTGTGGATGGCCCCTAAGTCTTAAGCTCACTACCAGCTCTGTAACAAAATGCAGATATATAAATGAAGACACAGTGACCAAAATGCACTGAATTGAAATTTGGAATTGAAAATGCTGTAGCTCTAAGTACATGACATAACAATGTGCACATATCAAAGTGTTTTTTAACACAAACAGCATGAGTACAGAGCGGTGCACATGTAAACCTGTGTAATACCCTATCCCTGTCTTTTAATCTCGTCCTGCTCAGACACGGCATACGCCAAGAACAAAGACGACGGGAAGTGGTACAACTTTGATGACAGCAGCGTGTCTCCTGCCAGTGAAGATCAAATAGTGGTGAGTGTCCTCATTTGGAAAAGCCAGGCCAACAGTCCTACTGTATATTCATCAAAGGCAGTTTTGCTGGACACAAACTAGAACGGATCATTTCATCAAAGTAATGTACTTCTAATGTTGTCACTAATTGGGATTAATTATTACATTGCTGATTTCTCAAAGACACCCGACTGCGCTGATACTCCCACAAGAACACTAATAACGACCTGAGGACTCTTTTTTTTTTTTAATCTGGGGTTGTGGGTATTTTGCTGCTGTTATTGCTCTCGGACAGTTCTTGATATACAGTAATTGGTACATATAAACAACTCAGTGATTCAAAGAAGAGAGGCCACACTCAAACAATGCGGAGTCTCATTAAGATGTGTCGACTGTGGGGAGAGCTGAGAAAATTTGAAAAGGCTTTAACACATCACTACCCGCTGACGATTCCACTAGACATACAGCTACTAAGAAGATTAGTTTGTCAGGTTCACACAGCACAATGCTCTCAATGACTTGTTGGTAGGGCTGCAGTGTATGAGGAAAATATATCACACTGAATATCACAATAACAATATTAACTTGTGATAAATAAAGAGATATTAAAGTGTACTCAGTTCAGCTTTCTGCTGCTTTAAGTATAAAAATACAAGAAATTGCTTATTGAATAATAAATGAAAGTAAATGATTTTCTACTCTTTTAACTAACTCAAACAAATCGCTCGAATTGATTTAAAAAAAAAAAGTATATTTTGCAGTCCTACTTGTAGGTAACGAACTTCTTTTGCTGTTATGAGGAAAAAATTGAGGAAAAAATGTATGAAAAACGCAGAATTTGGGTATAAATAATGTTCACTTTCTTGTAACTGTTGAATTATACATTACTGAAATCATTGTAAATACTCTGATCGTCATCAATTTTAAGGGTAAGGCATGTGATATTATATTTGTTATTGTACAAAAACAAATCCAATGAAAAACACAAAGCTAACAATCTGTACATTCCAATACCCATACTAATATACTGCTTAGTATGCCAGAAAGAGATGTACTATGTCCCAATACATAGCTTAGTATGTCAGCAGCAGTATGCCAAGAACAACAGGATGTTCTGCTGCATCTGCTCTGATTTTGTAGTATGCAAGCCAGCATGCTTTTCTGGCAACTCTGACCCACAGTCTTCTGTGCAGTGGACAATATGTCACATCGACTGAGCTGCAAGCAGATGACAGCGCATTACAGCAACTGGCCACCGGTCGAATACTAATAATAAAAATTTGAATTGTTTAGTGAACAAATGACATAACTATTATTTGAGAATGACAGAGAAAGGCATAGCCCATGTAATTTTACTGTTTATAATATAATATGTTAGAATCTACAATTTGTGCGGATGTTATTTAAAACTTTTGACTATATACATTGCAAAGTAACAACAGTACTTTGGGTTAAAGTATATCTCTGGCAAACTCAGCGAATGGCATTCTGCTTCTCCTCCAAGATAACAGATTTGTGAACAAGATGGTCAAGGTTCAGGGCGCAAGAAGTAATATATCTGGATTGTGTGCATACTGAATGCAGCAGTACGTTCTTTGTAAGGAAAGCTGCAGTACCTACTAAAAGTAAAAAAAAAGGAAAGCGTATGGGATTCAGAACGCACATGAGTGTGGCTCTCAGTTTGTTGTTATTTGTTACCATGTCAGACGAAAATCTTCAAAAACAGTTCATGAACATATTTATAATTCTTTTATGCCTCCGTGCCGGTGACAGCTGTGGCTGGAGGGATTATGTTTTCTGGGTTGTCCGTCTGTCCCATTCTCATGAACGTTGATTCTTAAGAACGCCTTGAAGGAACTTTTTCAGATTTGGCACAACTGTCCAGTTAGACGTAAGGATAAACTGATAAGATTTCGGTCGTCAAAAGTCAAGGTCACTGTGACCTTGCATCCATCTCATTCTTTTGAACATGATATCTTAAAAACACCTTGAGGAAACTTCTTTAAATGTGGCACAAACGTCCACCTGGACTCAAGGATGAACTGATTAGAATGTGGTGGTCGAAGGTCACTGTGACCTTGTGTCTGTCCCATTCTCGTTAATGCAATATCTCAAGAACACCTTGAGGATTTTTTTTCAAATTTGGCACAGCTGTCCCATCAGAGTCAAGGATGAACTGATTAGAATTTATTGGTCAAAGGTCAAGGTCATTGTGACCTTGCATCTGTGTCATTCTCATGAATGCAATATCTCAAGAACACCTTGAGGGAATTTCCTCCAATTTGGCACAAACATCCACTTTGACTCAAGGATAAACTGAGTAGAATTTGGTGGTCAAAGGTCACTGTGACCTTGCGTGTGTGCCATTCTCATGAATGCAGTATCTCAAGACCACTTGGAGGGAATTTCCTCAAATTTGGCACAAACATCTACTTGGACTCAGCGATGAACTGCTTAGAATTTGGTGGTTTAAGGTCAGGGTCACTGTGGCCTCACAAAACTTCTTAAATTTTGCAAAACAGCTTGAATTCATACACTATTTATCACAAAATTGCACAGAAATATTTGATAGGATAAAATGATGAAATGATGACATTTTATGTCTAAAAGGTCAACTTCACTGTGACATCATAATCTTCTGGAAAGTACTTATCCAGCCATTACTCAGTATTGGAAGCATTTGGTGAGATGCTGAATTAGTGACACCAATCTCGGGTGTCCAAACTAAGCTGATTGTATAGATCTGCTGTGCTGCCAGGAGGAAGATGTGTGTGAAGCATCTGTGTTTTCAGACATGAATATAAACTGTAACTGCAACATGACTGGTGCACTGAGGCATACAATTGTAAGGTGGTATTTATATTTTTTTTCCTGAAACACATAGATAGGAATAGTGTGTTTGTTTGAGACTTTTTTTATTATGCAAAACCCACATTTGGTGCTGTAGTAAAGAGGAAGAGAAGATGTTACACAGTGCAACAGTGTGTCATCTATGTGTTTTAATCATTTCTGGACAACAATGGAGCTGTAAGGCACACAGGATTAAATAGTTTCCATCTTTTAATGGTAATTATTGGCGATATGAAAAAGAATATCAGCAGAAGAATCTAACTTTTCATAGAAAAACAGATGAACCAATTAGAATTTATGGGGAGTTCCTACAGTAGGTTTGTCTGGGGGAAAAAAGCATTCGCAAACACAAAGTCCTTGGGGTAGGCTGTAATTAACGCAGCATCCTGTTGACTCATTATCAAAGGATTTAAAAATTGCAGGCTCATGTTATTAGAAGTTCTAATGTTTGAAAGTGTTGACGCAGGTTAAAAAGGAATTCTACATAAAAACAAAGCCACAGCAGTGAGTTGTTTCCTGTAGCTGATAACTTTGTTCATTGTCGTCTGTCTTTCAGTCTAAAGCAGGCTACGTGCTGTTCTACCAGCGCCAGGACACCGTGAAAGGCACCGGCTACTTCGCTCTCGACCGTGAGGAAGAGGAGGAGGATGAGGAGGAGGAGGAGGGAGAAGACGAGGAGAACGATTGCGAGGAGAGACAGGAAAGAAAGCCCGCCTCCTCCACTCAGGGCGCCTCGTCTGCCGCCGGCGCTGCCACCGCTGCTCAGAGCGACGAGGAGGACCTGAACGAGAACCGGCGCCGGAAGAACGACAACGAGCAGGAAGAGGAGGAGGAGGAGGAAGAGGAAGACGAGGAGGAAGAGGAGGAGGAGCAGGCGCCCAATCGAGATGTCGCCATGAAAACCAACTGAGGCAAGCGGGGACAGAAACAAATGGAGAGAGAGAGACTAGGATCTTTCCATCCAAAGCCATATGGACACACAGCATGGCAGCAGGCGCCACCGGTCTCACCCAGCGGCTCGGACTCGGCCCCTCGACAGGCTGAGCCACTGCGGGGGTGACGGCTGTTAGGTCAGGGAGCTGCCGGGGTACGCAACTCTAAGAAATCAGGGCCCTCCTCTGTGGTTGGATCACTGTGTGTGTGTGTTTGTGTGTGTGTGTGTGTGTGTGTAAAGTGTGTGTGTCGCCACGTCCATTCGTTTAGGATTTGCTCAGAGTCACTGAACGACACTGGGGATGGATTCAGACGCTTCACAGTACCTCGCTGTAGCGCTCTCAACCGCCCTCTTGCTTTTTGTGTTACTTTGTTGTTTTTTATATATATTTTGAGAGCAATGCATTGTTGGCATATCATTTTATTATCATTTAGACCTTGTAAATATTTTAAACACTGAATTATATCGAGTTTTCATGATGCGCTGAAACATTTTGAACTTGCACAATCACCAATCATCCACCTTTTTTTATGTATTATTGCCAGACATACTGCAACTGTTAAATATTGACGTCTCTCAGAGGGTTTTCTCACATTAAAAGCTTAGGAAGCTGCCTTTAGTAAGCCAGTGGCGAGACGCCTGTACAGTCTAACGTAGAGAAGCGACGCTCATAGTTGTGTGGTTTTATAAAGTGTCCAACAGCCAAACTGTCCTAGCTTTGTACTGCTGCTGCTGCTACTGCTGTGATCTTGCATTCTTAGGCAGATAATTAGTGTAACGGCACGAACCTTAAAGGTCCTGCTTCTGCTGTCTATCTCTGGGCTCCTGTTTATATTTCTTAAAACCTAAAACAAAGCAGGATTGAGAAGTTACCCAGCTAACTTTGCAAAATAAGTTTGCACATTTTCTCTGCAAAAATCAGTCAAAGGTGTTTCACTCTGTCTTAACATAATGTGCAAGGATTGCAGCAAATATGTGTTTAAAAGTTAGCTGGCCGACTCAGATCCTACGCCACAAATCTCCTCAGCTCTCCCTCTTTAAGTTATTCACAGGCGGTGTTTAAAGCTTTACCACGGCTCTGCTCTCTCTCTCGTCATACTCGAGGCGCTGCGAGATTAGGAACATTGGTGATTTTCGCTGACATCAGATGGATCATCTCTTGCTCGGATCACCTTGGCCTTAACTCTTAATCTCAGACCGGTCGCCTTTTCTTTGCACATCACTGTCGCCACCGTCTCTTCTCGCACGGCCCCCCCCTTCATTCACCACAAATGTTCCTATCTGTCTGCTTGTTACATCCACAGCCACGTCATCTCAAACTGTTTCTTTTAACCCCACAAGAGGGCCAGAATGTATGCTGAATGGAATGAACACTGACCAGATGTATGTGGTTGATGCCTTTTTGATGCTTTCTTTTTCTTCCCCTCCATGGCTCCCTTTCTCGGTTTGGTTGAATGTGATAGCAATGGGTTCTTCGCCTTTGATAATAGCTGTATGAATTCATGGGTACTGCTGAATGCGTCCCTTTCCAGAGGGGGAAATAATGCTTCTTTGTGGTCCTGAGCTTTGAGGATGGGGAGGGAGTTAAAAACTGTGGGGTGAGTCTGCCTAAAAGGCCGTTCAGCTTTTGGGATCATGATACAGTGAAAATATTTTGTGGCAGATTGTTGCAGGATATTCCTCCATCGACGTAACTCATGATAAAAACTCTATTCTCCATGGTGGAGTGTTATGTTTTTTTTCTACCTGTTCTTCCATTGTAAACAGCATTAGCGTACCTGTTGTTGCCTCAGAATATTAGATGTGTACCATGCCTTTATGAGCATCTCTGTGCTTTGACTTCTGCGGGCGTCACCGCCCTGCTGCTGCCTTGCTTTTTGGGCGACTCACCCCCCATCCTGACTGAGTGAGATGTGACTGCTACTATAGGCTTATACAATACTGTACATAAGAGTTCACTCTGTGAGTGCACATTTGATAAAGTTTATTTATTTATATGTAAGCATTTAATAATAAACAGACAATATATTTAAAACCTCGGCAAGACGTGAAGCGTCGGGGGCGAATGTGGCTCGAGTCCACACGTACACACTAGTTTGCAAAAGTCTTGCCTGTGCTCTTGTCAGGGAGGGAATATTTTTAAGAAAGGATGGTTCTGTTGTTTTGGGACTTTTTTTGTAAAAATAATCCAGACATCCTTGCATGACGACATAACGGGGGTTTCCAGGTTTGGCTGCACTTGAGTTCACTTGGGTTTACATTTGAAATGTGCATGTGTATTTATACACAATCTTCAATAAAGTTGTGTAAAGCTTCCTGTGGGTCCTGCTCTGGTTTTCTTCTCTGTGCGCTGCAGTGCATGTGTCTGTGGTGTGGAGACATCATTATCCCTGATGTTTTATACTGTGTATTTCTCATAAATAATCAAAGCTACACTTGTTTGTTCTCAACTTAACTCGGTGATCAAAATCTGCTCCAGAGTTAAAGGAAAATTTTCACCAGCAGTGACACTGTAGAAGTTTAACCTGGTGTCCACTTATGCAATTTCTTTTTTCATCATCATCTAAAGCACGTGCAGATCCTGGTCACAGCAGTAACAATTCTTGCAGTAGCTTACATTCCCCCTTAAAGTCTAAACATACACTGCATTCAGCTCTGAATCATGTCTGGGTTGTTGATTTTTTTTCTTCAGTAGGACTTAAAATATAAGCCATCCATTTTATTTTCCACTGTGTGCTCCAGCATGTGCAGCAGCTGCAGGCTGATCTGAGAGAGGAGAGGAACACGGTGTTCTCTCCGGGTTCCGACGGGTTCTCTGCCCGCTCGCAGCTGGGAGGTTCCCCAGAGCTGAGGCTCATCCTTCTAACCAATGAGAGGGAGGAGGAGAAGGACCGCCTGTGTGCACAACAGTGGATCACTCACTAGGAGAAAACGGAAACCAACTCACTGCCAGTCAATGAAAGTCAGCATTAACCACACAGTGTGTCATATTTAACATAAGTCTCAGACTTCTGCGTTTGCAGTCTTCCAACTTTATATTGCAACTGTTGCACAACAGTTTCGCCTCAGGATGAATGAAGTTTGTTCTGTCTTTCTGTCTGAGACATTACACATTGTACTCAGGTCTCTCTTGTAAAATAGGTCTTTATCTCAATGAGAATTCCTAATTAAACAAGACTAAAGAAGGACACTATTAGCTGGTGAAAAATAAGATTTCAGTGAAAAGAACAAATATATGTTAAAACTGGTCAGAATTAGCCCACCAATAATTTAGTTTTGCAATTATTTGTATTAATATATTTCAGATTTTAATTACAGTTTGACCGTTTATCATCCTTTCCTCTGTTCCAGAAAAATACCATTGCTGAAAATACAAGGAAAAATAAATGGTTTTCTTTTGGCAGCAACTAGCTGATGATTATTGACATTAAAGGGCAGCTACGCCCATTTTCAAAATTCTTACATGTTATTCTTACGGTGTAAGACAGTCCAAAAAATAATAGTAAACATGTAAAACTCTCCCAAATCAAAAAATAAAGTCCATCCATCCATTTCTATCCACTTATCCGGGGCCAGGTCATGGGGGCAGCAGACCAAGCAAAGCACCCAGACATCCCTCTTCACAGCAACACTTTCCAGTTCCTCCTGGGGGACCCCAAGGTGTTCCCAGGCCAGATGAGATATGTAATCCCTCCAGCATGTTCTGGGTCTGCCCCGAGGCCTCCTACTAGGCGCCCAGGAGGCATCATGATCAGATGCCCGAACCACCTCAGCTGACCCCTTTCGACATGAGGGAGCAGTGGCTCTACTCCGAGCTCCCTCTGGATGTCCAAAAAATCAAGTGCAAAAACTCAAATTTGTGATGTCATCAAGAACAACTTCTGGAGCTGCTCTGTAGACAGTGAATTAGGAAAGATGTTCTAGATGACATTGAGAGCACCCATGGGAGTGTTCTGAGTATATGGGTACATTTTCTGTTTCAGAACTGAGAACACTACAATAAATCTTCTCCAAGTCATTGTCTATGGAGCAGCTCCAGCAGCGTTATGCTTGATGACATTGTGGGCGTAAATATAGAGAGTGCAGGCAGTGTGGTTGCACTGTGGCCTGTGAGGTGGGGGGGCCCATAAAGAGAGTAGGCCCTCCAACAATGTGTTGGGTGGAGAATGGGCCCGCATGAGTGATTGCCACCTTGGTAAAAATACATGTGTCCAAAGGAGAACTCTCATTCAGTTAAAGACAGTGCCATTAAACATTTGCAAACCCACCTCCATCATGTTTATATTTTCTTTTTTTTAGTAAAATAATCAGCATCATCCATAACAAAATAATATGCTTATTCTATCACTATAAATCAACAATTAAAATTGTTAAAATTTCTTATTTTCTTAGGTATTTTTTTGTTCTATACAGACATGCAGTGATGATTGCTGGGTAACATGTGTGTTGCCACTAGATGACGTCACAAGTTTGAGACTTACTTCTCTGGTTTCTGGCTTTGAGAGAGAGTGGCTCCTGTTCACTGATACTGATTGCACCTCCCTCAGCAATGGAAATGACATATAGGAGTTGTTAATTTAGGTGGTGTTTCCCTTTAAGGGAACATGTAGGCAGGGTCTAATGCATCACTTGCATTGATTTGCTGCTTCATCACGAGACTGTCCATCATATGGAGATTTGTCTCAAGCTACTACTGCAAAATGTCCAACAGCTGGAGCACCACTTCTTAAAATCCTCCCTGTGGAGACACGAAGCTGCTCTTTTGGCTGCAGCCAGCCGATGGCGCACTCTGACACTTTCCCTCCTCTCTGCTGGTGTTCGGGAAACTCATCAGAGTGAGACCTCCGCCTTTTCTCTGATCTCCGGCCGTGCCTACACCCGTCCTGACGTTCCCCGCGAATTTTATCCACGCCGCTCCGCCAAATCCACTCATTTTCCACACCTACCTGACATGCGGCATTCGCGGGGCGAGAAAGAGGGGCAAAAAGAAAACCGTGAATCGGCTCCGGTGTGGATTTGGACACGTTTTTGTGTTTTGAAACGAGCGGGTTTGACACCGGGACAACTTTGTTTGACGACGCAGAGACAGAAACAGACAACAATAGATTATAAAACAGTCTGCTGCAGTTCAGCTGCAAGGTGACGGACTGTGTGGAGACGGTGTGGGATTCTGGCATTTTCTCCCATCCAACCAAATCCCGGTAATATTTATTCAGAATAAAGCTGAGTTTATTCTGACTTTTTGATAGTCTACTTCTAATAACGCGTGCTTTATTACGTAAACAAAATACTATGATTTAACTCCAGTATTTTATAAAAGCTTATATGTGTTAAATGTTAATTAAAATGGTAGATATTGTGGTGTGTTTATGGTCATATTTACACGCGTAATTTCATGTTTTGATGTCTGGTGACTACAGCATTGCTGATAGCTGAATTACACCGATCATACTTGTTTTCCTCGTTCGACTTACTCATGTTTATGCGGATTAAATTGCAATGTCACTTATTAAAAACAATATTAACACCACACTGCCCTTTTGTGGTCTGACAAAGCGATGAATGTCGCCTGTGCCGCTCAGGAAATCCACGGAGAGCCCCGCCGTCCTCACCTGCCGTATGTCATTTTCACCGAGGTCATCTGAGGAGAGCAGCGGGTGCAGGAAATATGGGAAAGGTACAGGAGGTGTGTGTGTGTGTGTGTTTTTTCCCTTTCTATCTTTGGGTGGGGTTTTTGTGTCGCTTCATTGCGGCCACGTTTTGCGCGCACGCCATTTTTTTCGTGCGCTTTTACGCACAGCGACACCGACTGAACGGGGATTCCTGGTTGAAAGTGGAGCGAAGAGGACAAAAGAAAAGGAGAAGAGCATCGGGGGCCAGGCGCTGGTTGAGGTAGTAGTTTGTGCTGTTGGTCGGGTTGTCATATTACCCCTTGTGGAGATGACTGCGCAATCTACTGCCTTGCCGGCGCTGGTGACTTGCGACGGAGGAAGTCGGACCGGATCAGCGTGAATGCCTGAGCTGACTGTTGTTTGTAAACAGAATAAACTGGACGGAAATTAATATGCTGTGAACATCATCACGTCTCCTGTGAAACTCTTTTAAATTATCACAAGGTGTGAACTGGGACAGATATGTTAAAATGAAACACGTGCAAAGCTAAAAATATTTCTGGTTTTAAATAAAATGATTTTAATGGTATGTATCACGTGCGCTTGTGTTTCTTCTCTTTAACTGGTGTTAATTTACTGCCCAACTAAAGTCTGGATGTGTATACATAAGTCAAAGGAACTGAAATTGGTCTTTATCTGGTCATTTTCTGAAATATAGAGAATTAACTACACATGTAAATGCTCTTCAGTGCACTGGAATCCACATTTGGGCCCGTGTAACATAGTTGGGTCACATTTAGGGATTGTACGAAATTTATTACAGGGAACAAGTGTGTGTATTTTTGTTTGTTTATTTTTTTTCTCTGAAATGAGATGAATTTAATTGATTTGGAAGAGTAAAGGAGGTTCTTTAGTGACTGAGAGTTACTTCTCCAGAGAGCACAAACCTTAACTTTGTCATGCATCTTCACAGAAAGATGCAAAATGTTAAAAAAAAAAAAAAAAAGAAAAGAAAATCTCTCAAAGATAAAAGCCAGTGTGTCCAATAAAATTAAAGTGGCAGCTTCTGGTTCGAAATGAGCTAACAGTGTGAATATTCCGTAAAAAGGACACATTATTTTGTTATGTGTCTCATAACTTTGGTTAATCTCACTGCTATTATGCCATCAGGGGACTATAAAGACAATTTTTAGGGACTGTATGAAAGTTATTAAAGGAGAGCAGTGTGGATAATTTTTCAGTTTTTTTTCTGAAGGGAGGGTATTGGTTTGGGAGTATAAAGGAGGTTCTTTAGTGGTTGAAATTTACATCTCTAGAGAGCTCACACAGTCACTTTGTTATGCATCTTAATAGAAAAAAAAAAAAACGCCTCGAAAAACAGGAAAATCTGTCAAAAAAAAAAAAATAGCCAATGTGTCTAATAAAATGAAGATGTCAGCTTCTGGTTCAAAATGAAACAGTGAATATTCTGTAAAAAAAGATGCAATATTTTGTTATATATGTCATAAATGTGGCTAATCCCACTGCTGTTATGCTATTTGGGGACTTTGAGAACAAATGTAAGGGACTGTCCAAAAGTTATTAGAGGAGAAAAATGTGATATTTTTATTCCTGAGGGGAAGGTATTGATTTGGGAGAGTAAAGAAAGAATATTAAAGAAAAGAAAGATGCAAAACTACAAAAAAAACCCCCACATTAGGGACACATTATTTTCTATGTGTATCATAATTTTGGCTAATCCCACTGATATTATGTAATTTTGGGGACTATAGGGACAAATTTAGGGACTGTTCCAACGTTATTAGAAGAGAGGAGGGTGATATGTTTTTTCCTGAAGGGAAGGGAAGCAGAGGAGTGTGGGTATTTTTAAATTTTTGTTTTTCCTGAAGGGATGGTATTGAAGTGGGAGAGTAAAGGAGGTTCTCTAGTGATTGAAATTTACATCTCGTGAGAGCTCACACTGTCACTTCGTTAAGCATCTTAACAGAAAGATGCAAAATTTGTCAAAAAGTGTGCAATAAAGTGACCCTGACAGTTAAATTAAAATGACTGTGTAAATATTCTGTAAAAAGGACATATTATTTTGTTATGTGTGTTATAATTTTGGCAATTACTAATCCCACTGCCACTGTGTTATTTGTTGAGTATGAGAAAATTGTTAACGTACACCATCTTAAATTCTTGCACTTTTAGTTAATAATAGCAAGCTGAAATTTGCCAATCAAGCATTACATTATTATGATTTAATGTGGGGAAGGTGTAACACATTTTCAATAATAAATAAATAAACTAGTGAGGGCCTTTTTTTCTTTTTTTCCCCACCAGTTTTTTTGTACAGTCCCTTAGGAGGCACATGATTTTGGAAAAAAGCATCATCAAATCCTATAAACCTTTAGGTGGCCTTAGTAGTAAATAAACCAGTTAGTACGAGCACCATACAACGTAACAGGGACATTCATCTATTTCTCTTTGCATTTTCTCTGTGATTAATGCAGATACAATGCAGGAAATCAATTTGGGGGATAATGGCTTTTACCCAGGTTAACCTCATCATCATTAAGAATTGCGTCTGTATTATTGTGCGCGTTCAGTGAGTCCGCATTATACTGTATGAATTGACCCTGTTCTGTCAGTGTGTGTCCTGTGAAATGTTTTGAGTTTCAGTGAGCACTCTGTAGTTCCACTAATGAATCCCTCTGCTGTCCGCTCACAAAGTCCAACTAGTCTTTTGGAGGCCCGTTGACCCTGTTTGTTAGTTTTTGCTTTCCCACAATGAGAACCCAGGGAACAGAAACAGCAACAACATTGATTAGCTCTTCTGCACTTGTCTTTTGTGCCTTGCTCCTTCAGATTTGGTCTGGTAAACTCACTTGGACTGCAAGCGGAAAGGGGTCCTTGCATACTGAGTTTACATAACGTTCAATTCTATTTTTTAAATGACACATTTTTCTCACATTTATCTTTAACATTTATTTTCCTTTTTTTCATTTCTGGAAAAGAAACACTGAAGGTAAACATTACTTCCCCCTCCAAAGTCAGAGTTGCACAAGGAAACATTAAAAATATTTCTTTTTTTGACTTCATAAGTTATCTTTTTGTTATACAAAATGTACATTTCACATTCACAAACAGAGAGGTTGAGGGTAGCACAATGGTCACTTAAAAATGGTTCCCCACTGGGCTTCAAACTTCCTCTTTGCTACAGAAAAAAAAACCTCCCAGCTCTTATTTTCCCATACGAACCTTAGAGTCTAAAGGTAGAAAAAACAACAGCAGTGACTACTTTCACAATACAGCAACTTCAAAAAAAGGAAACCTACAGTCGGGCTGAAGGGACTCCGTAAACTTTCAAGTCCAAAAACTTCCACTCTCATGTATCTACAAATGTAGTGGAACTAATATACCACCCTGGGGGACTCCTTGCTTTTAGAAAATCACTCTTAACAGCTTGTCCACTTAAACTACACATGATAATTGAACCTGAGTTGATGTGCAGCAGCTGGGTGGCACAGTAGGATGACAAAAATAAATCATATAGTCATTGTTTGACATTCATCTACGAGAAAAAGGCTTAATGACGGGTATAAGGATGAACATTCAACACATTCTGATGCCCCATTTAAACTTGTCTTAGCATGTTTACAGTTCAAAACATTCAGTCTCTATGTGGGATCTGGTTGTTTGAAACCGCTCCGTTGAACTGGGGGGCATGCTAAGACAATGCTTAGATGGCGGCAGGATAGATTTTACTCAACAAAGTAAAATTAAAACAGACATTCAATAAATTAAATAGAAAGTTTAAAAGAACTCTGAAACTGTCAAACAGCTTATTTGACTGAATTACAGATGCAACAGCAAATAATCATGACGTACTACAACGCAGAATTTATAGTTTAAATATTTAAACATTTCTTTCATGGAATGTACAGGAGGAAAAATGCACCATATGAACTTCAGGCAAATGTTAATGACTGCTGCTTGGAGGAATGTCGATAATTGTCAACTGCAAAAAAGTCAAAGCTACGGTGATAAACAGACCATGCTACACAATGGCACATATCATGTGACGTAAATCAAGAGTTTGACATTTTTGGGAAACGCGCTTCGCAAGAGGAAGTGCGTGTCCCAAAAGGTCAAACTATTCCTTGAACAATGGCTTCCTCATCCTGGCACTGCACATTTCCCAAATGAACGTCTTTGGATTCAGTCAATCGCCTGTATGTCCCGTTTTTATGAAATAAGGAGACATATTCTCACTTACAGTCAAGCCTATGGAAAAGTAGTGCTACTCCAAAACTATACATATCCATTATTGAGGAAATTAAATCATAAAACCTAAACTATCTGTTTATTTTGTCAGTCATGGGCATAACCCTTAAAACTTGCAGTTTGTTTTAATTTAATGCAGTCAATTTTCTCATATTGGAATCAAACTTCTTTAAAAAATTATGACCTTTTTTTTATTGATCCTCTGAAGTGTAAGTTTTTCCTTCCCCTAGACTATTTCTCATCTCCTGCATCTCAACCCAGTGCGGCTGGCTGAGGCAGTGTAGCCTGTATGAATGCAGAATAATAATGCAGGGAAGGGGTAGAAAAAAAAACACATGCACATCAGTTTCCAAGGCCGTGACACTGTTTTCAGACAAGCCAAACTCTTCGTGGTCGCTTTCTTTAAGTGAAGTTCAGTCAACAAAATTAAAAAGAGTGCAAAAAAAAAAAAAGATTTGTATCTGATGATCAGCATTTTTGTTTCATTTTCTTCCTTCACAAAGAATCATATCCTTCCTTGCTTATGCTAAATGTAACCTATGGGTTGCTAATAGCTCTAAAGGAACACCAACCTTTTAAATATATGCATGGTCTATGCACATTTACAAACAAATAACATCACCACTAACGCCTTGATACATTACAGAAATACAAATTCAGTCCATATAAAAACAAACAGCAGTGTAAACCATTGCACCGTCGCTCATATTCCCAGGCCTACAATATGTCACTGCATGCACTGACACACAGTAAATCACTACATCCAAACTCAGTACATTGTTAATCCCAAAACTGTCCCTCTGAAGACTAACATGATCTGTCTCAGTGTACCGTTAACAAGCATCTAAAGCTTATGAGACATGCAAAACATGTTGAAGCGAAAGAGTACTTCTTCGTCAAAGTTCAAATTGTCTTTGATTGTACTTCATGAGTTCTTTTTAAATTACAACTATGACTTTGATTCAGTCCTCCCTGCTGCAGGGAATATATGCCTCTTCATCATTACATGTATCACGGCTGCATCGTTAATAGAGTGCCAGCCTAAAGTGCGGGCATACTGATGTACAAGTCATTTAATCTATAGTCTTATGAGGCTGTTACTTCTTTAAAAAATGGCATGAAAGGGGTTTCTAGAAAACTTTAATTTGCACAAACTCCAAGTGTCTCAGTGTACCGTTAACTGAAAGGAATTGATTCGATTTTTTTTGCTGAAAGTTAGATGAGAACATTGATATCACTCTCACATTTGTACATTAAGTACAAAGCTACAACCAGGAGACCGTTAGCTTAGCTTAATGCCTTAATTCCTTTTAGTTCTGTGTATCTATGGAAGTCAACCGGAAGTCCATTCATTCCTATGAGAACCTCTGTCATCTCCAAGTGTTTGCAAAACTTCTGCCTCTGTTTTTTCCTCGCATTGCAGACTTGGCCTCAAGTGTGACAGCTCTGTGAGGAGTCTGCATGTCTCCCGTGTCAGCGTGGGTTTTCTCCGGGTACTCCGGCTTCCTCCCACAGTCCGAAGATATGCAGGTTGGGTGAAGTGGTGACTCTAAATTGAGCATGAATGATTGTCTCTATGTGTCACCTGTCCAGGGTGTACCCCGCCCCTAATGAATGAAGTTTGACAGCATGTTTAGCTAGCTAAGATTGGTAGCATGCTAGCTGTGTAACTACTATAGTGCATAAATACTGAATTACACATATTATAACAAAATGTTTCACAAAACTGGCTACATACCTGACAGGCTAACCTCCTCACGTAGTTGTCACCATTCATTATTGGTCCTATCTTTGTCTCTGTACTGCTCCAAGCACATATTCCACAATATTGGACGGTGAAAGCTCAAAATATGTAAAAAGATGCATTTCCTTGCGTTGAACATTAGGGGTGTACTCGTATACTACACATAAATACGGACAGGAAGAAGGGAACAAGACGAAAAGACAGGAAGCAGCGGCTAACAGCTAGCTTGGCTCTTTCCAAAGACGCCTTACAGATCCTATGAAGCTAACAAGCAAACATATAATATTTCTTTTCTTGAATAATAGGTTTTGAGAACTCTTACCTTTAGAGAGAGCCATGCTAGTATGTCCCCCTGCTTCAAGTCGTTAGCTAAGTTAAGCTAACGATGTCCAAACGCACAGATAGTAATGACAGTATCGATCTTCTCATCTAACTCTCAGCAAAAAAAGTGACCAGAGCTAGCTTGGCTCCGTCCAAAGACGCCCTACTATGAAGCTAACAAACAAAGATGTGTTCTTTTGTTTAATAAACACAAAAAACAAAGTGTAGTGTATTTCAGCCCGTGTTTTGTTAATTTTGAGGTTTAGAGAGAGCCATGCTAGCTATGTCCCCCTTAGCTAAGTTACGCTAACGTTATCCGAACGCACATAGTAATGATAGCATCTACCCTCTCATCTAACTCTCAGCAAAAAAAGCAAATATGTTTATTTCCCTAAATGTCAAAGTATGAATGTTTCTCGAACCCCTCAGTTCATGCAACATCCAACCAAATTAAAACACCATAACCACGACTGCTAATAAACCTTTTCCAAAACAGAGATTTTGACTTGTCATAGAAGGAAAAGCACAGGTGTTACTAATGCTGCAATCCATTGTACTCCAAACTCAGGTACAGAAAAGTGCAATGGAACGCTCATGTAAGTCTGAAACTTGCCAACAGGCCCATTGTCTCCGCAACATCACCGCAACATGGCAGCACATACAGTGAACCTAGGACAATCATCAATTATTTTATTTTATGTAGTGTTGTGTAACAACGTTGTAGCTGCCGTAGTCAGTTGATATGTGCTTGATAGAGGTTTTTGCAAGCAGGCATAGCTCCGTCTCTGTCCACACAAAACAAAAGTACACATCATTGTGTGTTGGCTGTGGTGGTTCACACTATTACACACACAATTTTGAGCTGTGTAAACATTATCTGAGTTAGTTTTATGCACCGTTTCTCTTCGCTAGTGGCGCTGTGGTAATTGATGTAGGTCCTCTGTAGATGCTTGTGAGGCTCAGAGACTCGCCATACAAACATCAGTGTGCTGCGGGTGTCCATGTTTTTCCATGGGGATGCATTTGGACGCATTAGGCTCGGAAGTCGGAAATAATGACTCGGAATTATCGACACCAGACTTGCAATGGATTGCAGCGTAATGACACTGACGATAGCTCTGATCTGTTCAAGTGTTCCAGTGAGCCAGCATGCACGATATCAGGAACCTAAAATCAAGACAGCTAAATGGAATTCAGCCATCATTAAATTCATTAACTACACCTGCGCTTTTCTTACTGCGACAAGTCAAAATGTCTTCTACAGTAAAACTGATTATCGATCTGCCCTGCTACTGTGTTGTGTTCAACTTCAGGTCCTTGTCTCTTTTCTTCTGCATCCACATTCTCAGAAACATGATAATTGATTGCACATGAAACAGCGAAACTTTCTTTGTGACAAAGGATTTCAGGCTTTCTGGGTCCTTACCACCTTCAAGCCTCCAAAAATGACAACAAGATGCTCAGAATGGGAACAGCAACACGGGTTCAAAATCTCATCGCTGCAGTCAGTCTCAATCTGGAAGCAGTTCTTCAGCAAGAGAATTCTTCGAAGCCACACTGTGGCAAAACAGAAAACGCAGCTGACCCCTCAGCTCGGTCCATGGTCACGAGAAGGAGGAGGGTTTTTTTCTTTTATAAACAAGTTGACTGTACAGTATAGGAGAAGAGGAGAGGACTGAAAGAGAAGGAAGAGGGGCAATGTAGCACTGCAAGAGAGGTAAGAACAGAAAGAAAAGAGGCCTTTTCTTCGCTTTGGAAGAGCGTTCGTCTTTTTCAGCATTCACATCTCTGCAGAAGTTTAAGGGCACTCACAATTTTTCCTCCATCACTTTAAACAGGCCAAATTATTCTTCAGAATTTAGATTTATGAAACAAATTAAAGACTTTTGAGGCTTTAAAAATAGATTAAAAAGCACCCCCCATGAGCAGCCAAATTTGGTGGCTGATCAATTCTGAACTCCTACAGAGATATGAAATACCAACAAATCTAAATATCCAAAAGTTAGGATATCCTTGGTCTAAGGAAGGAAAGTAAATGTGCAAACGGCACGGAGGAAAACTGAACGGGGATTCTCAGTTTAAATCAGTCCTGTTGGTTTCAGAGCCTACGAGCCCTTCAGGTAATTGAACCGCAGCATCTTTCGTCTTCAGGCTCCTCAGGGCTGACGGTTACCGTACATCAGCGGTATGATGAAGGCTGAGATGTCATCTCCGGAGCCCAGACGCTCATTGGTGATCCTCCAGCCTCTGTCCCTCAGCACGCCACGCGCTCTCATCACCAGGTCTTGTGCTGCCATTGTGTACCTGGACAACAGAGGAAACAGCATTAAAGAAATCCACAGTGTGTATGACCCATCTACTGAACTGTACTGTATGAAACATAAAGCCAACTATCAGGTTTTGGGGGTGAATTAATTATTTTGTCACTGTCCTGTCCCGCTGTGTTATTCTTCATTTAATACCATCTTTGGACTTAACAAGATGGAAAGATACTGGACCTCCTCTGCACTGGTGAGAATTCTTTTTTAGGCTTTATTCACAGATTTATCATTATATTACAAAGTGTGAAAATCATGAGTGAAAGTGAAACGTGACAGAGAGTGTAATTTATGCTTGAAGAGAAACAATGCCTGTTATTAAGGTGTAATAATGTGGACTAAAATACTTGGCATTTACTGGAGAACTAGAGGGACCAGTCCTTTACATAATTAAAGCACGCATTTTTAATTCAAGAGAAAAAAGACATTAAAATTTAAGAAAAGTAATCAACCAGCAGACCTGTGTAGGTCATCAGGGTCACAGTTGGCTAGGAATGTGGTGACGGCTTCGGCTACTTCCTGGTTGGAGAGGACGTCCCAGAGGCCGTCGGTTGCCATTACCAGAACATCGTCGGCCCCGTGCTCATACTGCGTCAGGTTATACACCTTAACCTGCATGCCAAAACACAATACAGGAAGGGGTTCATTTTAAACACTCAAAAACTGAAGCAGCTACAAAATTACTTTGGTACATTTTACACATATTTTCATGGACAAAATTTCAAAACTTTAATGACTTTTCAAGGCCCCCTACTTGCCCGCCATTTTTCAAACATATCAGTAAGACTCTATCAAACATAATTTTAGCTAGCTAGCATACATGCGAGAGACAGAAGAAAAATAAATTTGCAGTTATGTTACATTATGTGGATAGTTTTCCAGGGAAGATTACCGTAATGATTTCCTTACACAACAAAATTCCATGACTTCTCCAAAACTTTCAATGATTATTATTCATTCCATGTCTTTTCAAGGCCTGGAAAATGTGACTGTGAAATTCCATGACTTTTCCAAATTTGTCATAACTGTGGGAGCCCTGATTTTTTGACTTTGAAGCTTTTATATCAGGGACCCCAGCCCAGATCCCCAATATACTTGAGCACAACGTCCAGTTCGTTTGATTAGTGTGGACGCTGTGTGTGAACACCGTACCCCGGCATGTTCACTTGAGAAGATGGTCTTGAGTACACTTAATGCATGTTTGGGTACAGTTTGCATCAGGTGTGAAAACAAACTGTTTCAAAATGGACGTGGACTGCTATTTAATGCGAGTAGCAGTCGGCGAGTAGAGTTTCAAAGACAGTTCTCAATGCTGCTGGTCTCCAATGAAATCTGCATATCGGCATGACCTCTGAACTTCAAGACAATGGGTGATAAAGAAGGGAGTCGTGAGAAAGTACGTCTTGACAATGGGCCTTGTTTTCTTACATGTGCGTAGAAATGTTCTTCCTTGCACATGCAAAATAACCATCGGATTCATGACACAAGTGTAACAGTCAATTTTGTACTTTGTACTCTAAATTGACAGGCATGTCAAGCATACCGCCACGCCCTCATTTCTCTATATAAGGAAATACATTTGTTAGAGGTGTATCTTAAAAGTTGCAGTTAAGTTGTTTCCCTCCATATTTAAGGCTGAGAAGCCATTTGTCATTCTCTTAAAACACATTATGTCGGTCTCTGAAGATAACGCCATCCGTTCAAGGCGCAAGCTGCAATATCTTCCAGCAAGTCCACAGAACTTAACACCTGCTTGGAGATAAATCTGAATCTTTTATATACCTTACATGCCTGTTAATCGGCTACCAAATAACACTGGCTACATACCAGGCCAAGTGGATAAAAACAATGAAAACCAAAGCTGTTACATTTCAGTATGAACATTTTCATCTTCTCATAAGCTAGGTTTAGGACACTAAATTCTTATGGTTGCATATTTTAATTATGTCAATAATCGATGAGGATGAAAAGGCGTCAAATAAGCATGTTTTAGTAAATTATTCGGTTGAAATAGTGTCTATTAAAGCCTTCTTTCATGAATGTCGATATATTACACTGTGCATTTAGTTAAAAGGTGTGTGTTTACGTTTTTTTAGACAGCCAGGCTTTCATCATTTGTGTGCACGCATGGTCTGAGGCAGTTCTGAATTTGTTTGCAGAGTACGAACAAATTCAGGTAAGAAAATATTAATGAATCTAGGATTTGTGCGTTCTCATGGTTTAAGCACATATTTGAGTGTACGTACTGTTTGTAAATGAGGCCCACAGTAGGCACAATGAGAAGACTGACTCCATTGTATGGACAACATAATGAGCGTCACATAAATGATGACACAAGTGGACTATGGTACAGAACAACAATTGTCCCGAGTACAGCATGAATCAATAGCACCTAAAGTATGAAGGCCATTGATTTACTTTCTTGGCAACAACTGAACTTGTAATATCAAATATTGGTGGATGTCAGTTCAGGAACCAGGACAATAACATCAATACTTCAACCAGAGGTTACACCAAAGATGAAAGATTTCTTTAAGAGGCTGGCCAGATCAAGTACACTCAGCAGCTCAAGTTTCTCAACCATATTGAAATCCATACTGACCCAGCCTTCACAATCTCACCCCTTAATGAATTCAATGCAGTTTTCATTCACCGAGAGCATTTCAAGAAAGTACTTGAGAGACTCTGGTGAGGGGTGAGAGTCGTGTTTGTGAGAGAAAGAAAGAGACACAGACAGAGACACAGAGTGCTGAGAGGAGTTCAGTCTTCCATGTGAACCTGGTGTGAACCCGGTTATTAATGAATTAAAGATCAAGCAGAGAGCTCTGGGAGGGGAAATGCAAAACTCTGTAAGACAAACTACATCAGGAGATGAAAGAGCTTTGAAACCAGCGCCAGACAGTCAGACAGGTGAGCCAGAGTTCTCCTGCAGAGGACCTTGTTCAGACAGACATGCAACTGTGACTGTAGTGCAGACATGACAGGAGGAGATGCAGGGCAAGTCATGTGACTGACTTCTGCTTTCATGAGACAAAACAAGGTAAGGAACGGGGCTGGCTGTGACTAGGATGAATGAAGGAAACAAGAAAAGGAACATCTGCAACATCTAATTAGGATCTTTAAGAAGTTGGTTTGTTGAGAATGTAACTGCGCCCGGTCTGAGGGTTAATGGGTTTAACAAGATAGCTGCTGACATGTTGGCCCACAAATTCCTTGTGTTTGGAAAGTCTAGCATGACAGAATGAAACGCAGGCCAACCGCAGACATAAGCTGATATTTACTGTGTTTCCTCATGTGCTCTTCACTGGCACGAGCTACAGAGAGAGGACAAGTTCATTATGTTCTGCCAAAGTTACACGGACTGGAATCATATATTTTTATACTTTCAACCTGCTGCCAAAACCGTTTACTAGATGGCGGTCTTCTTTGCTCCCTTTGTTGGCACATTTCTGTGTTTCTTGGTGTGTTACAACCACCCGTAGATCACTGGCATAGTGTGAAAACACTAGTGGGACTGTATCGAGTCACCCGCTTGGACACGTGTACTTATGTGTCTGCACGAGACATAAAAATAGGGAGCTACTTGTTAAGTTTAAGTAAGTTTTTCTTATTATTTTAAAGAAGAAAAAAGGTTTTTGGGGAAATATAAAATGTGTGTTTGACTGACAGCAGTGAACAGGCTGTCAGAGTGCTGGGTGTTAGGATTTGTTCCATTTACACTGGAAAGCTGGAATTTTCATGTTCCCAGCTGGAAATTTCAGATGGAGCGCTCCCTGAATAAAGCTCTGATTCTTTGCCCGAGCCCAGCTGGGTTGACCAGACCCGCTGGGTTTTTGGACCGGGCTGTAATTTCATAATATTTCCCTGGGGTCCAATCGGGTTAGGCTCTCGCCGATTTACCAGTGTTTCTTTTTTTATTTAATGACACTGGCGGTTCTCGTGCATAAAAGACACATTGGCAGGAGTTTTATGGACTGAATCAAGAGGGGAAGAGAAAAAAAGACGGAGGGACTGCGACTGAGAAGGGAAAGTGACGGAACAATGGAGCAATATAGTGGAGAAGCAGAGAGGAGTCATGGAGCGTGAGCAAGAGAGGGAGGGAAAATGAATTCATAAAATATATTTTTTTTACATTGGAAATTTGTGTTTTTTAATCTGACTTGGGCACAGAACTGCTGCCATGGCGGGACCTTACATGAACCTGTACAGAAACTGCATGGGTTCATGTGGGATCAGGCCTCATATTTTGGGCCCATCAGAGCTCTACCCCTGAATTCAGATTTCCAACTTGGTAAGTTCAAGGAACATCACCAACCCCGACCTCAAAATCCAATATGGCTGGCCCCCACATCAACAGTAGTGACAGCAGTGGTAATATATTGTTTATTAGCACTTCTAGTTTATTCATGTCTCACTAAAACAGTACTGTCCAACTTCTATCTGTGAACTTGTTGCTACAGTGTTTGTGTGTGCAAAATTCAGCGTAATGTGTTGTTGTCAGCTGCTATTGCTGACAACATCTTGGTCTTCTGACTTGTACTGGAATGCAGTAAACATATGATGTCATTCAAACCTCCGACCTCCAAACCTCAGAGTTAAATTGAACGCAGCATTACATCACAAAATAATCACACTTGCACTGTTGCTACATGTCACGGGCAGACAGTGTATTGTTAGTGGTATATCAGAGTCAGGACCACGACAGCATCCAATCTAACTCAAGTCACATTAGCAGGTATGTTTACATGCTGTTTAATGTGCTGCAGATGACCAGCTAACAAGCTATTTAGCTCAAAACTGACGTAACTGGTGGCTCGTTCAACAAGCTAAGGTGCAGCTCAAGATGTGTGTTTATGTTTGGAATTAATCTGCCGTTTATTTTCTCGAACAATGTATTGGTTTTTTTAGTCTATAAAAGGTCAGAAAAGTCTGAGAGGATGTCTTTTCTTGTAAATGTCTTGTTATGTCAGTCCAAACCCCAAAAATAGAAGATTTATTAAGATATTTAAGTAACTAAAAACAGTATTTTCTGCCGTTTTTATGGGAAAACTACTTCAACGATTTTGTGTTGTTCCACTGATCCAATAGTTGACTTATCATTGCAGCTCTAATTACAGCTTTATGCAGGATTTGATTGGCTGTATTGACATAAGATTTCCATCTATGTAGACATGCAATGCAAGATTAGGGGAAGCCATCATGAAACCAAAAGCAGATATTTAAGATGTAGCGTGTAAAAAAAAAAAAAAAATTTAAGTTGGACCTTCCTTTCGAGTCATTATTGGCTGAATTTAGCTATCTGCAGCGTCGGCTCTTACCTCAGGGCAACACGAAAGGAATGGTTTGATGTAGATGTTGGAGTCGTGAACTTTGAGGTCATGGTCACCGAGCCCACGGGTCACACCGATGGTGGCCAACACTCGTGCCTGCGAAACACAAACTGGTTTAGCTTCAGTTTCTTACCTGTTTTTATTGATTTATTTTTTCACAAAGCGTCTCTGTCAGAAACTCTGCTGTTTGTCAGTTAGCCGTTAATGAACATATGGATGTTCCCATATTGACTGACAGTAATCACGATGGCAGTGTTTCACCCTGTCACCTCCTCCCAGTCTGAATTTACAACATATGTGGGCGGTGGAGCTGGTAATTGCTCACAGTACAGTCTGTTGCAGCATCGCTTTGCATTTTGGTGCATTAAATGTAAATATATTTGTTGCTGCATTAAACAAACAAATATCACAATATGTGGAACTGTTCAGAAGTCTGTAAAATCTTATAAGAGAGCTGAAAAAAGTTTTCTATTCCTCTGTTTCTCTTCTATTAATTATCAAATTCTCTTTCAGTTTTCTTCCTCTCTTTCATCCCTGTGTGAAAACTAGTTTTGTCCGTTCTTTGAATCCAAAAGCGATTCATCAGACAACACTGGCACTGTGTGGTCGCCAGATGCTGTTTTCCTTTCTGATGGAGACTCTCGTTATGTCTGTCTTTGCATCAAACCCAAAATATGAAACAAAACTGACATGACTGAAAATTTGAAGCGTTTTGTGCAATTTATTTGGTGGAGTGTTTTCATTTTCGGTTTTCTTCTTCTCATCTCATCCCCTGCCGTCCCAGTGGGGATTAACTTCACTTCTCAGAGAGACGACTGTCATCTCCCGACTGCTGTGTGTCTGTCTGAATGTCCGTATGCGCGCGTGTGTGTGTGTGTGTGTGAGATGTAGCTGCTGGAGTGAAACAGATGGACCGTCTCCTCTCTCTTCTAGTGAGGGTGTACATTTACACACACACATGCGCACACAGTGTGGTAGCCGCACATCAGAGACCAAGTGTTCACCCACTCTCTGGGTGGCTGGCAGGCATGCAGTGTGTGTGTGTCAGATTGACAATGTTAGAGCGATTTTCTCTGCAATTCTGAATTCCTGAGTAGATGCACAGAACTCGAGTAGAGTAGAGAGTAGAAACACACACACACACACACACACACACACACACACACACACACACACACACACACACACACACACACACACACTTACCTTTTTCCCTTCCCCATATATGAGTGGAAACTTGAGATCTTCATCCTCAATGGTCTTGTATGCCCTGTGTTTGAGGAACGAAAAGAAAAGGAGACCAACACAGTCATTTTTTTTTTCTTTTCTTTTTTCTGTATTACACAAAAACAAACTCACAGAAATAATACACACACATGCACACCCCCTTATAAGGTACATAAGCGGAGTATGAACAGAGAGTGTATAATAAAGATGGACGACATGACAGCACCCAAAAGTGAAGCCCGGTATAGGTCATAAACCCCGCCCCCTCCATGTTAGTGGATGGGACATGAGTCGAACTTAAAACTCAAAGTAGATGACAAATGCTGCTTGTAATTGGTCAGACAAGTGTACGGCTGGGAACTCAATACCACAGAGATCATTACTGTATTACTGTAAATTTTCATTTTAACTTCAGCATTCTATACAAGCAATACAGTTCTTACATAGCTCACATAGTGCACAGTACTTTGATCATTGTACAAAGTTTTCAGCTGCTGCAACATCTATCCAGGTTCAGGACAAGTGTTTGAGTGCGGCAAGATGTAGCTGAGGTTCAAACTTGAAAGGAAAAAGAAATTAAATGAGACACAAAAAATAATGATAAACAAATAAATGTGTATGGCTTCATTTTTGTGCGGAGAGAGGAAGTGACCATAGATCCTCAATGTTAAGGCCATTTAGGCCTTAATGGCTGTGTAGACATGTTCTTATTTGCTACTGTGAATAAACAGCTATGAGATAGTAACTAAATATTTAACTCAAAACAGCCACATATACTTCCCACTGCCTTTTCGTTGATGGTTTACATTTACAATCTGTGTGTGCCATTGTTGTGTGACCACAGACAGCTGCTTCCTCAGTTCCCACTTGTCTAGAACTGAGTTATTATAGTTTTATATTTAATTTTTCTATGTACTTTACATTTTTAAAATTTTTTGTTTCAGTTCAATTTAGTTTCAGTGACCCAGAGTGGGTTTACTAATTTCAGTTTAGTTTTTATTCTTTAAAAATGTTTAGTTTTAATTTAGTTTTTACTAGTTTCAGTATTTGTTTTAGTTTTCCTTTAACTATAATATGGGAAGTGTTTGTCAGGGGCAATAGGAGCAATCACAGTTTAAAGTTTTTTTTTAAAGAACATAATGTAATTTGAGTTGCTTTTATTTTTTTAAAGTCTAGTTTTTTATTGTTATAAAATGTTTTTCACACCTAGCTTTAGTTTTTAGTTTAGTTCTAGTTAACTATAATAACCCTGGTCTGGAACGCAGCAGCAGTCCCTAGTATGGGACAAGCTCCAAAAAATAAACTTCCCATAATGCAACTTCACAGCATCTTTTTGTTTGACTTTATCTTTCTGGTAAATGAACTGGTCTTGATGAGGAAATACGGTGGAATGTCCCTTTCATGTTAAAAGCCTGTGATTTTTTATGGTCTCCTGTTTGTCAGCTTTGCAACAACTATTCGTTTCCTTTTTTCCCACCATTTGTTCCTGCTCTTGCTCAACCCTTGTTAATAAACACCCTGTAGGTGGGAAACAAAGCCACCGCCATCCTTCTTGTAGGTTCTGACTCTGTGTCTCATTGCAGCGTCTCTCCTGAGTGCTATAACAAGTGTTTTTCGCTGCTGAAAAATTTAGCGAGAGAAAGTGAGGGGGAGGGGATCTCAGAACACACGAGCAAACAACACAAAAATGAGTTCAGAAGTGCACAAATGGAAGCAGGAGATCTGAAAACGCACTTAGGAACGGAGCTTTGATGTCAGACTGAAAGACTCGGTGGCTGACGCGAATGTACTTAAACTAGCTAGATTAGACTTGGCGTCGCCAGTCAGTGAAGAATATCAACAACTTCAAACGGCTTCATGTCTGACCAGGGATTGCTCCGTCTGTCAGTTCGCGTCTCTCTCTGCCCATTTGTCTATCTCGCAGGCGAGATTTCCCTGCCCAAGTGCAACAACTCTGTCTGGCCTTTGTGCCTTTGTGTTGGATCCCTGCTCGTCACACACTGCACTAATTTATCCTCCCACTGTTGTCAAGGGCTGCCAAACGAGAACGCTCATTTTCAGTATCGTTGTACTTTGCATTTCGGCTCTACATACATTTAGTGCTCCATGATAAATGCCACTCATTCACTGTTTTCATTCACTGCTCCGTGAGTGTCCAGGTTTTACTGCTTTTCTCTGTTTTGGAGTTTTAGACCATTTGCTGGGCAAAACAAGCAATTTAAAGACATCACCTCGGGCTCTGAGAAACTTTGATGAGCGGTTGGCCCTTTGAAGAGCTCTAGTGAATATTGCCTTGCTCAAGGGCACATCAGCTTGCGGTAACAAGCCGCAGTAGCCAAAAGCGGAGTCATTATATATCTCCTGGCTTCCTCAGATCCCTCAAAATTATTCTCCAGCTGCTTTGGCTGGTGACCCTGGCTGATTGAAACATTTCAAACACAGTCCAGATACAGTACGGACAATAATAAAAGACTCCAAACTGAAAAACATAGCAGTAGCCCACACAGCGGCACATCCTGGCTGGCACATTTCTGCTCCTGAGGGGTGGTGTTATGGTGAAATATACATCACAATGCACACAGTACTGTATGTGGCTGTATACATCAGTGAGTGAGTGTGAGTGAGAGCGAGAGTAGCAGTAAAAGCACATCTCATTACCGGCTTCCACTGAAGCCAGAGTCAAACAGCATGGTGCCTCGCTAGCCCACAGAACACTGCACATACAGGGCTATCTCTGCTGTATCATTATATCATATCAAGTTAGGCTGCTCCCTCATTAGCTCTCTGCTGGTCTCTTCAGCTCTCGCTGTATAGGAGAGTAAAAGCAGTGGTAACGGAGGGGAAGGGAGCGAGAGACGTAGAGATTCAGACCGCAGCACAGCAGCAACTGAGGTATTCTTTTTCACATTATTGTTCCGTTTAAAGGTGGATGCAGCTGGAGAGGGCTGCCCGCCATCCCACAACATTTTCATTTCACATCATAATTTGACAGGTGTGATTCGCGATAAGACGGGTCATTTATCTTAAGCACACATTTGCAGGATGCTGAGACCTGGCGTCCTGAAGTGCTTTGTCTGCTCAGTGAAAATAGCGTGCAAAAGAGATAATACAGAAAAGACGGACGAGGACTCACCATCCATTCATGGTGAAATCTCTGTAGAGCATCCTCTTGCCCACCTCCTTCCTCTGAACTCTCCGGGGAAATTCCAGGTGCGTGAACTCATTTCCTAACAGGTGAGGCTGCATAAAACCCTGGAGGACACAATGATGGTCTTCAAGTCAGTCAAGCAGCTAAATATGTGGCAGATTAAATGAAAGTGATCTTTCATCACATTGGTTTTTTGTCACTTCAGTCTCGACTCTTATTTTGAGACTGATAATATGAAAATGGAGAGTTAACGAAATTCTGATAGAATACTGGCCAAGGCTGTTGTGATTGACGTGTGCAGAAGAGTGTTGAAGGCTCCCGTTGATGATTGAGCGGCAGTGCCCCTCCCTTATTTTTACCTAACATTAAAAATGCCTTACATTTGCCTTACAGGTCCAGTGTGTAGGATTTAGGGAGATGCACTGACAGAAATATAATAGGATATCATAAGTATGTTTTATTCAGTGTATAATCACCTGAAAATAAGAATCATTGGGTTTTTGTCACCTTAAAATGAGCCATTTATATCCTAAATCGGCATGTTGCAATGCTACGTTTCTACAGTAACCCCGGAACAGACAAAGCGAACACTGGCTCCAGATAGGGCCGTTCACATTTTTGCATCGGCCTCTGTCGCTAGCTTTGGAAAACTGATTTTTTTTTTACACAACACTGCTTTATTCAGTGTTTTTACGCTTTAAATCACACAGTCCGTTTGTTTTGGAGAGGAAGAGACCTCTGTGGATAATTTGGCTCCCAGTAAAAACCTCCTAAAGAAAGAAAAGGAATTCTAACCGGGAGAAGTTTCAGCTGATTGCAATTTGCAATCCTCACCACTAGATGGCATTAAACCCCCCTGTAGGAGCCAGAATGTGCATTTAACCCTCATTGTTTATTATTTGTTTAGGCTGCACACGTTATTTTGGTCACTTTCACTTCTGGTAGTAATTGGCACAGGTGTGGGTGTGGTTTCACATTATTTCACCTGTTCACTCACTGGCGTGGCAGCTTTTAGACAAAGAGGGTGAGTTTTGGCTCTGATATTTTCTGTTGACAGTTAGCGCAATCACAGGACATAATATTTCATTTCATTTTGCTTTAGTTGTTCAGTTGTTTGTTTATTAAATCATCATAAAACGCATCGTTGGACTTCAGCATGGACTTCTTTGAATGAGTCACAGTAAAAAGCCTACTCAGCCTGTTAGCGGCTTTTTTCATTGGTAGTACACGCTACACACCCTAAATCTTACAAACTATTCCTTTCAATTTGGCTATTAAAGAATTGTACTAAGCAGTCGAAAAATAAAGGACAAACTGACTAACAAAGACACTATTTGTAAACTAGTTCACCCACCTCTGGCATTTCTGTGCTGGAATTATTTACCTGTAAACATATATGCTGAGAGATCGGTGATAATATCAGCCATACAAATGTATTGGTCAGGCTTCAATTAAAAAAATTAAAATTGACCTAGTATCTCAAAATAATGACATAGTAGCTCAAAAAATACTGAAAAACTTTGTTGTATTTTGAGAAAATTTCTTATTATTTTGAGTTACTAGGTCATTATATCAAGAAAATTTCTCATACGAACTTAGAGGATCTTTTTTCCACCAAAAGACTGAATTGGCCAAAATGGGCTTCCATTTATCTATGCTGGCAATATTGGCAAAAGAAAAGTATTTGGTCGTAAGCTTTCCATTGCCTCCAACTTAAGAGGCAACTAGAGAGTTTATCCAAACATCATCTCTTAGATTTATTCATAAAATCAAAAGGAAACATGGAAGCGTCACCGCTTACTGCTACTGACTCTAAAACGGTTGATCACAGCCCGCTACTCTGAGCTGACAGCAGAGTGTCCTCACATTGGTTGATTTTCCCTGTGGCACGGCTCTATGGGAAAGTGATGGACTTCAGATGCCTTGCTGATCGTGTTGCTTGTTGTGTGAACACACAGTGAGAAACTGTAGCCACCAAAAAGCACAGTGTCTTTGTTGAACTACATAAACTGACATGGCTATGTGTGACTAACCTTACTACATGTATTTGTCAAGATTCAGATCACACTTCAGACTGCGCTATCCTTTCAAGAGAAGACACATAAACACTGTTTGTATTTCTATGTAAAAAAGAAATGGTACATGTACAGTGTTCTCTTACCAGGAACTGCAGTCGCTGTCGTTCTGATTCTGGTGTGAACTCTGTTGACATTGGGATGATCTCATTGTTTCTGATAATGATAGCCCTGCAGACACAGGAAAAGTTAGAGAAGTAATGCAACCATATATTTAAAAAGATTTGTCTGTCCCATCATGTTGAAACAAATGTGTTAGAGATTGTGACAAGGAGGGGTCTATGCAAGATTTTCCTAAAACAATGTATGGACTCATACAGAAGTAATCCCTCCTAATCATCACTCATGACCCACTAGAAGCATGTGGTGGTGTATTTATCTGCAGAGACTCTGCCCTCTGCCTGTATTTTCTTCTTACTTTGCTGTGTGCAGGATGTTATGTGTGTTTAGCCCTACAGCACTCAGATCAGATTGGGACTTAATAAAAAGGTAGCATCAGAAAAATCACAGATACAGTGCAGAAATAGTTAAAATATAGTGGGGTTTGCTCCAAAACAAGAGGGAATATGGGATTGACTTTCGCTTTCCCTGGCGAGTATTGAAGAAGAGGATGAAGAGTGACACAGAGGTGGCCTGTTTTTTTGTTGGGTAGTTGGGTGCGGGCAGTTAGCTTAGTTAGTCTGCTAAAGTATCAGCTTTTCCACTATAACAAATGTAACGTCCCTACAATAGCAGCTTGCAGTGTACACATAAGCCTGCCTAAACCTACCCAAGCCAACCAACGAAGGCAATGAGTACTGGCCAGTCATAGGGACTGTAGGGTGGGTCATTCCTTCGCTATCCTTGCCCATGAGAGGGGAAAAACCATTGCTGCCACAATACACAACCATCGGCTGAAACGCTAAGAAAATGGCTGTAGCTCGCTAAAACATTAGACTACAGCATTTCAAAGAATTATTTTAACAGCCTATGTTTACCAGAGAAGAAACATTACACTGACGAACTCAATATTGTCGGTCTATCTCGGTGTCCTCTTCTCCTTACCTTGCTTATCTTGGAGAAATGATCCCACTGAATGGCCAGTGGTGACATGCTTTGATATTGACAACTATTTGATCGAATGACAAGGTAAGATCATCACTTAACCTAACAAAAATCAAAACCAGGCATTACGTAGCTTGGTTAGCTTCAAAGTCTGCAGTCTGTCTGGCAAAATTAGCAACTGGAATTTATTTATGAGCGATTCTTCTAGCTGATGCCTCATGTCCTGTTGCCTGTATCCACTTTTGTCCTCTTAAAAGCTCAGTTTTTCAGCTTGTCAGCTTATAACAATGTAGGGCTGGGCTATACCATGTAGGTGGTGCATCCCACCAAACCGCAGCTTTTAGATATTTTTCAAGTGAAGTCAAGTGAAAGTGATGAATTGTTTTTCCCTTTGGTTTGGGCAGGGCCTAACTGTGCTCTATCTCTATACAGTGACCCAGGAATGAGTCCTAAAACCTGGAAGTGAGTTAGCATTGCACCACGCAGGGTTCCCTTGTCTAAAAGTCAATGGGTTTTTGGTTAGATACCTGAGATAAGGTCTGTTGTTACCCCAAGCTTAAGAAAATTTCACGTTTTGTTCTATGACATAAAATACATCAGTAAATACCCCACTTGTGAACTTTGAAACTACTATGTGTCTAAAAAACAGTGGTTGCTAGCAGATGGCTGATTGAGACTACAGAACGTCATCACGCCGAGCCGCACCAAACATGGCTTTACAGTCTTGTTATGGTGGTGACTTTAGGTCATGCGACTGTTGTGTAGATTGTTTATAGCTGAAAGTAGCTTTTTACTTCTGGAGATTGCATTTAGGCTTCAATAATCATGAAATAGGTGTTCACTTGTGAAGATTATCCTGCTGAACAAAATGTGTAAATATCATAAACGTTTGTTTTTCACAGAGCTTAATTTTTGTCAATAATCAAAAATGCTATGGAAAAATCCCATTGGCGTTTTGACAAGGGAATCAGGGTGATGCTAATTTCTGCGTTGGCCCTCATCCTTCTACAGTATAATCCCAGTGTGTAGGATTTAGGGGCTTCTATTGGCAATTATGGAATATCATCTTCGCAACTACAATTTTATTAGTGTATAATCACCTGGAAATAAGAATTGTTGGGTTTTGTCACCTTAGAATGAGCTGTTTATCTCTAAATACAGCAGGTCCTCGTGCTCGAGTCTGCCATGTTGTTCGACAGTAGCCCAGAGTGGACAATCAAAACACTGGCTCTAGATTGTGTTTTCATGTCAGCCACTGTAGTTCTCCAACATGCTTGGCACACTGGAGAAGTTTCAGCTGGTTGCCATCTGCAACCTCACCACTAGATGCCACTAAATCATACACACCGTACCTTTAAAACAAACATAATGTCTCCAAGCTAATACAAATGAGGTGTGAAAATGACCAATGTTAGCCCTGATAGCAATGCATGGATGTACTGTGGAAGTGCTGAAGGTGCAAAAGCAAAGGAAAGCTGCAGGAAGTGAAAGACAGAGTACACGTGGACCAGCTTTTATAGCATGGCAGGCCCAGGTGATCAGGTGACTACCCTCACATGTCAGCCAATTTCCTGCTGAGGTTGGCCAGGACAGCGTCCAAAACAGCAAGAATGTACTGACATCATATGTCTTTGGGTCTCTAGGGTTTACTGCAATGTGATAATCATCGCCTGCTTTATAGATTCTGTCGTATAGTGGAGAGAAGGTAAGCATACACACCTGCTGTCACCTGCGTTGCCAACGTATAGCTTTCCTAGCAGGTAAACCACGGTGAGAGCTGTACACCCTCCTGTGATGTTGTAGACTTGCTTCTCCCTCTCAATCTGGGCATCCTGGGTAAGGGAGAGACAGTTGTCAATCTTTAATGAAACATCACTTAAGAAGCACAATAGAAAAAAATAAAAACACTCCCACGTCCACCCACAGTGCGACAGTAAAAGTCAAAAACCCACACTGCAGGCAGCCCACATATGCAGAGGGAAAGTTTAAATACACAGTCTCTGCCTTCGTTCTATTTAATAACATTCATAAAAATGACTGTACAGCCGTCAGAGAGAGACGGAGAGAAACAATCAGAAAGACAGCAAGAGGCAAAAAAATCTGATCAACTTTTTAGAGAGACAGACGCTGTGTGGGCATCGCTGCAGACTATCGATTGGTTTAACCTGACTGCTGACCGCGTGTCAGTAAACAACAACTTGTCGTGCATGAATAATGTAGACAGCGAAATGTGAGAGGGGTTGTACATTGCCTTAGCATGTCAAGGTTCAAGAGGCTTTATACTAATGCACACACTCAGAGTGCTGTTTTCCCCCGCAGTTTCATAATGCTTATTATGCATGTGTTACCTTTTGACCTTCTACAATAGGAATATAATCACGTGGGTTCCTCTGCATTCCCATCTTGCAGAGACCCCGCAGACACAACTCTCTGATGAGCACTTTTCTTTCCTGCAGGTGGACTTCCTTCTACAAAGGCCACAGCCTTAACTGATGCGGTGATAATCTCTTACAAAGGACGTCAAATCAAGTGTAAGGGAGCTTCTGTTTCTCCACAAGGGGGAAAGGGTGGCAGGGGGTTGATCTGAGAGGAGCTTTTACAGTGATCTTTTTAGTCTGGGTACCGCAGGGTCTAGCTGGAGCAGCGTGGGCTGTTTTCCATTGCCATCTAGTGGTAATAATGTGTAGACTTTGGTTTCTACAGATCTCTCTCCACAAGGCAATTTAAAAGAAACAATGAAACACAATTTAATGGTGCAAAATAATGCGCTCTCTTTTGGAAATGGACTGCAGATCTCTGTATAAATTAAAAACTTCAGGATACATTTGGTAACATAAAAAAGTAGATTGCCCCGTAGCTAATTCTTTAACAATAAAGAACTTGAGCTTAATACCTTGATTAAAAAGCAAACTGCTTGAGACATATTAGTCAGATGCTGCCTTTGATCTAGAGCGACAGAAACCCACAGTCTTATGTGTGCGGTTGAGTGGCATTCAGCCCGCAGCCATCATTTCATAAGCAGCACTCTGAGGCGGCCAGATGTCGAAATAAACTGTAAACAGAGGCACTAAAGGTTGTGGTAGAAAATAATCTTTGCGAGCATCTCGGTAAAGTGTGTGTGTTGTTTAATATGTGTGTTTCTGCCCTCAGGTCAGCGTATATAGCAATTTCATATAATATCAGCAAAAACAATTTCAGAAATTGATACCAGCTTTTGTTTATCTCTACTTATTTGCATGTGTTAGCCCCTTCAGTAACTACATTTCCATATCTGCTTAGTATTCATGCAAATATTTACTGCACACACACACTGGCAGTGTGCTTGTTGCTAATGCAAAAATTATACAATTTGACAGGTCATGCACTCCAGTGCTAATATTTTCCTTCAAATAAAAAAAAAAACAGAAAACATGGTGACATGACTCCAGGTGTTTCCCATGTAAACAGCTAGATCATTCATTCAAATTAAATACATTTGAGGATGTGTAATTACTGTGTGATGACTTCATTCAAAATATCTTTAAAAAAGTCTAATACTCTCACACACATCAACTGAAGTATGACATAATGTGTCTCAACATGCAAATGTACCCAGCTAAAACCAGATAAAGCTCAGAGGGCCTCTCAAAGGACTTCAATTATCTGCTGACCATCAGCTACAGAGAAACACATTTCTGCTTATTTTTTATATCATAAATCATCTGTCAGTGATTTAAATAATTTGGTTATCACTAAAAAACATAATCTCAATTTACTCCTTAATCCTGATCCTTGCCAAATTTTGATGTGCCTGATCTTTTAGAGGTCTAGTGTGTAGGATTTAGGGACGTCTATTGGCAGAAATGGCATAAAGTATGTATTTATATTTACATTTATTTCTGTTTACTTTGGTTTGTAATCAGCTGCAAATAAGAATTGTGTTTGCGTTACCTTTGAATGAGCCATTTATATCTACATACAGAGAGGGTCCTCTTCCACAGAGTCCGCCATGTTGTTTCTACTGTAGCCCAGAGCAGACAAATCAAAAACTGGCTCTAGTTAGGGCCATTTGCGTTTTTGTGCTTTAGCTGTTCTTCAGTGACTCCTTGGAAATTAATAACAGCTAGGTTTTGTTATAGCATTTTAATTTTCGCTGTTGTAGGCTGAAAGAAATTATGCACCTATACACTTGTGCACCAAATAAAAAATACATTGAAACATTTCGTCAACTAAAATGTGCTTCATACATCCATGGCCTGATGACTTTTCCTCCAAACTTTGCCAAACCTCAAGAGCGCTGACTAGGCTTAAATCTCCCTGGCTAGGCTAGCTATGAATTCCAAATCCAAAAATGTAAAGTTTTGAACAAGATTAGTGAATGTAATAGTGTGTGGACAGCTTCATTTGTGAGTTTAAGTTCCAAATAATCATAAACTGCCCACTGCAGCATAGCTACTTTGTGATAAAACATACTAATTTAGACTTAATAGGTTACATTACCTTCATTATATGGCTAAGATAGGTTTTGTTGCTCCAGACAGATTTTGTTTTTATTATTTTGGACAAAAATTTGACAGTGAAGGTTGCTGACCCATGTCCTACACGCTTGTTTGGCACATGGGAGAAGTTTTAGTTTTGAAACCTCTCTGCTAGATGCCACTAAATCCTACACACTAGACCTTTTACCCATTTTTGCTTTCAAAAAAATACATAAAACATGAACTGATCAAAGTTGATTTCAGTTCGAAATTTGTGTAGCTGCACTAGTAAACAATTAAATCACAAAACATTTGTTAAATAATTATGAATAGTGAATTGAATACAAGGTTAATACACAAATTGTGTGTTGAAACAATCTTATCTGATTCAACTGAAGTACAGTGATGTATCAACTATTAAAAGGATAACTTTGGTGTTTCTCAACCTGAACTCTGAGTGTCTAACAAAATTATGGAAAGGATCCTTGTCTCATGGTCCTCATTTTTGTTTGTAGTTTTTGTCTACAGTCTGTTTCCTTGAGGAGCTTGTTTTCCTTCTCTTGCTTGTTTTACACTATTCAATCATTTTTATTTTGTAGGTTCACTCCTCATGCATCATGTCTAGTTTTTCCTCCTGCATTTGTGTTTCTTCCTGCCATAGTAATCGTCTGCCCTGCCCTGATTAGTTTCACCTGTTCCTCATCAACCCTGCTGTCACCTGTCCTCCATTATCTCCCTGCTCTCCTTGTGTGCTCAGTCTTTGTGTTCCCCTTGTCTTTTGTCAGTCTGTCTGCATTGGTCACTGGTGTTCCTTGATCCAGTACCTGTTTGTTCTCAGTTCACTTAATTGTGTTTTTTTGTACCTTGTTTGACCTCAGTCCTCTCCCTTAGTTTTGTTGCCTGCCTTTTTTTTCTTTTGGTTTCAGCTTTATTACATTAAAGCTGGCTTCTTGTTTCAAACCTGCCTGGTGTCCTCTTTTTACTGTGAAACATGATACCGAGCAGAGATAGACCTTTTTGTTCGAGTAGAAGATCCCCTTTGAAGAGTCCCAAAATCACTGTCGCCAAACTCACCAGACTCCATTTAAATAAACATTCATTTTAGTATGTATAAAGCCAGCATATTTTTACATCTAACTCAGCAAACTAAGGGTTTATTTTAACCAAACCAGAGCTGGTGATTGTTCCAGCAGTAGAAAGACAAACCAAGACAGCTTTTTAATTTGTTTTTGTTTCAGTCGACTTGGAACGATGTGTGTTTCACGATGATAAAATTACTGGTTATTTAAATGGAGTCTGGTGGCTTTGGTGATAGCAATTTCGAGGCTGGTTAAACAAAATGGATCTTAGTCTTAAACAAAAAAGGTCTTTCTCAGTAGGGATCCTTTCTATGATTTTGTCAGACACTTAAACTCATACTGTGAGCTGGTCAGTGGTAAAAAACAAACACTTTAGATGGACCTAAATTGATGGTGCGAACATGCCCAGAATGGTCATAGTGCAGCCTGTTTCACCTCTGCTAGCTGCAGCCCTCTCGCACAATACTGGTCCACTTTCAAAAGCTGTTGTCTCCATTAGTCACTTAGATACAAAAACATGGGAGAATAGGGTCCAGATTGAAAAATACAGGCATATACGTTGACCTGTCATTGTAGGAAAAGCACAAGTGCAACCAATAATAACACTAATGGTGCGGTTACATTTAGTTTCCCTGTAAGCCACTTCAGTAATGTACAGTATGAGGATCCTAAAACTTGTTCATGAAATAAAAACGCAGCTGTGCTTTTCCTGCTATAATGTAAAAATGTTCAAGTAGCTTAGAAATCTGAAAATTGTATTTTCAAAGTGCTGAACTTGGAACAGAGGTAAAAGTCCTGTAGGTGCTACAGATGCTGATAATAAAATGATAACAAGGATGCAGGTCCGTAACTGAGAGGTCGGACAACTGATCCCAGCAAGAAGATAATGCACATTTCCCAACATTAGACTCCCAGCCAAAATCCTAAAGTGTTAAATAATAATGCAAGACAGAGCTGCTTCCTGTAAGTGCTTTCAGGACTGATCGAGATGAGTGAACTGCTCTATCATGACCTTACTCCCGCCTCTCACCATCTCTTTGAAGGCGTTCTCTATGGCTCCTATCACCAGGCTCTCATGCTGGATCTTCTTCTCCGTAAAGAAGCGAGGCGGAGGCGGGGTGTTGCACGGGGAGCCTGGCGCACCTGCGGCCCCGCGCAGAGAGGCGGCTCTGGTCAGGGCTCGGTGAGGGCCCGGGGTGTTTCCCTGGAGGTAGGGGTTGTTTTCGGGCTCCTCGCCCAGAACGGTCGGGGGCAAGGAGGATAAGTTGCGTAAGATCTCGATGACGGCCTGGAGCTGGCAGGCGATGTGGTGCTGCAGTAGGCGGGAGGCGACGACTGCTGCACCTGAACCAGCGTGGCCATCGAACAAGGCCCAGTAGTGGAACACCAATCCTTCACTGTCCTGCAGACACATACAGAAAATGTATATTATTATCTCCTCCAGATGTACGCCTGGAGGAGATCATGGGTTTGTTTGTGCATATATATCTGCCTGTTTGCAACTTATCTCGCTAACTACTGGACCAATCAGCCTAATATTTTGTTTGCACATTTATGACTGTATGCTCAAAGACCTCTTGTGGTTGTACTGATTCACAATTGTTGAAAAACCTTATTTATTGACTGTTTTATGCCGTCATTGACCGCTGACTCTCACGCTTTTAACCAGCCAGTAGGAGCTGGCTATTTCCTGGAAATGAGCTCTGCTAAAAACAACAAGCCTCATTGTTGCAGGCCACATTTTGTCCTTTGTCGTGGCTCAGAACAGACATCTATAGTAAAGTTTAGTAAAGAATCTGCAGATCAGTTCCACACCTGATATGTTATGATCCACCAATCTGGCACAATATTAGATAAATAAATCACCATTTTTGTTATCTTCATCGCCATCTTGACTGTAAGGAAGCTGGGAGGGACAATTCCACCGGGCGCAGCTTGCTATAGTCCGGTTGGTCCATTCTCTGCATGATGTCATACCACAGGAGGAGCGTTTCAGAAGCCTGCCTGATTTTGTACACTTGCAGATTTTGTTGATTTGGCCTTTTTTTTCTTGATATTTCTGCTTCTAACATAAGTAAGTACTCTGTCTAGTTAAAGTGTTTATTTTTTGGCCTAGATTACTTGTGTTTATTGTTGTTTTTTCCTACCATATTGTGCTGTAGCCTTCAGACAAAGTTAATACCATACAAAGTCCAGTAACAAATGACATGGATCAAAATTTGTGGCTGTGTTTTACTTATTAAAAATACATTCATCCTCATAACTATACTGCAGAATACTGGCTCCAACAAGAATAGTCTAGAGTGGACGCAATCAGCTCTGGCAGCCAAATTGTTGCTGTCTGGCGGAGGTCTGCTCTCTACTGAGTGCACTTTTCTCGTATGATATTGATTTATTATCAAGTGGCAACAGCTGTGAATAACACAGTAAAATCACAGCTGAATTAACATAAACAAATCTAACCTCTCAAGCATGATAAATTATTAGATTATTTTTTTAAGCTCAAAAATGCATATCTTCACACACATTAATAAGCAGACTACCAACTGTCTTCCCTTTCACAGAGCTTAAAAAGACAGGATCTACATGGACATCAGTCTTCAGAGGTCACATTCACCAGTGAGGTTTCAGTAAAACACTGGCTTTTAATACACATAAATGCTTTACATAATGAGACTGGAGTATGCAACAGAAATCATTACAGACTCTTTTAATAGCATTTAAGTCCAGACTCCTTTTTACAAACACACAAGAAAAAGCTGTGGTTGTCCAGAAACACCTGTCTAAACATAAACCACACTGACATTTCCGTTATGACTCAATATAAACTGATGCTATAATGGATATTTTGGTTCTCAAGACTTCGTTAACAATGTGTTGGCGCCCAATTTTAATGCACTGACAAGGAGCCATTTTCCCAAACACCAGAACAATGGGTTTTCAGTGGAAAATCTGTATAATCCCAGAAGGACCAGCACAAGAGCCAAAGTGTTGCAAAAAGTGCTAAAAACCGTAACATTTCACCCCCGCTGTTACCGTAAGTAACACAACCTCGCAGTCCTTGGCAGTAATCTACAGTATTTCAATGGAAGCAGGGTAATGATGGGAAACACAGCTACGTGGAAGGTCACTAAAGGCAATCCTATCAATCAAACTTGCCTCGAGGCTCCAGGTATGATGTTGGACACTCTAAGTGGTGTACTCCAAACAAAAGCTTTCGTGATCCAACATAGTTTGAATGAGAAATATTTAATTTGTCAGGAAAGCTATGACTAGAAACTAACATGCAAAAAAGAGCTCTGTAAAATAAGCTGATGAAGTGACAATTAGGTGCAGCCGAAAACTGTATGTTTCCCTGGGGCCTACATGTGCTCTGGCAACCTGCCCTCATAAAGGAGTGGGAAAGGGGAAACATGGGAGAAAAAGGATGTAGTTGGATTCAGAAATTAAATATAATAAACCCATTTACTGGACCCAAAGCACGAAGAAGTTAAACTGAATACCTAATGGGGCAATAAAGATACAGTTCTCACCCTTCTGAAATAAGGACTTTGGCTCCTACAGTCACCTCCTTTGACTAATAAGTGACTAAAAATCAAACTCGGAAGAATAAATATCAAGGCAGAAATGATCCTACAACCTTTTTCAGTTTTAAGTAATAAGAAATTGTATCTTATATTCATTTTTGCACTTAAAGTAGCTACATAAGTACGAGTTTTAATATCTGAATACTACAAATTGTCTTAATAATTTGACGTAAGTACGCAAAAATCCTCCACCAGCTCATCATACCATGAGTAAGCTTAAATGAGGTAATTTTTGGGGAAATCGTTTGACAGTTGAAAAAAACACAGACAAAGTGAAATGTCTAATGCTGCCGGATGGACTTGTAGTATGTGTGAGTCATAGACCCAGGAGAAAATACCATGACTCATCCAGTCTAATGGTGTTTGGAAGGTCAAACCTCCTTATCTCTTCATTTCTCTCTGTAGGGAGGAACACACCTCTGTCATATCTGTGCTATCACACACTCTGCTTGGTATTACCTGTTCTTGAATACTTATTTTTTTTCAAATAAAGTTTTGTTTTTTTCTGCTGTGCCCCACTATAACTGTACCACGACTTACTTGAGTATATTCGCAAGTCAGATTCCGAACATTTTGAGTTAGCCAATAATTTCCTAACAGACCTCTGTGCAAGCTTTCCCACGCAGCGCACAGGGTGTAACCTTGGAAATATATGACTTTGGATTTTTTTTTTGCACGTACTCCCTGTCGATGTGAATGATGATTTGTCTCAACTGTTTCCTCTAAGAGAAAGGTTCTCACAGTTTTTGCGACTGCCGGCCAATATGCAGAGGTGGCACTGAATAAGGATTTCCAGGAAAAAAAAATTACATGAGTCAAATCTACAATCAGTCTACAATACAGTCTACAATATTACAGTCTAAAACAATTAATTTCATCATTTTTATGGTTGAAATAGAAATTACCTTCATTCATATATCTTACACAACTCCTACCCCTGAGGTTTGACTTTGACCTGAGAGGATTTTTCCTGAAACATTTGGTATTTTTCAACCTTTTCAACTCTGTGTTCCCATTTTTTGGGTCTAAGCGACTAACGGAGACAACAGTTTTTAAAATTGGTCCAGTATTGAGAGAGAATGCTGCAGCCACAGCGACAAAATTGCAATGTAATTCCTGTGGGCAGTTGTGCACTGTCAATTTACGTCCATTGATAGTGTTTGTTTTTGCCACTGACAGGGCTCAGTTTGTTATCATATCTTTCTGACAACATTACGGAAATTAACCTACAGAAAATGTTTTTCCTTACTTTCACTGGTCTGTTTGTTATTGTGACCAAGTCTCGCTCATGGAGAAGTCTCAGTTTTTAATCTTGCGAGAGGTGACTTGTTGCAGGAAAAACAATGGTGGAAACGTTGATGGGAATTGGAGGGTGCCAGGAGTGTGTTGTGTGTGTTGTGTTGAAGTACAAGAGCTCAGTGTTCTATCAAGATTTTCAGTTCAATGGCTGATTATTTAGCTGAGTTTGACAATCTGAAAAAGTCCACAAGATTTTAGAACGAGACTTCTCCTTGAGCGAGACAATAAACAGACCAGACCAGAGAAATTTCTCTGAGGGGTCCTCTCCATAATGTTGTCAGACACTTTAAATGACAATCTGAGCCTGTCAGTAGCAAAAACAAACACTTTCAGTGACCTTAAATTGACGGTGCACAACTGGTATAGGGATAACACTGCAGCCTGTTTCGCCGCTGTGGCTGCAGCAGCCTCTCTCAATGCTGGACCAGTTTCAACAGTTGTTTTTCCCGTTAGTCACTTAGGGTGCTTTCAGACCTAGAGTTCACATGTTTTGGTCCAAATCAGGGACTAACTTTGTTACAAAGTTGCATAATTGCCTAGAGTTGGTTCGTGTTCTCACGGCAGCATTTACAAGCGGACCAAATAAAATGCTTTGTGTGAGAAAGCTGCTCTTGATTGGTCAGAATTTCCATGCATGAAAAAATCCAGGAAGTAAACAAAACGTTGAAGAAGAGTACACTTGCAAGATAAATGTGACACTTTCTAATGTCACAATGAAGGGACAACTACGCAGGTTGATATCGTGACCACCTCTTCAAGAAGGTCTTAGTCCGGTTGTTTTGGTGCGCACCCTGGTGCACATGCTGTGTTCACACCTGCCCAAATGAACCAAACGAACTTGAGTTCGACTGAACTGAACCGAACCAAACAGGGCAAGTGTGAAAGCACCCTTAGACACAAAACAAAGGAAAACAGGGTCCAGTTCAAAAAAAGTTTCCCTGTAAATTTGATGTTATTTCCATGATGAATTGTCCACAATGCATGTTACCTTTTCAATCACATTGTCAGATATGGCTAAATTAACTAACTTTGCACTAGTTCACTTACTTTAGTCAGGGGCAAAACTGTTTATGAATCCATCATGTATGAACGCTGTATACTCTTGTGCATATACTTATTTACACACTTTCTTACCTCGCCCAGCTTGCTGTGCTCCATACGGAGCCCCAGACCCTCTCCGTTGGGCAGGGAGTTGCGTCTCTTGGCCGTAGGGGTCTTGCTGGGTGTGGAGGGAGGGCAGTAGCTCATTGGCCTCCTCCTTGCTACGACCACCTCGCAGCAGGCCTGGTCCTCGTTCAGCGCACTCTTACCAGCATTAATCACCCTGAAACAGAAGATGACATACACAGGTTGACTCATACTTTCAACTGTTAGCTTATCTGCAGCCATTCAAAGGTCCTGTTACATAAATATCCCATTTGGCAACATACTTTCAGCATTCTTTTTTTTTCATATAAAATTTTGCTACAAGCAACAGATGCACCACTTGCTGTGATTTCCCAGTCTGACAGCTGTGGTCTGGAACAAGCGGGTGAATGAAAGCCGACATCAGATGCTTTTTTTGTTGGATGAAACGGTACTGCAGTCTTTCATGGTTATTATGGCTCACTGCAGGATCACAACAATTAGTCAGAGCCACAGCCTGAGGTTTCTCTCTGCACACCCAGCGAAGCAGCTGGCTTTGTCTGTGTCATGTTCCTGATGAAGATCAAACAGGAGAGCTTGTTTGTGGTCTTGCTCTGCCGGGAGAGTCCTGATGCATCAGGACAGTCGCTTCTGGGAGAATTAGAAGTCTTTGTTTGAGTGTGACTATACATACACGCCCAGAGCTGTGTGCGTGTTTCCTCATTCATCTTTATTTATCCCTTATTTAACCAGGCAGACCACAGAGAGAGACGGTACCAAGGAGAGATGCAACCCAGTAATGATTAAGGACAGCCACACAATAACTGTGTGGTTTGCACAAAAGTAATATGTCTTATTTCCTCTTTTTTCACACTTCAGCATTTGACAACAATTTTTTAAATCACTACTTTGCTTCTCTTCTGTATTGTTGTCACAAACAGCACAAGAAGCTAGATGAAATACATACTGTGTATGAGCAGGGCCATGGCCAGGGCTTTAGATATACTAAGCTCATGAGTCTTAGGCCCCCCCCCAACGCATACCCCACCCCTTGAAATTACCCCAAATTTTGACCAGAGACCCAAAGTGAAATATGAAAACATTAATTATTTGGATTTGTCCTGCATTATTTATATGGTTAAAGACGTATTTCACTGTTGAAAAGATGGTCTTTTCATACAACTGGGCTGTCCAGAAAGACAGAAATACTTTTGAAATTGGTGCTACATGACCAGAGAGAACAGGTAAAAAGTGCTTTGGCATATGATTTTGCTCAAGAGGTAGAATACCTACTACTACCAGAATGCACTGTGTGTCATCTGGCAGATTTGTGCTGAGAGTGAAGCAGGGAGATCTGGCCACTGGTAAGATGGAGGGAGGTTCAAAAGATAGAGGTGCATAGATTGCTGGTTCAAAGTCTTTTCCGAACTGCCAGTGATACAATCTTGGTAGAGAAATACCGAATCTGTTATATTTTTTGGTCACTTCAAAATAAAAGTGCTGTACTTGTTGTTCAATGCCAACACACTAGTATGGCGAGCACAGTTAACACTATATCTGGTAAACATCAGTATGTCAGAATTATCATTGTGAACATCTCAACATGCTGACATCAACATTTAGCTCAAAGCGCCGCTAACAGAGCTCCTAGCACAGCTGTAGAGTTGTGATACTCAACTTACAGCCCATGGGCCAAATTTAGCCCGTGATAGGGTACCAGGTGGCCCCCAAACTCACCAATTCACAATGAAAATAAACTGTTTTACACTGGGAATTATTTCAGACCTAGAGTTTGCTTGCTTCGGTCTAAATTAGAGGCTAATTTTGTTACAAAGTTGCATAATTGCCTAGAGTTGGTTTGTGTTCACACGGCAGCATTTACAAGTGGAACATTGGAAAGCTGCTCTTGATTGGTCAGAATTTCCATGTGGGAAAAATCCAGGAAGTAAACAAAACACTGAAGAAGAGTACACTTGCAAGATAAATGTGACACTTTCTAATGTCACAATGGAGGGACAACTACGCAGGTTGATTTTAGCGCTGCTCATCGTGGACTATATTGCTGTCATTGTTCATTTTAGGCAAACCATACAGTTTGAAAACGAGGCGCGGCTCCAACTAGAAAACAATGTTTTGATGCATTGGATGTGCTGAATGTGCATATTAAGGCAGTACAGGAGGAGGCGCACATTAATAATCCTCCAGGACTGTAACATGCTCATGTTTAACCCAAACAATGTGTCATGTGACTGCAGTTGGTTCAGATCGAGGTCGGAAGATGTTCTCACCAAATGAACCACACCAGAGTTCGTTTGTATTCGGACCGAGACCAAATCCTTAGGATCGTCTAGGTCCAGTTGTTTTGGTGCACACCTGAGTGCAATTGCTGTGTTCATACCTGCCCAAACAAACCACACTTAGGGGGCAAACACACTTGAGTTCAATTGAACCAAACCAAACAGGGCAGGTGTGACAGAACCCTTATATGCCAGAGTGCATTTAAAAGCATCAATATAGAGCTTGTTTATCAAAAAGAAAATACCAGGGGAGGACCCCCAGACAACCCAACAGAAGTCCAGGCTAAGTCCCCAATGTCCTCAAATCGTTAACATGCCCCTGTGTTGGGGCTGCTGCGACTGGCCCCTGGCCTCCTGTCATTTTACAAAAGTGGCCCCAGGCAATGCAAGATGAGTTTCTCTGCTGTGGAGTCTTGGTTCAAATTGCATCATGTAATCACCCAAAAATTGCTAAAAATACCAGTGACATAACCCCTATTGCCTCCGACTGTGAAAGTCACAGCATTACTAAAGACTATTGTTCACACAGACGTGACATTTTAAAGAATATAATCCAGTTTCTACTTGCTACAACAACTGAGTAAAAAAATCTATATTAAAATTTTGGCAAATTGCTGTTCCTGGGTTTAAAAAAATGCTTGGGCCTAATTTGCAGCACTTATAATCTTATACTGGCTAATGATACAACGTAATTGGGGCTACCAATGAATGGTGAAAAAATAAAGATTGTGAAGGCAGCTCCAATGAGACTGGCAAGTCTGACAGACGTCTCTGGAGGGTGTTGTGAATGTGTGTGTGAGGTTGAGAAATTGGCATGCCTATTTATAGACACAGACTCTGGATGTTTTCTGCTAGGCAGCATCAATGTCTGGTTCTTTGCCTCAAATGCTTGTTAACCTCAGATACAAAGAGAAAGATAAGGAGAGGCTCATGGAGAGACAGCAAAACACACCCAGAGATATTTAGCAAGTGACAGTTTATGCGTGTATTGATATGAGTGTATGTGTAAATGTTTATGTACATAAGCATATATGCAATTTGTATTTCATTTTGGCTTCCAGTTTTTATGTTGTTCTGCATGTATACTCTGCTAATACCATAGAGATAGTGAGAGAAAAAGAAAGCTATTGTCTCAAAAGCCGTGTGTAGCTGTCCATTTCCACTGCACATTACGCAGTGGTTAATGGGAGGATACCCAATCAATAAGGGCCTTTGTATTTTTAATCTGGTTTAAGTGTAAATGTGCTGGCCATTTTGCTTCAGAGGACTGCAGTGGAAACTCAATAACCATGGAGCTTATTTTAAAATGTGTGCAGCATTATTGTCTCATCAGATGCTGATTCTTGGCCTCATGTTGAGTGTTTTTACAACCATTCGAATAATTAAAATGTTCCATCAAAACACAGCTAATTAGCCTCTGCTGGGGTTGTAGGAACAGTGGAAATACTACAACATTCTACATCTAATTTCTCCCCTGGATACAGCAGCAACAGGCAAGAATCCACACCCAGCACTGCCACGTTTGATGAAGTATTTGTTATAACTGTGCTAACAGCTCCCATAAAGCCCAACGTGTTATAAATGGAACTGGTTGCCATGCTAGGTCTTGTGGTATCGAGGGTGCGCCGGAGCTAAAACTGCACTGCTTTGGTTATATTGTGTCATACACCATGAATGTGGTATAAAAGCCATCATGTCCAGAGGGCTGTTCTTCACTGTGATTACGCAGCTCCGCTCTCAAACCTAATATATTACCGCTGCACCCATAATTACAGTAGAAAATGCCCTCTGAGTTATTATAGTCATAAAACACTTTGACGCATCGACCACTTTTGAGCTCATGATACACAGAAGTCCGGGAAGTCTTTGTCTGCTTCATCGAATCTGCTGTCAACAAACACAGTAATGTAATGACCTGTGCATGTGTGTGTGATTTATCATGTCCTGCTGGTTTTATATTATTTTGTATGAAAAATTACATGTTTGTATAAACTTTTGAACCCTATAAACTATTTGCAAAAACCCAGTCCTCATCCTTCACTATTGATTGGACCCATTAAATGCATTGTCCAATGCATTTAATGGGTCAAATCAATAATGGATCATTGTGTGTTACTCTATGTCATGGTAGGTGCAGCTGGTGCCATTGTGTGCGCGTTTGAAAGTGCCCTTGCATCTAATTTGTCCTCATTTCAACATTCGCAGAAAGAATGACAGTCATTTCACTTCTCTGCCAATCAAATTTTTGTTTCATTCGGAACAATTAGCTTTCCTCCCATTAGGAACAAAACCTAATTTTCCCCTCCATTGTCAGACATCTAATGCCCTCTTTGTTTCTCTACCCTCGGCAACAGATTCTGGGCCAGACATTGGCCCCAAGGATGAGATAATTATTTGGTGAAGCACAATGGTTCATAGCTTTGCCTCCGTTTAATTCAGAACATCAAAGGAACAATAACAGCAAAAGAGCTACGAGTGAAATACTTAAAACAGCCTTTTAGAAAGTCCAAATTTAGTACTTTTTCCTAAGGGTTTTGGTCAGGATTGCACTTCCACCTGTATATAAGAGATAAGAAAATACAACAGCACAATGGGTGTTTGAATGGAGTGTAAGAATGGATGGGTTTGTCTTCAATGAAAACTACATATGTGCAGTTTACAATGATAACAGTGGAAGATTACCACTCAAAGGTCTTGGTAATTTTTGAAACAATTAGTCTTTGATTTCAGACAGAGACTGACACCTACTCATTTCTAACCAACGACCATTAATTTTGCTCACTGAAATAACAACTGCGCTGGCAGATTCAGGGCTCGATTGGGCAAATATAAAAAAAGAATTGACACATTGGTTTTTCTGTAGCTGACGAGAAGCTAAGGAATGAGCCATCTCACTTCCTTCTCATCTCTGTTGAGAGCTACACATGCACGATGCCATGGATGTATTAAGAGACCTGGATACAGCATTAGAGGTGGGCCCCTGTTCATTCCTATGACAGTTTCTCAGTGGTGCATGAAGCCAAAAAAGCTTGAAAAAAGTGTGAAATTACCTGGATTTTTTGCACTGTGGGGCCCGAAGAGCAAGCGCACTGGATACTTACAGCCACAGAGCACAGCCAAGCAGCTAAATTCCGCCGGCCAACGGCTGACTTCCCCTTTAGTGCTCCGCTAGCTTTACTGGGTATAAAATGATTTAATCTTGTGGCTCTTCTAGGCTCTCGAAATGTTATTGGACTGAATCAAATCCTGATATTTAAACATGCCATTTCGAGTGGATTGTGACGCTCAAAAAATGTATCCACTGATTTTCAGACGAGTCTTTCCCAATGTAAGTCTATGGGGAAAAGGTCATTTTGGGCCCGATGGGATCACGTGATGGACCCAGTCGTAATTCCACTTTTGTCCATGTGAAATTGTCCTTAGAGTCCGACGCTCTTCCTGGGAGCTTGTGCCGTACCGATCTTGTTATTACCTGACATGTTTAGACTTCCATAGTCAATATGTGGAACATTTGATACCCAGTTTCTGTACCCCTACGTTCACCTTTGGGGGTACCCACCTATAAAGAGGTGTCTCCCGGCTTGCCTCTCCCCTTTTGCTGTTGTGCTCCATGGGAGAGGTAAGCAACATTAGTCTCATAGTAATATTCATGTTAAGCTGTTTATAAGTTCATTTTATGATAACATAATCTTGGGTCACTAAATTTGTGAAAAGGCTGGAGTTTGTATGGTTGTGTTTTTGCCTCTTGTTGTCAGGAATAAACAGAGATCGCCTCCAAAGATATCCACAGTCTGGGCGTCTTTATATCAGCACAATGCAGACAACACTAGAGTCCACCGGTTACATAAAGACAAAGTTCATGAACTGAAGTCCAGGTAAGCTTTTCAGTTATCATGGAAACAGGAGTTTAGTTGGGTGCTGTTAGAGAATCTGGGTGAAACTCAAACCATGAATTGCACAGTTTGCTGCAAGTTTGAAAGTAAGGAAAATGAAATAGTTTTTTTTTCTTGGAAATTACATTACTTTTAGTCTTTGTTGTGATTTGGTAACTACTTGCATAGTTCAAGTACAAATTGATTTTGGGCAAGGAGATTTCGGACCCATTTGCCCAACTAGGCAGTAACCCTGGGATGTTATCAGTTGTAGCTAGGTCATGATGCTAACGCTAGCTTTGTGACCTAGCTGAAAACACCATCTCCAACTGACTCGTTTATTCCACTTGACTTATCTTAAAATGAGAATCCTGTAATGAAGATAACCAAGCACTTGATAGCTACATGCATGATATTGTACTAAAAGACTGAGGCCAAAGCTTACACTAGTGCTTATGTTTTTGGTTATTAAAAAGGTATATAAAAAAGACACCACCATCCAAACTCTTTGAGTAGAGAATGTGATGTCACGTTGTGTTAAATGTTTTGGACCGGGGTGCCATCTTGTAAGGAATGTGCTCCGTTAGCTGTTCTTGCTTCTGTGGTCAGGTAACAGTATTTAGACAAATTAATCACGATAAACAACACAGATCAATATGACTTGGCAAGCCAAAGCTGGATTACAGAGCTCCATGCACTACCTCCACTCACATACCCGCTGAAAACGATCTCATTTTTGGACAATGGTAACGGAGTGTGTACCTCACAACATGGCACCTCCGTCCAACAGGGCATGACGTACCTTCACATTCTCTGTGCCAACTATTGCTCTTACCATGCACTTACTCCTACCAGGGCTTCAACAAAGGGAGCTATGCTATGACTGCAGTTCAATAAATGGTCAAATGTGAGCACTACAAAAACAGATTTGACTTGTAGCTGTTTTGGATTTACCTTTATTCCAAAAAGAAAAGAAAAAGACAACTGTGATCGATTTCCGATGTCTGTTCTGTTGTTTTTGTTGTGAGCAGAAAAGAGTAGAGAGTATGAGAGGTAACAGAGGTGAGAGCCAAAATGGCTGCTGTAATGACAACACAGGAGGCTTTAATTACAGATAAATGCTGGTACGAGCTGAACTCATTAACCACACCGGTCCCAAAGAGACACTTCAGGCCTGCTCTGAGTATCAGTGTGTGTGTGTGTGTGTGTGTGTGTGTGTGTGTTTAAGAGAGGCAAAGAAAGAAAAAGACAGAAAGATATGACCAAAGACCTGATAAAAACTGTTTCAGTACTATTCTATTATAATACAGTGGCAGAGAAGATAAGGAGGGACTGGCTATTTCTAATAATAGCCTAAATGTCTACAGGATTCAGAATGGGAACAAACTTTCCTCTGCAGAAAACAGTACGGAAACTATTTAAAAATGTTCAAATATAATCTGTTCTTCTTGAGATAAGAAGTAAATTCAGATATCTACGAACAATTATCAGACAATGGTTCAGTTTGCGCCTTGTTGTTATCTTTACATGCTTTTTGTCATTCCTATTGATTAATTAGTGATTAGTTCCTCCTTCATTTCTTGGTTATTAGTCAAGATTCTGTGTATCTTACTGTGAAACCACCCACATTGCTGCTATCAGGGTAGAGAGACTGACTGTCGTCTAGGAATTTCACTGTGATATATTAACCAAGGGTGGAGACGGATTAAGTGGGGAGTAGTTGATCGAGTAATGTTTATTGTAGCTACATAACTTTTGAGCTACATATTCTTCTTCATACATTGTTTCCTTACTGATAAACAAATGACACAAGCTTCTCCAAAGTCTAAACATACTGTATATAGCTGTAGTCACATTGTATGACTTGTATGCTGCCCTTAAACTACAGATGAGGTATTTTTGTCTGTGTATCAGGTCCCTGTGATGCTGCAGCCTCTACAAGTGATAATGATTAATAGGGGAGACCGGGTATGCTTGTAACACTTTCTAATATAGAAGGGGGAAAAAATTGATATAGCATAGTATCGTGATAGTTATGTATGGCAATATCGTACAAGAATTCACTGGTTTAAGTTAAAAAAAATCAAGGTGACTATTTGCATGCCTCTTTTTAGGTAGTTCCAACTCTGGTCTTATTGACTAAATGCTATGAGCCTTTTATAATCTGACAAATTAAATTCGTACAACCAAAATTATTTGCTTTGACCTTGAAAAACTTAATTAAGTTGAATCAACTTAATATTTATGTAAAAGTTGTGTTAATATTTAGTGGTCAAACAATTTTATTTTATTCTGTGTTATTTATTTTTAATTCCATCCCCCTGAAAAATGTCAAAAATGTTTTTGGTTTTGACCAACTTCTTACAATATGTTGTCAACTAACTAAAAACACAATAATGAAACAAACTTTTTTTAAAATACTGAACATTTCTTGATTTTAAGCATTATCCACTAAACCTATGAACCATTTTTTAGAGTGCACGGTTGCCTAGTATTGATTTCTTTTATTATATGAATTATCAATATTTCAAATGCAAATGTAACTTTTAGTAGCCTACTAGAAGAATATAATCAATTTGGTTGTCAGTTCAGTTGACACATTTTGCTGCAATAAAAATAACTGAAGTAAGATGAACAGACTGAAAACTTTATCTTATTGGATAAAACCAATTTTGCAGATGAAAAAGGGTATTAAATTGCAAAATATCGCAATACATTTTATCACAATACTCAGCAAATCGCAATAATATTGCATCATGAGTTATGTATCCTAAAAAATATAACATCATCTGGTGAGTCCCACTCCTACTTTCTATCTCACTACCTATGACCCTCTGAATTTTTGTGCTATAGCTCTCAAATTTTGACACAAGGTAGCCTTTTTTGTCTACTACAAATAGCAATGTTTTCAAATTCTCCAACTATATCATGAAACTCATTAATTGATGTCAAATACAAGGAGTTCCACCGTAAGGTGTAACACAGCCTGTGGTAAGCTGTAACAACAGGAGTGAATTTGCAGTGTCTGTGCAATGTCACATGCCTCACCTCCTCTTTTTCAGACATTAGGACTGTAGTGGGAATGTCTGTAATATAGGCTCACAAACAAAGAGTGTCTTTCTGAGTTTTATTATCACACTTGCAAGTGGACACAGTCAACCTTCAACAGAGTCTCAAACTGAGATGGGCGACTTCTCCTCCTCCTAGCAGCGCTTTAATACAGTTGTGGTGAGGTCACCTGTGACACCAGTATGTCAAACAAAGCACATAGTCTGAGGCTACATCTCTGATACACAGAGTACTGCCCTTGCTGATAAGCTCCAAGACAACCTTGCATATGTGCTTAGTGAGAACACTGTGGCTGTATGCTGGAACATCAGGTCACACAAAGCTCAGGCTGTGTAAGGCTGCATTTTAAAGTACAAGGACATGTGCAAGAGCACCCTATCAGTTTATCACACCAACTCTCCTGGCTGAAAAAAGAAGACAGAGAAAATGTGTTTAGTTGTCACTGGGGTTAGTTCGCTCTTTTAAAAGGTGTTACAACCATCTTTATCCTGGGTCAGTCATTATTTAGGTAGTTGGTGGTGGTTTGAAATGAGCAAAGATGAAATTTCAGCCATGAAATTTCACATGCAAGGTTCAGAAGGAGGCGGTCGTACAATAAATGTATTACATGACTTACAGAACATCCCTACTGGGTGAACATGGTGCTGTTACAACCATCCCATTGTTACAACGATACCCGGTCTCCCCTTCTTAATAATATGACTATCTGTTTGATTTGAACGAGGAGCTCCCTTCTTTTGTTTGACATCCCAGGCAATATTTAACTACCTGCTAATCTTTAAAGGCCCAGTGTGTAGCATTACTGGCAGATATGGAATATAATATAACAAGTATGTTTTCTTGAGTGTGTAATGACCTGGAAATAAGAGGCGTAGTGTTTTCATTACCTTAAAATGAGCTGTTATATCTACATAGGGAGCTGGCCCTCGTTTAGGGAGATCGCTACGTTGCACCGCCATATTTCAGTAGCTCAGAATGGACAAACACTGGCTCTGGATAGGGCCATTCATGTTTTTACATCGGCCACTGTAGTTAGCAGCCGATTTAAGGCGAGAGATTTTAAAATGAAACTGCTTTGTTCAGTGTTTTCCTGGTTTAAATCACCGGTCATGTTTGTTCTGAAGAGAGGGAGACCTCTACAGATAGTTTGGCTCCCTGTAGAAATCTCTTGAATGTCTGGATCTGAAGTTATCGGAGAAAAAGGTGAGCACACATTAGCAGGCGCTAGACTCGCCGCCTATCTCCAGCAAGCCACTGAAACACTGATTTGTTACGTGAAACTGTTTGGCTCCTGGTAAAAACCTTCTGAATGATGAAGACTGAAGGAATTCTAACCAGGAGAAGTTTCAGCTGGATGCAATCTGCAATCCTCATTGCGAGACACCACTAAATCTTCCTAAATTCCTTCTTTTGTTTCGGCATCCCAGGGTACATCCAGCTACCTGCTAGCCATTAAGTCAACAAAGGTAGCCTATAAATGCAGTCATCAAGGGAAGTCAACTTGTAATACACCCACCTCATACACTATTACTTCACACTATAAAATGTGACGTGATAAAGAGAGCACTGGCTCCCTGCTGCACTGTGTGGATGCTGACAGAGGCAGCAATGACAGGCAGCATCAAACTCTTCACTTAAGTGCATTAAACAGCAGTCAGCAGTCTGGAGTCAGGAAAGCCACGCCAGAGTATGAGGGTGCATCTTGTTAAACTGGTTTGCTCCAGTGCATCTAGAGGCCATTAACATGCAATCACACAGTGACACACAGCCAGCCATAAATAGAGCACAGTTGTAGACTTAATACCCAGATGCTGCTGGTACAGTGGAGGGCGCATCATCCTCTTGCACGTGAAAACCAGCTTGGGCTCTCTGAGTGCTGTGACCCTTATGATTGCTGTCATCCATTTCTAACAGCACGCAATTGCAATTTGACACAGGGAGCAAAAGGATGCTGCGTGGATCCACAGCCATGCTGGATACTGATGTAGGTCACAACAGGTGCAGGTTTGCCCCCAGTCAGTGGTTTTTTATGAGAGTGTGCACATCTGCCTGTTGACTGGAGCAAATCAGTGACACAAAGTGCTGTGATGGACACTTGGGCCTCCCCAGATGCTTTATATTACATGCCACTGTGATGATACTTGAAAGACAACAGGAGCAGATTTAAGTGCAGCTGCCGTGGGCTTACTTACTCAGCGTATCCGGTGGCCCACGGTAATCTCCTTGTTTCCTTCAGGATGAGGATGGGCCGGGCTATGTGGTCCGCGGAGCACTCGATCTCATCCGGGGACAGTCCAAGGAACTCAGGTCTCATATATGGGAATTTCAGCGGCAGCTCGGAACCAGGGTTGCCTCCTCCGCCGGAGCTGCCCCCGGCCATGATTCCACCCATGAACCCGGCCACTGCGGACTTGACCCGGGTGAGCATGTTGGTGGCGCGTCGCGGCGGGGTGTCCGTCGGCCGGTGCGCGGCGCCGCGGCTCCCTTTCCCCGGATTCCCCCCCAGCTCGACCGCGCTGGTCGACGACAGGCTCAATGGAGAATAAGAGGCGGCGGAGGAGGAGGAGGAGGAGGAGGAAGAGGAGGTGGACTTCAGATGGTTACAGCTTCATTCATTCAGAGCGGAGACAACAGCCGCAGCCGGAGGAGAGGATGATGGAAACCGATATGATGCATTAGGTAAAGCCCTGCACACCCATGGAGAGTCATAACAGCTCGGCCGTCGTGAACGCGGAAATACACTGAAGATTATCGGGTCATGTGATGCAACCGTGGATGCACACTGCAAAAAATGTTAACACAATGCATCCTCCCCACGGTTAAATCTGCTTATACATTCAATTTCAAAGCATAAAACAACACATAAGGTGTGAGATAAAACATTTCTGCTGCTGTTTTGCATTTTCAATGTTAATAAAATGATCAGGGATCAACTTCAACAAGAAGAGCGATGAGTCACTATTTTAAGAAAGCTCCATTTTGGCGACTGTAAACCACCTAAATGGAAACTCATAAAAATTATATATATATATTTAAATGTTACATTTAAATTAATTAGCACAAAACAAGAAATCAAGGCTCATTTTGCTACATGACTTGGCAAGACTGATATTTTTTGCAGTGCAGGATGACCAAAGATTGATAATTCTTACAGTGTAGGATGAGCAGTTTACAGCGGCTGGCAGCAGGTTAAAGGTAAATCAGGCCTATAGCCATTATGCATGCTCTAAAGACCCTGCCTTTGTATTGCAGATTGTCCTAAATGACATACGTTATTACACTGTAATACTTGACACCAGATGCTTACAATACGGTCATCGGAAGCTGAAGGGCTAGGACAGGAAATGTTGTGATGATCACAATCAAAGTTTTGCCTGTAAAAAGTTGGTGGAGTTCAGGGAGGAACCCGAGGGCGTCTCCGGTTGCCTGCTTAGTGCACTTCCTAATAATGTGAAATAGGTCAGTCTGGTGTCCGGGAAACTCACTGATTGTTTTGTGATATCACGAGGATGTGTCATTTAACACATCAATTAAAATACATGTCATTTCAGCAGTGCGTAATTACGCACAGCACATAAAAGACTGGCATCTGTGGATTGCAGTTAATCAACTGAGAGGAAGGACTGCATTCACCAACAGGCAGCCGAGGGGGATATTGCTGGTAAGATGAAACATTTAATTTGTAATACCATGGAAATAACTTTAAAAATCTTCTTTTTCCCTTCTGTAACAACAAGAACAACAACATAATATTGATAATAATAATAATAATGATAGAAAGAAAGACAGAATAGAAGGAAAGAATATTAGACTGTAAGAAGTTGGCATGTAGAAGCTGTTCCCTTGTTGAAGGGGACATTGTGTATGGCTCTGAATTCTGAATTCTTATTTATTTTCTTTCTGAAGTTACTGTAAGTTTTGATTATTATAACTGACAGACCATCTATTTTCTGTTTTGAGAGATGGGCAGGTAAAATAAGATTGTTTTCTTCTCCCTGCTCCTTTTTGGTCATGAAATATGTATTAGTTGTTTTGACTGTGGCTTTGATTGTTGCGCATGGACAAGAGCGAACAATATAATTATATAATTTTATATTATATTATAATGATACAATAATAATAATAATAATAATAATTTATTATTATCGTCAGTTATTATGATTTTTATTATTATAGCCCACTTATTATTTTGTAATACCTGGTATAGGAATCACGTTTAGAGAAATCAACCATAATGTTGGTACAATTTTGTAATTTGGTATAAGCCTATAAATAAGAATCAGAATCAGAGTCAGAATCAGAAATACTTTATTGATCCCCAAGGGGAAATTGTTTTCGCTACAGAAAGTAAGAAAGTAAGTTAATTAACCAACAATTAACTAACTAACAATTTACAAAAGGGTTTGTACTTTCTACGGAATATTTATTATTTTTTGTCAATTATTATTATTTTTTTTTCATCAACAATTTTAATTTTAGAATTTTAGTTTCTTTAATTCACCAGGTGGATGCCTCCTTCAATCTTCTGTTTGACTACATATGTTTTGAAAAAGAGCTGCAGAGCATCCAAAAACCTATTTATGAGCAAATTATTAACATTTACCAACAAAAAATATGATAGATTACTCAAGTGGAGGCATCACTTATTAATGATTTGCAATAAAAACAGCAGACTTCATGACTTATTAGGTTATAAAATGACAACTCTCGAGTCCTTATCAATGAATTACCAAAAGTTATGACTGTGAGTTTTAGGGCTCACTATAAGTGAAATAAATAGATGAAAGATGTCTAATTATTAATGAATTACTAACATTTATAATTTAATTATTACCCATAGAAACCCACAGCCAGCGCACAGTCATGACTGTGGGGAAAAGCAGTATTGTAATACACACTGAATCCCAGTAGATAGAGCCATTACACTGAAGCAGAACAGGTTTAAACAACTGATAATATCCTGTCGACTGTGCAAGGTACCAAATGACTTTTACACTTCTACATACTTTTTACATTGTTCAATCAGGAAATGCTTCAAAGTGCTCATCTGTGAAAAGCTAACAAGAAACACTACAATGAAAAGGACTTATGTCAATAGTACTTTCATTGATCTCCACCTCAGGTCTAGGTCAGGTCAATATTCTTTGAGTTCACCAATGTTTTCACTGAGGGAGCTCAAAGCTGTCTCCAGCTGAGCTACTGCAAACCAGGTAATAGTCTATAGTTTGCATCTTTATTTAGACCTTTACATGTGTCTATTTTTATCTGTGTATAGGACTTTATAAAATCCAGGCATGTGTTTGGTTTTGTTTCCTCTTCCTCCTTGGCTTTAGGCACAACAATGATACACATAGCTGGATAATCACTGCTGTTATGAGGTACAATTATAACCAGGTTTCAACACGTCTGTTTGTTTTGTTTTTTTTGCTGACGCTGTATCCTTGAAATGACCAACATTAACGTCATTAGGAAACTTAAAGGAGTCTCCAGCTGGGCTAATGGCCAGATACAAATTGGTTGATATCCTATCGTTAGTATTTTTATTTACACATGCCTGACACTGTGTGTGTATTTATCTGTGTAATGTAACTGATTTGATTGAGGCCAGACACGTGGTAGGTGCTAGCAGCAACCTCCAGCACTGAGAAATGAAGCCAATGCCTATGTGCCAAAAACTACAGTTTCCCAAATGGCCACTAGAGGCTGGCTCCAAAAGCAAGTCGATCCCCCTCGACCCCCATGTTAAAATACACAACTTTACGAGACATGTAGAGCATCAGTTCAGACTCATTCTGCCCTACAAACTGTGCCCACCACTAGTAAATGACAAACCCACCAGCGCAACAGCTATCTGAACCTTAGCATTAGCATTAGTAACAAGACATAGCCTTCCCATTCTCCTTATCCTAACCTTAACCACCTGTCTTCAGCTTCCAGGCCAAGGAGCGAAGAGGGCTGATCGTGGACTGGCGTGTAGGTGGACAATTCAGTCAGACAGTTAAACCCACTTGAACAGATAAACCCCTTGCTCTTCCCCAGTTCCACCCTCTTGTCCAAATATGGTCACTTCTGCCTCCAAAAATCCAAGATCGCAATGGCCGAAAAGTCAAATGCAAGGCTTCAAAACAGGAGTCCACAAACCAGTTGGTGACATCACAGTGGCTACGTCCATTATTTTAATACAGGCTATGGTTGGGTCTTTACTATTCGCTGAGGTCCCTTCTTATTTTTTCCCTCATATTATCAACCGGTGATAAGGTCCATAACAGCCACCTTGACTGAGGTTGCCGATCTACTAGCTTTTAAGGAAACAGATAAAAAGGAGATTCCGCGAAGACATAGAGGCGCACCAAGGCTGAAAACCGACCCAGTTTAACCCCTGGTGTTAGGTACAATTCTAACTTGGTTACAAGTCTGTGTGTTGTTGTTTGTTTTTCTGATGATCCTTGAAATGAAGCGTTGTGACAAGATAAAATCTGTTGTTAAGACTGTGAACTCAAGAATCACATCACTTTTGTCTGGACTGAAATCAAGCGTGGCAGTTATCAGCTTCCTTTGCCTGAACTTTTTTATGGTCTTGCTTTGATGTCGTTGCACAACACTGCATTTCAAAGAAGTGCAGCAGCTGACAGTAAAACACAAGTGAAGCTGCTGCTGTTACAACTGTACTGCGGGGTCACTGTTGACACACGCCACACAGACTTTTATTTACTGTGCCTCTTTCGACTTAACTTCACTTAAACTATGCGACTGCCATCAAGTTTATCAGATTACTTTAGATTAACGTGGAAGTGCTTGGATGTACGTATGGGTAGTTCTTCCTTGTGTCATTCCCAGCATAAGAGTGGTAGGAAGTTCACAGATTGCCTCAAGACATTCCACTTAGTTGCTTTGTGGCGACTCCTCTCCGTAACAGCGTATTCTGCCCCTGGTAGAAGCTGTTCCTATGACTGTAAGAGAGGGAAAACAATGTGGTGTAAAAACTGTTGATGCTTCAGTGCTGTCTGTGCCTGCTACTCAGTATGATTGATTTAAGGCAGCTATAATGATATTTTTTAACAATAATAATGGGTCAAATGACTCTAAAATGTATAAGGATCACTCTCACTGCTTTCACCATGGTAATTTTGGCCAAAACCAGATTCTCTTTTCAGCATAAAAGCTTTGAAAATCGTCTGTACGCTACTTCAGCTGCACTAAATAATAGACAGACACAGCTAACAACTGTCTGGTGAAAATGAAGCATTTACCTGCTAAAGAGCCAAATATGTCCTTCAGGAGTTAGTAGGAAACTAAAAGAAAAGTAAATATTGGACTTTGCAGGTGGTCAGAAAGTTCACATAAATGTTGGATGTGTAAATAAGGAACTGTTTGCCAACAAGTTCGTCATGTTAAATCAAAAGGTGATTATACATCAGTGTTGTATTCACAGCTTGTTCCCGAGTAGCCAAACAAATCAGAAATTGTAAGTTTAAAGAAATGTTTATACAAAGAAATGCCTATAACTGTCCTTCCCAACCCTAATCGCAAGAATCAATGTTGGCATTGTATGTTTTTGCACAGCATGGATATTTTACATTTGCACATGTCACATAGCAGATATGTTGAAATGTAACATCTCTTTACATTTAACTTCTCAGTTTTATGTTGTGAAGATGCTGTGGTTAACATTTAACTAGGTTTAGGCACAAAAAACATCATGTTTTGGCTTAAAATACCCCCTGTTGCTAAAAATATGGCTAGACATGTCCCAAACTGTTAAATCTGCCAAATTAAGAATGTTTTTTTTGGTGTAGGAGGAAACCGGAGATTGTTTTTTGGTGTGGGAGGAAATTGAAGTATCCAGAGAAAACCCATGAAAGAACAGTAATGAATGAATCATTTTGGGCCAAGCCCTGAATGTTCATAGATCCTAGTAGTCTAGAAATGCATATCCCTGACCTGCTCGGGGCTGCTGTGACTGGCTGCACAGGGCTGTTAAAAAACACATGCTTTCATCATGACAAGCATTGCCTCACATTTCCTGTACTCTCATTAAAACACCTGCTTTTGCTGAACTCTGGTTAAAAAGCGCCCTACAAACACTTCATGACATTTTCCTCTCTGTTGTTAAGAAACATCTGCTTTTGTTGCCACACATAGGGCTGGATATGTCCTGAACTCTTGCTTAAAACATTTGCTTTTGTTGCTACACTCACAGCTGGACATGCTCCTACTGATGTAATAACACCCCTTTTTGCTGCAACACATACAGCTGGACATGTCCTGGAATGTTGTTAGAAACTTTTGCTTTTGGGGCACCCAGCAGCTCACCTGGTAAAGCAGCGCCACGTACAAAGACCATGTCATTGTCGCAGCGGCTGCAGGTTCAATTCCAACCCATGGCCCTTTGCTGCATGTCGTCCCCCTCGTCTCCCCCCTTTAACCTGTGTCTATCCTATCTATTAAAGGCAAAGAGCCAAGAAAAGGGAAAACACCCACTTTTGTCACTGTAAACATGGCTTGACATGTCCTGAACTGTGCCCAGTGATAATCTGGCAGCCTTTCCAGGGTGTACCCCGCCTCTCTTCCAGTGTAAGCTGGGATAGGCTCCAACCTCCCTGTGACCCCCAACAGGATAAGCGGTCACGGAAAATATGTCCTGAACTGTCATTAAAAAAAGCACTTTTGCCGCTACACATACAGCAGAACATGTCCCAATGTCTCATAAAGAATACCTGCTTTTGTCACTACACACACAACTTGACATGTCCTGAACACTTGTTAAAAAATCTTTTGTTGGTCACAAACAGTGGTCTGCTGTTGTCTAATGCTTGGCAGCCATCTCACCTAGGTGTAACACCATCCACCCTTCTCCTCCTCCTGATGAGAAGCTTAATACATGTAATCTGAATTACGTGTGTTTTAAAAGGTACAAATATAATGCATTTGTGATTTGCAGAGACGTACAATGCCGACGTTTTATTCTGGCGACTGGGCTGTCCTTCTAGCTGCTGTCAGTCGAACAGCCTGTTGTCCATGTTAGGGCATGCAGTTGCAGCATGAAGCCATGAGGAAGTTGCCTTTGTGGGGGAGTTAAATGTCAGTGGCTACTATTATGGCCAACGAATACCTTGGGTGAAAGTGTTCTTGTTCCACAGAAACATAACCCACTCATCAATGTTTTAGTACCCCAAACTCTTTCCAAATTTTTCCTTTGAATCTCAAAATTCAACCAGCAGTTATGTTTATACACACAGCTCTCAGCAGCTTACCATGCGGCTTCAAAAAGGTTGTTTAAGGTAACCACAATGATGAAAATCATTCTCTTGTCAAGTTTCAGTGCCTGTGTGTCAGTCGTCGCCCTCTTTGACTCGACTGATTGAACCAGGTTTCACAGCAAGGTTGTTGTATTTACAGTAAATAAAAAAGGGAAAAGATGTACCAGGTACGTCTCTGAAATGGAATTTCGCAGTATTTACTGAAGCAATAGTAAAACAAAATGTAAGTTGGGAAATGTTGCTCATTTCCAGTAAATCCTGACACAGACTTTTCTGCTAATACAGTGTGCGCATGTGTGTGTGTACATGTGTATGTGTGTGTCTGCATGTGTGTGCGTGCGCTTGCATGCGTGTGTGGGAGTGACAATGGCACAATTCAGTACCATTCCACAAAATTACAGTTCACTGTTATGTCAGCCAAACAGAACGCATTTCGACAAAAACTGTGAAATGATCCGCTTGTAGAAGTGTGTGCTCGAAATGGCAGAGGGCAGAGTAAATGAGATGTTTACACACACTCCACAGGCAAAAGAGCTTTACTGAATTGTTGAGGAGGTGGACATGCTTTATATTTACAGGAATAATTTGTGGTGCAACTCTATTTAAAATAAGCTGTTTTTGAAACTTATAGAAAACAGGTTCAAGCAAGAATTGGGCAAAATCAAATATAAGAAGAACATATGTGCATATCAAACAGAAGTTTGGCCCTGAATCATGTGTTATATCTCGTTTATCTAAAAGTCAGAGATCTTGCGTTTAACTGCGTTTATGTGGACATAAGTAACCCATTTATGACTGGGTTTTTACAGTATTCCATTATGTGTTTGAGCGTGCAAACATCACATACCGTATATGAGAAATCTGAATATGCTAGCTGAAGAAAGGATATCAGGATTATGAATAACCCAATTTCTCTGCGCTCATACAAAACAGCATATCTCAAATATGATCATAACCGGCATAAGCCTCATAAATTGGTTATTCATGCCCATGTCATCACACTCATTATTGTAAGAGCTGTGTGATGTCGGATGAATCATGATGTCGGATGAAGTGGAAAGTGAGTCCCATGTCCTTCTACACGTTGCAAAAGTTCCCTAAACTCTGACATATTCTGGTTTTCAGATGAGCAAAAACTGGAACAGCTGTTGAGTTCTGATGGGATTTAAGTTTTGCAGTTTTGTCGAAAAAGCCTTAAAACAGATTGTTTTATTTATTTAGATTGTTCAGTACTACATTGTAAATGTCTCTGTGAGTGATCTGTGATCTCTGTTCCACTCAATGATCATATCCTGGTTCATGTCATGGTGTCTAGTAAGCCCATGTAAGCTGCACACAGTGACTCAATAATAAAAATTTTCACCCATTTGTTCATTCAAATAGAAATGTTTGAAGTGTGTCATAAGTGCCACTTATGAAGATGAAATGAAGCAGGTATGAGGATGTGCAGTGTGACACACAAATCTGATTGGAAATGTTGCTAAAGAGCAAAAGCCCCGCCTCCATTGAGGAATATTTAAATCCACTCTTTTCAGCAGAGTGTTTCACTGTGTGCTTGGCTCTGCCCCAGCACACTACACACCGGATATCATCACACTCAGGACCAAATAAAAGGGAGAGCCTCCTCATCATCCAACCACTTGTCATACCAGGTCAAGCCTCATCTGACCCTGCCACTCAGCCCCGCTGCAGAAAAGAAGGAAAGAGGAGGAATATAAAGAAGAAGACAGTAACAGCAGTAGCAGCAGAAGATGGAGCCTCAGTGCTGGCTTGTGAAAATGATCCTGTGGGTCGTCTTGCTGATGTCTCACTACTGCTGGGGTCTGATTGGAGCTGCAGCAGAAAGCACAGGACTGGAGAGGATAGAGAAATGTGGCACCAGGTGTTCTCAGGTAAAACTGCATCCTCAGGAAACATTAACAAGATACAAACTCTCAGACATGCACTGACAGATTGACTCTGAGCTACTGAATACAGTTGTCTCCTATTATTAACACCTTCCCCCTGCTGCTTATTGTCTTGTTTCCAGGGGGGCGGTCACAGAAATACACTCCTGTCCTATCATGATTTCTGTGCCACTAATACTAATCCTGCTTCCATCACCTGTAAAGTTGCACCAACTACTACAATTAATAACCCTTCTACACAGTTTCAGCTGACAGTGCTTCAGAGATAAACCATGAGTATAAATTTCCTCAGAGGCTATCTCAGCATGAGTCAGTTTAATTAGGATAACGGCGCTCTTGTGCCCTGCTGTAACGCCAATTCTTGACAACTTCCAGTGTGACTCACCTGTTGAGTCGGTGAAAAGGTTGATTAGATACTGCAAAAGTGAGCATGCACATTGTACTGCAAGCACACGTTATGGAGGGTGGCGACTTGTCGTTGGCGGCTATAGTATTCTTTGAATCCCACACAGTATTACTCACCTAATCATTTACTCACGTCTGAGGAGGAAACCAAAACGGCTGCAAATCTAGTCAGGCGGAGAGTGGTAACACTTGAGCAACTACAATAGCATGTTTAGGTCGCTCTCAGTGACCTTAACAGACTCGCATACTTTGAAGGTTTTAGCTGGTCTTTGTTTACTCTGTGTGGCAGGTGCGCAAACAGACGACTATCAATGCCAGGCATGAGTAAAATAAATAGGTAAATAAATAAAATTAAAAAATGAGAGGAGGAAGATTTTTCTTTAATTGTGGATTTTTAAAAATAAATTGAAATTGTTGGAATAAAGTCGAAATTCCAAGATTAAAGTCAAACTTTCAGGAGAAGGGTGTTTTTTTTTTCATTTTGAGAATAAAGTCATAATGCCAGCAATAAAGAAAAAATAACACTTTGAGAATTAAGACAAAATGTTGACAATAAAGTCAGCTCCACTGGTCTATCAAATTGTGCCTTGTGATACAACATATCCTCTCTGTGTCTCCTGTAGGTGTAGCCATTGATATTGCATCAGTCCATTACCTGCTATTTTAGTTTGCGCAAATGCAGCCACCTCTTCCAAGACTGTGTGGTTTCTCCTGCTGAGGAGATGCAATTTTTGCCCCACTTATTACTACACATTGTTTAGGTGCTAATAGAGGAATAATTTCCTTTTTATAAAAACATTTTGTAGAAGCAACCACATGTGCTAATGCTAGAAGTTTGATTTATTCTCAAAAGTTTGACTTAGAAATTGAAATGTCAAGTTCACTCCCAACATTTTGGCTTTGTTCTTGAAATCGCATTTCAGTTTTGCTCTTGACATTTTGATTTTATTCTCAATATTTTGACTTTTTTCTCAAAATGCAGGCAAAAAAACTTCCTCAATGATTTATTTTTTTCTTGCTAACACTAAAAGTTTGACTTTATTCTCTACATTTAAACTTCATACAATAAAGTTTCTCCTGTGCAAGTTTCTACATGTGTATGTGATCAAAAACATGACATAAGGACTTCTTTTAGTGGCTAATAATAACCACAAAAAAAAAAAAAAATCCCAATATTTTCTTGGAATTGTGACTCAAATGTGATTTGATTAATTTTCAAAACATCATTGCTGAGTTCATATGAATGACCTCATGTCCAGTAATAAGATACTGGTTATTGCTTGGAACAATAACTCCTGAAGACATATCAGTTTAAGGAAAGAACAATTGAGGACTTGTTACTTTTTTTCTAAAAACCCAGAAGCATTCAGTGATAAATGATGTCATACACAGTCAGTCATCAATCTGCTTTATTTTTCGGCACTAACACACTATGACTTTCTTCCAGACATCTCGCCTTAATTCTCATAATGCAACTAAAAAAAACATCTGACTCCAGTGGGTGTTGTGTTGACTTTAAAAACATCATTGTTACCTATGAGGTCATGAATGAGGTCATGTGCATGATCTCATATCCAGTAATGAAATACTGGATACTGTTTGGCCTCATAACAAAATGATATGTAGCTCAGAACAGTGCCTCCTTTAGACATGTCAGTTTTAGCAAAGAACAATTGAGGATTTTAACTATATTTAGAAAAACCCAGAAGCACTTAGTGATAAATGATACGCCATACACCGTCAGTCATCACTGGGTGCAGTAATAGAGTACATGCAAAATGGAATATTTCCCATAGGGCATTTTTCCTGGCTGATGAAGAAACACGGATGTATTTTTACAAAGGTTTGGAAGTGAGCCTAGGCAAATTACACTTAATGACCTTGGTGATGCACGCTGCGTGAATGTTGCCTGCAATTCAAATTCAGATAAATTTAGCACAGACTCTGGTTGCAAGAATTAAAGCACAAAAAGAAAAGTGCAGCAATCAGTTAATAGATAGATTTACCCTTTGTATCAGGCAGTGTATTGGATCATAACACACTGCAGCAAAAACACAAGCAGGTTGGGTTTGACCTGAGAGAGCAATGAGGATGTAAAATGCTTCTTATTGTCTGGGAATTCCCTGCTCTGGAGAGCTGCTACCTTTGCTCTCTCTGTTAAGAATCATTATATTACTGAAGCATTTACTCAAAAGGATCCACAGAAAAAGAGTTGCAAGGTATTTTAATTCTCTTCTTCTTCTCTCTTCTTGCAGGGCCTTAACTGCAAGACCAAGCCAGACAGTGAGTATAGACACGCACAACTGCTACATCACATCTGCACTCATGCATGCACACAGTTCATGATTCTGCACAATAACATAGCATTTAATATCTTATTTACTGTGATGTTGCCAAAGACACCGCATCCAAAATTGCATTCAAGCAAGTTTAAAAAAGCTTATAAAAACACATTGAGACAGTCATTTGACAATAAAACCTCCTATTGTTTTGAAACACAAATCTTCTCACCTGTCATACAGTGTGAGAAACTTTTAAATGCATGACTGGCATGGAATGAAAATAATGGCTGGATATATTATTCCAACCCCGGCATACCATGCACCTCTGACAGGTGTTTGGGCATTAAATCAAATCGTTGAATTGTTCTTGTTGTGGTGTGAAAACTAAGTGGCGTGCATCGGGAATGTATTTGAAGAAGTGCTAAAGAGGAATCACAACGCTGCGCATAGCACGACAGCGATGGAGGAAATGCTGGTGTGTTTCTTCGCAATGAATAATAGGGGAGGAAAAACACATGACCTGGCAGCCTCTCTCTGTCGAAGCACACACCCAACATGATAACCTACGCTTAAAATAAACACGCTGGAACATAATTAAAAATGTTAGCAATTTTGGCGTGAGTGACTGCTATGTGACAAGACAACATGATAGCATCAGTGTTTTTCTCTAAAGTATGTATGTCAGTGTGTTCCCTGAATGACGTGTTACATGTGTTCTTTTTCTGGGCCTGTCACGTGTAGATTGGTTTTCTCTTCCGTGTCAGAGCCCAGCTGAAGGTCTCAAACCCTCCTCCGTGTTCCACAACATCAGCCTGTCCACCGTCATGAGCTGTGAGGGGAGGCAGAAGTGCTCGCTACATCTCAGAATCAAAACCGCATTACAACTTACTGGTATGTAAATGTGAGGACTTTAAATGCACACAACATGTATTAAACACGTCATTAAAAATGCCATTCAACAGGGCTGCCAACTTTTTAATTTGATTTGGAGTGAGATGGTAAAATGAGTTTAGATTTTTGATGGTGATAGTCAGGGTCATCCTGAGCAGGATTACACTGAAAACAACCTTTTGAAGGCAAACAAATATTTATTTAATTTATATTCAGTGTGTTACAATATCATTTCAGCCCATGTTTTCTGTGTAGTAGCCTAGTGTGCAATGAAACTCCTTCAAATATTAGGACTTATTTCTTTAATATACAATATGTAATATAATGTTTTTATTTGCTTTAGAAAATGCGACAAATTGATGCTAAAAAACTACCTTTTGATTGCTTTAAGTACCATAAAAGAATGATAGATGTGCATCAAAATCCAAGTGGTGGCTGGCTTGACTGGGTTTTGCGGCTCACTTCAACTGCAGTGTTTTTTGTGATGCTGCTGTTGACGCTGTGACGTTATAAGTGATAACTTGTGTAGGAAAACTGCAAAAGAAAAAAAGTGAAATGTGTCAATTGTGTGAATCTTATGATAAATGTGTGAGAGTTGGCAGCCCTGCGTAGTGGCCTCTGGGTTGCCCATCTGGATGGGAGACTCTGACACAGTTACCATATTAGGTAATAGTTTTTGGAATGACTCATTGTGACAACCCCCAGTGCACAATTATGTTTCGCAGGAAATGTGTCAAGTCACTGAAGCTTGACTTTGGCACCTAGCTACACAGAATTACTGTAAAATATAAACCAGATCCAACTAGATTTGTCTGGTTGTAAATAAAAAAAATTAAAAATTAAATATTGTGTCTTCTTAGCTGGCTTGTTAACGTGAGTCAGAGGTCACCTGGGTTTTGCAAAGTTAGCTGTTCACTAAATACCTCCAAACCAGACTGGCTGCTTATTAAACCACAGTGTTCAGTGGAATTTGAGTTGTGTAAAGCCACCTTTGATGAAGCAATACTTATGTAGGCTAAATAATCACTTATTTTCACATAGTGCAGACATTGATTGGCAGTACAATCCCCAGCTCCAGTCCTAGTCCCCCAAGTATCCTTGGACAAAATACTTAAACCAAAATTGCAACAATTGGGGTTTGCAATTGATGTGTGATTCTGTATTATTGTTTAACTGAGTAGCAGTTTTTTCTGACAGCTCATTATTGCAAAATCCCAATGGGACAGTTTTTGGACCATTGGGAGGAAGATTAGAAAGGCGCTTTACGAGTGCTATTTCAATTACGATCCATATGCCATCAGCTTAAAAGTAAATTAAAGGTTGTTAAAGGTGTCTAAAAGTTGACTTTTGTTTCGCCCAGAAACATTTAAAGGCTGCCCATTTTTCTGACAGCTCATTTTTCCGAAATCCCAATGGGACAGTTTTACAGACCATTGGCAGGAAGATTTGAAAGGCACTATACAAGTGCTAGTCCATTTACCATTCATATGTCATCAGCTTAAAAGTAAATTAAAGGTTGTTAAAGGTGTCTAAAAGTTGATATTTTGTCACCCACAAGCATCTAGGGGCTGCTCATTACTTCGACGGCTGATTATTCCGAAACCCAATGGTCCGAAAAATGTCCCTTTGGATTCAAAGACCATTTGTCCAAAGGCATTGCAAGCCCCACTCTGCCTCAAATTGGCTAGTACTCCCCTTTGTTGGTTGGGTTGGTTAGGTTCAGGCATGAAGAGTAAGGTTGGTTAGAGTAAGGGTAAGAACATCAAGGTAAGCCAACCAGGGCGAGGGCGGGTCATGCCTTTGCAATAGTAGGAAAAAGATATCGACGAAGCTAGGCTGTTGGACCTCATGGTTGGATATTTAATCTAACAATTCGTCTTTCCTGGTTGGTGTTATGTAGCGTTCCATGCAACAGTGATATTTCAAAGGTAGTGTGTGCTTAATCTCCTAGGAAGAACAAGCTACTCATGTTTCTTGGGTCAGATGGGTGACTAATTGTTGGGTTGGAGGTCTGATGTTATGTAATTTCTAAGTTACTGGACATCAGTTCCATCAGCCATACGTATGCACAGATGCTCACAGTCAACCGGGAATTGAATTGAAATGTGTTGGGGTTTGGAACAATGGCATGGTTCCAAACATCTTACATCACCCCCTCACTCATGCAGTGATGCCGGTGACTGCTGTAGGAATAAGGTCCTGATCAGGAATGGGGCCACTACAATAATCTACACAGTATTTCTGAATTACTTTAGCTATCAGTGGCTTCCAACTGTCCGCACAGTCTTTATTGTCCAGGATTACTGTGTATTCTCTATAACTGACCTTCACGCTGACAGAAGTTATGGCTTAATTATTGTACTTTGTCTTAATGAGGAAGTTTCAAGTGCTGCTCTTTGGACGCAGTCAGGTCAAACTGGGACTAGTTATGGTTGGTGAAAATGCAGATGAACAGTGACGGAAGTCTTTTTTATAACCACTTTCCATTGCAAAACTTCTGCTTTTGCATCATGGGTGTGTCAATTGACATTTTATGTTCCTGATTCCGCACACAGACTTGATCTGATAAGGTGTGGTTCATTACTAACATGCTGATAGACATATGCACACTCCAGCACACTTATATAGCCCTTGTGGATTTCCTCACTGCCTGGGCTGGACCGGGGAAATCCCTTTGTTCCCGATTAAGTCTTTAGTTCACTCAGCCAGTACAACATGACGCATACTGCTCTTCCTGATTGAATCCTAAATGTCGACTCATTCTGAAATGCATGAATGGTTTGTGAATGGTTAACTGGCTGGTTACCAGTTACTGTTACTGTTTGACAAGTTTGACATATTTTTGTCTCCAGAGTCCATCCATGGTGTGTCCATCTGCACCCTTACTGCAGGGATGATGGCTAACTGCCGAATTACCAGCTTCACAAGAGCGTCGAGAGAAAGAATGTCTGGACTGCAGGTACTGTTAACAGCATCACAGGCATCATTCCACATTTTTCAGACATACTGTTATAATTTGTGTGATGTGAGAACAACTTTTCTGCTCAAGTATGTTTTCATGTCTCACCATTGTCAGAAGCAAACAAATGCATTTGGGGAATAGGAGTTGAATGGACGGAATTACATTGCCAAAACAGCGGATCCATGAAGATATTTTTCTGTAACATCTGGAAATTTGGTTTGCGAATTATTTTTCTATCCAAAGACAGAAAAAAATGCGTCCCAGTCACGAAAAGAAAATGTTGGCATCGTACACAGAACAAACCACAGAAGAGTAACATTTGTACATTTCATACGTATTATGTCAGTGTTTCTAAAATGACGTACTTTACTTTTGCCAAAATTCACTGGACCAAAAGCACATTTCTTTGACGGTTTATTATTGCCCCCCACAAAGAAACTGTGATTACTCAGTCCCACTCCCAACTGTGCTCCCCAGCAGAATTTCCTAATGGTGTTTGAGTCACAGATGCTGGGCGTTTTTACTGACCCTTCGCAGTTTCTCCAGACAGATCAGGCATGACTTCATAATTTAAAAGGCAATTTATTTGATATGTGGTGTATTTTTTTCATCATATTTGGGCTATAAAATCCAAAAACCTGGACTAGAACAGTTGCTAATATGCCACTGAAAGTTTTGGAATCACATAATAGGTCGATACTGGTGCATCAGTTTCCACAGTGACGTTTCTGCACTGTGACAGTTTGTGTGTTTTTATTTGCCCTGTTCCTTTAGGTGGAAGTTGAGAATGATTGCGCTGACATTTCTCCGCGCCAACGTGTGCACGTGACAGTGAAAACTGTGCCCAGCTACTGCGGAGTAACCTGGACAGGCACCTATGACGCTCCAGGTGAGAACACGTGCATATTTGCGTAATTATGCCTCTCAAGTATTTCCTTGTATTTGACAGAAACAGGGAACATAAGCAGACGTTGCTCCACAGTTATGTTAAGATGAAGGTTAATGATTCATAAGGAGAAAAGTGACGTAGTTGGATGTTATGTAAAAGTTACACACTCAGGGGTCATGTCACATTTGTCATGCTGTCATCTTTTCCCCCGTGGCTAATGTGGTTTAAACATTGTTACTCCACAGGGTGCAGCAGTGAAGACTTGAGAAAACATGTCCCAGAATGCATCAGTAAGTATATCTTTTTTCTGCATCAAATTAGACATAACATATGGTATTATAAGCCAGTGTTCTCCAACATGTTTTCCTTTTTAGCCTTTTAAATAAAGCCAAATCTAGTTACAACCTTTTGTAGGTTATCAGTTAGCCTGAAGCAATTTCATCAAAGAGCAACTTTCTCCTTTGGGATTTTTTTATTTGAATACAGTTTAGTAGCTCGAAGAAGTAAAACGAGAAAAATGTAGATTGGAGAAAAGCCAGAGAGATAAACCTAATTTTGTTACAGATTTCTGTTTACTTCATGGTATGACCCCCCTGCGATTTATCCTGCATCCTCGTAGGTGATTCCAACACCCTATCCTATGCTATTTAGGATAACCTCTGACCAAGATGAACATCTCTGTCTAACTCTGACCTCTGTCTCATTCAGCTGGGAGGCTATCATATGATGTAGATCCGGAGAGGAAGGAGCTGAGTGTCAGTGTGTCAGACATGCTGGAAGATCACGATTACCATCTCCGTCTGTGCCATAAGGATTTCATCTGCATTGGCACAGGGGCCAATACACTGGTTAGTCTGTCTATGTATTGGAAACTAAGAATCAGAATGACTTTATGTGTTGCAAAATATTGAATATGAATTTTTATGATAGCATTAAACACAAGCACAGTGACCATTGCATTACAAATGATTTTTTGGTGTCAGCGTGCCATTGTCATATATCACCTCTCTCTTGCTAACCAGTGAGTGAGTCAGTAAAGTTGTTTTTGTCAAATTTAAGTCCACTCACTCACTAACTTCCTCTAATTGTCTGCAGATTTTTAAGAGAGCAACAACTGACTAATGCATTTCCACTGCATGTTTCGATTGACTCAACTCGACTTACTTTGGTACCAGGTCCTTTTTAGTTATGATTAAATCGGACTTGAGTCGAGACCTCTGCCAGCCAATGCCAGTGGTGCATTCACGTGCTCAACGGATGGTCATTCTTTGGACTTCGGTGTGTTCATGAGCTTTAAGTTGTAATTTGGAAACAACATGGACGCTACAAAGATTATTGTATTTTATTCCTCAGAGCATTTTGATAACACTTGGATAACGAAGAGCAAAGGAAACAGATCAGAATATCAGTGAAATATGATCGAGAACTAATTTCTTAGATTATTCCGATACATGAATGCAGCACAAGGCTGTGAAGGCAATGTAACAGGATGTCTGCTACTTGCACCTCAAAGAACGACAGATTGGGTAGCACTGGTTTTTGGACGTGCATGTACTGTAACAAAGTGTCACGGAGGAGCTGACACCATATTTTGTAAAAAGTTTCAAGCAACTTCTTTATTCCATTTTCCACTGCGGATAGTACCCCCTCAGCATAGGCAAGATTCTAAGCTGATCGCCATAGTGATGCAATCTGAAACTGCCATGACATTGACGCTATTGACAGCAGCTTTGCTATTTAAAATTTGGCAGGTAGGTGCAGACAATTCGTTCTGACCAGTTGTTGGGATGCAGTGTTTTAGCTTCACTGTCTAGTGTTGGCTCAGCTCACTTAAAACCTTGACTGAGATGGTATAAAAAAAGCACCATGTGCTATTCACAACTTTTGCTAATGGAAAACCAAAAAAAAGCAGGTCGAGTTGAGTAGAGCTGTGCCGGGCCATGCAGTGGAAATACAACATAATGCTGTTCTCTGATGTATGATCTGATGTATGATTGGTATTGATCACTGGTCTCAGTAGGGATGCTCAGTGGAAACCTCCTGGAAACTCTCACAGCTCTCTTTAATCAGCCTCTGCCAGAGAAAATATGTTGCTAATCTATCATGTGACTCAGGAATCCCCATGAACTGTCAGACACAAACCCATACTCATACTCACATACATGCCAAATAAAGATGGATGAATGTTGTAAAGCTTTGTTTATCTTCCAGATAAAGAAGGGGGAACCCATGAAGGGTGTCACCCTCCCATACTCCCGACCTTTGCCCTGCCTCTGCATTGAGGTAACGTTTCAGCCAACACTTCTAAGCACTTATGATTTGTTTCTTTTAGTAGTTACTTCTAGGAAAAGGGATTAACCGTCTGCTAATAAATTCCTTACAGGGGTGGTCAGCTGTGATGGATGCACCCAGAGTCCAGGTCTGCCCCTTCAGAGACCGTGAGTCACTTGGTTGCTATTAGCCACGAAAAATTCCGTAGTAAACTACATGTGTGCTGTTGTACCGCAGAACTGATACCATATCTCCTCCCCTGCCTGCAGGTCTCGAGGAGTTGTGGTTTGGAATTAACTTTGACCCGCTGGAGGAGACGCTATCATGGGAGCCCACCTGCCCAGTGACTGCTGTGGTTGTGTTGTGTCAGAAGAGAGAGGACGGGGTCTGTGTGGATCTGCCTCACGCCTCACAGAACGTTAGCAGAGAAAAGGTACAAGTCTCTGACATGTTGAAATCACAATTGTGTTCGCCTGTGCAATGAGCAAAGTACGAAATCATTCTGCTGACGTCTTACTCAATGACTGAGCGCACTTTACACTTTATACTTTATAGGGAGAAGTTATGACAACAGCTTTTTTTTTTCCAGTAACACTTTGCCTCATCTTGCACATATGATAATTAAGTATTATAAAGTATTATTATTAAAGTAAACTGAGTAATGTTGCACTCTAAAAAAGTGTTTTCTTCAAAATAATTTAAAGTGACAATATGTTTATCAGAACCTCTCCTTTAATCTCATATAAATGCACATACAACTTATCCAAACACTTCCTACAAACAGTGCAGTTGCAAGAATGAGGGGATTTTTTTTTTTTTTGATCAGAGATCGTCATCGGATAAAACCTGACGCCATGTCACTTGAGAAGGGAACTCTCTGTTAATATAAAAATAGCCGGTTACGCAAAGACTCTCCCCTCTGAAAGCTGAATCCAGCTGACCTAAATAAAGACTAAGTCTGAACAGAAACAAAAAGTTAGTAGCGTTTAGTTAATCTGATCTAAACTAAATACTTACAGTATCCGTTTAAGGAGTCACAGCCCTGCTCTGTGTATGAGGATTGCAGTTTCATTTCTAACTATTTCATCAATCTTTGCTTTTCAGATAACGTTTACGAAAGTGGATCCACACCCTCAACTGTGCATGAAGGTAATGATCACTTCTATCTGTTCAGGAGTTTCACTGTAGGGAAACAATAGCTCCATGTTTAAAGGTCCAGTGTGTAGGGTTTAGGGGGATTTATTGGCATTAAAATGGAATATAATAAAATAAATGTGTTTTCTTTTGTGTTTGATTACCTGAAAAAAGGATTTACTATGTTTTTCGTTAGCTTAGAATGAGTTGTTTACATCTACATGGACAAACCAAACACTGGATCCAGACAGGGCCAATTGCATTTTCACATCAGCCACCGAAACTGCTTTATTCAGTGTTTTTGCTGGTAAAATCAGTTTGTTCTGGAGAGGAGCAGACCTCTGAGGAGAATTCGGCTCTCAGTAAAAACCTCCTGAACAAACAACACTGAAGGAATTCTAACTTGGAGAAGTTTCAGCTGGTCGCAATCTGCACTGAATTGAAATAGTAATGAGGAAAGTAGGCCTAAATATATCTCTTAAGTCAAGAGGGCGTCAGACTGAATTAAACTTTTTATATCACATAAGATGATTTTTTGAGTTATTTTTTGAGCTCTTAAGCAGAAATGGTTCATATCTGTTTGTGTTACTGTTCACTAACGCACGGTAAATATTGTTTGTTCTTGAAACATCGCGTCGTCGTTAATGTGCTAGGTGGCTAACTAGCATCTTGAATCAGTCCGACAGATACAGACTACCAACACCCGCTGCTATGGAAAGTTATTTCCTCTCACACAGATGCAGAATCTATGTGCTCCTTGGCTATTGGCTGTAGTTCACGCACAACTTTTAGCTAAAACACAGGTTATGTGAGACGATGCATCAATCGGCCTTTGTCGCCTCTGGACAGTTGATGTTGGTTTGATGTGTCTTGGCCTTAGGGAAGTTTGACTTATTGGGAAATACACGTACTCGCTTTCTTGCCCACAGTTATATGAGAAGAAAGATGCATGCTTCAAATATGAAGCTGCAGCTAGCAACTGATTAGCTTAGCTCTGCACAAACACTGGAACCAGGTAAACAGCTAGTCTGGCTCCAGTTGAGAGTAACAAAATCCACCTACCTGCACTTCTAAAGCTCACTATCTAACATGCCATATCTTGTTTATTCACATTAAACAAAAACCAAAGTGTACAAACAGCATGTTGCTGTGTTACGGGGGTTTTGGTGCCAGGCCATGTCTTGCCTGAGCACAAAAACTTCCTTGAGTCTCTTCTGTTTGCAAGCTTTAGAGGTGACGTGCTGTTAGGTGGATTTTATTACCTTTATTACCACATCTGTGTTCAATCTCTCATCTTTTCTAGGTCAGTGCAGCAGTGAGAGTTAACTGGTAACCTAACCACAAAGCAGAAGTGCTGATACTATTGTTATCTGTGCACCAGTGTCGGCAGACAGTTTACAGGAACTGTTTTATGTTGGCATGGTAGGATATAAGTTGGTAAATTTTACAGTTGGAAACTTTTATAAAAAATAACTTTTCATATTTCCCCTCTCACTATATTCACACAACAGTAAATCAGACAGATAGCTGGTGAGAAAAGTCATGTTGCTTTGCCTATTATATTACTTTGTAGCATTTCTGATAGCCTTAGTGCATGTGAATGAAAAAAAAAGTAATCAGAGCCAAGGAGTCCCTAATGCAGCTGTCAACAGAGTGGTCCAGGAATTAGTCCAAAAACTCAGACATGAGTTATCATTTTAGCACTCCCAGCTCCCTCGTCTCAAAGTCAATGGTTTCTTTTAGTGGGGTTTTGGTTAGATGCCTGAAATAAGGTCTGTGGTTCACACAAGCTTAAGAGATTTTCAGAGTTTGTTTTACGAAATAAAACATGTCAATGAATATCTCACTTGTGAAGTTAAAAGCTTATACGTATCTTAACAAAGACAGATGCTAACAAATGGCTACATGAGACTATAGAACTGAATAACACTGAACATGGCTTTACAGCTTTGTCATGCGACCATGATGTTTCTTTGTATGTAGCCTACATCAGCTTTTGACTTCAGAAATCATGACAATGAAAATTCAAAGGAAAAATCCCACAGGCCTTTTGACAAGGGGTGACGCTAACTTCCACATGGGCCTGATTAGTTTCAGAGAAACGTCATCCCTGGAGCACTCTGTATCAGGACATGCCACAGTGTAATATCACGCTTTCATGGTAACCACAGTAAGAAAGGAAGGACGCTGTGTTCAAACCCTCATCCGTTCTAGGTCAGTTCAGCAGTGGGAGTCAACTGGTAACCTCACCACAAAGCAGAAGTAACGCTGCTATTGTTATCTGCAGTTTCTCTAAATATTGTACCAGTGGTTTCACAGTACCCAGGAACTCCTTTATGTGGGCGTGATATAATGTGTTCGATGGGCTGCACACTTACATTTCTTTCTTAGAGCTAAGGTTATGTTTATGAGCTTATAATAAATATATATAACCACTGGATGAAGAGCACTACAAAATGTAACTGTATTATCTTCTTCAGTTCACTGCAGGCTCTCAGTCCTGGACCAGGTGCCCCTTTGCTGATTCCAGATTCCAAGGTACTACTTTTTGTCTCATCGGCATGTCTGTGGCAATACATCCACCAGACAGTCCCATTGTGATTATGATCAAAGATAAGATGTCATCTGGTTTACAATCGGCCATTATAATCATTACTGTGCAATGACTTCCAGCGTGGGAGGTGACTGTGACGAGACAACAAGGTCAGGAAGACGTGAAGTTGTTGTCACGAACCGCTGGAATGTTTTCCGTGGAGCTGTGTGTAAAGTCTGAAGGGTCTACTGTGTGCCAGATCACAGAAACACACACTGTGCATGTGGTAAGTATCACACAGAACACATCATTCACCATATTTTCATACTTATCAAACCTTTCAGTGACCCACTGTGCGCTGCATGGAAGCATCTGCATTGATTGTATTCAAAAGAAGTCCCAGCATGCTTTGGCAGCTTCTTGTGAATCTGATAACTCCTCCGCTATAAATTTCCCTCACATTGCCTGGAAGCAACAAGTGTTCTCTGAGGTGTTGTAGCATCAAACCATCATTTGTAAGCAACAGAGCAATTAAACCTAATTGCACCATCAATCAAAGGGTATCAGCCAACATTAGATATAAAATACACAAATACATGCAGTAGCGGTTGCAGGAAGCTGCTTATTTATGTGTGTTTGCACTCTGATGTTAAACCGTAATGCTTCATCAATCACTCATCTCTCTACTAAAATACTACGGAACAGTGGCAACGCTGATGGCACATAAAAGAGACTATAAAAGCAAAACAGAATCCATGACAACTTCCATAACAACTGCGCAGTTAATCTGTTAATGGTTCTGTTGTTTGTCTCTTTTGTGTCTTTCTCAGGAAAAACATAAATCTGTTGGTTTAAACCTGACAGGGGAACTATGCAACTCTTGTCTCCAGGTATGTTTGTGCAGTTAATGGATCCTTTGAAGTAAACTGCATGCTCCCTCACATTTAGACAATGACTTTGAATACATATTTTTTTTGGATAGGTGAAGAGGCTCGATGTGAAGTTTGCTGCCACAGTCATTCACTGTCTTGAGCAATGCAGTAAGTATTGTTTAACTAAAGATGACTTCATCCGTATCCTCTCTTCTTTTTCGGTCCCACCCTGTGTGACCTATCCCAGCTCTTTCTCTACCTTTCTTTTCTTTAAATATTCACGACCTCATGTGCCACATTAGTTTGGAGTGCAAATGGTATCCACCACTTCTTCTTTTTTTTTAAACGTGGTTTGAAGCAGTGATACACCCTTTGTTTACTGTCACGCAATCTCTAAGAGGCTAATCACGAACGTGCGTACCTTTGACATTTGCCCTAAGTGGTTTCTTGGCATCATTCTTGAAAAATAAAAGGATTCTCTGTAAGCAGCATTGTCTACTTCACTTTAATTTGTGTGGAATGATGGATGGAACCATTATGTATAAACATGAGGACTCTGAGGAGAGTGAAGAAGATCATCTTTTATGCATTTGAGCTTCAATTTCTTTCCACATAATTGAGAACTCAAAGCACTGACAAACTGTTGGGGGCATATTGCTTGTATCATCCCTCTAAAGTCTGACAAATACAGAGAGTTGTTTTGTTATGCTCAAAAGACATTGTCTTGTGGGAATAGTTTACAAAATGGGAAGATGCAGTTGTTACATTGCTTTCTTGCTGGATGTTAGATGAGGAGCTCAATACCACTTTGGCTACATTCAAATTACAAGCAAATGAGGCCTGAATCTGATTGTTTTGCTCTCTTGTGAGACAGATCTGATGTTTCAGAGTAGTGTGGACACTGAAATCAGATATTTTTCCAATTAAATCTGGGCCACTTTCATATGTGGTCCTAAATCCGACACATATCTGATCACTGGCCACGCGACCGCTGCGAGAACGGTTATATTGGATGTGTGTTTTTCCCATACATCCATGTATTCAGGAGCAGATCACTCACCATATATTAACGGCTTATTATTAAACAGAATAATGTCGTCAAACCTTCCTTCTCTCGCAGTCATTTGGGAGATGAAACCTGCACCACTACCTCATTCACTTTTCCCCCAAATGTTGAACGTGATGTCTTTTGTTGTTGTTCCAGACCACATGTGTGTGACGTTATTGTTTGCATGTGAGGCGTTTCAAGATAGAGATCTGTTCACACTGATGTCAGATATGGGTCTGAAACAGGAAGGTGTACAGTCTCGGCAAAAAGATTAGATGGTGGAAAATAACCAGAATTGCGTTTTCAGCCCTGCAATGTGAACATAGCCTTTATTGTTTGTCTTCTTAATACAAAGCTCGAGTCAGTAGCCAGTTAGCTTTTTGTGCTCTCTCAAATCTTTTGTCGCCCACATATATCCATACATGTCAAATCGACAGCTACAAGAGTGGTATTGAATCAGTCTTCTCTTCTAACTGTTGGCAAGAAGCACATAAACATGACTCCGAAACGATTCTTTCAAAAGCCAAGCATCAACAAAGTGCCATGTGTCTAATAATCTATATACGCTGTTAATTCTCTCCACAGATGAACTGGCGACTGTCAGCCCTGTCATCTCCACTCGAGCCTCTTTGGACTTGACCTGGGTCGTTGTACCAGCAGGCGTTTGCCTCTCTGGCATCATAATTATCACCCTGGTGCTGCACGTACTGTTAACCGGTAGGTCATTACAAGCTCAGGCCTGCAGTATTGTCATCTGTGTTGACACACTGCTATGTAAGCACTTGTACTGTAATTGACTTAGGCTCACTTCCAGTGTCCACCCTTCAAGCTCACACACTTTGTCGCGCAATCCTGATAAGTCTGCACGTTCTTGTTTAGGGCGTCAATGCTGCAGGCTTTGCCTCAGGGAACAAAGCCACAATTGACAGTGTTTTAATTTTGTAACAACATACCATGTCAAAAATAGTAACACTTATGTGCTGTCCATATAAGGCTTGCAAACAAGGTGATTATGTTTCCATTAGTGACAGTAAATATCTTGGTGACCTCATTTGTACCTTGTGCAACCGTGTCTTACGAAAGTGCTTGCAAAGTGCATCATTAGTTGTTTGGTTGGTTGAGGCATTTTGCAATAGGCTAGATAAGGACTTTAAGCAAGACTTCCTCTGTGAATGGGTGGTTTACAGTAAGATAAATTTACAAGTATCATGTTTGTTTTGGGTAATGCAAATTGCTCAACTCATTTGGCTGAAAACCAGCCGCTGAATTTGCCATTATAATGGCCTACTTCCTTATGGGTTTCCCCCTGTCTTCTATTTTAGTGTATCAGAGGAGGAAACAAAGAAGAAATGGAGGCTGTACCTCTAAAAATCAAAAAGGTAAGATTGTCACAATTTTGTTAATGACACAGGATGTGCATTTTTAAAATACCTGAAGCCTGAACGCAATCCTTTGTTTTGACAGATCCTGCTTTTGACTGTGTGGTTCCTGTATTACAAACTCAACGTGCTCTCCATGGCGGGGTCCTCATACCTGATTCACCGCAGTGCAAGAACACTGAGAGGGCCAACCTAATTTCTGATTGACCAAAGCACGGTGCTCTGGTCAAAAGCATTACTTGTGATATGCAGTATGAAACTGTAAAGTTGTTACACAAACCAGACAAGTTCTCTGTTGAATGCAGCGAACAATGTTGGGACAGATATTTCAAATGTTATGTATGTTACTGTGTATTTGCTGGTTAGTATGCTTGTTATTTGTCTGGTGTGGTCTGTTTGGGTCAAAGTTACCATGTATATTGTCAATTTTTAACTTAAAATACTCACTCAGCTTGCAGCTAAACGGTCAGTTCCCGTCCTAATTTAAAAATATATTTTGAATAAAAAATGCAAAATACTAAAGAAAACGTGCTGATTTTTTGTGTTATTTCCACAATGAACTGTTCGTCTTAACATGAAATGAACTTCCAGCCATATGTATCAGAAGCAAACAGAAGTCACAACCTTAAACGTGGTGCGTCAGTCACAGTATTACATAATATGACAAGTGGAAATACCAAAATGACAGACGACATATAGACGAGAGCAGCGAGTTAGTCACCACCTCTGACACTCAACACTGGTATGTAACCCCATTGTATCATGCTGTATTGCAAGGTGGTTGTCTTATTTTGTCCACACCCTGTGCGTGCCTCCCCAAGCAGCCATATGGAACAGGTGTCCTTTGGTATTCAAACATAACAATTTCCAAGAAATGTTTTCCACTTTGTTTGCATACTTGTTCAGACAAGCCAGTCAGTACTGCTTTTTGCTGTGTTTCCTTTTAAGTGACATCCCACTTCCTTAGTCCTTTGTATTGCATTTTCTTATATTCAAATAATTCTGCTGGCATGGAGTACGTAAGCCCCCATAAACCACTATTTCAAGAAGGAAAAAAAGGCATATTTATTTATGGAAGCTCATCAAGCATCACAAGTAAGGGTGAGATCATTACATCAAATAAAACTGTAGCACCGAAAATGTATTAAAGCTGCTTTTTATATTACAAATGCATCAAATGAGTATGGGTTAAGTGAATGTTGTTGGCAATATGTGTCGACACATCACCCAATTCTGCAGTTTTCCCCGGCTCAAGAGAGTTTTGTCCTCTTTCAGCTCATTGTTTTGGTTTTACATTCTGCAGTTTCACTGTTTTAGTTCATTCTCTCTGCTCTCATCAACCTTGGTTCAAGCAGCAGCTGCTGTCAGCCAAAAACTGTAGTCAACCTCCTCAGTACCTAACGGCAGATAGACAGTTATATACTAGCTGGTGAACATAATGAAGCATTTAGCAGCTAAAGAGCCAGATATGATGGTAGAGAACAAAAACAGAGCTAAATGAATTTGTCAGCTTGTGCACTGAATATAAGGTGTAGTATTTATTCCATTTATAGGGAACTGGAAATACAAGGCAAGAGTCTATAGCCACGTTAGCAGCTCTGTGCTGCTGTAGTCACACGTGTGCACTGAGCTAAAGCCCTGTTTTCACCAAAAACCTTCAGTATGGTACCTTTGGAACCAGAAAGAACCCTTCAGACATGGTACCTAGACACTCAGGTTTCTACCACAAACAGTACTCTTAAATGTGGGCGGGGTTATTGTCACACACTGCTCCGTCCAGCACTCACTGCACTTCCTTATTACCGGTGACACAGATGGAAGTCTGCACCTTGTTTATCGCCCACAGAATGACACTTTCAGAACTAAATAAAACAGGCTGCAGTGAGAGTCTCTCTCCATGGGATATTTTAAAACAGCAGGTTTGTGCATTTAGTTCTTCAAAGGCAAGCTCAGGGGTTTAGTGTTGCTGGAGCCCACAGGGCTCTGAGTAAGGATTGGGATTGTATATGCCGTCCTGGTCGAAATGAATATATAAAAACGCTTAAAGATCCACTCATTACTAAAAGTGTATGTCATATGAAAACTAAAGTAATATTCACAATTGTCACAGTAACATTTAAGGTGTGCTGATGGATTCCTGTTGAAAATAAAATTTATTCATACTGGTAATTTTTTTTCTTACTCTGAAAGTAAATCTGGTGCATTAAAATAAAGCTTGTTGAGGGGGGGCAGAGAGGTCCAGGTCCGAGGAGCTAGGTAAGTATATATTATTGGTCATTTTTTGTTTATTAACTGGCACCTGTCATCTGGCAAAAGTGCCCCTCTTCCCCAGCAAAGCAAGTTGAGTATTCCTGATGCACACCATCTTAGTTAAACATGTTAGCATGCTCTCATTTGCTGATTAGCAGTAAACAGAAAGCACAGTTAAGGCTGATAGAAAAGTCATTTCTTTTGCAGGTATTTGGCCATTAATCACAGTACTGGGCAAACTGAAACTTCAAACAGCTGGAGGTACTATGAAGAGTTAGAGACCGAGCCATGAACAGCGAAGCGCCATGCCATTACCATACAGAAGCTAAAAACAAACACCTATCATGCACTATTTGTCACGGTCTGTATCTTTCCTTCATTCCTAAAGTTCCAGCTGTTTCCCCCCTCCCTTTTATTTCTTGTTTTTCTTTGTTTGTCTCTCTGTGTGTCTGTGTGTCTGGGCGTGACTCATCAGTCCTGCTGCCAATCTGCCAGCTTACCTGACAGCAATCCACTAATCAAGCCCAGCAGTACAAATACCCCGGCTCTGCAGCCCAGTCTCCACCAGATTGTTCAGTCTACCTCGTGGTACTATGTATGACCTACTTGTTGCTTATTGCTTTTTTCTTTTTGGATTTTTTGCCCAAACCTTGTTTTTCTGAGCCTCAGATCAACACTCACTGGTCACCCGTTTGCCACTCCAGCCTGCCAACCTGTTTACAGCCCTGCTCAGCCTGCCGGCCCTGTTTCGACCCAGGACACCCCTTCTTGCTTTAATGAAAATAAATCCACTTTAAACTGAACAGCTGTCTGAGTCACTATTTTATACCCAGGCTACATATCCTTATTATTACAATTCATATAATATCTTACGAAAAAGCACAAACAATGTTTTATATGATATCTAACAAATTAGCAGCCTAAGAGTGACATCATTACGTAACAGATTTTACATGAAGATACGTAGGTTAGGTTTAGGAAAACAAACATGGTGATGATGTAAAATAACTCGTCAGTTTACTCGGATTTACACAGGAAACAAACACTGGTCTCCTGAAGGTAAGTCCTGTGTTTGTTTGACCCATTTACCACCTTGACCTACCTCCTCATGTGGAGAATTTATACGACTTACTTCTTTCCTTCAGTCAGCGCATTGGCCACATGATTGCAGCCGTCCATATTAAGTGGGTTTTATACGAATTGGCACATGATGACATGGCTTATACACACTTACTTTTCATAGGCATATGTTCGAACAGTGCATGAGAACAGGGTTTTTCAGGATGTACATTTTAGCTCTGATTACATCCAAAGCAGTCAAGTCTTTATTTTAGGGAGGCCCACCAGTTTACACAAGTCCTGGGCTCCAGTAGCATCTTATATTAGGAGTACTGATCAGATGTAGTTTTTTAAAGTTCTAGACTACTGATTTCAGTGCAGTGCCTCAGCTTTATTTCCCATGGTCTCCTGGAATGAAGGTAAGCTTCAGCTCCACACAAAGACGCTTACATCTCTCCCTTCCTGTCCTAATCTCTTCCTGTATCACTTTTCTATGCTTTGCACATCTTTCCGTGTACATGAATGACTCTCGCTTGGTTTACATAGGCAAATGAAGTTGCTCAGAAAAGGACAAAGACACAGCACAAGTAAGAGAACAGAGGCCTCTCTGTGCAGACATGTACTCAGAAAGCCTGCCAGTGCGCACAACTACACAATCCACCCTGTGATCATGATTTCAAACACAAGGAACTTGTTACTGTAAATAGGTCAGTTATTTGGTCTAGGTGTGCTTGTGATCATTTCCTTGTTAGATTGTTTTGAGTACACAGTAAGCACACGTGAGACAAGGTGAGTCAATAAAACAACAGGAGAAAATAATGTCCTCTTTGAAATTACACAACTGAACACCCACCACAGTTTCCTTGAGTAGGAAAGTGAAAAGCAGTGTCTATTTTTATCCTTTACCACAGGCCTGAAACACAAAGTCACGTATGCTCATCTCGCCTTTTCCCAAACATACACACTGATGGCTTCCTTTTAGTAGGAAAGGATCTAGTCTTCTTGTAACCAGTCGTAAAACGTGCGCATATGTTTGGGGAAAATATGAATGACGTTCACCTTGCCTTAAAGCAATGTGTCATGATTAATCATGACTTAGTCACAGAGGAAATAACTCAATATCACTGTCAGCTGATAATTGACATTATTATAATTCATAATGACAAAGTAGAAACACAGCAGTTATTATGTGGGGCTTTAACCCAGAATGGATCCTGGAGGACCTGAAACAAGTGTTGGAAAATGTTCCAGATGCACTTACTTAACACATGCATGCAGTTTAGCCCACATTTTGGGACAATTAGCCCTGAGATTCTACAGTATTAGAGCCTGTGTTGCCTAAAGCATTGGATGATAGATATTTGAAGAAAAAAAGTTCCTGTTTCCAGGAATCTAGAAATACTGTCATGAGTCATGAGTCCACCTTCCCCCAAATGCTTCCCTTACCACTCCCAGAGAACTTTGAGCAGATACCAAAAAGAAGGCCTCAGAATGTTTCACATTTATTTCTTCAATTATATATCTAAAATTGATTTTAATTTCCTTGTTAATGGTCTAAATGCTGACCTCAACACACACTGCCAGGAGTAAAGTGGTAGATAAACACTTAACACTTATTTTTTTTATCACGAATTCTAACACAGTATATTGAGACTAAAAAAATATGGACTCGGCTTATAGAACAATCACCATCACGCTGTAGGTATTTCATGACCACAAACTCTTTACGAATAATAATACAAGCCTCCTGGTGTGTGAGGATTCCTTTTGGATTCGGTGTCACGACGATATCTGCTCTCCTCAGCAACTTCTTGTGGATTCTGTGAATGGAGCGATTCCTCTTTGATGACGACAGAAAATGAGTAACTGCCCGACTATTTATTTGTGCAGTTCGCATAGAGAGGAAGAAAAAGACAGGAAAAACTAATACAATAACAAAAGAAAAGTGAATGAATGAAAGACAGAAATCAGCCGCTAGGAAAATAAAAAAATAATTAGCATTATGCTATATCTGGTACAATACATGGGAAGGAAGCAAATTTAAGAATGAAAAAGAGAAACACACCTTAATTGAACCACTAAGATCCTCTAAGTCGTTATAACAAGTCTTTTTTCCATCACAACGGTGGAGTTGAACTTTCATACTTAACAACAAACGTCAGCAAAGACAAAATGGCGCCAGGACAACCAATAAAAGAATATTATGGAAAAACACATTCCTAAATCACCGCTGCTCAGAGTGAAATCAAAAGGCCCATGATTGTGTGTTCTTGGCAGTGCGACCAGTGGGTGGTTCTGCCTGGGTGGGACCTCACCTGTGTGAGATTCTAGATGAAACCTTTGTACGATAGAAGCAGCACAATCGTCCTTTCTTGGTTATCAGGAAAGAAAAAGGGGGTTTTCCTGCAGTTTCCCTTCTAGTCTGAAGGGCTTTTGAATAGACACCTGATTGAAACTTATAATCTCATACTTCATCTGCGTACATGACCTCACTGTAGCATCAGGTGACGTTAACACAACAACATGACCTCCAACACTGTTTTCATTTAGTCACGCTCTACAGGTGACATCACTACCATCACTGTGACAAATAATGTGTGATATGACTGGAGTTTAAACTAAACTTACAAAGAGGTAAAAACAGCAGCGTGCATGCAATCATGCTCCATGTATAACATGCATTAACTTTAAAAAAGACACTTTTTTTTAGCCATATGTTTTTCTTTTGTGAAAGGAAACACTATAAATAATGGTGTAAAATGACAAGGAAGACAAGTAAAGTTCCGGTTTTACAAAATGATAAAACTTTTACAGAGAAAAAGTTTCACAAGATCTTACAAATATTGAAAATTAAACTTCACTTGATGATTTCAAGTATACAGCAATCAGTACACTCTGCTAAATACATGGTAAACAGTGCCATCTTCAGGACAGTTTTTAGAAAGATTTAGGAAAGAAAAAAGATTTAAATGAAGGATTGTAGTCACCTAATATTATTTGCCATCAAGATATCATTAGATTAACTACTGGAAACAGACTCGTCCAGCTGCAGAGTGTAGACAGGACATCAGTGCTCCCTAAAGTACTCCCTTAAGTTTGGCATCTGTTAGGTATGACCTCCATATTGATTTCTAGTGATAACTGCCCATTATTTCTATTTATTAGGATGATTAAAAAGGTGAGAACAAATCAAGGGAAGGGCCCATACCTCAAAAAATCCCTAAGTGAATGCAGAGGTCACAGTTGGAGGATGAGCATGTTACCTGTTAGTAGGTTAGCAAACTCAGTGTCTTCGTTTAAAACAATCCTGAAAACCTACTTTTACAGGATGGCTTTTTACAGTAAAGCTGCCGTTTGTCTAGTTTATATCCTTTAAAAAAAAAAAAATCATTTTTATTACACACTCTAATTTATCTGGTCATAGCCTATGTTCATTTTTTTTTTATCGTGATGGTGTATACTATTTTATTTGTCTATTTAACACTATTTTTATGTCATAAAGCACTTTGTGTTTTAAAAAACGCTATACAAATATAGTTTATTATTATTATTAATGTTCATATTTAGCATTTAACAAGACACATTGTGCACCTTTTTACAGCACAATACTGTGTTTGATTTGGGTCGCTTGGTGTGCTTGCACTATAGTGGCAGTATGAGAAGCACAGGGCAGCAGCATTTTTTTTGTGTTTGGTGTGAAACCAGAAGTCAGTGGAGTTATTTTAATAGCAACGTAGTGTATGTATAGCATACTGTGCTTGTGATATTTGTCACAGATGTAACAAACGTACCTTTTTTAAGCCAAACCATGTTGTTTTTTTTTTCTAAACCTGATCATATGTTTTTTTTTCCTAAACCAAAGGAAGTAAAACTAAAGACAAAGTGTTTTACCCATGTTCTAAGTATATTTTTTAAAGAGAATGTGTACATTTAACAACTGGAAACTATACGTGTTTTTGTGAAAATATCCAAACTGACACAGGAGGGGACCAAGAGAGTCACAGTTTGACAAGTTGGAAGTGAGAACAGTTTGGTCATCCCTAATGTTACTGCATTATTTTGCTGTTGTTGTACTGTTTACTAAATGCTAGTCATCTCCCTTCGTAGCCCTTGACACTCGGGCATTTAGCATACACCTCTATGGAGCTCTGTCTTCTTGCTGCTGCAGACACACCAGCAGTTTCTTCTCTGCTGCAGCTGCCGATTGGCTCATTCTTTCTTTCCCACAGGCCTTTCTCACAGCAGACATCTGACTCGTCATTGTAGGAGAAGCACAGGTGCTACTAATGACACTAACGATGGCTCTGTTCTGTTCAAGTGCTCCAGTGAGAGTGACAGTGGACAAGCATGCACTAAGAAGCTTCCAAAAAATTGGCATTTTCTTTCAAAAGACAGGCAAAAGAGCAAGCACTGTTTAAGAAGCTGAAGCAACAGCTGATTAAGACACCTGCTAATGCTAGCACCAGTGTGCCATCCAACACCACTGAAGATGTGAGCACTTGGTGCAAGAGGAGGTTTGCTACAACTGTATCCCATGGACAGGGGACATCTTCCTGAGAAGGTAGACACAAATGTCAAACATTATATTGAGTCTAACCAAGATGTTGATGGTAGATTACTGCATTGCTGCAAGGTTTGGGAAAGTTTTTATTATAGCTTTCTTTTTTAACAACTCCAGTGACTGAAGCATCAGCTGAGCGACCTGTTTCCAAACTGCAGCTTATTAAATCTTACCTGAGTGGTTCAGTGGGACTGTTTATCTGGATTTGCCATGATATCAACAGAGGATGCCTGTGCCTGCCAGCTGGATCTAAAGGGTTTCAAAGATGACGTTGCCCCGGAGAGTGCAGCTATAATGTAAGTGGAACTTATTTATTTGACTAATGCTGAGCCTACGTACTTGTGTTTTATGTTGGTAAGGCCTGTTTCATCTGTGTTGTGGTGCGCCGTCACCAGAGAGTTTCATCTGTGTTGTGGTGCGCCGTCACCAGAGAGTTTCATTCAGGTCATGGTGCGCCGTCACCAGAGAGTTTCATCCAGGTCATGGTGCGCCATCACCAGAGAGTTTCATTCAGGTCATGGTGCGCCGTCACCAGAGAGTTTCATCCAGGTCATGGTGCGCCGTCACCACTAAGTTTCTTCTGTGTTGTGGTGCGCCGTCACCAATAAATTTAATCTGTGTCAAAGTGCACCATCACAAATATGTTTCCATCTGTTGTTATAGTGCTGCAACACCAGACTGTCTTCTATAAAGACTTTTTTCCTAGCACTAATTTCATTCAGGTGTAAACTGTGCAGTTCATTTTGCTGTTGCTGGTTGATTTTAAAGCTGCGTGCTTTCACTTCTTCATTGTGCTAATGACATTACATTGTGTTTTGTATGATTGTGATGGGCTGGCCTGCTTTGACCATCCTGCATTGGGGCCCTGCGCTGCCTTGTTACGCCGCTGTGTGAGATCACAGTTCAGCAGCTTTTAAAAGAAATACTGATTATGTTTCTAGACACATGTAACACATATAAATTCTTGCTCCAGTTGATTTTATGTAACGTGATTCAGAGAATAAGGATGTGTCTCAAACCAATCCAATCCAAACTCAGCCATTGACAATTGTTGGAGTAACTGTCACTACACTTTGGCATTTACCCGAGGGCAGGACAGCACGAACATGACAGATTTGTGTTGCTGCAGCAAAGTATATTAAACAAGGATTATTTTGTAAAGTGAAAGGCAAAGATATATTGTCATGTGCTGCCTGTGAGTTGTGATTGACTAATAGGTTGTTAACAGTTAGCAACAGACTGTTAAGGCCAATAGTGCCTTCATGTTGTTCTACAGTGGCCACAAGATGGCGGTGTTGACTAAGCCTTGAAGGGAATCAGCACCATGAGACATGGATGGTTTCTGTTCATGATGCAAATCAATAGTCACACTAATGACTAATAAAGTTTGGAAAGTTTAATGAACAAAGCAACAGTTTCAAATATTGTGACCAGTAGTTGAGAGGCTTCAAATATATGCATATGAAGTGTATCTGAGCATTAAACCTTAAAGGAAACCTCAAAGCAATAAGGAGGCTCGAAGGCAGCCAAATGATGATGCTGATGATAAAGATCGTACCTGTGACATGTCACCAGGATGTGTTGATTAATGCTGTTTTATTGTTCTGTAGTTGATCTTATCTTATAGAACCAGTTTCGTTTTGCTTTAAGCAGTGGTTTCCTCTAATTCCCAGAATGCCTTTGGATAACCTAGAGCAATAGTTTCCAGCTGGTGGGTCGCGGTCTACAAGTGGGTCACGAGTCCATTCTGAATGGACCGCAAGTGACTGGCAATCTGGTCATGTTTGTAAAAAACACACTTTATTTTTTAGTACAGTTAATGTCCGGCACAAAGCTTTTATTTTGAAGTGCCAGTTCCTGCTGTAGAGTGAGTGACTACTGGACTACAGAGACAGAGACTAACGCCAAACGCAAGTATGACGCTGAATATATTTAACTATTTGGATCTTGAACCAATGACTAAGGAGAAATCTGGACCCACGGACGGGAACCACTGACCTCAAGGATTGAATATATTCAATTATAGGTTTTAAATCTATTTGGATTTTGGAATGTTGATTCCAACAGTATGCAGAGGAAAGACAGACTTGAGAACTTCACCCTCATACTCAAAATGCATGAATGTATTTTTTATTTTCATTTAATTTTTTATTTGCACTCACATAAAACTGCATAAAGTTCAGGTAGTGAAAAAAAATCACAAAGTCAAGAAGCCACAATGGACCTGCGCTCAACTTATGGAGAAAAACAAACAATAACAAAAAGGAATTAAAAAAAAAAGAAAAAAAAATTACATAAATAAATAAAAAAATACAACAAAAGAAATGACAACAAGAAGCACACTGGGCAGAAAAACAAACCAATCAATGAACAATAATCCAATAATAATAAAGAAATACATAAAACATGATACAGAGATAAAAAGTAGAAAACAAGAAAACTTATATAGCTTATATACACACACCGGATATCGAACTCTTGATAACATGTACTGTGTTCCATGTAAACCACGAGCGGCTGTAGCTCAGGAGGTACAGTGGATTGTCCATTAATCGGGAGATCGGTGGTACGATCTTTGGCTCCTCCACTCCACATGTTGAATTGGGCAAGATATTGAACCCAAAACTGTGTGTGAGCGTGTGTGAAGGCACCTGGTATGGTACTCTCAGCCACTAGTGAGTGAATGGGTGAATGTGACTCTGTAGTGTAAAGGCATTTGGGGATTTAAATATAAAGAAATAGTTTAACAGTGCTACCAGAGAAGAAGGCAAAACATATAGTTTGAAGCTGTATTGTTAAAAATCAAATTCTGTTGCGATTTGCTGGAATAATCTAAACATGATGTCATGCTGTCTAAGCATGGCCGCTTATCCACAGGGATAAAAATGCCAGGTACGGTGCCAGCAGCTGTCTTTGGCGGACTTTTCCCTCAAAACAAGAACTGACGTAAGAACAAAAAAATAGAATCACTTTCCAGATAATCTTCAGGCCTTCAGGTAAACACTACCATGCTTTTTTTCTTTGTCTCTAGCCGTCTGTCCATCTATGTCTCTAAGCCCATGCGGTGAAAGAATGACAAACACGGAGGCCAGAGACAACAGACAGGGATGAGCTAATCCTTGTTGTGTATAATTCCAGACATTCCGATGGGGTGTTGTTCCCGGGCGGGCTAATCGGTGAGCGCCGACGCAGCGCTCGCGCCGGGGCTTTGCGCTAAACAAACAAACACGGGGCCTTTAGAGCCACGGAGAGTGGAAAGCTGATGTCAAACAGGCAAGTGTTCACATACAGAGGCACTCACGCCCTCAGGTATGCATGGAAAGACACATATCCGGAAACACATATGTACGTATAGGAGGAGAGCCGGGTAACTGGGACAAAGGTGAAAGGTTCAAGGGTGGAAAAAAAGAGAATGGAAGGGGGGGAGGGGAGGATGAGGGGAAATTGCTGCCACTCTGGCTTTTTAAATAGATGGAGAATGTGTTATTACACACATTTATAAACATTTACTTCTTATAGGCATGCTTTAAACAGGCCAAAGAAAACTGTGCTATCTTTCATCTGCAGTTGCATTTTCAAGTGACACATGAATTACCATTAGGTGAAGAGTAAAAGAGTGCGTAAGAAATGAAGGGAACCGTTGATAAACAGAGGAGGAAGAAGGTAAGAGGTGGGCCCAAGTGGTGACAGATGACAAAGTAAAGAACCTCCTGTAGATGAAAGGATGAAAGACGGGGATTGTCAGACTGAGAGGACGAGCAGACAGGGAGCCCGGAGAGAAGACGACAAGCTTGTCAAAGGAGGGCTGTCGAAGAAAAGGTACAGTGCGCGTCGGTAGGTCCTGTTGACGAGAATAGGAAAAGCTCTCCCGCACACAGAGGCCTCTTTGTTCCTTTTGTGAGTCATTCTAGAAAGGGCACAGCTGTAAACAGTCGAGATCAGTCCATTAGGCCCCGAGGTGCCAGAGCTCCAGTGTTGACTGTGTATCCGGAAAGAAACGGCAAGCTTGAGTCATCAATAAACAGAACAGTCAGATGAGTGTGTAAGTGTGTGCTGGGGGGGAGGGGGAGGGAGTAATAGGAGGCAGAGAGGAGGAGTGCAGGGTTTAGGGGGATAATGGCGCAGAGTAGCACGGGGCAATGATCTCATGCCTCTCCCAGCTGGCAAACAAGGCCTTTTCCATGGGCTCCTATCTCTCTGTCACCCCTCTGCTGTCTCTCCAAATCCCTCCCTTTCTCTCTCACACTGGCAACTCTTTCTCATCCTCACTCCCCCTGCCATTCTCTCTCTCTCTGCTCACTGTTTACACTGGAGAGAAATATTTTGCGGCGGCGGTGGCGATTCTTTCCATCCCCTGACTCTCCGTAAACGCCTCAATCCAAAGCGACTGAATATCTGTCCCATCCCCACATAATCAAACCTAACCTTTAGATTTACTTCCTGCCTTTTAATTAGCAGTCACCTCGCTCATTTTCACCGGGACCGGGGTCAAATCATCAGGGACTGCACCGTGAATGCCAGGTCAGTGGTATCGCTGTAATAAAAGCTGCGGAAAAGTCAAAAGAAGCCCCGAGCGAGTGACCTCGGTGGAGTCACTGGCCTTTGTCAGCTTTGTTGACCCCTGACCTGTCGTGACCCCGGCACACGCCAGGCTTGCTCCCGACTCCTGCCCCTCCTCTTGGTCGTGTTTGTTGCCACGTTAAAGCCATGTGAGTACACATCAACAATCAGCTCTTACCAACCCCTGACACACACACACACACACACACACACACTAAGAGAGTCCATCTGTTGGAAGGCAACCTGTGACCCTTGACATTTCAATGGTTGAGGTCAAGCCACGTGCCGGTTGGTCAGCTGTGGCGATTCCACACTCCTGTGTGAGTGTGTGTGAGACATGGGCAGCTGGGTACAGTGCTATAAAGACAACAAAACAATGACAAAGGCAGCACAATGTGCTCACTCAGCACAAACATTGTTACTGAAAGAGGGGGCAAAATGTAAAATAAGGGCGACCAGGTACTAAAACATTTACTCGCCAAAGCTAAGAAAATCCTTCGTAAAGGAATCATTTGACAACTTGACTATGGACAGTTTTTTATTTTACTCTCTTACTAGATGAGAAGATCAATATGGCTTTATTTGTCCTGGATCTTACAGAAACAAGATCTTGAGCATCTCGATTTTTGACTGCTTTTGTTCCGGTACCTATTTGCGTGGATCCGTTACCTTCTTTGTCACTATCAAAACCTTTCTTAAAAACAATTTGTGTATGATTTAAATGTTTTCTATACTGTCATTTAAAAAAAAAATCCCATGGACAATACTTGTAAATTGCTTGTTTGCCTATTTTAAATGCAATTTAAGCCAGATTTGAAAAAACAGAGACTTCAATCACTGAGGTCAGGCAGCAATCTCGAAACACAGATATCTAGGCCAAGACTTTGATGCTAGCACAGTGCTCTGTGGATGTTTTGAGGGCTGTTTTGGGCAAATAAACAGAGGTGAGCATGCGTTTTCTATTACTATTCTCTGCTGTGTAGTGTTGATGATGGATTATTAGGAGGGTGATGATGAGCATGATGATGATTAATGCATCAGGCTAATGCATGGGGAAAGCAACATACGTATATATACATATATATTACGTTATCGTAAGTCCCAAAGTTAAGCAAATGGGCGTTTTTGTCAATAAGAATTCCTATGATTGTGGACATATAGTGTTTATTTACAAGGCTTGATTGTCATGTGAGAATGTGCACTTTCAGTCCTCTGCACATGGTGTTGTTTATTAAGTAATTGTTGCATACACTTTGTGACTTTTTCTCTCTGTGTTCCAGCACCTCCTGACTTACAAATTCAGCACTGGATACCACTGTCATTTTTGTACACCTAAATATGAAGCCACAGCTAGTAGCCGATTAGCTTAGCTTAGCACAAAGCATGGCTCTAAAGGTGACAGAATATGCCAAACGACCAGCGCAACCTCCAGCACAAAGTTACAACTTGTCATTTTTACATTTCAGACAAAATGTAATGAGGCGCAGAGTGAGTTTTAGAAGTGCTGGCAGGCCTTTTAGGCTTTTAGACTACGCAAGCTAGCTATTTCCAGTCTTTGTGTTATGCTAAGCTAACTAGCTGCTGGTTGTAGCTCCATATTTAGCATTCAGAGATGAGAGTGGTATTGATCTTTATTTTTGTCTAACGTCTGGCATGAAAGCAAATCAACATATTAACCAAAATGTCCATGGGCTGGCTCATCCATATAAAAATTAGAAAAAAAAACCCCTACATGATATTTTCTTTTTTAAATTTAGGTAAATTGACCCTTTATTTGCCATCCTTGGTGGTTTCATAACAAGTTATCTCATTGTGTTTTGATTATGAAATGAAACAAAGGCGAGAAGTATGTGATTCAACATGCTCGGAGCATGTTGCATGTCTTTTTGTGTGTCAGCTCTCAAACACTTTGATGGAGATGTCTTTGTTAGAGTGAAAGCTCAGCCGAATCACAGAGCTCCTGTCTTCACTGCGAGAGCCGCGATTGGCTGAAAAGAAGAATAACACGGAAACACAATACAGAAGCTGTTTTTTCTGCAGGGGGTGGATGGAGTTTATGCGTGCGTGCGTGTGTGTGTGTGTGTGTGTGTGTGATGACCCCCCACTGTGTGCTAAGCAGAGAGGGTGGGGGTAAGGGTAAGGGGCCCGTGGGTGGATGAGTGCCAGGCCTTTTCCTGCAGTTCTATAAGCTCCCCACTTGTCGGGCTTTGCTTGATAATCACTGATGTGTGTGTGTGTGTGTGTGTGCTTGGCACAGGAACTGGCATGGCTTCAGAGGGATCTGCCAACCCCCCCATGCACAATGGCTTTTGTTGGTACAGGCCCACTGCACCAGACTACAGTCATATTCTATGCAAGATACCAGGATCCCATCAAAGAAAGATGAGACTGTGCGTGTGTGATGAGGGAGGGGCATCAGCTAATACTGAGTAATTGACAAAGAAGGGCAAAAAAAGGGAGAGGAAGAGATACCAGTTAATTACAGAGGGGAGAAAAAGAGAGATAAGGCTGGAGAAAGAAAAAAAAAGTGAGTAAGAAGTAAAGAAAAAAATAGGATGGGACAAAAGAGATTACTGAGGAAAGGAAACCAAGAAGTTAAGTTTGGAAGAGACAGGGAAAAAGACACACACACATATGCACACAGACACACACACCACCTACTATACATCACAACACATGGAGGAATTCAGTGCTGGTATTCACATATGGCTGAGATACTGGCCAGCAATGTGAGGCTGGCTTTTAAACCACTGAGTATATCACACTGATATACTGCTGCTCTTAAAACCCAAGGCGATGCCAAAGATGCACTTAAACCACCATATGGGATTTTTTTTTCATGCATATCACTTAATATGGCCATTCACAGCAGGTTCTTATTTCCGAAGAGAAGGATTTACAAATAAAATGATTTATTTTTTTCTCTTTTTTTTCCCACTAATGTTACACATTCCCATCAGAGCCCGGCTGATAAATCAGCCTTGTTGCATTTATTATCTGATTTTAACTCATCGCTGATCTATCAGCATCTGTGTGTGAGTCAGCTGGTACGCAACAGGATATTACAGTGGATCCATTACATAGTTTGTCGATAAAAGAGCACTGTCAAGTTTATTTTTCATCTTAAGTACATACAGTGGCATGTAAAAGTTTGGGCATCCCTTTCCCTTGCCAAAGGGGGCGCTACTAAGCACTGAACATGCAGGCTGCCCAAACTTTTGCCTCAGGCCACCATGAACACAAAGAGTATGGAAGCAGATTGAGGGATTTTCTTTCTATATTGCCTGCTTCTCACAACCCAAATGTCTTCAGAGACATATTTTAGTGCACTGTTTAGCTGTAATATAAGAGTTTGTGAACAGGAAGTGGATGCCATACTGTTTCTTATACTGTAAAACGGAGGCTGAAAAACAGATTAAACGTCTCGCCATAAGTGTTTTCAGAAACACATTTTAGTTCACTGTTTATCTGTGATTCAAAATCATTATTCATACTGCTTCTTGTATCATACGGTATCCTGTATTATTGGTCCGGTGCAGCACAGTGCATTCTGGTAGCTGTAAGTTTTCTACCTCTTGAACAAAAGTGAATGCCACAGCTCTTATCCTCTGCTTTCTCTGGTCAAATTGCACCAGTTTCAAAATACTTTTCATCTTTCTGCAGTATAGACAGCCCAGTTTTATGAAGAGACCTTCTTTCGAGCAGTAAAATACTTGATATAAATTAATTTGATATAAACTTATTTAGCTGTCTTTGAGTCACTGTCTTTTGACTGTTCTGTATGTCATATGTCAAAAATCTGTCAGGATATCTGCAGTGTCTTTTGTGTAACCATCAACTCGTGTTTAGGTTTTTATTCCTTTATTATGAAAACAATAAAAAAAGAACCACAAAAATATTTAATTATTATATGTGCATAATACCAAAAACAAATATCTGATATTTTAAAAATGGCAAAATCAATATTGGCACAGTCTCAAAAATCCAGTATTTGACTGGATTCTTTTGAACTCTTTAAATTAAAAATACATAAATACAAACAAACAAACAAACAGATTTGCCCACATTTGAAAGACTTTCATGATTTTTTTCTGATACCTGCAATAACCACAATCTTATATTTCCATTTTTGGTTTTTGGTCAAAGTGTTTTGGTGGCTGTAATTGTTCCTCCTGTTCATAGTGGCCATGAAAGGATCTGTTCCTCACACAGTGTAGAGTTCAGTGATGATTTAAAGCTTCAACAGTCTAAATTAGAGAAATGAAGTATTTACCAAAGTAAAATATTTTTAGTACAATATTCCCTCTTTGAAATGGCTTTAGTGGGACTCTCTTCACAGCCAGAATAGACAGGAACAATAATTACTCTTTCACATATCAGCATGTGAGTATTGTTTTCAAGTTGACTGAATAAAGTGTGAACCTGTCCTTTAAGGTTCTCTAAACATTTATTTTCCGGCAGATGATCTCTTCGAGGAAAATGAAGCCTGTGACTCAGCTTGGCCAGCGTCCAACATTCCAGTTCACACAGTATATGGAGATATACAATACAGTACTGGCAGGGCGCCCTGGCAGCGACCACACTCTCCAGTTACAGTGCAGCAGCGGTGGAATGGCAGATGAACTCATTGGCCTTTATGTAGTGAATGATGGAGAAAAAAAGGGGAGAACCACAGCATTGTTCAGCTTGAGGGATGCACATTGTGTACCTCCACAGCAATGTCTTTCATCATCACAGCATATCCATATGGTTGGCCTATATTCAAGCCTGTGTCCCCTCACATATAGGGCCCCTATGGGAATTCAATTCCGCTGTAATCATGATGGTTGGATCCCCCCCACCTCACACCCCACTACCCCCTCCAACCTTTATTATTATTGTCACCTTAGGGGCCAGATTTGGCCCCGTTGGCTCTCAGACCTTTTCAAGGCGCATGTCCCCTGGGAGAACGCAGCTACAAGCCATACATTGTGATGTATGCATATGTGAATCCTGTGATATTCCTGCATGCATCTGAGTCATTTTCTGTGTCAGTTTCGTCTACTGAGGCAGCTGACAGCCATGTTCGGATTAAACAAACCTGATTTCACAAGGTGGAAGTCCTCTCAATGCATTTTGTCACGTCCCTCTAGGGGAACGCTCTCGGCGTGGACATCAGAGTGGCCCTGAGGGTGAATGCCCAGTAATTATACGACAATACCCATGGGGGGCACGGGGCTAACCCATTAATGCCAGAGCACTGATGGACTGTTGGTAATTGCCATTTTGGAGGGGTGGAGGTTTGGGAGGAGGGGTAGTCGAGGTCACACACCAACACCTTCAGAGATGCTGAGGTGGCATTTTCGGTGAAGCAGAACATGTTGTACACCAGCCGGACCTCACATTTTTGTTTGCTGCTTTAGATTAACTCAGTAAAAACTCATTCTCTCTTTACATTCTATGTATAATTTTCTGTTGTTCTGTATATGTAAAGTTTCCTATTTGGGGCTTATAAAGCTCCTTGGAAAAGGTTACAATAGGCAGTTACTCCTAGGACAAATGATTCTGCAAGAGGCATGGGTATTTATCAGCTCCATCTCCAGTTGGCTCCAATTTGGCAGTGAAAGAAACATGACATCTGAGTGAGGACACTAATTTTTGCCTCTTTTCAGGTGGGACCGTCAGTAACTTCTGATTATTTCCCCAAATCTGATCTTTCTGCCTAGCCTGTTCACATTCATGTTTGAAGTGACCCATATCCAACATCAGAGTGAATGGATCTTTGCACACATGGGCGTTGTAACAACACAAAAGAGTCCCATTTGTGAAGCTGGTATTTGCCACAGTGGTGCAAGCTTCAGCTCACAAATGATCACCATAGTAGGAAGGACAGATGACATAATTCTGAATAATAATTAGCCACGTGCTTCTGTTTGGGAGAGTTTGTTGCAATATGGGCTTTTGAATAGGCTTTCAGTCCAGTAGCTCTATAAGCAGCTATTGCTGGTGGTTCTGACAGAGGTGGTGTGGGTGCAGCTGGGAGAGGAGTGAGGAGTGGTGGGGCTTTGATTTGAAGGGTTTCACGGAGGAACAGTTATGGCATGTCACAGCATGTAAGCAAGCAGTCCCTGCCAAATAAGGGTCTGGCTATTGGACTCTGTTGGCTGGCAGGCTGCTGTAGCTGCAGAGGTATGGGTACAGCAGCATTCTGTAGTTCAACAGTGTATGCTGAGTCATCTTCGTCGGCGCAGTAAGGTATAATGTAAAAAACATCAGAATTCTGACATGACCGTTTTCACAGTGGTTACATGGCCAGTGATTGGATTTGTATTGGATTTAGGACCACACATGAAAGTGACCTAGATTTGATGTGTGGATGGGATGGATGTCTGTGTTCACACTGAAAAAATCAGATCTGTGTCACACGAGAGCAAAAAAATTGGATTTGGGACACATTTGCTTGTAATGTCATCTTGGCCACGAATTCTGTCTGTCTCCATCCAAGCAGCGCTCGAACATCATTCCAAATTATTGGTTTGAAGAGAGACTGAAAAAGTAACAGATATAAAAAAAGAAGTAACCATCATAACATTTTCACTGGCCTCCATGCTGCTTTCTGCTGTTTAATAACCAGTTTTCTGACACACACACACACACACACACACACACACACACACACACACACACACACACACACACACACACACACACACACACCTGAAATTGAATGTGACACATTAGAAAAAAAACAAACAAAAACAAAACCGTTTAAGGTGGTTTTAGGACAGATTTACACATGGCCATAGACAGCCTTGTTAAGCCAGGCAGGGGAAAGACAGATTCTCTCAAATTCTCAGAGAAGGAGCAATCGTCAAGATTTTGGTCTTAACCACTCCATTTCATCATAAACAACCCAGGAATGGGGCTCAAAGTGCAAAATACTGGACTTCTCCTTTAAGTGATAAAGTTAACATCGGATTTTCCAGATTGCACACTTTCTTTTTACCTCAAGGTTCTTGCAATGCCCTTTGACAAATAGATGAGCAAGAGGGTCAAAGTTCAAGGTGCAACGTTATGAAAAAGTAGTAAGCAACAGTAGGTACTTTTTAAGGGCAGCTGCAGTATGTAGTGACAGCACAAAGGAAAAGTGTGCTAACTGGAGCTCAACAAATAATGCTACAAGTGAATGTCCAAGGCTTGTCTTGTCCTTCAAGGGGACATCATAAGCGAACACTTTGTAAGAGTACATATCACTTTTTTAACAGTGACTACAGCTGTAAGAGATTTACCCATCAAATTAACTGAGTCTCTTTAGGATTAACCTGTGAAACACTCGTCCCTTATTATTACAGGTCTATCATGGATTGTGTAAATTCTGCTCTGTTCTGTACCTAATATATAATTCAGCATTTTCAAACCTAGCCACTGTGACAACTACATGTCAATAATGGATGAATAGCCGCTCTGTAATGGAACATACATGTGCGCGCACACACACAGACACACTTATATGCACACTCACACAGCTGGGCAACCTATTTTAAGGCTTACCACAATTCATCTAGTTGTCAGTCACGAGCCATGACAGGCTGTCTCCTTCTGCTACCGGAACAATACATCAAGACACAAAGAGCCAGACACTTGTTACCACTCTCACTGAGCATCCTGTGTCTCTGCCTCACCCTCCCTTTATGTTTCCTGCTTTCTTTCTCTCCCCTCACTATTTTTCCTTTCTTTCCACCTACCTCTTTCTCTTGCTCCCCCCTCTCCCTCTCTCCCTCTTCCCGCTGTGTATTTTGTGGTGGCGGTGATTTTTCCACCCTTTAATTCACTGAATGTCCTGATTCAAAGGACGAGCGTGTGTTTGCACGTGTGCTTCTGTGTACATGAGTCACCACCACCATCATACACACACAGACAAGCTGTGTAAGTAGTGTGAGTGTTTAAGGTATTGTGTAAGTCACTTATTTTGTATGTTGTGCATTGTGTGTGTGTTTTTCTATTAAGCATACAGGCACGTGTGCATCATTTGAGATTGTAAAGTGTGTGAATCTAATTGAGGGGCGGGTCACTTGTTCACTGAGGGTGGCAGCGGTGCACACACACACACGCACACACACACGCACACGCACACAGATCTCTTTTCACTGTGGAATAAAGAAAACAATCCTCAGAGGACCCGAAAAAAAAAAAAGGCGGGAGAGGTGGATGAGCAGCGAAGAGAAGAGGACGGATTGAGTGTGGCTGTGGATGGGGGGTGGGGGTCAGGAGTCAGAGCAGATGGCAGATATTGCAGCCGCCCCTCCCCCTCCTGCTCTTTCTCTCCTCACCCTCCTCCTCCTCCCCCATGGCGGCTCAGCGGGTTATGGAGTAGGGGCAATTAACAAGCAGGGAGGAGGTCCCTCCACCACCCCCACCCACCATCCACCTCCACCCAAGTGTGTGTGTGTCGTGGAGGACCACTCCATCAAGCTGCCCCTCCTCTCGAGGGAGCTAAAGTGCGCGCACACACACTTACTCCACCTCCTGTGTTCACAGCTCCATTAGCGATGCCAGAGACAGGTGCAAAGAGGCTCGACACCTGTCAATCAAAAGTCCCCAATTTTGAATACAGATACACACGTAACCCTTTAAAGTCTGGGTAAATTCAAATTAGTGATTTATTTCTAAACATTAAACATGTTAGAAAATACTTGTTGAAAACATGTGAAAGACTGGTTTTCCTGCTAATGAGAGTTTGTCACTGTGGAGCCGCAATAATTTGAGGGTGTGGTGCTATGCTACTATGATCTGTGTGCAACTGGGTTAGCTGCTGGTTCTTCGTCTCAGTGTGTGTGTATGTTACTGTGCTACTGGGTTAGCCGCTAACGAGTGTCCGTCGTTTCACAGCGGCTCAATCTTCAGCTCCTGCAGTGGACACATGCCCAGTGTGTCAGAGTAGGGAATATTGCTAATTTTCACAATTTTAAAAATGTAGGTTTTGTATAATCATTTAAATTTGGCTGGGTGGTTAATGGCACATTTTTATTTGGGGTGTCAAACACATTTATTTTTGCCTTACTCAGACATTAAATATGCCACAGATTTGTAAGCATGCACACGTGGCCAGAACACAAACTGATGCACACGTGCAGCAAACAAAAAACACAGTCACAACCAATAACTTAAGCAGCGATCAAACAAAAAGCACAGATGGAGAGCAACAACCAGCGAGCGATCAATTTATTACATTTATAAAATTTTCCTGGAAGGATAACTCCACAGTAGAATTTCCAGGCTTCAGAACGACCATTAGTAACCCTACTATCTTAGTAATCAGTTGCAAAAACAATCTTTTCCACCTTGCCTCTCCCCCCTCCCGTTTCCCTCTTAATTCCGTCTCCTCTGTGCCTCTCTCCCTCCTCCCCCTTCTCCTGCCTCCTCCCCTTCCCTCGCGGTGGCACGGCCTGTCATGTACAGCCTATGATTAGAATAATAAGACTAATTAAATCCATATCGCCGAGGCTCTCAAACACAGCAGTGTGCGCCTGTGTGTGTGCCCACTCCTCTGCTACTGTTGCCTACCATTCGAACCAGGCTCCACACATGACAGTGGGTTACTGTGGAAAGCCCTTTCAAACATAAACAAACCATTATAAATGCTCAGCTGTTGAACGGAGTTCTTTGGCCTTCACAAACAGGCAGCATGTATAGACTTTCCATTTAAGGCTGTGTCCAAGAGCGAGAGACTCTTAAAAGAGCCAAGAGAGGGAACAGTAACACTGTGTATAAATAGAGGGGGGAGAGAGAGAGAGCTGTAAAAACCAGGAGAGAGAATAGTAATATTGTGTATCAACAGAGACGGAGACAGAGAGTGAGACAGACTAAAGTCTAAGACGGAATAATAGCACAATGTGTAAACACAGGAAAGGAGACAGACAATCATACAGAGACAAAATAAGAGAGACAGAGTGGAGAGCACATACAGTACATTTATGTAAGAACTGTACGTAAGTACTCTACCTGATTTCATGCTACTTCACCACATTTTAGAGTCACATAATGTACTTTTTGCCTGAGTAAAAACATCTTCTTCTCAAAGCTCTCTTTTTCATGCAACCACTCTGCACTTTTCACATGTACAACCAAGTGCACCAATCCCTGTTTTGCACAATTCATTGTATGAAGTCAACAGAGATACACAAAGGACATCAAATTCTTCAAAGAGTGATTGAGTGATTGGGTGGAAAGTAGGATGCAGCCGAAACAGCCTTATGTCCTTTGTGAAATTGTTGGTTCCTGATGCTTGGTGATCTGAGCTCTTAGGCAGCAAGAGCCTGTTTACACTAAGTATTAACACGCATCTTGGGTGATCCAATCACAAATGGACAGCTCTAAGTCTGTCTGTTTACACCTGGCATTAGAATGCGTCTCAACACACGTCTCAAGAGACCACTTGGGACTGGATCTCCCTATATGCAAATAAACACATGAATTATGTCCATTTATAAAGGTCCAAATCTGTTGTCGTTGTTACTAGTGGGAGGATTGTCGAGTTATACGCACACTCGTGTTCTTTACTATTTAAAATGAGTAAAATCTCATTTCCTTTTAAGGATGCGCTGCTGGGGACAGTTGGTGAGACTCCGTCTGGCTGCACACACAATGTGTTAGGGTTGGGTTTTGTTATAGCTCATGTGAGCTTGTTGGGAGTGTTTAATATCTGCTGCTGCTCCTGTGTTAGCTCGTGCTAACCAGGCAGATGTTGAACTGACCGTTTGCTGGGAGGAGAGTGGTTCAGAAGATCGTCCCTCTGTGTAGTCTCCTGGCAGTCCTTCACTGTCGCCCAGGACACCATTAGCATACACCCTGCTGACAGGATGTGGTTGTATGTAGCCTAGACCACCTCCGACTGTGATCTGAGTGATCGTATCACAAGATGCATTGTGGATGCATTAAGTGCGTATTCAAGCCTGTACTTAGAGCTGTCCACTTGTAATCCCATCACCCAGGACGTATGTTAATACCAAATGTAAACAAGATCTAAGTTGCCACCATCCATTCCTGACTGCAAACCATGCCACATCTCTTTTGTGGAGCAGTTCACTCTCCAATAGGAGGCTTTGTAAAATTGGTTTTCTTCATTCTCTCAAAGACTGTCGAGGTGGTTTGAAATTGGTCAACTTGGATGTCAAAGTTCACCAAAATGGGAATTCAGTGCAACGCGTTATGGTGGATTTACTCTCCAATTATTCAACTGAAATATACTGATGTCTTTACTGTCATAAATAGGGCTTGGTATCAGTACTTGATACCTTTTGAGGTTTCAACCAAAACAACCGTAGTGCCATGTAGTATCAAAATTTCTTTGCATACGATCCTTTCTGTACCCAGATCTAAAACAAGAGACTACTTCTATGGTTTTACTCACAGCTAATCACCACAAACTCCCTTCGATTTGTCTGTATTTTGTCACCCAAAATAGCCAGGAGGTCTGCGTCGCCACAACAAGAGGTTACATTTCTGTGCGTAGGGTACAATGTAGGCTCTGCGTCAGTGTAGAGACTATGCCATTGGTACACCATCGATTTGATGCAGAAGAATAAATCCTGCTTCACAGGCACGTTCTTTCTTTCTTTACTCTGATCAATGCTTTGGTCTCGTGTTTACAGCCTTCCCAATTACGTGGGCATTACACGAATTACTGGCTCATGATTACATAGTATATGTTTGAATTTTTATGCATTGTATTTATGCATCTGGCATTGAACAGTGCATGAGAGCAGCCTGTCCATTGACATAATGAGTATCACATGAAGTGGAAAAAAGGGTATAAAATGAAGTTCTTTACTGATATTGGTATCACTTTTAAGGTACTGGTACTGATATTGTAATTTGTTAATGATACCCACCCTTAGTCATAAATGCTGGTATGACCTACTTGGCCTGATGTTTTTAAGTTGCAATTTGTTAAATCTAATTTTATAACAATGACAGGAGCCTTTCTATCTGCATAATGAGTACTTTATACAGTGACATTGTAAATGCAGGGCCTGTACAACAGTATTGTCTTTATATATTATATTGTTGCATTGCTACTTTTTCTTGCGTAAATCATCTGAATACCTCTTTCATCACTGACAGCGCCTCAGACAGAGAGGGAGACAGACGGGGAGACAGGCTCGAGCTCCAGGTTACAGAGGACTCTTTCTGCTCCAAGAGAAAAGCTCGCCTTTCCCTCTCTCTGCGCCTTGTTCCCTGTTCGGGAGAGTTTACGTTTTCTATTAACCATGTGGTACTGACGGGGGCAACTCAGGGGATCCCCTACCTGATATAAGACACACACACATACACACATGCACGCACACACAGTGGAGTCCTGTCAGTGTTGCAGACTGTCTGTCTCCTTGTCGATCCAGCGGTGACTGTAACTAGGTGTAATGGCCAGCCTGTGGTTAGCAACTCTATGGGCCTATTCACAAGCCCCCCCACCCCCTTCTACACACACACACACACACACACACACACACACACACACACACACACACACACACACACACACACACACACACACACACACTGTTTACAGTGGTGTATTTGGACTGAGCTGCTAATTGAAACATATTTCTTTTTCCATCCAAAGAGTAAAGGGCATCCCTATTTTCCCACTGTGAAGGCGTGGTGTGTGTGCCTCTGTGTGTTCTTGTGGAATAACTCAACTGCAGGGTCCACTTTGGCTGGGGGCCAAAAGCATTACCATACAAATCCAAGTGGCGCTGCCCCCACATTCTCAGCCAAGTTATTTGGGGTATATTGCACTCTGTGACACATGCACGCTCTCACACACAGGTACAAATTCAAGACGCTATTCTATACATGGCCAGATACTTAAAATGTATTATGGAGTTTTTATTCCCAGCAAGTAAACATTTATGTACTGGCTCATAGTTATTCCCAGTGCTGTATATGTAACAGGCTCAGAGCTGTGAAGCCTTCTGTATGGATTTGGCTCAGGCTAAGAAAATGTTACGTAAGTTAAGGGAGAAAATATAACATGATTACATATACATACATGTATGATATCTGTGGATATAGAACTTTTTTGTGGGGCATTTCAATTTAGGAAAAAGGACTAAGCATGTGGGGACATGGATCTGCATCTGAACGTCATAGCAACATAAGTGATATTGTAATAGGAATAGATGTTTAAAATAATCCGAGTACCCTGTTCCTAAAGCTGACAAACATTTTCAAGCATGTGTCAAATGTGTCCATCTATTACAGTCCATCACAATCCATAAGGACGAAGTCAATGCATCATGTCATTAAGCAACTAACTGCCACGTCTGAATGCCTTTACCTGTGCTGCATTGACATCTTAAAGGATTATTATACAAAGATATTAGATTCCAAGACAACAAAATTCCACATTAAAACACAGTAAACTAGTAAACTTTTATTTATATGTATAAAAAATAAGTTATCATGATGGACGCCTCATTTTAGACCAACACCCTAAAATATTGAACCATTCCAGGTTAAAAAGCTTTTTCCACATGATGTGTGCTGTTTATGGTGGAACTGCAGTGATTGGTTGTGCTGTGTCTGGGATGGAGAAGGCAGAGAGGGAGTGGACAAAGACACAGCAGAAGAAGAGAAAAAGAGAATCTTTGTGCTTTGTATGGCTGGATGGCTTTAAGGACCCAGACACACCAAGCTGACTTGGAAAAAGTGGCGCTGACAAAGGACGAATGATCAAAGGTTTTGCTTCCCGTAATGTTGCACAGTCGTACTTGAGCTCAGCGTGAAACTTAAAGCTGATGTAGTCTGGCTCACAGGGTGTAGACTGTATGTATGAGCCTGCCATTGGATGCCTATTTCAGACGCTATTCAACCTTTCCGCTCTCTGTGTCTTATTTTTTAGAATCCCCATTGATACATGGAACTAGTCTCGCACAGCCAGACCCACATAGGGCTGGGTATCATTTTAAAAATTGCAATATCAGTACCCTTAAAGTGATACCAATACAGGTCTTCTCTTGTTTTGTACATTTTTTTCTGTACTTCATTTGATACTCATCATTCAGCTGCGTAAAATGCCACCAGACACCACAGGCATATAGTATAGCCATACCTTCAAATGTGTTGGGAGTAAAGAAGAAACATGCCTGAGCAAAATTGTACAAATAGCCATTTTTTTTCCAGATCTGGGTACAAAAAGGATTTAAAGCAGGTATCGTTTGACTTAAGAAGTTTTGACACTACTTGATACTGGGTTATTTTGGACGATACCCAGATAATATAGACAAATATTGATAACCAGCGCTACAGTACTTATCTCCTCTCTTCTTTTAGTGCTTTGGGTAAAACATCAACAACAACCCCTGAGCTAGCAACCTACACACTAAAACATCTTAAATGTGCCGTTTCCTTTTGTGGGATTTAGATATTTTGATGCCAGGGCTCGCCTCTTTGCCAAACAAGTTCCCCCCTAACACTATTTTGCAAGGGAACTGTTGCTGCATCCTTGGTTTAGCTCTGTCCCAGATGACTGAGATTGGCTTAAAGAAATACAACAACAACAGAGAGGATTTTTTATCCCTTAAAGCAGAATTATGATGAGTTAAGCCAAAATCTTTCTCCAGTGTGGGCACAGTGCCTGATAGTTCTAGCTATGTGAGACTACAGCCAATGATTGACATGTGCATGCACGTCTAAGGAAAAACAAACCGAGCCAGCTTACCATTTGTGTGGTATCCACAGTATGAAATATCAGTCGAAGCTAGCAACATCAGCTGTTCTTGATGAGTGGTTAAACAAACTTTTAACAGCCTCTTTTCATGTTGAGTGTTTGATAGTCAAATACTTGAGGGTGCTTGCAGACAATGGGCAGCTGTTGGCTCCTTTGACACAGTATGGCAGCTTTACGGTCTCCAATGGCGTCTGCAGCAGTCAGGATAGTGACATCTGCTCCTGTGCTGTCATTGCTTGAGTTGCTTAAATTGTTAAACATATCCAGTTGAGTGCCTCTCTGTGATCAAACGTGGTGACAGTAACCCTAGGAATTACCTCCATATTGCAGGATTCTGCACCTCACGATTCGTTTCCAGTGTACAGGTTTCTGAATGCTTTGAAATGCACATGGCTTCATTTATAACAAAGTACAAGTCATGGATTGTATTTAATTTTGAATGTTTGTGGGCGAACCGCTTTCTGTCTAGGTTCAATCATAGAATACAAAATGCACCCAGCAGAGCCTGAGGTTTGAGCCTGTTTTCATGTGAGCGGCATTACTGATGTTGTTGTTGAAGGAGCAGTGCGAAGTGTCAGCGCTTGCAACAGCCAAGATAAACGCAGTGAAGATAATTAGAACAAAGTGTCGATGTTTCAGACAGCACCAGCAGATAGCAGTAGGATCTAATTGAAAAGAGAATGAAATTAGCCAAACTGATGTTTGATTAGAAAAAAAGCTTTCATTGAATGGCATTTTTGATTTAGTCTTTTTCTCTGAAAATGAAATTGAAACTTCAGTGAAAGAGCTTAATAACCCACTTCATGTGATAAGCAATTTAAAGAGAAAAACAAACTCTTTACCTGGCAGTGACCTTGTGCCCGTTATTTTTAACTGAGCAGAGCAGACTGTACTCCACTCTGTTCTGATATGTACAAATGCAGAATTTTCTTTAAAGAAGCTGGTATAGTACTGTATGTACTTCAACTGGTGGGAAGATACATTGCAGCGAGGACAGCCCTATAAGAGTTGTGGGTGCTGACACTATGGATGGGTGCTGTACATGGATGTATTAGGAGACCTGGATATAGCATTGGCGGCAGGCCCCCCGTTCATTCCTATGAAAGTTGCTTAGTGGCGCATGAAGCGAAAAAATCCCTGTTTCTGCGGTATGAAATCAACTAGATGATTCACGCTGCTTCCGCATCACTGGGCCCATAGAGCAGGCGAAGTAGAGAATTATGGCTGCCGAGCGTGGCTGAGCAGCTGATTTCCAGTTTAGCACTCTGTTACCTTGGATGGGAAAAAAATGATCTTGCGGTTCTTTTAGACTTTCCAAATGTTAACGAACTGAATGGATTACATTTTGATAGTGGAACGAGTCATTTTGCGGGGGCTGTGACGCTCCAAAAAATGTGTCCACTTATTCATAGACCAAAGTAAGTCTACGGGAAAGTCTTTTTGGGCATAATGGCATCACGTGACAGACCCACAAGCCTTAGATTTATTTCAATGTCATTGACTGTTGTCAGAAGAGGTGACACCACAATGACCAAACTCTCAGTTTTTATAATAAGGGCCAATAGGACATTTTATAAACTATGGTTGTTGGTGGAACTTGGCTCCGATGGTGCCCAATTGGCTGCACAGCCTCCGCTAGTCACGCAGAGACATACAATACCGACCGGAGCTGAGTAGTAGGGGCTTTGTGTTAAATTATGAGTGGGTACAGCTCCAGAGAAAGCAGGATATTTCCGATCCGTGTATGCTAGTGTACATTCATGTCTGATCCTCTCATCCTTTTTATGCTGTGTTCAGTGACTTCTTACCCAGGGGTCACTTGAGGAGAAATGCAAATGATTCCTTCCTCTACTCCGCCAACCTCCCCGACGACCCCAATCACACTCCTCTGGCTCCAAAAGCTGCTCTCTTCCAACTCATGCAGAGAGACCCAGTCATTTACAACGGCCTCAAGTTCCATTCTAAGTGGATTTGAATGGATAAAAGGAAAAGTCAAGCAATGAAAAGCTATTAAAAGGTTTCTGTAGGTCACTCTGGCTACATCTGTTTTCCAGCTCACCTTGCATCATGTCAACTGGATTTGGGGGGATTTGATCAAGACGGTGTGTGCATGTGAGTATGGTCTCCACAGTGCCCAGGGGGGGAGATAAGGGGAATATGAATGGTGATTCTTACTAAGAAGGGTGAAATTAAACCTTTTTTTCCCCCTCCCGTGAGGTTAAAGTCTGGATTTGTATGGAAATCAGCTGCAGGGGAAGCTGTCCTCAGATGGAAGGTCAGCGCGTGTGAATGTTTGAAATAAGAGTTATACTGCAGAGGTATATGCCGGGGAAGACGAAGAGGAAATTTGGATGTATTTCACAACGAGAGCTACGAAAAGAAGTGGTTACTGATGCAAGTCTTGTTTCATTAACTTATGATTTCTCAGGTTAGCTTTTAATGAAGTGGAGCTTCTGCTGTCAGATGACGTCCACGTACGCTCTTATGAATTAAAAGCAGCCTTAGTAGAGGAACACTCAAATTCAAATGATTCAAATCATCAGTGGCAGAGAACAATAAAAGAGAACACTGTGTCCTTCACAGCCATGGAAAGGCTGATAATTCAGTGTGATGAAGACTGCAAGCACATGGTGACCAAAAGGGCAAGAATCTTGGAGCTTCAGCAAAAAGAGACAAACAATTGTGTTAGTTTTTCAGCAAATGAATGACAGGCGACAATGCGCACAAGCAGCCATAGGAATTATGACTTTTGTTTGTCCAGGCCAAAGAAGGATATACTGTAATGCTGCTATCAGTGATGTATTCAAGACCACCTAAACTGAGACCAAGTCATGACCAAGACCAAGGCAGAGCGAGTGCCACACTTCATGACACTCCTATGATAAAATGTGGAACGTACAAACCAAAGGCACACCTTAAAATTAATCAGAAAGATTCACTTTCACATAAATCACCCAACGAAAACAAATGAAGATTCTCTTCATTCACCTTTTTATTACCATACTTTATATGTGAGTGTAATTCAATCTATCCTCACTGAACGGCTTGTATCATATCCTACAAATTAGTGGCTCACAAAAGACGTTGCATACTTAACATACAGTTATGTAATTAAGGTAAAGTTACAGAGGTTAGGTTTAGGCAAAGTAAAGTTACTGCGGTTAGGTTCAGGTTAAGAAACATGTTGAGGACGTACCTTAAAATGACTCAAAGTTGACATAGTTTTGGCTCCAGGGGAAAGTCCAGGTGGAAAGTCTGGTTTGTTTTGTGATCTATCCACATCCCAGCCGGCCTCCTTACAAAACCCATCTGGACTGCGTCCTAGGTATTGGCTGTTTTGGAAGAAAATGAAAATTATTTATTGAATGACAACAGTTTATTTCTTCTTGTACAAACTTTTCCCTGGGATTAGAAGGTACAAGCTGTTATGGAACAGTTGGTACTGAGAGTTAACCTTAAAAAGCAGTCACTGACAAAACAGTTTCATCATGAGGTTCAGTTAGCTTTCAGAAATTTCAGAACAACTACTAAATAGACATTGTGGTGAAATGGTGTTGTCAGCTCTTGTGAAACAGTTTAGATCATGGGGTGACCATGAGCTGCCTACTTCCCTGTCCTCGGCTAAGAACTTACATTGAAGAATCTGATGGGTCAAGGCTTGACTATCGTCAACTCATCCTTGAATCTTTTTTTTTTTTTTTTTGCTTATTGATCCATATTTTTATTTGCAGCATTGACGTTCAACGGAGCTGAAACAACCAATGAAACAGTTTATTTTCTTGACTTGGCATAAGAACTTATTGTATAATATCCATCCAGGCATTTTTGATGTGTATAGGCGCAGCTGTGTCCATAGTACTGGAACGGAGTGGGGGAGATCAATAGACAAACAGACAGCGAGAACATCGCTTAGTTTGGTTTTTTTTTTAGCCTCCTTACTTCTAGTGGTTGTAAACAGAACTTTTGACATACCCTTAGAGAGAGGCAGAAACGGAGAGATAGAGCTGCAAGCCATAAACAACTGTTTCGGCATGCTTTTCCCAGCTGATTTTGACAGAGATTTGTTCATTAATTTAGAAAATCAGCACTCTGCTTGTGCTACATTCTTATCTGGGTGCTCTGATTAAAAATGTGTACTAGAATAGGCTTTATATCATGATTTATGGGGAGAAACTAAGCAGTTTTATGTAAAATCAAATAAACAGCACCCCCATATAGCCAGAATGAAATGATCCTTTGTTTCATAACATTTTCCCGCCACTGTGATAATTGATTGTGAAATTGGAAGTCAAATCAGACTTCTTAGATTGAATTGTCCAAAAGTTGACTATTCAGTGTCAGCCCTAGTCTGTTTGTATGAAAATAACAGCTGAGGCAAATGTAAAGGACGAAGGCACGTTGCCTCCGCCCATTCTGATATGTTCTTAGAGGGAGGTCAGACTGTTGGCTATGTTCACATTGTCATGTTATATAATTCTAATGGATGCCTTCCAGCCAATCAGAAATGAGCACTTTGGTTAGATTTTGCACCCACGAAACAGAGCAATGAGCAAATCAGACACAGCTTTTGTCTCCTATAGACTCAGAAACAATTGGCGCCCACAAATCAGATGAAGTGATGAAGATGAAGTCAATACTTCATCTGGCATCAACTCGTCATTGTGTTTGCATTCATGAATGGCCAAGTCCACCAACGCACACAATCTCTCAAGGACTAGGAGATGAGCACAGTGTGAGCGTATATATGTTCAGTGTTTCTCTATACCTTTCTCCAACGCAACAAAAGGAGCCATCTGTAGCCTTTGTCTTAGTTTGGGGATAAGCTGAAGCCAATCCAGCCCTCTCAGGACTGATCTGCGGTTGGGCCGGCGTCCTCGTAATCCTATTAGGAGTGGGTGATTTCTTCAGATCCAACCAGGGGTATGGAAGGCAGATAAACTGAAGCGTTTGGACAAAGAGCCACATGAGAGTTTCACTCTATTAGGAGATATCCAGCTTTTGTGAGAATCTGACGGATGAGGCAGGAAAGCAACAACTCACCGCTTTATGTGACGCTTATGAATACCAATTTGGAGCTGAGTGATTTTTGAAATTTAGTTTGCTGGCAAAATGCTTTAAGCTGCTCTAATCAATATTTTGATGGTAACACTGTGTAATATGACTGTGCAATGAGAAAGCAGTCACTGGTCGTGAAGAACCTACAGAGGTTTATCATGTGATTCCAGCCCGTTTTCACTTGAACTCGTCAAATACCACCGCTTTGTCAGTGGATGTCTTTCTGATGCAGCAGGCAACAACAATATTGTAAAGAGTGAGAAAGTCTTCATAGGATGGGTGGGAGGGGAGATTGATGGGTTAAACAAAACCTACCCATGTACTTTTGCTGCCTAGACTTAAGGAAGCAAACCTAAAATCTAAGTGTTTTACCTACACTGTAAGTTTATTTTGAAAAAGACTGCACTTAATTGTACATTTCTAGTGAAAGGGGAAGTGTATTTTGAAAAGACACAATGCACGTTATAAGCGTAAATTGAAACGCTTTCCCTGAACTTCCAAAACTGATGCTGGAGGGTACCAAGTGCGTCATATTTTGACGTGTATCTACCGACAAAGCTGCAATTTTTGAAAAGTTGGGCGGAGAACGTGTTGATAAGTCTGCAGTTCTGATCAGTTTGGAAAGTGTTTGTGTCTTTCACTTCACTGATTCATTACTTTTTGCTGTTTTCAAAATTATTGTAAATACTTTACCTGTTACTCCGTGCCAACAGTAATTTGTTACAGTAATTGATATATTACTTTTCCTTTAAAACCCATAAAAATGGTACTTACGGCCTTCCTCTTCAACATTTAGACTTCACATATGGAGCATTGTGTGAATGTCAGTGTAAGTACTTGCTGGTAAGAACAACTAGATAAGCAAAGGTTAGATGGCTTGCAAACTAGTTGTTTACCTGGCGGTCTTTTGTTGCCAATTACTGGTATATTTTTCCAAGGATCTGTCTGAAAGAAGGACAGTCAGTCACAGAGATAAGCAACGTTTCATCCTCTACAAATCCACCCACAAGCGTTGCTTGTTGTCTCTTGTTGTTGCTTGTTGTTGCTTGTTGTTTGGGTTCTGCAGCTGTCCATGATTAAATTCCAGGTTTGGTTGGTTAGCCATTGTAGGGCTACATGCATTGTCCACGCCCACAGAGGGCTCATCTTTGGTAGGTTGTTTTTCCGTCGTGGTGCTGTCACTGTAGGAGTTTCAGGAGGTTTGAGGTTGGGTTTTTCCACAGTGGGAAGAGTCTTAATGCTCATCTTTTCTTCTGACACTTGGGGTGTACATGCGATGAGTTAATATACTGATAAATTTCGTCACTTTTTGCTGTTGTTACGATCATTCATCTCATGAAGGGGAAACATCAAAATCATGAAAAAACATAGTCTTGTTTTGTTTTACCTTGGGTAGGCGTATCTGAAAAACTAAGGCCCTTTCATGATTAGTGCACCTCTGCATGACCGTCTAGACATAATGATCAGCGAACAAGAGGGTAATCTAAGGTAGTTGATCTGCATTAAACTGTGTGAGCACCACACTGTCTCCATAACACTTAAGATATGGTTGGGATCTCTCCCCTCAAACAGGTTTCCATTCAGTCTAAGCATTTTCCTGTTAGTGATAGGCACTTAATGAACACTTAAGCAGAATAAACTTTCTTTTAAATAATAATGGGTTATGAAAGCCAACAAAACTTTCCCCAAACTCTTCGAATAATTGTGGATACTCTCAAAATTGATGTCGCTGAATAATTTCTGGAAAGAGGCTTTAAACTGTTTTGGCACATGATCAGGGTGAAAGAGGTTGTTCTCTAGGAAAACAAAGGCAGCGAACCCTGCAAGAGGCCGACTTTTGACAGCTGCATGTGAAGGAGTGTGTTTGTGAGAAAAGAGCGGCAAGAAAGGTGTGTTTGTGGTGGACCGCGCGCACGTGCACCCACGTCTGTTATTGTTTTGATCTGACCTTGGCGTCACCTGATTCCTCTCGTGCGTGCATGGAGTTTCTGTCACATGCTGCTCGACATACACACTCTCTCTTGCTCTTCATGTCTCTCTCATACACACACATACACACACACACTGGGGCTTCAGCTGCTGACTGTAAGCAGGAGGCAAATGGACAAAGATGAGAAGATCATAATAGTGGAATTAATAACAAATAGTTCTGGCTGAAGGCAGGGTGGCTGTTCTGGGAACAGACTGGTATGATCCTCCTGAAGAAATATTTACCACACAGTAGGATGAGAGCCAGCTCTCACACACATACACACACTTTCTCTGAAGCTTTGCATGATCATCGCAGCATATTTTCACTTCTAAGTGGAAAATAACATTTGAGCTGCTGGTGAGTGTGTAAAGTCTTACACTCTGCGTGTGTGTTCCCTTCTCTTTTCTCCTGCTGATTTCTGCAAAGTACAAGTCACAGTTACTACAGGCAGTACAGCACGGACCACCTGTGTCGTTCCAACATTTACAGCTCAGTTTTACTTTTAGTGTCTCTCTCAATCTTTACAGGAATACTTAAAAATAAATGCGCTCATGTGCTTTCTTGCTGAGAGTTAGATGAGAACATTGCGCTCTCACGTCTGGTCTGTTGTATCTGAAGCTGCAGCCAGCAGCTGGTCAGCTTAGCTTAGCATAAACTCTGGAATGGGGAAACAGCTACCCTGGATTTATCTGAAGGTAACAAATTCCACCTACCAGCACCTCTAAGGCTCACTTCTTATCATGTTATGTTTTGTTTGTTTAATCCGCACTAAAAAGGTTTTGCCCGAGGTAAGGGTGCTCCTTGGATGGGAGCGGTGTCTTCCTTGAGACGTCATAAAGTCACAGCTCCCAGCTAAGAATTACAAGAAAAACACAAAATAGACAACGCAGTTGCCAGAACAAATATTGGCACCGTACGTATCCGCAAACAACAGATGTGTTACATTTGTTACTATGTACTGTAGAAGATATATTAAACTTAACGTTTCAACAACGTTGTAGTTAAGTGTGGTTAGGTTCAGGCACAAAAAGCTCTTGGTTATGGTTAGGAAAAGATCATGTTTTGGCTTAAAATACAACACATTCTCACTCCGACGTCGTCACATATTGACGTTTGGTCATGGACTTTCTACATCCACATACAACGGGCAAGGTACCCTGGGTGCGTTGATTGTTGATGTTCTGGGACACCCTGTCAAGTTCTCTTCTTTAAAGATACATTACCGTGTTCACAGGAAATTTTACGTTTACATACAGTCTCTTTAAAAATAAATGCACTACATCGGTACAACATGAATTGACATTCTCTTTCCCTCAACAACAAACAGACATGGTTGGGTTGAGGCAACAAAAGCACGTAGTTAGGATTAGGAAAAAAGAACAGGGTTTGGCTTTATAATCTTATGGTACACGAACACTGCTCTCTCAGGTGAAAGTCGTTTGTTGGACCCATCCACCAGCCTTCTCGCCTGCCACGCTTGGACTTTTGCCACCTTTACTTTCGTCTTTGACCCGCCAGACACTGCTGGGCGCTGTTAAACTATAACAGCAACCAGCCACGTATCATGCCGACGTTAAAGGATGCCTTTTTTAGTGGTTTCTGAAGCCGCGAGTCACTGCCCAAGTGCTGGATTTCAATGACTTCAGAGTGGGAATGTGCTCTAAAATAGCAAGTTCAGTCAGGACCAGAGCACACATCTCTGCCCTTCCATGCACCTACGTGGAAAGCCTTAAGCCAGAGAGAGCAGACCTCTCTGCCCTTCCATGCGCAAATGAGGAAAGCCTAAGACTGAGAAATCAAACCTCCCTGCCCTTCCATGCGCCTACATGGAAAGTCTTAAGCAAGGAGAGCAGCAGGAACAGAACAGAGCAGCATCAATGACAAACAGAAATGACATTGATAAGTCAGACACAACATGAGAAGGAGGAGCTGGGGTGGAGGCAGGTTGCAAAGCAGCTTGCAGAGGAAGCAGCGACAGTGGGAAAGCCAGAGCAGTTTAAATAAGGCGTCCTGAGTGAGATTTGCAAAGTGGGTGCATCGAAAGGAATCATGTGATCTATCAGCTGACTGCCATCCATCAATCAGCTGCTCCACTGGCTGCTTTAGATCAACTGATGTAGCTGGGATGTGAGCTGAGCTTGACATCATGTCCTGTCTGAACCTATGATACGCTCAATTTTTGGTGGCACAATCTTGGCTGGAAATGCAGCCAAAAAAAACCCAAACAAAAACACTTTTCTTGGCACTATCCTGGCTAGAAACACAACAATTTCTCCATAAAAAACAATCACTTTTTGTGGCACTATTCCTGTTGGTCTCACAGAGACCAATAACACCCATGTATTCATTGTTTGTTGGTCTCAGACTGTGGTCAGCCACTTGGCAGGTGTTGCCTAGGTGTCCCATCATCACCTTCCACCTCCCGATGAAAGTCAGCTCATGTACTACGTCACTTTGGCAACATCGATATGATCTGTACATGATCCATTGCTTGCAAAAATGAGAGTGGTATTGATCTTATCATCTGACCTTCGTCATCACAGCAAATAATTACATTTCCCAAAAATGTCTGGCTAGTCCTTTATTATAGCAGCAAGTTGATTTTGCTTAACTACACTGAGCAACTTTAAGACCAGACACAAGGAAAAGCAATACTAATACTACGGCAGTAGGTCCTGTATCGGTGCCATAAATTACCAAAACAAGATTATAAGAAAGAGGTATTAATCTTTCAAATATAAATGTATTCCTAAAAGGTGGTTTGAGGGAAACTATCCAATTTCTCAGTTGATATATGTGTGTCTTTAAAACTGCAGTTTGAGCTGCTTTCGGAGGCTCTGTGGATCTCACTCAGCACACAAAGTGCCAAGTACAATTTAGGAAAATACTTTTTAAATAACCAAAACTGGAGGTGGGAGAGCTACTGGGAGCCATGTGAGGTGAGTGTGGTGGAGTGTGGAACTTGGCATCGACTCCAACTCTGTCTCGGCACACCGAGCTGCCGGGCAGCCGGAGGGGAGGCAAACCTCCACGTGAGGTGCCACACACACTATAAACACACACACACATGCACGTTAGAAAAGACACAGCCTGAACAATCTTCATGCTGTAATCTTGTTCACACAAGTACAGTACCTACGCACACTTACAGGTAGACACTTTGAAACATACATCTAAGGACACATGTGCAAACATTGTTCAAATGTGTGTCAGTGAGCAAATACAAATGGGCCTGATTCCGCCTGTGTACTGTATGTGAGCATGTAATGTGCATTTCTGTCTGTTTCAGATGGGAACAAGAGCGAGATGGTTTTCATGTTTTCCACTGTTATGAATAAGTAAAGCACACAAACATACAGTATGATGGGGATAAGGTTGCTTGTTAACGCATCTAGGCTGTTTTCTCCTTATTTGTCCAACCCTGAGTTGGACAGTTCGCCTTCCTGTAAGCCATCAGCTGTTGGTGTTATCTGGAATACATTTACCCTGTCTTCATCAAAGTGCAGGTGTTTACCACCGGGAAATGATGTAATAGCTGTATTTGATGTACACAGGGAAGATGGAAAATAATGTACCAGCAAATGGAGCCACATGTGCATGACTGAAGTGAGTACAGCCAACCATATGGGCAGCCCATTGTCATCCCCAGGTGGTCAAACACCATTGCTTTGTCATGCCCCTGGCGTGTGATACTGACGCCAAAGACACCATTGAGCATGTTTAAGAGACGCACCAGGCTTTTAACAAACTCCACTGTAAACCAGGGCTGTCAATAGATACATTTTTGAAATCGTGATTAAGCAATTCAATTCAAGCAATTTCAATGGTGAACATTTCACATTTTTACTCACATGTTTATGGTTTCATTATTTTGCATTTCAAAACAATTTTGAAGTCCATATTTCCAAGGTGAAGCAATTCTTAACAGAGCGTCTTGATTGGGAATCAAATTAAAATGAAACAAAACAACTTTATGATCTTGACATTTAGGCTTACTTCTTTCAAATAAGCGCTGCATTGTTACAACAGTATGGCCTTGAAACCATGACTTAGATGCAGGAGGCTTAGAAGGAATACACTGTTCCACATTGAGAGAGTGCATTACAGTGCAACAAGAAGCCACTGTGGCAACCTGACAATAAGTGAGGTTATGATGAAGGGACGAAATCGCAGCATGCAGTTAATAAAACAAAAACAAGAAATGAACGCGTTACGCTTGGAACTTAATCACATTACGATTGACGCGTTAACACTGACAGCCCTGGTGTAAACCCTTCAGTGGCAATATGTGATGCTGAGAGCGAATGATGTAGATGTAATTTATGTATTTATGTACAGTTGTCATGCAGTGACATCACTCATGTGACGTATTAATGTCACATTACATTACTGTTCTGTTACAAATGTACCTCTTACAATGCAAAGTCAGATCTGTCTTCTAAACCTAACCAAGTAATTTTATTGCCTAAACTTTGACGTGATTAAGCATGTTTTACAGTCTGCTTCAGCTGTCAGTGCTAAAGGCGGCATCATCCATAGGGGGCACCACAAAGGGGGGGAAAAAAAACCCCCAAATGTTTATCTTTTACTATTTTTTTTACGAATGTTATTATTATTATTTTGAAATATTACATAAGGCTACAGCAACATCACTACATACGAAAGCCCACTAAATAATAGAGATGCCTTTTTGGGGGGGAGCTCCTGCTGCCCCCACAGCCCCCCTCCCCAGTTCGTTAAATCTTACCTACTCTCTGTGGGTGAAGGTCAGTTATAATGTTCTCATGATGTGTTCAATGTAATCTTGTAAAATACAGCTTTTGGTGAGAAACTTGAATAAATCCAGCTGAAAGAGAAATGTGTTGATGTTTTCACAGCATGATAAAATAGATATTAGAAAGGGAATTCAAATGTATCATATATAGTAAAAAGGCTTTTTGCTTATTTTCTAAAGATGATTTTTATGTGAAAGAAGATTATGTTAAAGGTTGTTTCATAAATGTGTGTTATTAAATTTGTGCTCATTCAAAGGTAGTGTAATAAAGGACTGAATAACTTTAAAACTGTTACCTGAAACTCAGTGTTTCGCTAGAACAAAAGAATAAATAACAACAAAAAACAAAGGAGACATCAATCTAAAAACATCTTCAAAAAACATCATCAAAAATCTAAACATTCTTATCAGTACTGGCCCAGAAATTCAAAATCAATGCACCCCTAGTATAATCACAAAGTTAATTTGTACATTTTTTATTATTATTTTACAACATCATAATATTTTCTGTTTTTTTCTTCTGAACAAGTTAATTTGTATTTTTTTAATTATTAATTTATATGATTATTATAACACGTTACTGAAAGCAAATTAGCACATATTTTTATCCTATTTTTTTTTATTGTGAGTTAGGTTGTTTATTTACATTTTGGTAATAAGCAGCACTTTGACTGCTGCAGCAAATGGGGGAGGCTTGCCTTGGGCACTAAATGTGCTAGGACCATCACTGTCAGCTGTGCATCTCATAGAGACACTACAAGGGTGCCATGTGTGTCGCTATGTGATGCCGCAGGGAGTGACAACGCATCACTGTCTGACCACCTGGAAGTGAGAAAAGGTTGGCTGCAATGAAAAACTATACCGTTTTATACTTCCTGCTCAGGCAGAAAACAACATTGTGTGACATGAAGCATTGTTTAGACAAGCACTGTCTCACCAGAATAACTGAACCAACCAATGTTGTGGGTTTCATGTGTGAAACAAACTATAGAGTCGCATTGTTTGCATCCCATAGAACACAAAGAGCTTCATCAACTCACTTTGTCAGCGTGTATAATGACTGTTCATATGTCCATGCATGGCCGATGTATGGATGGGTGGACAGATGGGTGGGCCATCGGCAGAGCTGATTGACAGAAGCACAAATAAACTAACACACACACGTTCCCCCAGAGAGCGTTTGATTGACTGATGGATGTCTAGAGGGGGTCTTTGTATTCAGTGCTCTGTGCTGCAGCTGCCACTTCAAAGCTACTTAGTACATCGAGACACACACACACACACACACACACACACACACACACACACACACACACACACACACACACACACACACACACACACACACACACACACACACACACCCATGTATACATATAAACAATAAATACAAACGCATTTAGATGCAGACAAGTATGCTTAGAGACACATGCAATCATGCTCACATGTATTTGTTCAATGACACACTTACACACATGCATTAATGCACACACAACTTGATCCATGCATAATGCAGTAGCGCCTCTGTGTTTACACTTCATCCAATCAATACATTTATAAAATGCTTCCACCTTACCCCGCACACGCATGCACACACACACACTCGGATATGTCACAGCGGATTAACCACATGGGATAGACCTCATCTGCCCCTTTAGAATAACCGCAATACCTTCACAGATGATTGATCAGATGCATGACCATCAGGTGAGGTCACAGTGTGCGTGCGTGGGTGTGTGTGTGCGCGGTCCCTCCCCCCCACCATACACATCCACAAACAAAAACACACAAACTGGCCTTTGACCCGGGTGTAATAAGGTCCTCTGAGCAGAGCGGGAATGGGCTGTAAATGCCACTGAACGCTGACATTCTCATCCTCAGCGAGGTTACAGAGAGGCCAGAGCGAGAGAGAGAGAGACGGAAAGTGATGGATTGATAAGTGGATGGAGGGATGGATGGATGAAGGGATGGAAGGATGGAAGGATGGTTTGGTTGACCTTTAGCCTGGCAGAAGATTGACTGAATGCAGCCCTCCTGAGCTATAAACTCACGGTATCCATTCAGCGCGTGGCCTTGTAAAATCAGGATACCATTAAGCCAATAATAGTTACTCTTGCAAAATACAGTCCAGGGACAGTTGATGTATATCAGTGTTCATGCTGAGGATAATCTTGCTGATGGACGCAAATAAGAGACTTAAATATTTACAGCCTCTGAATAATACTGAAATTTAAACATGACTGAATCCATTGCTTTGGAATAGTTCACTTTGAAAACCTTGTAAGTAAATTTATTTGTTCTGAATTTGAAAATTTTAAATTTGAAAATGAAAATAGTAAATTTCTTGATTTGCAATTTGAAGAGCTGAATTTGATTTTTTTGTTTGTTTTTGTTTTGGTCAATGGTCACAAAATCAGATCCAAAAATTCAAGTTTCAGAATTAAAAAAAATTGAAAATGATTGAGGTTGCTCAAATTTGATTGTTCGAAGTCAAGACTAGTAAGTTGAAAACATTGAAAAAGAAGACCATTAAAATTCAACTGATCAAATTCACATCCAAGTTTCAGAATTAAAAAAAAAAAAAAAGATTCAGGTTGCTCAAAATTATTTGTTAAAAGTCAATTTCAAATTCAAGTTGGAGAAAAAAAAGAACACCATTGAGATTCAGATTCAGATCCAAAAATTCAAGTTTCAAATAGCAACATCTGAGCTACCCAGGACAGAACATTGACCAATCAAATTTAAGCAACCTGAATCTTTTTTTTTTTTTCAATTCTGAAACTGGATTTTTTTGTATCTAAATTTGTGAACATTGAAAAAGAAGTTCAGATTGCACTTTTGAAACTGTAAATCAAGAAATTTAATGTTTAAATTTCAAAGACATGAAATCAGAACACATAAATTGGTTTTCAAAGTAAAATATTTCAATGCCATGAGTTTAGTAGTGTTTAAATATCAATATCGAGTATACAGTGGCTGCTAAAGTTCAAATACTGAAGTCTTTTATTTGCTCCCATACTTACTGTCCATTATTTAGGTATAATAATAAAACAGCCTCTACGATCCAGCTTGACATTGACTAAATGGGCTCAGTCAGAAATGAATGTGACATGTCATGTGAGGTCAAGTAGATATATATATGTATATATATATATATACATATGTTAAAAATGCACCCAGAAAACATTTTAGAAAGCTAATTTAAGGCTTATAATATAATAGGTATACTACAGGTATCAATATTATAGGTACAGATTATTTGAACTATTCTGAAGTCATCTATATCTGTGTGTTTGTGGCACATGAGCAGGCTCAGTAACCATGGAAACCTTTCAACATCAAGTTGACCCCCGATTGTCTTGGCAGTTGATGTCATTTCATGGTTACTGACTCTGTGTGTGTACATGTGTGTGTGCATGTGTGTAATGTGTGTCCGGGGGTCACCGGTGGACGATAAAGTTGTCAAGCAGAGTTAAAATCATTGACACGTTCAGTGACATCAGAGGAGGAGCTTGAATTCATATCAAAAAAGTTGAATCTACAGCTGATTTCAAACACGAGCCATAAAGTACCAGCGGTTTGACATGCTTTGTAATGACACGACTGTTTTTCACCAAGCTTACAGAGCGTGTGTTGTAGTCTGGTTTTAGCTTTTACTGAGCATCTTCTAATGATCCACCTGACCAGTACATTAGCTGTGGTAAGGTTTTTTTCTTGTCTTAGTTTTTTCTCAGCTGCCCCCTTGATACAAGTGGATGTTGTGTGAAGAGGGAACAAGTTAGAATTATATTTATCGCCAGAAACTAGTTTGGAGATGCTTGTTTTATGCTTACATAACGTTACAAAGAGCAGTGGTCACGCTAAACACCCGCAGCTAAAACTTGCCCTAATTTTAAAGTCTCCACACCAGCGTGAGACATTTTGGTGTGGATCCCTTAAAGCAGGGATATTCAATATTCAAATGGGGTCAGATTTTAAATGTAGATGGGCAATTTTTAACATTTTCAGCTGCCTATTTAATTTTATTTTTTAAGCCTTTGGTAATCACAGATGTTTAACAAAATGCAAATAAATGTAGCAGAAAATAGGAATGCTTATCAAATAAAAAAAACAGCTTTTGGTCACATATCTGATCCAAACACATCACAAAGTGCAGAAACAGAATAAAAAACATGTTAAATAAAGTTAAAATACAGAGTCAATCCCTGATCACACAGAAAGCGTTTTAGTACCTGGAGGTGGCTTTTTGTAATAGTTTTTAATGAGAATGAAGCTTTTTTTGCTCGCAGTTTTTGTGTTGCGATGCACCCTGGGTTTCTGAGCTCTAGGTGCCTGGCATTTTTGCTGGAGCACTTTGAACTCCTCCTTTGTACTCCTTTTTCCCATTGTCCAAGTGGATGATTTGAGAGGCGGGCCTTCTGTGATGGTCATGACAACAAGTTTACAACTGGTAAACAATGGAGGAGAAACTGGTGGTAGCTGGTGCTGGATATGCAGAGCTATACGGCCCGACGATAGACAGCAGGTTGTCAAACTGCCCCTGAGTCATCCTAAAATATGCCTGGAAATGGCCATCATCGAGGAGAAGCTCCTGGACCAACTGGTGGTACCCCCCATGACCCACCCTCTTTTTTAGGGTCTCATGTTCCCACACAGATCTTTGTTCCCCTGTGCCCAACAAATTATTTGCTGACAGCCTCTCACCCTCAACCAGAGCTACAGCAAGTACCCTCTGTACTCACTGTTTCAACAATCACCAACTCTGCCTTGGTTGAAATAAACCTTTAATTCATTCAGTTAGATGTGAAAATGTGCTGGCTCTATAAATGCTAAAATTAATGTTTATTTGAATGGAGTCTGGTGGGTTTGGCGATGGTGATTTTGGGGCTGTTTTTGGTTAAACAAAAAGGATCTAACACTTACACAGTGTTAGATTGTTTAACCACTGGTAAAAAAAAAAAAAAAAGTCATGAGCCTCTGAGGGCCTGCATAACATTATAGCACATCATCAAAACACTAATACTGACTAAAACATGAGGCTAATGTGTTATATCATAGGATTAATTGCTGTAGGGTACTGATATTATGGTCAATTTAATTAATTATATAGTAAATGTAATAGTGCTTTCCAGCATTTACAGGCTGGGGGAAGGACAGTTCTCCCTGTCGCTGACAGTAATAACAGTGGTTTTGTTATCATCAGACTCTCTGTAAGGAAGCCAATAAGTGTATTTCCTAAAATGTTGATCTATTCCTTTAAACAGTTAAACCTCCTTTTATGTTATTTTTTAGTGCAACTTCTGTGTCTTTGCCATCTTATTTTCCTCCTTCCCTAAAAAGGAAGTTTCGTTTTCACCTTTGTCGCTATACATTTTGTACCAAAGTGGCCTAAAAGCAAATCTAAATGTAACCCTAAAATGATTTACAGTAAATGCTTACATCCTCCTCATATGTGGCGGCTGATGTATAGCCTTCTCTCCTCTCTGTGGGCAGACCACTGGTTGAGCATCATCCGCTGCCAGGAAGTGACAGACTGCGGCTGGTCCGCTTGGCAGGGGGAAGAGCAGAGATGGACACTCGTATCTCACTGCCTGCCAGCCGCACCGCAGGAGTCGTCTGCTGTAATAAGCTTGAGCCACACACATGTTGGAAGGGAGCCTGTCCACGTGCACTCATGGATGTGCGACGTGTGCACGCAAACATGCGACACTTACACGGGCGGGCCAAAACACATGCAAGGATGTAGTTTGATACATGTAATTACACACAGAGGTTGCACGCTACACAGGAACATTTGGCACACCATGCATGACACACATACATGTAAATATACACACACCACAGGGGGCTGTCTAGTGTAATACGACTTATGCCGTTATTTGTCACGCTATACTGTGGCTACCGCAGTGTTCAGATTAGTGCTGGCTCATATGGACGGATCATAGTCTTAGCTGAAATGACTTAGATTTTAGACATGGAATATTAAGACGGCCTTATATGGACATCAAACCCAGATCATGTCACTGAGCTAATGGAGGCGACCACATTTCAAACCAGCGGTGGAGACAGTTGGGCTTCATTCTTCTGCAGCCATTTGATCTCTGCACATGCAGCGCGCAAAATCGCTGTCTAGCCTGGAGGGAAACGTGCATCCTCATTCTGAGTGTATGCTTTCATTTATTGACTTGTTCTCGCTGTTTTTTGCTCATTCCATCCATGAAAAGGTGACAGCACAACATGATATGCATTTGTTTGAAAGTGTACCCTGTCAAAAATAACTGTCACCACTTCTGTACGCCGCGACTGATCTCTGCATCATAAAAAAGCAGTCGTAATGTTCTCAGATGGGTGTAGTCGCCTATATGCTCTATATGACCTTAAATCTATACCCAGTGGCCTTTATACTGTACATCAAAGGCAGATCCAGTGGTCTGTGTCTTTTATCCTCATGTCATTTACAGAATTACGGCCCTCTTTCATGGGGGACATAATATTATTACAGTGAGCATCAAGTTCAGACACACACACGCACACACACACACACGCGCGCACACACACGCACACACACACACACACACACACACAGTCACGCAAAAGGATGGCATGCTTTTCTTTCCACAATTTGGAGTGTTATTAATTTTTTATGCAACCATTGCCTAACAAGCCATCCCCATTCAAGAACAAATTCTTATTAGAAACGACAGCCTGGGAAGGAAAACAAGTATGGAGGAAGGGATCAGGCTGGGGGGGGGGGGGGGGGGGTTGAAAAGAGACAGAGTGAAGAGGAATCATGACCACAGCACCAGTGAGATGTCTGTGGTTACAGTTTGTGTTGCTCTATTGTGATTATTCTATTAATCCCTGGGATTAATAGCAGTCTCAAACAAAGGCAGTAAACAGGAAGAGGACTGGCTTATCATTTGTTTGTGTGCAAACCAGGGCTGCAGCTACTGCAGTGATTTTTATTCATTATTGAGCAATCTACTAAGTATTTAAGTATGTGTCTGAAACACATAGATTTTCTGTTTACTATCATTTATGACCAGCAGAATTGTTGACTCGAGTCACATGAAAATCAAAAATGATTTGCAAACCGTCTTGGACTTTAACACCAATGAGATATGACTTTACCTGGACTTTAGCCTTTTGACTTAAAAATACTTGATACTCTACCTCAAGCAAAGATTAAAAAGTATGCTATTTAAAAGTGTGCCATGAAGCAATTCATTTTCTGACTCAACCAATGTTATTGCTACTCATTCCCATCACTTAATTCCCATGACCCACTTTAAACCAGTTCAACAGCATTTAATTATGTTGCAGGGAGAACCATGAAGACGTAACATTACATTTACATTAACGTACAAAAACTATCTGGTGGTCAACAAAAACAAATTGCGGTGCGCAAAACGTGTAGGTCAAACATTACCGATGGAGACGCATCAACTTCCAACTTACTACAAATTTTAAAAAGCATTCATGACTTTTGTTTTAATTTATTATTACTCTGTTGTTAAAATAGCATTACACTTGGTGAAGAGTGCATTATGACCTGTTTAGGACTTGAAACTCAAAATTTAGGACTCAGGACTCGACTCGGGACTTGCCTGTCTTGGCTTGTGACTTGCAAAACAATGACTCGGTCACATCTCATACAGTGTTGTGCAAGGTACTGAAAGTGACTAATTAGTTAAATTACTTGTTACTTCTCTCAAAGGTAACTGAATTACTTAAGTAATAAAGTAATTTCAATCAGGAGAGACAGATGAATGATGTAAAGATAATATTTAATACAGAATGCGAGTGCACAGATTAGCAGATTATTTGTGCTAATTAATATGTAACAGAAGTCTTTGGTGCTCGGACACCACAGGGAGATATTTTATGATCAAGGGACACCTGAGCAGCAGCAAGATAAATCCCTCCCATTGAGTCCAGACACCGGTTGAAGTGGTGGCTGATGACTCTGAGGCTGATGAGGCAGATGAGGCTGATGAATCTGAGAAGAATAGGCGGTGATGGGGTAATGCTGCAGCATTAAAGAACTGCAGGCAAATAAAGAACCATACTCAAAATGAGGAGCAGTAAGATGATAGACTAACAGAGAAGGTGTGTCGCTATGCTATTGGTTGATTGTGAATACGCTTTAGAACAGCTGATGACTCAATTGAAAGCAAAAGACAACAGATAGAGTAAGACAGTAGTAAGATACTATCGTAAGGTAACTTGTGAGTTCATTTTAAATATCCGCTTCAATTCTCCTACTAGGGTGCTTATAGCTTTATTATTTGTGTGTTGCTGTGGTACACAGTTGGACAAGACAACTATCAAATATGATTGTACCCATTATCACTATGATGGAAAGGAAGTAGTGGAACAGTAAAACACAATAGATATGTTGTGATAGGCCTTTATATTGTAGCCTTGACAGGCCTTCAAGTCAAGCAACAAAAGTCCGTTTTTAATACCTTGTTTTACTCCTTTTCTATAAAATAATAGACACAAAATGATTTTATTCAGTATATTGTCACCATAGCAACACATCATGGTGTGTGCTTCATTTTGCCGTCCTGCCATTGTGTTGTACTGTTAGTTTTTCTTTTATAACCTGTGCTGTCCAGAAGGTGTTGTCCATTTGCTACCTGAAGCCATGTGAATGCAGTACACTGCTGATTGATTGCATCACCACATTTACTGTGCCGACATAAGTTCAGGTGAAGTTACATCATAACCCAAGAAAAATAATCTATTACCAAGACCAATTGTAACTGCATTATTTAATTTGAAAAAGCTACAAGTTACATTTCCAGTTCACACCAAAAGATACTGAATTACTTCCAATACCAACATTTGAGAAGCTGCAACGAAGAAATGTTTGGTAGATTTGCTTAAAAAATAATTTAAATGATTAATCAATCACCAGAAAAGCCAGCTTTCTGTAGATTGAGTAATCAATTTATCGACAAATTGTTTTACTCTAATAAAAATACATGTAGATACAAGTAGAGAATTGTCAGCGCTATAGCCAGGATTTAAGAAAAAACCTTGTATAGGTTCCGTGTCCTTCAAAACCACCTTAAAGACTCATAAAATGGACACTTTAACTTCACTTCCTGGAAAACATGAATTCCTCGAAATGAGTTGTAGTAGATTTTTATGGCTGGCAAGCAAAGTGTTTGGCCTCTAGGTGGTGAAACAGTGCTCTGACCTCTGACCTGCCTCAGCCAAGGACAGCCATTCTTTTTCACTCACACTTCTTTAACTATCTTTCTGTTGTTTCTGTCTCCTTTACTGAGCACGTGAGGTTTCACACATCACATGAAAAGACAAATAGAGAAAGTATCATTTCATGCCTCATAAAGCCTCTGGGAGTATATAAACATACACAGGAACACATGCAGGCTCCTGACACAGCCCTTATTGGAGTGATTCTGAGTAACAGTCACACAGGACATCATATGTTGATCAGCACCGCTGTAGCTGGAGGATGACGTGGAACAGTGCACCAGTTATGATGATAATTAATTTGAACAAAACCCTGGCTTTGCTGACAATTGTTCTCTAAACAGAAATGGGTTGTGGTTGATTGTGCTCCTCTGCTCTTTTCTAATCACATGTGGAGCTCTGCTTGTGCTCGTCGCTCTCACTCTCTGTTTAGACACAACAGGCAAATATGTAAAACAACTAAAGCATGGGAACACATAATATAATTTGTAAGAATTGGATCATTTATATCATATATAATATCTTTATATTGCTTATAAGCTTATAAGCTGCTTTAAGAACATAAAGCTTGTCATCTGTTTCTACAGCCCTTTGGCTTGTACTGAAGACCGCTGGTCAAGTCAAAATGACCACAAATGGTGTGTTCGCTTGCTGTGACAGGTGCTGTTCATTTTCTGAATCAAGTAACTTTAACGCTATTTATTCCCATCAAGTCGACACTTTATTCCCATTATCCACTTTGAACCAATCCGACAGCAACGTTGACGAGATCTGTTGCGAATCTTTGGACTAGTGTCACCAATTCAGTATCTGACCAAATGTCTCCTCGTCTGTTCCTGAGTTATGATGTTGAGTACAGGCCAGAAAAGTGGTTTTGCGTTATGATGTCACAGTGAAGTTGACCTTTGACCTTACTTCATCATTATAACCTTATTTGTGACATTAGTGTATAATTTGGTCTTAATTAGCATATACATTTTTGACTTACAGCCAAACATGTTTTGTGAGGTCACTGTGACCTTTGACCACCAAATTATAAAAAGTTGAGTCCATGTGGATGTTTGTGCCAAATTCGAAGAAATTCCCTTAAGGTCGTCCTGAGATATCGTGTTCGTGAGAATGTGAATGGACAGTAGTGATGTGAGGTCAAGGTTTTTTAGGCTTGAAGCCGGAGCTTAAAGTTTCTGGTAATGGCTATCGCTAATAACAGTCTACTTGCTGTTGGCTGGTTGTTTGTCATTTGCAGTAAATGTCACACTATGGAATACGTTTTCTGTTTTAAAAGTACAGACATAGGAAGACAGCAAGTACTCACCCATCTTTTAACTGGTTACGTCTTAAGTATGATCTTGAGCGAACAGCTGATATCTTACATGGTTTGTCTGAGTGACCAAAAAAAAGTGCATATGTGACGGCTTCAGTGTGGACACAGAGACGCCTGCTTGCAGAAGGACATATTTTTACCAGAGATTATTACCCAGGAGATTTAAATATGTCGGACTTCAACAGATTTTCCTGGTCAAAAACCATGTCATATAAACCTTGAGTGCAACAGTGCCGGTGATAAAGCTGCTTGCTGTGTGTGTTTGAGAGAAGCAGAGACAGTTGATGTACTCTTTACTTTACAGCAGTACCAGCTCATGAAGAAAAGAATGACAGCTCTGCGTATGAAATGAGGCAGTCAGTCTATTCTAATCTCCATCGGCTGCAGCTGCTCATAATCGATTATTTTCTCAATTATTCCATGAATTGCTTTGGTCTATGAAACATGAGTAAACTGTGAGAAATACCCAGTACTATCTGTAGCATATGACCAACAGTTCAAAAGATATTCAGCTCACTGGCATGTATTTTTGCCTGAAAATGTACTAAGAGTATCATCAATCAATCAATCAATTTGACATGTAGCTGATATTAAAGTTAAATTACGCAGACTCTTTGTTTTAGATGAATTGTACAGAGAGCAGAACATGAAGGGAACTGCATGTTCTTCCTCTCCGCTCGCTGCTGTCCTCAGACAACCCCACCCAAACTGATTCTTATACTCCACCGAATGCTGCATATGTCTGCGCGTGTGTATCTGTCTGTGTGTGTGCCCAGAGGGGCGTGTATCAGATGCATCGTACGCAGTGTCACACTCTCATCGTAGTGACAACACACTGTACAGTTCAGCATGCAAATAAGGAGAATTGATCCGGTTACCATGTGCTCTGCTGAGACAAAGAAACACAGCCGTAAACGCCACATGTACTGTAGCTGAACTTTGACATGTGTGAAGCATATGGTCTATACATGTCTGGAGTTTGGTGCCAGGCTGTGTGCTTGGCATTGATATGACATTCCCTCTGCATGCTATATCTATTTTGGTGTGTCTGTCTATGTGTGTGTGTGTGTGTGTATGTGTGTGTGTATGTGCGAGATGCGTCAGGGACAAAGAGTTCACACTGCAGCAGTGCTGTCTCTCTCTTTTCCCTCTCCATCTCCTCTCCCACATCCCACCCTCCCTCCTTCCGCATCCATCTCCATCTCTCCCTCTCTTTTGGCTTTTTCTTTTTTCACTGGGAGTCTGTTTCCTTCTCCTCAAATGATCTCTCAGTATTTCTGTCTGGATGCACAGTGCGTCTCTCCCACTCTGTGTGTCTCTCTCACAGTTTGGGGTTGATACACTGTCTGTACATTTTGTGCCGCACGTGCCAGCCTACTTATATGAAGCTTCCTGTCGCTGTGTGACAGCAGTGATACCTACAGGAAGTTAACGTGTTCTTTGTTTCATTTCAGCATCTTAGTGTGTGTTGATCGCCCGGTCACACTCGATATTTAGCTTATTTTAAAGCTTTAAATCCACCTCATATAATACCTGCAGGTGCGTTTGTGTAGCTTTCTGTTTTGCATGCTCTTTGACATTTTATAATCTGCGTGCATGTGTGTGTGTCCGTCCCTTTTATCCCTGCTGTTCTCCCCTCATCTCCTCATTTGACCTCTCTGTCTCTCTTCCCCCTCGGTCTCTCCCCCGCTGTCTGTATCTCCCTCTCTTTCCCTCTCCATATCTCTTGGCAGTATATGTCAGATCCTCCCACATTGTGTGTGTAGCTTACCCTCTGTCTGCCTGTGCATGTGTGTGTGTGTGTGTGTGAGTGAGACTGTTTGATGCATCCTTTTTTTTTTAAGCTGTCGGGTCTGCCTCCGACGGAGATGCTTGATGTGTGTGAAGCTGTTCAGTTCTGATGTCTGCTTGTGATGTACAGTGTAGGACTCTGCACAGTGTGTGTGTGTGACAGAGAGATAGAGTGAGAGTGTGTGTGGGTGAGTATAATCTCTAACCTCATACGGATATAGAAATCATCCAAAGTAGGGTTTTTCTTTTGTCTTCAATGTGTGTGTGAATCCATACACTCGATTTTTTTTTTCTATGTACTTGCATCCAGGTGTGCAAACAGTGTGTATTAGGTGTGTGTGTGCGCATCTAAGTACAAGTGTGTGTGAATGTTTTGTGAGCTGGTCTGCAGTGTGTAGATGTACTTGTGTACATTGTGGTTTAGCATGCGTGGTGTGTGTGTGGCCGGGGAGGGCAGCAGACAGTGCAAATGTGACTCGAGTGTCGGGAACACAGAGTTCAGACTACTGCGCCATCGCCTCCTCTCTCCCCCTGTCTCTCCTCTACCTCCCTTCTTGCATCCTTCCTTCCTTCCTCTTTTTCTTTTCCTCTTTTTCTTCCTCTCTATCATTCCTCCCTTTCCCCTCCTCTTTCTCTTCTCTCCTCCTTATCCGTCCTTGTTGCTGTCCACTCTTTCCTTCCTCCTCCATCTCCTACTACTTCCTTCTCCCCTCTGTCTCCTCTCTTACTCCCCTGCTCATCCCCTCTTCCTCTTTCTCTCCACTCTCTCTACCTTCCTCTTTGTCTCTCCCTCCGTCTCTCTGTCTGAGGCGACCCACTCAGACGTCGATGAATAATTCAGACTGTGTTGCACTGCAGGTTTTCCCCCTCTCCGCCCCCGCTTCTCCCCTCTTCTCCTCTCTCCCTCGCCTCTCCTCCGCATCATCCCTCCTTCCTCCCTTCTTTTCTGTAATAGCAGGACAATTTCTCTGAAAACGTGTCCATTTCTTTTTAACTAAAAATCACTTGACTGAATGTTTGATTCTTATTTTGGAAAATTAATTGAACAAGTGCTCATATTTGAGTGTGTGTAATATAGAAAGAGAAAGAGGGAGAGATCCCCTTTAGTGTTTAGTATTCTGCAGCTCTTTCTGCAGGGGGCTTCTGGGTGTGTGGTGTCTCCTCTCTCTCTTTTACACACACACGCACACACACTTTCAGAGGAGGTGCCGTGCACACGCTCAACAGCAGGGCTGTCCCACTTCCCCCTCCCAACCTCAGCACACACCTCAGCATCAGCATCAACCCTCTCGCTCGCTCCCTCTTCCTCTCCGGCTATCTGTTTTCCGTTACTACTGATTTGTGATGAGGTGAGGCACAGAAAGCTCGAGAGATGTGATGATGAAGAAGCGGAGAAGCAGGGAGGATGGAGAACGGAAGGAGGGTGAGCGAGTGTCGGAAGGAGTGAGTCACGGAGTGGACGGTCAGTCGAGAGCGACGTGATGACTGCTTGGCAACCAGGAAGGGGGCAAGCCGTGGGCTGAGCTTTCCAAGAATCTGCCTGTGGCATTTCACTGATAATCCATAATAACACACACACACACACACACACACACACACACACACACACACACACACACACACACACACACTTCATCTGCTTTACAGGAAAAATGTCCTGCTTCTGAGTGTGAAAGCAAGTTGAAAAGAGAGAGTGACGTGGATTCTTGAAAGATACCTTGTCATTACTGGTCAGTCTTAGGCAGTGGTGCCCCAAGAGGGGGCCGGGGGTGAACATTACCCCCCTGATAATGGCTCCTCCTGGTGAAAATAACTGGAGGCTGATATTTACTGTCTTTAAGAGGCTGTGGCGCACTAAATTCTTAGGCTGTTCTCATGCACTGTTCATACATTTTCCTTCGACAAGTTAAAAACAAATTAAAAATTGTACATATTCTGTGTTGTCACAAGCCAGTAATTCATGTATAGCCACGTATTTTGGAGGGCTCCAATCATGTGACCAATACCCTGACGGGTGTAAAAAAAGGAAGCGGTTACATAAGGCGGCAGATTGGGGTGGTGGAGAGGTCAAAAAACACTGGACTTTCCCTAGGACATCTGAACTTTAAGTCATTTTGTTGTCACCTAGCATCTCCTCATACAATTGTTTGTATGATATGATGAAATGAAAATGCACACACTACAGTTCATATGATATCCTACAAATTGGCGCCCCATGGACTAAGTTACGTCCTTAACATAAAATAACACAATCAATGTTAAGTTACGTAAGTTAGATTAAGGCAAGTAAAGCTACTGTGGTTAGGTTTAGGACAAGAAACATGGTGACGACATGCCTTAAAATGACTTAAAGTTCACATAGTTCTGAACCTCGGCCTTCTGGAGAGTCACTCGGGAAAGTCCTGTTTTGTAACCCATCTAGTGCCCCATCTTGCCTCCTTATGGACCACTCGGGACCACTTTCTTTACGTTAAGTACATAATTTTACATGTACATACCTGACTTTACATGAAGTACCTGATGTCATTCAAGGGGTGCAAATTTACGATTTCTTATGCTAGCACAAATATATTGGTAATTGTGAAACGATACAATCTAAGGCATCTGTTGGACATCATTGTTACCAACCATGTCACGCTAGCTTGTTGGGCAGATGGCTAAATAGGCTCCAAAGTTAGGCTAAACTCTGGCAAGGGAAAAATTGACAGGGGCTTTTCACAGGGTATTGTGCGGTATTATTCCATACATGTTAGATAATTAGTAAAATTAACCATGAAAATGAAAAAATAAAGTATAGCATATTCAGTTCCTTAACTCTCATACTGATGTTATTTTCAACCAGCCAATTTACAACATCAGCATGAAAGAATTCCTGAAATTCAATTATCACTTTTGCTTTTCTTTTGCCACCCCAAGATTTTCAGTGGTCCCATCTGGCCACCCCTATAAAACATTTCTGGGGACACCGCTGCTCCCAGGAGCCTATCAATATTGTGATACAACATTGTCCCTCATGAAATATTCAATTACTACAGATGATTTATTAGATGAGACCTTCTTAGTGGTAATTCTGATGTGGGGTGTCCTCTACATCTCCCCTAAAAGTAGATTCAATAGGTGAAAAATAATTAATGACCTTCACTTAAACACGAAATCACTGAGGCTGTCTACGATAAATCACGGAAAGAGTGGGTGGTCCTGATGTTTTAACATATTAAGTGTATGTTTGATGAGTTATAGCTGCTCTCCAAGTGCGTGTATATCAGTGGGCAGCCAGAAATGGGCAGGGGGATTCAGATGGAGGGGTGTAAATTTGGAAAAAGGCTCCAGGCGGTCGTCCTCGTGACAGAAACGATTTTTTATTTGGTGTAAAGGCTAAATTATAAGGTAAGAAATTGCCAATAAAAACACAGCCAAGTGTATGTTTCCCTTAAAACCCCCTCATAACTCACATCGGGTTAATGCCGCTTATCTTTTACACTCGTGATGTGTACCAGCCCTTAAAAGGAAGAGAAGGACACCAAAATAGAGTGAGACGGGTCATGCTGGAAAAAGGAGAAAAAGAATAACAACCAAGAAAGAAGGATGGAAAAAGAGGGGTAGAAGCACAGAGACCAAAACACAAAGTACAAGAGGAGAGGGGTTAAGGAGGAAGAAAGGGATATTTACATGAGGCTACTCTCCTGAAGTGGCAGTTGCCATGGTGATCACGCCTGAGCGTCTGAGCACTCCAGGTTTGGGAGGGGAAAAGACGGCGGGGGAGTGTGCCCTGTGAACCAATCGCAGCTCTCCGCTGGACTCTGACACATTTCCCACATGCAGAGCCCCGGCGTTAACGAGGTTACACAACAGTCTCCCAAAAACACAGAATCACATCGCTTCAAAACAAGGCAGCTGCTGGCGGATGACTCAGGGTTGTTTATATGTGTGACGAAGGAAAGCCACGGTGGTTTAGACCTGCAGAAGAAGACAGAGCAGGACATGAACAGGAGTATAGACCTGTGACTGATCAGCACATACACACTGTACCCAAACACAAAGTGACAAGACACTCCAACACACACTGCCCTCCAAAAAAAGCAATCCTCTTGCGTTACATAATTACTCGGCTGACAGAGCAAACCCGGTGATATTGGGTACACAGAGTGCTGGAATGTTCTGTGTCTCACAGGCACATCACATGACCAGAAAATAGAAAACCACCAAATATTGTACAATGGAAAGAAAATGAGGAAGTGCAAAAAGGTGAATTTCATCATTTACAAAGTGGGCAACGTGAATAGCCTGTATGGGGCACAGCTTGTCCCCTGTCCATTTGCTGCAGAGATATCTTTGAACTTAAATTCAGCATTTTGGCGAATACGCTTATTCGCTTTTAGGACGACACTTCATGGGTTTACTGATTGCATATAGGCGCTATATTTAAATCTATAGGCTATTTTTTGCAGAACTCTACACACTAACCACAAAACCTTACATCAAACCAGCATTATACATCTTTGCAAAAGCAAACTATTCTTTTCAAACTTTTTAAAATAGTGTTTTGGCATTGATACAGTACACACACACCATCATTTGAATAAGCACATGAAGCACCAACTACACACTGATTATACAAATGAAATGGCTTTAGCATTTTCTCTGTGCAGGGTAGGGGAGACCGGGTATGGTTGCAACACTTTTTGTCCAAAACCTACTTAACTTGCTATATTTTTATGTTGGAGCTCCCAAATTTTGAGACAACGCAGCCTTACTTTTCTTCTACAAATAGCAATGTTTCCAACTTCTCCAGCTGTATCACAGAATCCATTAATTGTTGTCAAATACAAGGATTTCCAATGTAACTCGGCCCCACTATCAGGAGTAAAGGACTTTGCACACTAAGTCAATTTTTTTGTCTGAAATTGTTGCATGTCTAAAAGTAAATACGACTTCATGTTGTGTCGATCTTGTGTGCTCACTGAGTTCGAAACTTTCGTCCGTCATTTTCAGAACAGGTTCGATTTTCTGCATTTTTCGCATCCGTCAGAAGGCTTTAGAGACGTTTTGCTAAGAATCAGTGAAGAAAATGTGGCAGCGGACAAGACAGGTCAGATTAGATAGTAATATTAAAGTGGATAATGATGACGAGGAGGAGGATGTGGACTGCACGCAGAATATGGAGGACAGAGCGACAGGAGAGCTCCACCCCTTAGACAGGGAAGGAGTGGTGACAGCCAGATAGGTAACTCCAGTGGACAGAGGCAAAGGAGGAAATGTGTCTTTTAATTTTGTCACGTATTGTGTATTTTCTCAATAAATAGAACAATAAGATGCAACAGATCAGTGCGCAAGGTTTCTGTGCATAACAATTTTTTTTGGATGATGGATATAAAGAAAAAAAGGCTGATTATTCCGAACATAACTCACTGTTGTCCAAACCAAATATTTACCTGTGGCTTATTTACAGTTTGAGTGAATTTGTATTTGTAAGTGAACTCATTATCTATAGGTGTTTTCACATGTGACCATGTAGAGAGGCAATTGGCAAAATAGTGTAGCAAAGACGAAACCAATGTTTACAGTTTTGCTAGAAGCGAGTTTTTGAATTGCAAACTGAGTGTGTAGTAGTGAGTTGTGTTTACAGTTGTGCACAACAAAGCGTGATATAAAATTACAAACTGTAAAGTAGAGAATGTTTATTCAGTTTGGCACACCTGGTAAATGAATTGGCAACATGTGTTAATAGTTTTAAAGATTGTGGTTCATAACTCACCATTAGGTTTAAACATTCAGAACAAACTGTAATGCAAAAGTGGAAACCACTGTCTGTCTGTCTATTGAAAGAAGTGAAAGGTGAAAACACCAGCACTGCCACGGCACAGAGCGTCATGTGGCATGCATCAAGTGCTGCCCCTAGCACACACCGGACACATTGCACTGCAACTCATTCACAGACGACTACACAAAGTTATTACTGCTTTTATTGAATGATCTGCACCTCTTCCACCTCTGTGTTAGCTTAAAATCATGTTTGGACAGCCACTAATTTAACTTGATTTATCACCTGAAGAGCCGATCTCCAGAGCTACGACTCGCAAGGAAGTATCTTTTCGGCCATTGTCTTCATAATAATGGGATTGTAGGTCGTTTACCTCGGTATATTTCAGACCTCAACAGCAAGTCCCTCGTCATCCAGTCTTTGTCTCACATGAGACGCAACAAGGTTCTCTGTATGCATCTATGGTTAGGAGAGGAGTCGAACTGCCACAGGAGCAAAGAAGAAGAGCTGCTACGGGAGCTGGCATGTAAGACAGTGGTGTAGTGTGCCGTGAGGTGGCTCGTCCAGGAGCACTGACATGCATCTAGCTGCCAGTGGTGTGGAGTTGTACATTGCAATACGAGGCGTATTTTTTGATGCGCTGCATTTGCTGCCAGTGTGTGTTGGCCTTAAAGCAACTAGACACATAGCTTAGCTCAGCTTAGCACGAAGACTGGAATCTGCAGAAAGCTGTGAGGTAACACTGTTGAAATGTAAAAGTAACATGAAAAGCTCACTAGTTAACAGGTCATAGCGTGTTTACAACTGCTTCCTGTCTTTGTACTAGGCTAATGAGCCACTGGATAACTGCTTCCGCCTGTCTTCAGTCTTTATGCTAAGCTAAGCTAACCCGCTGCTGGTTGTAGCTTCGTATTTAATGGACCAACATGACAGTGGTATCAATCATCTTATCTAACTCTCCGCCAGAAAGCCTATAAGCATGTTTCCTAACATGTCAAACTATTACTTTGACCAAATCTTTTGTCTTTCACCTGACAGTAGGCTGCTGTTGTGAATTCCTAGATCAGACTGAAACCACAAGAAGACACGTCAACAGCAGATGTGTTTGGTCTCAGTTCAGTCAAACTTGAGAGCATGCAGCCTAACCTGAACTACTACGAAACAAATGAGACTTTTTTCCATACTTGTGTGCAGATGCATACATTCACCTTTTTTCAGTTCATATTTGCATCAGATATGAGTTACATCCTATAATAGATGTGAACAGTCAAGCAGAAAATTAGATATGAGCAGCAATGTGGAACTGATCATGAAGGCCTGCAGCCTATGAGAAGACACTGCTGTCTCTGTTGTGTGTTTGCTGTCAGCTCTATGTGCTGGGGCCCACACACAGAGGTGTTCACATGACTGGCACGGCACAGGTTTGATCCTGCAGCAGTCATGTGATTATTCCTGTCAAAGTGTGCTTGAGAAATAAACTGAGGCCTCACCTTGCCTGACCTCAGCCAGCTTTTTATCTGGTGCAATATTCTGGTTTATCAGCGTGGTCTCACTCCTAGAGCGTCAACATACACGCTTGGGCGATGTCCCCGACATCATCACCATTTAGCGTCTGTGTGAAACACACCAAGCTTTCCACTAACTCTGATGTAAACCCATCCGTGTCATAGTGGACGTAGTTGAAAATATATTCAGGGGAGGTGGATGCATCCAACAAATGCCAGACTTTGACCCAGGAGAGCAATGACATCTGTTGAGGTGTTTGTGATGCTCAAAGCTAGGTGTTTTCTTTCGCCACTTTTGAGGCGCTCAGAACTGTGTGTTATATTGTCCTGACCATAACCAAGAAGTTTTGTTACTTACATGAGTTGCCTCCCATGACTAACATCAACCACAATCTTTTCCTAACCCTAACCAAGTCATTTTTTTCTGCCTGAATCTTACTGCCAACCCCTTCTGCATGAAGATACAATGCAAAAAGCTGCCTTTAGTGCCATTTTTGTAATGCTCATGGGCTTAATATGACAAGTAGGGATGAGATCATGTTGGGTTTACTTCTGCAAAACTACCGTTGTTCCTATGAGCTTCAGCTGCACTTTGTGTTCAGTGAGGTTTAGTTTGGTTTATCGACAATACTCTAATATAGTATTTCTTAAATATGACGCACTAGACTTAGAATACAATAGACATAAAATGATGAAGTTCCTTATCAAGATGGGGCATTCCATGTCTAAGGTAAAAAAAGTCTGGAAACTAAGAAGAAATTAAAAAGTTTAATCTCAAAAGCAGACTTTTTTAAAACCAGGTCAAAGGTATCCTGTATCTCAGCAGAAGGCGTTGTATTTAGCACTTAGCAAGAGGTTGGCAAACATCCTGATGACATCCGAAACCAACCAACCACAGCATGCAAATCTTGTGGATCAAAATGCAAACATGATAGCAAACAAAGGCTGCTCAAAATATATATTTGAGGACACAGGGTAATATTCAAATCATGTGTACACATGTGTGTGCTTGACAGCTTGTGAGAGCACTACCTGTCCTAACCTGTCACGAACAAAGGTGAACAATTACTGGAATGCAAATATATGTGCTTTACCTTTTGCTGGTTGGCTGAGACTGGAGAATTCCCGCTTCTCCTCCTCCCACCTTGATGTTAACTAAGGACACAAGGTTGAGATCCTGTAGATATGTGCTACTTTTTAAAAAGACCTAAAGCTTTATATAGATGAGCAGAGGGAAGTGCTTGAGGCAGGGTTCGTATAGCTAAAGGCAAGTTAGAGTTAAGACCTTTTAAGACTTTTTTAATGTCACTGTGAATTAAATTTAATGGTTGAGTGTGTGAGATTAATGGGCATACATTGGTGGAAATGGAATTAAATATTCATAACTATCTTTTCATTGCTGTAGAATCGCCTGAAAATGGGAACCGTTGAGTTTTCGTTACCTTAAGCGGGATTTGTACTTTTGCGTCAGCTCTATGCAGAGCCTATGCATGTGGCCTATGTCATTGTGAGCATTTACACTTGTGAGGTGGTGTGTCTGTGTCAGTCTGCAGTTACACCTCCAAAGCACTAATGATGGTGGGGTTTCTGTCAAGTGCTGTAAAGTTTAGTTGATTCAAAACACATTAAACATGGCTTAATAGAGACAATTTCAAACACAAGTACACAAATCAGCTTCATTATAACTCGCAGCATTCACAGACAAAGCACTTGTCTTTATCCGGACACATTTTCCCTGCAAATACAACATGCTAATGTTTTCAGCAGAAGCCTATGGCATTTTACATTGTATAAATTAGCCTAGCAGCTAGTGGACTTTTCCTCTACTCATATGAAGCCAGGGACGACAGCAACATTTAACAAATGTATTGTTTCAAAATTTGTTTCATTACAACTCACAAGGTTCACTGACAAAATGACTGTCTTATACTAAACACATTTTCCAAAAAAATATACCATGCTAATTTTATTAGCACAAGCCTATGGCATTTTACATTGTATGAATTAGCCTTGTGGCCAGCTGGCTTTTCCTCTACTCATATGAAGCCAGAGACAACAGCAACATTTAACAAATGTATTGTTTCAAAATTTGTTTCATTACAACTCACAAGGTTCACTGACAAAACAACTGTCTTATACTAAACACGTTTTCCAAACAAATATATCATGCTAATTTTATTAGCACAAGCCTATGGCATTTTACATTGTATAAATTAGCCTGGAGATTTCCTCTACTAATATGAAGCCAGGATAAATCACACACAAGACTTAAAATGCTATTTTGTGGAGGCTTTATTGTCTTCACAATTTTTTTCTGATCTATGAAATAAAAGTAAATAAAGCTTTGTGTCCACTGAGGGAAGTGGTTTCAGCTTACAGAAATAAACAGAAGGTCTGCATTGCTGCGATGTATAGTTACATTTCTGGGGAGATGCATGTCAGGTTAGGGTGTAGGCTACGGCGTAGGTTGCGGCGCAGGCTTGGCACGCAAGAGAAGCTCTGCAAAGTCACCACTAGATCTCACTCAATCCTGCACACTGGAGCTTTCATACTACTTTTACAATTACCGAAACTGAAGAAAATAAACATGCGTCGACACTTATTAATGAGGGTTAGGAACAATTTTGCCTAAATGTTTATTGTTGAATATTTATATGTGACAGGGATGAGAGGTAAAGCAGAATTAAATGCTTCTTACTGACTTTTTAAGAATCTGAAGGAGCCCTGTGAGGCCTGTGGGCCAAGCAAACGTTGCCCAACAGCGACAGAGATGACTGAAAGTCACAGATTTGGTTGCTGTCAATGTACCCATCAACCACATGCTGTATGTCACTCTGGACACGAACACCTGCATAATGACCACAAACCTTTAAAATATCCTACAATGTTAAGTTAAGCTGCTCTGAAGTGTTCTTCCTAATTTCCTGCAAATATATATTGATTAATTTTATTTTGTTGTTGTTGATCTTGGGCTCTTTCAATTGGGCAAACAGCCAGCCTGACCAAATGCTTTTTTTACTTCACCATAGGATTTCTGAATGTATAATAATCCAGTAACACCAAAATTTTATTCTCTGTTGTAAAGAGTCAGCTCTTTCTTGGAAACTGTCTTTTATCTCTATTGAAATCAGGCCCAATGGCAAAGGTTAAAGAAGCGGCTTTGTGGTGAGGGATGAGAGGGAATAATGCTTTCACCCTCCTCAGCTAAAGTCAAGGTGACCTTGACCGAGGCGTTTGCCCCTGGCTTATCTGGAGCAACTGCTCTGTGACCAATGATTAGAGCAAAATGTGACGCCAAAGTGTGTCTGTAAATGTGGTTGGAAATGGAGACAAATCAAGGTGTTGTCAGTCAATTTAAACCAAAGTGTTTAAAAGAAGCTTTTCCTTGAAACACTTTTAGACTCATGTAATGCTCATTTTTGGTGACATTTGTGACTGCACTACATTGGACTTGCATACATGCTATCTTGGTTTCTTTCCTCCCCCTGCACATCCATCAATTTAGCTTTATCATAAAATGCACTTCACCATGACGTCTTGAATGTACGAATAACAGACAAATCATTTTCACCTCAATTAATGTCCCTTTAAATCAAAAGTTGGGGGGGTAGGGCCAACACAGCCAATACAGCCAATAAGTTATATACTTCATTGTAATTCTAATAAGGGAAGGGAAAAATTCAAAAAGATACATAAATTACAGTAACAGAAAAATGGTTATTAAACCAGCCCAGCTGCCGGAAGATAATTTTGGTGATGTATGCATCTGATGTATGTATCTGCAAATGACGAATACGTTAAATTTCTATGTCTTATATGTATCATATCAGTGTTTAAAAGTAACATAGTGTATGAGCTTACTTTGTCATTTGGACAACTTTGGGATAAAGACCACTGCTCGAGACCAACAAATCACAAAACCGGTTGTGTTTTATCAAGTCATTGCTGCATTTCCAGCAGCTTCTTAGCCACCAGATGTTGGTGTTTTTTAACCAGTGGCCCATCACTGTTTTTCAACCAGGGATAGTGCCATGAAAAGCGGCTGACTTTACCACGACATTGCTCCGTGTCCTGCCGGGATAGTGCCCCTAAAACTGAAACCAACTGAACAGAAAACATGATCTTTTCCTCGCCATTACCAAGTGTTTTTTGTGCCTAAACCTACCTATATGTAACCACAGCACTGTAAACATGTAACGTTTCAGTGTATCTGCTATATAATAACGAACACGTGACATATCTATGGTTTGCAGAAATGTACAACACCAATTTTTATTCTGGATTGGGTTGAAAGTACAGAGCAGTTATGTTGCAAATGGTTGCCATTGTAATAATCCAATATTCACCCAGATGGGGGGTTTGTTACACAAGGATTTCTACACATTTTTACTCTTAAAAATGGACTGATTACTATAGAATGTGTTGTTACTATTCGCCATAGAATATTGCCACCAAGAACAACCACTCATATCTACCCCTTATTTTTCACCAGGCTAAAAGATGTAAGAATTAGTGCATTTTGCAAAAAGAATTGGTCACGTTATGATTAAGTTACTCATGTTAATGTGTGTGACAGCAGCGTCATTGTTTCTGTTAATGTGTAAAGCTTTGCAAATGAATCAAACATTTCAAGTTTTTGACTAACAGTCAGACATTTTGATGAATGAACCTGAATGCAGCACAACCATAACAAAAGTGTAAAAGGTGCAACATCAAAGATGGCTGCGTCTGTGTAAAGAATGTGATTAGGAAGTTTCTGCCACCAGCTGACAGCCTCTGCTCAGCTGAGTTGTGGCATGACGACAAACTGTAAGACTGAAATAAACATTTCAGCTGTCATTTGAAAGACTGTTTGCTTCTGTTTTATTCTTCTGTATATTCCCCGAAAAGACAGTTTCTCTGATCTCTTGTCTTTTTATAGTTCATAAGCTGCATTCTTTCTGAGACATGGATTTTTTTTTCTAGAGCAGAAATACACACATACACCAGTCTTGACCTTTGGCCCTCTGGAGTCACCTCAGAGGAGCAGGGCAGACAGTTATACAATCACACACTCAGTCGAGTCCTCCATCCTCCCTGACTGCAATATGGCAAGAAAAAGTAATCCTCATTGTCTGTCCACCAGTTATTCAGCGAAAGGCTAATCCATTAAACACTGGAGTTCATCCAACGGTTGACAGATTAACCCACTGCATCCTGGGACACACAAGCACACACACACACACACACACACACACACACACACACACACTGGAATAAGCATTTCAGAGACAATCCATTGTTATAAATGTGAAACAGACATGTACCTGTTAACCAGTGATAAATGATTATAAATGAATGTGCAGTAAGCAGCTGTGGAATTTAAGTGCATTTACTCATGGACAGTTTTGACAGTATTTCTATTTTATGCTACTTTATGCTTTTACTTCATGACCTTTCTGAGAGAAATATTTTTAGCTCCTTTACATTTATTTGAAAGCTATAGTTACGAGGGTTGAGCCGAACACTTGGATGAAAGGAGTGTCTGGTATGAATACTGTTATTTTTACAAGTTTGAGTATCATCCGGGTAAAATATGTCAATATCAGTACTCATTTGGGTCGCTGCGTTCTCTTACTCTTGTGATCAAAATGATCTGAAGCTCAGTTCTGAGATTGTTCTGTAAATACTGTAATTTTCGTATAAATCACAAATATAACAGCTTTCGATTGAACCAAATCAGTTTCAAGCTTGAAATTACAACTTCAGGTTAGGTCCCACCCACTTCCGGTCTAAACCCCACCTACTTTTGATTTAAATGTTGCCCATTTTAGAGTATGGACACGAAAACAAAAAAATTATTTGGTTGAACAGATACTGATAATGGTGTTCTCATTTATCCTTAATAGTGAGGGACTGTTAATTATTTATAAGAGGGGAGGGGTAGTGAAAAATGGATACAATCCTTTTGGATACAAAACATCAGCACTTTATCACTGTATCCTATTAGACATTTGTGTGGAACTTTGCCATAATTAGTGTATGAATTCTTGTTTTGTTTTGTGATGTTACAGTGACCTCTGAGCTTTGACCTTCGACCACCAAATTCTAATCAGTTCATTGTAGAGCCCAAGTGGACGTTTGTGCCAAATTTGAAGAAATTTCCTCATGGCGTTCTTGAGATATCACATTCACAAGAATGAGATGGATGCAAGGTCACAGTGACCTTGACCTTTGACCACCAAAATAGAATCAGTTCATCAAAGTGGACGTTTGTGCCAAATATGAAGAAATTCTCTTGAGGTGTTGTTGAGATATTGCGATCATGGGAAATGGGATGTGGAGACATAAAAAGGAAGTCACACTCCAGCAGCCCCCTCCTTTGATAAGTAAAGTAAAGTCTCTTACTAGTGTCATTAGATATTAAGATTTTAACAAAAGCTTGTAAAATATAATGATATATAAAAGACTAAAGCTTAGAAATTAAACTACTAAACTCCCACTACGAAATTAGCTCCACTTACGCACTAATGGATCAGTGTTAACAGTCTTATATTGCCATGTATTAATATAAGTAGTTTTATTTTTGATGCTTTGAGTACATTCTACCTATAATACTTTTTTTTTTCTTTTATAGTGTGGATGCATAACTTATACTTGCAGCGGAGTATTTTACATTGTGGTTTAAGTGCTTATACTTTAGTAACAGATCTGGGTGCCACTCCTGGTAGCAAGTCAGTCAAGCATCTGATATTGTGGCTCTGAAGCTCCAGGGTGCAGTTCTCCCTGTTGGCCACCAGAGGCTCCATAGAGTCTCTGCAGCAGCCCTGAGGAGGGGCGCGGCTCTGCACTGATTCAGGTCAATGAGTTCCTTGTGGTGAGGAGAACAGTCAGGCGCGGGTGCTCACACACACACACACACACACACACACACACACACACACACACACACACACACACACACACACACACACACAACATGCATGCACATAGATAGTCAAAAATTAGTGTGACATCACATTTAATAGTCTTATTATTAGCTCCTGCAATATTTCTGTGCTTGTCCCTGATATAGTACAGCTTAGCAGTGGGCTGGGGTGAGACACACATTCACACACACACACACTACTTACCTCAGCACAGGATGTACAGTACCCCTACTGTGACCTACTGTATGCATCAATGTGTATGACTTGCTGAGTGTTTAAGAGGCCAAATGTTAGTGAAGTTGCTTGACCTCAGAGGACCCCAAACCAGCAAGAGTGGAAAACTCAGTGTGTGTGGACTCAAAATGACCAGCTTCATTGTCTGTGCATGCATGTCCACACCATGTGTCAGTGTGTATTTGGGAAGTAAGTTTCGATGCGGACTGTTGTGTGGCGTTGTGCGGCGGTGGGGATTGAGTTACATGTATAAAGTGCAGGGCGGAGATCCGGGAGCTGCGAACTGAGCCAAGCTGGCTAGTGCTGCTACAGTACTGCTGCGACTGCAACACACACACACACACACACATGCATGCAAACACACACACACACACACAGCGAGTGGGGGAAACGAGGTCGGCTTGGCACTCTGTCAAATTTCTTTCTCCGGCTCGCTCTCGCCAAGCGCTGCGTAGGATACTACACTACATACACACACAGGGGTTCTGCTCTACTGCACCATTTTAGAAGGCTGGGGGCATACAGTGCACACACACACTTACACACACACACACACACACTGGATTTTTTTAAATGAATACATATTGAAAGTAGAGGGACATATTAATCATGCTAAGTGGATTCACCTCATGAAAAGGAAAGTCCTTGGTATTTTGTAGGCCAATTTTAGTGCAGCGGAGCATTTTGTAAAGATCTGAAATCTAGTTATTTTTAATAGCCAGAGTTCCAGCATGAATTTATGTATTTTTCCATAAGTCACATCTCAATCCGCTGCCAATTTGTAGACAATTTGTAAGCTGTAACAGTCAATAGTAGAAACTGCTCCAAAGGGATCAAAAACCTACTTCTTTCATCGTAACGCAGAAGCCTCTGATTCCCCAAGCAGCTCAATTACTCTTCTGATGTGGTTTTCATTTTTCATGCTAACGCCTCTACCATGACAGCTCTAGCGCACACACACACACACACACACACACACACACACACAAAGAAATTCAAATGCACTGTGGCTTTTGCGCAGAAAAGAAAAATCCATTGTTTGTTCGAATGCACACAGTAAAGCCTCTGATATTAACCCACAATTGTTGTTTTTTTAATCAGTAAATGCTCCCTGCCTGCAGGTTCAGTCACATAAAACCACAAAACTTGATGTGACATTTAGCTATACTCTGTGTGTGTGTGTGTGCTTCACAGCTGCCCTCCTAGACTCCCCACTCCCACGTTTACCTTGAAAGCAATCTGTGCACCCTCTCCTCCCTTCTTTTCCATCCCTCTCCCTCCTCCCCGCACAAGGAAAAAAAAAAAAAAAAGCAAAAATTCAGTTTGGTCGATATAATCCCTTCTGAGTCCTCCGCGGTATTTTAAAAGGACATTGGCCCTTACACAAGCTAAGCTGCTTAATATTAATACCGCAGTCGTTCCTTGCCGTTTCCTGTGTTTGCAGTGGACGCGTGTGCTATATATAGGTTAACTGGGCTAATAAATAGGGATTAGGCGACTTGCTGGCACTGATTGAAAAATGGTATACGTCTGAAGGAACAGCAAGCTGACAGATTAGACCCCCCAGTAGTTATGTGTGGACTGAGAGCCGAGCAGTCACCTGACATGAGAGGTGGGACTGAGATGGAAGCGATGAGAGAGACAGAAAGAGAGGTTATTTAGGGAGAAAGAGACAGAATTTGAGAGTGAGGGGATGTAGGGAACACCAAGGTGCTTACAGGTCTTGAGAAGTTCTACTGCATATGTGAAAATAACATCCTCAAACAATGGTGTGTATGGTGTCCTCCGAAAATGTACACACAACAGTACGTTATGTCTTAAACATAAGGTTACTGTGGTTAGGTTTAGGAAAAGAAACAAAGTGAGGACGGTCCTTAAAGTTACTCACAGTTGATTTCAACTTTACACAGCTCTGAACACCAATCTGTCCCTGGGGGAAGTCATGTGTTTTGTGACTAATCAACCACCTCAACCTGCCTCCTTATGGACCACTCCATGCCACTTTCTTCTCTACTCTTGTCTGTGCATTGGTGACGTGACCGCAGCTTTCCAAAATATGATGATTATGCACAAATAACTGGTTCATCATTAAGTGGGATATGTACGAATTTTGATGCATTACTTTACGTAGGAAAACATACAAACAGTGCATAAGAAGAGCCTGAAAATATTTGTATAAAGCCTCTTTTGCCTCCACAGATTAAGCTGCATGAAGTCTGATGAATGTCCTCAAATGATGCCATTTGAGTCAGTCGTAGCTGCAGACTACAGGTTTAACAATGAAAGAAATCTTGGGGTTAAAAAGAAAGGAGCTTACCAGAATCTTGGCTCCTCATATCTGCTTGAGGCTAGCATCTTAAGGCTACCTCAGTGGTACGCAGCCCGCCTTGCTTTTCAGTGAGGACCACTTAAGTCAAAGAAAACTTTACTTCCATTTGCAGTACTATATTTGGTGGTATGGATCTGTTCTGGGGCCTCTCTGCCCTTCCACGCGCCTACACAGAAAGCCTAAGGCAGAGAGAGCACACCTCCCTGCCCTTCCATGTGCCCACATGGAAAGCCTAAGGCAGGGAGAGCAGCAGCAAAACCCCCCCAGGGACAGAACAGAGCCAGCATCAATGACAAACAGAAATGACATTGATAAGTCAGATACAGCATGAAAAGGAGGAGCTGGGGTGGAGGCAGGTTGCAAAGCAGCTTGCAGAGGAAGCAGCAACAGTAGGCAGGCCAGAGCAGTTTAAATAGGGCGCCCTGAATTAGATTTGCCAATTGTTTGCATTGAAAGGAATCATGTGATCTATCAGCTGACTCCCCTCCATCAAGCTGCTGATGTTGTGTCGAAGTGACGTAGACGTACGTTTGAATCTCGGATTCTAGGAAGTACACAAACATCGCCCCACTCAGTAGTGGAAAGTGAGGAAAACTTGCACAGATACATGTGAGTATAGTCAAGGTCAGACATTTTAGAGGACATAAACAGAGGAAAAACACATTTTTTGAGTGGAAGGGGACTTTAAGAAAAGTAGGTACTGAAAGAAAAAAAACTAAAAAGAAAGTAAAAATACTGATGGAGAGGAAAGAAGGCAAAGGAGGACGAGAAAGAGATGGAGGGGAGAACAGGCAGGCCTACTGTCAAGAGGACAGAGGGATAACATTACTGTTTGTGAACTGTATACTAAGCAGGCATTTTGTGATGAGTTTGCTAAAAGTGGCTGCTAAAAACTCTTATTTCTTTCTTTCGGAACACCCATCGAGTTCACAGCTCTGCGCCGCCAAGCTCAACTTACAGCGTTTGATTGTATGGCACACTGGTTTGCTGTCTGAGTGACAGCTCTGCAATCCGCAGTTTGGATGCCCCGGTTACGCTGCCGCCTTTGATAGTAGACGCAAAATATGGCACCGCAACGATGAGGAGACATGTGGAAGCCCGTCTGCTGTCCCTTGACGACCTTTTCAATGCTGACATTTTATTGTTTCCCTTCTGGCTGAGTTCAGCACTCTGAAAAAATGTGTGTGTGTGTGTGTGTGAGTGCTCAAGTGTGCAATTGCCTGTGTGTGTTGAGTTGTGCACTTGAGCCCTGCTGCCTGACATGCTAATATCAGGTTTTCATCTGCTGCAGATGTGTGTATGACTGTTTCTCTCTCTCTCTCACACACACACATTTGATTGAAGCTGCCGATAGTCGATATTGAGTTTATATTTAAATCGGACAATCTCTACAGCCGTAAATTAAACGGATGTTATGTTTACCGCAGACCTTTATTCTTGGCAGCGTGAAGTAACAGTTCCTCTAAAACAACATTTAGAACCACATAAGAGGCATTAAACTGCACTGGAAGACTTACAAACCAAAATATTTTAGGTGGCTTAGTAGCTGTAGGCTATAAAAAGTTCCTGTTATTGGAAATAAATTTTATATTAATGCAGTTAAATAAAGGAAGTCAAAATAGAGCTAAACCACATTTTAAAACATGATGAAACAGTAGTCCACAGCCATGATAGCAGCTCTGTGAGGCTGTAGGCAACTAGAGACCACTGATGAAGTGAGATGTATCTCTGTCACCTAGGTTTCGCCACTTCCCCGCCCCTCGGGAGACAAGCGGCAGTCCTGAGTCTATTCATTACAATGAAAGCAGAGAGTGTGACTTCAGATTATGACCTGTTCTTTCGCGATATAGTCACTGAAGTTAATACTGGACCCATTTTTTTCAAGCCAAATATCTTTCCAACATTCTGGCACTAAAATATCATTTTTCACCACAACATATCAGGAGAAAATTAACTTTGTTGGAGACATGTCTCCGTCTTAACAACCCACTCTCATGAGATATGGCAACACAGAATCTCTCCTCTCTATGGTGCTGAACCATCGGTCTGTTTTCACTGCAGTTCCGTCGTGCCGATGTCACTTTCCAACTGGATGAACAGAAAATAAAATAGACTTTTACATGAAACCATGCAGTTAAAATCGAAATAAAACCTCTGTTTCTTTGCTTAATTATACTTTTATTGTTATATTGAACTGTTTTGGGAAGGGGAAAAGAGACAGAGATGATCTTGTACTGGGTTGATATCAGATAGCTAGCAGATAAAAATGAGCAGAAAAAGGAGGAAACATTAATTTTGTACAAACAGGGTTGTATTGTTTTTAATTTTAATTTAATTAGTTAATGAATATGCCGATTTATCTTTGTAAATTATATGTTGAATACCTTTCAGACAATTTTTAATAAAAAAAAAAAAAACTCAAATAAAAACTTTAATTAAATTAAACTATAACTTGGTGGCCCATCTGCTGTAACTCTGAGGACCCCTCAGGGGTCGCAGACAGCCTGTTGAAGACCCAGTTAATATACTGATGTCGGTAGCAAGCAATTGAAACATCTTTTATATCACCAGTAGCTGAGTGATATATCAAACCCTAATGCACATGCACACATAACACAGACGCACACACTCATACACCACATCTGTAGAGCTGAACTAACAGGGGAAGAAAATGTCAAAAACGAGAGGATTCAATGCAGACGCTGGCCGCAAACTCCAAAGCGGCCGCTGCGTTTTCTCCTGAGTTATGGCGCGATGTGGCCCCCTGTAATTTACCTTCTGTCAGAGCACGTAGGGCCGTTTGCCCGGCATTCCTCCGCCTGCCCACCGCAACACATGAAAGCTTCGGCCACAGCTGTTCTAGATGGGGGGAAATGAGTCCCAGATGGCAAAGTGTTTTGTGTGTAAGTGTGCGTCTGAGTTTCTTGCCACATAAGAGAGTGCTTTTACTGTACAAGTGGCCTGAGTCACATCCCCGGGGTAATGTGGGGAAGACTACTGCAGGATGGCGGGGGATGTGTGGGTGTAGCCTAACTGTGTGTGAATGCACGTTTGCTGCCCACAGAGCAGCTGGTATGCACTGGACATGTGTGTGTTCATAAGTTCTGACTATTCCTACTGTGGTCTTATAGCGCAACGGGACCCGAGACAGCAGCAGAAAGAATTTTACAACCTTTGCAATCGACAAATTGCCAGCGCCGCTCCTGCATATATGCTGCGTCATGCAAGCTCGATACAGCTCGAAGGTTATTGATTAGTGAGCTGCAAGAAGCTTCCATCCCGCTGTTCAAGTATGCATGTCAAACCATCCTTTGGAAAGATGGGATTATCCTGCTGGGTGGAGATTAAAAACACACTATACTGTAAATGTATAAACTCATCTGTCTGCCAATCATCCATGCATCATTATATCCATGTATGCAACTATTCATTTGTTGACTCAGTACCACAACAGTCGCCTCGTAGAAAATCTTCTGAAATCGACAGTGTTTATAAGCTGAATGAGCCACGTCAACCAAGCGCTAAAAATAAATCACAATGAACCGCAGTCCTTCGGGAGCATAATTCTATTTGCACACTGTGCTTTTGCGAGAGGCAGAATAAGCTGCTGTAATACAAACTATTAAGACAGGCATTCTCATATTGAATGGTATGCTGCTCATTGTACATACAGTATAGTAAGGGTTTTCTTCCAGAATATGATGTCTGTGCATCTGTAAAATATATCTCCTGAGGAATATATCTCCTCTCCTAATTTTGTAGGAATAAAAATAGAGGGTGGAGAAGGGTTAAGGCTCCTTGCATCTCGTTTGGTTGTGTGCTCCTACCAACACAATTTGCTGTGATCATAAGTCGGAAATACAGAGGGTTATTGGGTTGTTGGGTTGCTGATGAAACTGTTCCATAATGTTCCCATTTTTCGTCCCCCCTCTGTTGGGGTACCTAGCACACAGATCTGGTACTAAAAGGTGGAGCTTAGAACACTGCAGTCTGTTGATTGGTCAATAACAGACGGTCACTCTGCTCAGGGCTGAGTTGTGGCTGGTTTTGTGACCACTGTTCATACTGTGGAGAGTTTTACATTGGTAAACTATAACTCTAAAAATAAATGCTGTTTTTGCTGCCTCTTGCAGCAGCTGTAGTCTGAGAAAAACCCCCAAACTCAATTCACAGGGCCGACTGCTGGCAACTTTTAAGGTGGAACATTTACTTGTAATGTTACTCAATGCATGAGTGATTGTGTCAGCACACCTTAAATTTAAATATGACAACGTCTCTTGTGGATGACATACAATTTTAGTAATGAGTGGATCTTCGAATGTTTAAAAATATATATTAATTTCGACCGGATTATGTGAACTACATGTATTCTAATCCTCACTTGGAGAAAAAAAAGCATCGTGGAGCATTGTTCCTGTGGGCTCCAGCAACACGAAATCCCTGAGCTTGCCTTAGAAGGACTAAATGCACAACCCCACTATTTTCAAATATCCCATCAAGAGAGACTCTCACTGCAGCCTGTTTTATTTTGTTCACCATGGTCAAAGTTAATGAGGAAATACAGTGAGCGTTGGACTGAGCAGTGAGTGACAACAACCCCGCCCACATTGGAAACATCAAGTGGACCCAGGGACTAGGTACCATGTCTGAAGGGTTACTTTGGTTCCAAAGGTACCATACTGAACGTGTTTGCTGGAAACTGGGCTTTTGTTTCAAGCATGCTAAACCTTCACCAACCTAAATATACTCATATTCCAATTTTCAGTAAGAATCCTTTAACTGAAAACAGCTGATATTTATCCAGACGACGTCTGTCATCTGCCATGTGTCTGTCATTAACCTCTCCAGGTGAACAGCAGAGGTTGCATAGAAAAAGAGCAAAAATCTGCATAAATAAAAAAAAAACCTTGTGTTATATCTCATACATTTGTGTCACTGACTCATGTGCATATGTGTGTTTAACCCTTGTCTGACATTGATTTCCATTCTAGGTCAGAGTTCATGCCAAATGAGCTCTTTCGTTACAACCTACAGTACAAGACACTGGTTTTACTTAAAGAGGCCCTGGTGAGCAAGACTTCCAACGTGTTATGGAGGTCAAAGGTTGCTCGTGTGCTATAGAGGGCCCGGATGAAGGGAGGCATGGAGGGAGGGTGGGAAATAACAGAGATTACAACACATTATCCATTGCTCGGAGGAGTCTGGCGGAGTTAAGCAAGGAGGTGAAAGTTCAAGTCTTGAAACGAGACAGCCGGGAGGCTGCTCATATCTAAATAAAGGTGATGACAGGAAATGTTCTTCTGGCTGTTAAGCCTTAAGCATTGTCATCTGCATAGCTGAGTCATCTCTCAAACATTGACAGCAGGGTGGCCATTCTTCCGGTTCTCCAAGTTTTTAAGCACTTTCTCGACCCTTTGTTCTCTACCTTAAGGCCTTGACCGTACTCAAATAAATACAGTTTAAATTCTGTTTCAAAAGTCTCTTTGAGATTGTTCTCCACAAGTTTACAGTCGCAACAAAATGCCAAAAAATAGCACAGCTCTGTAATCTTGTCTATTGGCTACTTTTATGAAAAGGAACACTTTGTAAAATTTAGGGGGATTTAGTGGCAGATAACAGTGAGGACAGCTGATTGCAACTAGCTGAAACTTCTCCTGGTTAAAATTCCTTTAGTGTTTATTGTTCAGGAGTCGAATAATCGGCAGAGGCCCCTTCCCCTCCAAAATGAACAGACCAGGTGATTAAAACCAGTAAAAACACTGCGTGAAGTTGCTTCATGTCACAAATCAATGATTCTCCTATGGTGATTGGCACAGATGGGTCACTAGCCCAACACCTGCTAATTTGTGCTCACCTTATTTCTGATCCAGACATTCAGAAGGTTTTTATCGAGAGCTGAATTGTCTGTATAGATCTCCTCCTCTCCAAAACAAATTGATCTGGTGATTTAACATGGTAAACACACTGAATAAAGCAGTTTCACGGTACAAATCAGGGTTTCTCTGATGCTGTTTAGCATGTCGGAGACAAGCTGCTAACCCAGCACTTGCTAATGTTTGCTCACCTTTTTTGTTTGATAACTTAAGACCCAGATGTTCAGGAGGTTTTTACCAGGAGCAGAATTATCCACAGAGCTCTGTTCCTCTCCAAAACAAATGAACCTGGGGATTTAAACAGGTAAAAACACTGAATAAAACAGTTTCACTTTAAAAAATCAGTGTGTTCCTGACACTGCTAGTCACAGACGGGCTGCTAACTATGGTGGCTGACACAAAAACGCAAATGGTTTTGTTTATCCATTACGGGCTGCCGTAAAGACGTGCAACATGGCAATCTCCATAGACGAAGACCCTCTCCTTATGTAGATTTAAACATCTCATTCTAAGGTAACAAATACACAATTCTTACTGTCAAGTGATTATACACTACAGAAGATATTAAAATGTTATTCTTTTTCATCTGTAAGAAAAAACACTCTAACACTAGTTTGTGAAGTCACTTTCCGTTTACATTTTTAATTGATTGGACTGAACTTTAATTGACCCCAGGGGTACAAATCACACTTTGACCTTCAATTATAAAAACACATCCTGTTGCAGCAGAGTTACAGGACATTAAGTAGGTAAATAGGAAGAATGATTACCATCTTCAAAAATAAACATCAACCAGATCCTTAAAAAATTCTCACCCTTCGTGCAGCCCACTCTCACCCTTAAAGTACTGTGACAAAACTGTCCTCCCCTTTTCTCCTCTGAGACCTGTCAGCAAGAAAGACGCCACTTGTTCAGCCTCACAGTAGCAAGACAGTCAGGCGCCACGTTAGCGGCTTCTGCGTCTAGACACAGCCAACAAGCCTCCTTTTCTCCAGTCAGTAAAACACGGTGTGAAAAGTAAAGTGCAACTTTATATTGCGCTCACACACGGTGATGTCACCGCGCTGCTGCCAAGAAACCAGTGGTCCTTATTTGCATTTCGTTCTCAGCTGACAGCATCTTTTAAAATCCTTTCCAAATAACGTCTGACAAAGATCCCAGTCGGTTTTTCTCATGTTTTTTTTTTCTTCCTCTTCCGTCCCTCCCTTTTTCTTCTTTCTCAATTACTCTTAACTTTTATCTGCACTTGTTACCCCACAGCACACACTCTTTCTCACACACACAAACACTACACAACTCAGAGAAAGGGGCCTCTGTGTTCTGGAGACAAAAGCTCCTCTTTCTCCAGAATGGGAGCCGAGCTTCCGGTTGAAGCTCACTGTGTCAGAGGGGAGAGGAAGGGCAGACGACGGGCCAAGAATACGAAATGCAGCGAAGTGTGTGTGTACGTATGTGTGTGCAAATTTACATCTCTTCATTTATCTGTGTTTTGATCCTGCGTGCTGTGTGTGTGAGCTTGAATATGGGTGCCTTAGTTTGAATCCATTAATGCAATTGTGTCTCTCCGTCTCTTTCTCTCACGCTTTCCCTCTCAGTGTGTGTATAAATGAATGTGTGTGTGTGTGTGTGTGTCGTCAGGGTGGTCTGCCGGCTGGATGGGGGCACTGAGTTTGTATCAGCCTGGTGTGAACTGGTTAGCCGCCCCCCTGCAGACACACTAAGACTGATTGGTCGCCAGGGAGCGATGGGAGCGAGCTCAGTTCTCACCATTTAATGCGACGATACAAACACCAGGGACTCTGTCACTCTTTCTCTTCGTCTTCCTCACAAGTTCATTAGCTTCTTTCAGGTCCTGCCTGCCTATGTCTCTTTCTTTTCTCCTACCATGTCATTCCCACCATCCTCCTCTTCTCTGTCCTGCTGTCCGACCCCTTTGTACAACTTTCTCGTGTCACCTGCCTTCCCTTTTCGACTGCTTCTTTTCCTTCTTTCCTTGTAATTTATGTTAGTATAACCTACAGATGATCAAATGAAGGAGGAGATAGAGATGACAGAGATGGACATAAACACGGCTGTCATCATTTGAATTATAAACTATGGTGTCAGCTGGTTAAAGAGCAACAATAATAGTGGCTTTAAATAAAGTGTGTGGCTCCATGTGTGAACAGTGCAGTCAGTGAGTCTTAATGAGATTCGAGGGGCGTGATTGAACGTTTAGCTCTCGTTGCTTGACATTAGCAGCTCTCAACGACAGAATCAGTAGTAATGAAGGAGCTTGCAAACACAGTGGTCCCTTTGATCTGCCTCCTGCAAGTGTTTATTCAAGGAGAATGAGGCCTAAGCTCTGCAAAAGGACGATAGTAGCACCAGTGACAATACATAATGGTCACACTTCATGTAGTTGGTTGGGTGCTGACAGTCAATTTATTGTAAAATAAGAAGATTTGATTAAGTGTTTTTATTGGTGAGCCACCTCTCATACTTGATTGCAATGTTTAAATGGATATTTTCTCCTGTTCATAAAACTGGAGGTCCTTTCTATCATTTGCATACAAAGTTGTGCTCTTTTGACATGTAGGGGTTCCTCAAGGTTCAATTCTAGGCCTCATGTTATTTTTTCTTAGAGGTACATTATCTGCCAAGTTGTCTTTTATCACTACTTGTGTATCGCAGAATTCTTAATGAAATCAGTGCTGTCACAATTCAAAGTATTCCTTAAGTATTTAAGTCTTTTCCACTGATAGGACCTTTGAAATTATTCATAAACGCCTTTCACTATAATTTTTTTTTATGCCTTTCACTATAATTTTTTTTAGCTCAAGTTTATAAAAAAATGCTTAAAAAATGCAAAAAAATACTTAGGAGACTATGGATATAAACATTTTGAGGGATTGTAGTGGATTTTATGAAATGGACACAGGAGACACAAATGTGCATGCACTGTGAGCAAGCAGACACATGGTCATACACTGGGCCCATAAAAATTCAAGTGCCTACACGTGCTCTCTCACACACACACACACACACACACACACACACACACACACCTCCACCCTCCTTGAATACTGTAAGGGACAGTGACAAAAGCCCTCCTTCCTGCTTTCGCTTCTTCGCTCTCTGTCCATTGATTGGTGTCTGGACCTCGCTATAAATCTGCTGCAGCCGACAAGACAGAAGATTGCTGGTGGCCTCACAAATACAACCCAGTAAGCCCAAATCAATGGGTCCAGTATCACACCCATATATGCAAGCAGACAACAGTAAAGAAAATGTTACATGGTTTTCACTGAAGGACTTGAAAGGATGAAAAATTTGGTGTCTGCATGTGTTAACGTATGATGAAATGTCACATTGTGCAAATGTCTGCAGCTTGTATGTGGGTGTATCTCTGCATATACACTTTGTGTGTGCATGTGTGACTGTGGCTGCATGTGTGTCCTGCATTGCACGTGGATGTATATATGTATGTGTGTGTATGTACGCGTGTGTGTGTGTGTAGCTGAGGGCTGTTGTTATGAGGCAGTCCCGCCCTTATTGCTCACACCAACCAGGTATTAGCACATGCTGCTGAGGTGTGTTTGCTGGTTTACTGGTTCATACTTACCACACACAAACACACACACACACACACACACACACTGTAGTATCTCCACCCTTTCATCCTGAGAAATGCTTCTCTCCCTCACACATACACACACACGGACAAACACACAGATAAAGAGAAAGACAGACAGAGAGAGACATACAGTACATACCGTCCTTCAGCATACTGTGTGGTTGTCGTCCCACTCTTGAATGTATGTACACACACACACATGGGCGCACACACATACACGCACACACACACATATAACACATTGACAGCTCCCTGCAATTAGCTTCTTCTGTGGTGTTAGCATAAGCTACTGTAAACTAGCGTAATCCCTGTTCTTAACTGTTTAAACACCTCCCGCACAGATCCTCCCATACAGACCGCTGTTAGCTTTGCATTTGTATGCTGGCATTAACCTCAAAAGTGGAACGGTGTACACACAGTATGGATGGGCTTTTATCAAGGGATAGCCATGCTTCAGATCTTTTATTCAGAGTGAATTACAGTACCATGCAAATACTGTAAATTGTTTTAGGAGAAATGGGAATTAAATCCCATTGCTTTCACTCTAACTGTGAAAAATGAGTTTTCCTTGGATGAGCTGACAGCTGACTCATCCAGTTTCAGAAAATAGCCACCTTACATGGATATTTAAGTGAACATGTCCGCTCTTTTATATGCGTTGTGTGCCTTTGATGCTTTCTGAATGCTTTCCAAGAATTACACACTTAAAATCCAGCATTCTCTAGACAACGTAACTCTTCGCTGTTTCCACACTCACACTGTATATCTACAGGGATGTCTTATGAAAGGTTTCCATGTGGGATGTCTCTGATGTGCATGGCTGGGGGAAGAAACCTGTGTAGTCAGCGAGGAAGGAGAGAGGTGGTGCGTTAAGGCGAGGCTAATTTGTTTGTGATTGGCATTGATTAAAGTCGGTCCCAGGAGAGCTGTGAACACACGGGGACTCACTCATGATAACTACAGAGTGTGTTACAAAAGCTGTCTCACTGACTCTGCTGTTTCTCCGAAGAAATTCATTGTAACCCTGATGATTACTGTTGATGTTTTTGGCTTCCAGACTCATCCTCTGTGTATCAGAAATACTGTGACATCATCTCTGTTTGTCCAGTTATCTGCAGCGGTTTAGAAATGCACCACTAAGAAAAAAGAACGGACCCAGAAAAGCTGAGCACACTATGTACGCTATGCTGTTCTGTTTTAGTTGAATTATAGGTTGGAGTTGACATACAGAGAGGCAAGCCGGGGAAATGCTTTATGCATATATGGAATTGCCTGAAATTATGCATTCAGCCTGCACGTGCTCTGCTTGGTACAGTCATTTTAACTATTGACAGCCTTTTCCTACCTACAGTGTAATGTTTGAACTGAATGGACATATAACAGCTAAAGCGATCAATTTAATTACATTTCTCAGAGTCTGGGATGGATGCTTTACTACCTATATGAGGTGACAGAAGTGTTACTTTTGTATTTGCTGCTAACATAATCCCACATAACCCAACACATAACCCTAAACGTAACTCCACTGACAGTCTGTCTAACAATATTTTCAGAAGGTCAGGGGGTCTTAATGGCAGTGTTAACAGATCACTTATTCAGTGGTGGATAGAAAACCTTGAAAGGATCTGTATGCAACATTAAGAACATTAATATAGCAGCAAACCAATTGCTGTGTAGATATATTGTGAAGTAATGTCGCCCTGAGTAGAGATTGAAATCACGCTCCCTCTGTGTGTGTTGTAATTCCAGTGTTATGCTGCTATGCTAAACCTGGCTCGTGAAAACTCATCAACTAAGGCTAGCAACCCCAAAACTTAGTGCATCTCCCTATGTGTTGCATTAGATGTGAGAAATGTACCTGGACTGCCCTGGGTGAGTGCGACCTATCCTATCTGGGGCGTGTGTGGTTGACCTACCGCCAGGCCACCGCTCTTGGTCCTAGTGACCAGCTTGCTCGGACTGGACGACTCTGCTGGACACCCCTTTGGGTGGCGTGCTGTTGGACCAGCAAAAATGTATATTTATATGGATAAGTCATGGTGCCGTGTCATACGCTTTCTCAGTCTCTTTTTGTCTTCAGATGCCTCCGGCATGTTCCTTGTGGCATGCTCGTTCAGGCCTCCCCAGCTCTCCCTCCAGGTGCGGCTAATAGCAGCTAATGAGTCAATACCACCAACCTTAAAGTGTGAACCATACCCACAAGACATTTATTAAACTACCAATTAAGCTAGCAAAACATGAGCTTCTATGTTTGTTGTGGTAGACAGTCCAGCCCCGCATGCATGTGTATCCCACTAGTTAGCGCATTGCCGCCACTCTGTGCTGCGCTTATTCGGCAGTTACTGCTAATACCAGGATAGCATCATTGCAGAAGCATCGTGACCACAATCCAGTTACCCCCAGTTAACACCATTAGCTCTATCAGCACTGTTGCGCTGTTAGCACTGTTTATTGAGTTAGCACTGTTAGCTGCTTGGCGCTGCCTCAGCTACCTCTATGCTGAGAGCCGTGTGCAGACAATCCCACCCCAGACTCTGAATCATAAATAATGTCACATACAGCTGTTGTAAATTAAGAATTAAAAATGGAACAATTGAATCAGTGGGTGTGACTGTACAACCCATTCTCATTTGCATTTGTTAAATACTGGCAGCATGGTTAGTGGCTTCTGTTACCAACACACAAGGCGCCTTAAAGCATCTGTATGAGATGCACTAAACTTTTACCTAACCCCAATGTAAACCTGTCCATGGCCAAAACATAGTAGAAAGATCGAGAAATTCTGGGTAAGGCGAGATGGAGTGAAGGTGGATGGATCAAACACCCACTGGACTTTTACCCAGGAAGTTGGTGTCTGTGTCCCGGTGTGAAACCAAAAGTCAACTAGAGCTTTTTCAATCACGTAATGTAGTTACTGGCATACGTCATGTGACATAGTCATCAAGTGGAAACACTTGTTTAGTTACTGAAACAGACACAGCTACTTACCTGGTTGTAGTAGTTTTGTTGCCCAAACCTAAGGTAGTTAAGGAGGTTAAACCCATGTTTCTTGTAAAGACAATGTAGCATGTAACAAGCAGAAATTGAAACAGGAACAGACATGTCCAAAATTGCTGCTGAAGTTTTACCCAGAGCGTCATAATTTGAAGTGCCACTGACTGAGGTGACGAGTTGGGAGTGAGAACACGTTGGACTCTATTGTGTTTTAAACATCTAATTATGTGACTATGCACAGTTGTAATGATAATAATGCGCTCCGAAAGAAGATATCAGATTTTATCAAACAGCTGTTAGCACAGGGACTTCCTTGACTCTGCTTTCATGGTAATTTGAACTGATTAAGGCCTAAATGTTGTATAATTGGTCATCTGTTTTAAATCAAGTATGTGCATTTAAATAAAGTGACCAACTGAGGATAACAAATGTTCACTCGAGCCAGAGAATTGAGTAGCAATCTGTTATCTGACTGATTGTTGGCAACAGTATTGTACATAAAAAATATACAAGAATGTGCTTCTGTATCACTTTATATCTAATCATTAGACAACATTATGAATTCCACACTAAATTGGGTTGTTTTTCATCATAATGAAAAGAAATTGGATTTTTTTATTCACCATTTAAAACACAAGTGAACTAAAAAAAAAAACATTTCCAGTGTCCCTGTATTAGTCATTTTTTTCTGTATGTGCTTAATAAATGAATAAAATACAAAAACACATTTTGAGTGTTATCATATCAAAACCCTTCTCTTTACCTCTCTGTAAAACACTAAATTGCAGCTACACTTGACTGTTGTGGGTTGTACTAGCTTGTAGGTAAATGTGAATACTATATAACATGAACATCGTCCTCATAATGACTTAGACTTCCTGTGCAACTCTCAAAGGTTAAAAAACTCTGATCTGCATCTGTTCCTCTGCAAATGATCAGCATCCATTTAAAGAGGTCAGAAGGAGGGGGGAGGCTAAAATCAGTCTACACCTTGATTAATGAATGCGTCTGCTGAATTACTGATGTCTCCGGGGCTGAATCAAAACTCTCTCTTTTTCAGGATTCAAATCAAAAAGTGAATGTCACTGGATGTTTCTCACATATTTAAGAAATTATGACCTATTCTATTTTGTCTGTTAGTGCAGTCCTGCTGCCCTATGCTGGACCTAACACATAGGATACATTAGACAAGCTTCCACTGGTGCCCCCCATTATTATCATTATTATTTTATACTGTGCCATTTTCTTTCACTCTAATGTTGTTAACATATGCTCCATTCCTAGTGTTTGATTTTTTAAATGTCAAAACTAAGGATTTGCCACTGCTGCTGCCCCTTTCCCAGTTTTCGGCCAACCCGGTCTCATTCGTCGACTTCCGGCATCAGACACCAACAAAAAAGCTGTCCCCTCACATCGGCATGATACTGGGAAAAACGCGACGGGACAACAACAAAAGTTAAGGTGGCAGACATCTGAATAGGACAGGGGGGAAGGAGGGGTGGTGGATGGATCAATCAACCACAGTCTTTCACCCGAGAGGCCAGTGTTTGCTTCCTATAAGACTGAAAAACCAAACCCTGTTCTTTTTTCCTAAACCCAACCACGTGCTTTTGTTGCCTAAACCCAACCACATGCGTGTGTTGGCTAACGTAACCACATGCATTTGTTACTGAAGGAAAAAATGTCAGTTTGCGAGGTTGTACTAATGTAGTGCATTTATTTTGAAAGAGACTCTATGCAAACTGTGCATTTGCTGTAAAAACGGAAGTGTATTTTGAAACCAGACAACGCATGTAACAGGCAGAAGTTGACACGGTGTCTCAGAACATAAAGATTTTAAATAACGTCACTTGATGTTTGGGGGTTGTGTTCTGTTTTGCTTATGGTGCTCTGTTGTGTGCTGGTGTTATATGCAGTACATGAGTAGCTGATGTGCAATACTGTTATGTATAGTATGTGTTTTGATGTTTTTTTATGGTGTATGCTTTTTCTTCTGCACTATTGTTGTAAGGCAGTAATACTTGTGCAGCCCCCGAGTCCAAGACAAATTTCTCTATGGGGACAATATCGTATCGTATCGTATTGTATTGTATCGTATCGTATCGTATTGTATCATACCATGCACGTCATATGTCAATGTGGAGAGTCCATCCACCAAACGCTGATACGTAATGAGGTCGAAGTGATAATGTGTGAGAGTCTGTTTCGGCAGCCTACATATTTTGCAAATGTCCACAATTCATCTACTGTCTTAATGTTCTTTGGTGGTTAATATAGGTTGTTGTCTTTTTAAATGAGCTCATTTCCCTCTGCCAAAAAGTACTGTGAATGCGTATGCTTACAACTTCAGGGGAATTTGGAGAGGAAAAGGCCCCCTGTTGCAAAACCTTGATGGGATTCTGCATCATTCTCTTTCTTTTCCGTAGCGAGCGTGTGCAGGTGGTGACAGCAAATGGGTGCTCTCGGCACCCATTTGATTGCATTTGCATTCAACTTGTCACAGTTCTGTGAGTAAACTGCAGATTTCATCACCCTTTCAAAAATCTTCTTTCTCTGCGTGTCTGATTGCAGCCTATTGACACATTGTTTTTCTTTCCACATAGCCTTGCATGTGTTTGTGTTTGCACTGTGCATTGCGCAGTGCTTGCATTGCCCGTCTGTACAACATGTTGAGGCAAGGGGAGTAAATGCTGATGCAAACAGATCCTCCTATAGCCTTGGCCGTGGAAACTCTTGGCACTGCACTGATGCAACAACTTCCAGTGTTGACTTGGCTCTCATGATGCCATCATGATGCCTCATTGACACACACACACACACACACACACACACACACACACACACACACACATACATACATACACACCATCCATCCATACCTCCAAAGATCCTTGACGGAACAAGTCAAGCGGAGGTCCTTTAATGTTATGGTCCCTATCGCTCTTGTTAATCTGTCTGATGTGACAGCCACAATAATGCCTTTTCCCCCAAGCGCCCCGTGTGTGTGCGTGTGTTTAAAATATAGCAGTTAGAGAAAAGCAAAGGGGGACCAAATAATGTACACAAGGCCCCAGAGACAGGTTGGGGCCACGCTGCCGTGTCCCGCAAACACACACACATAAGCATCTATCCTGACAATGCATTCATCGCAGACATCACATTAACCCTGTTTCCCTCCGGACCTCCACCATTAGCGGGCCAACAAACCCCTCACCCCCCCATCTTCCTCCCCCCCTTTTTCCTTGATCTGTCTTTGCCACTTCGGGTTGCAAGGGGCCTTTTTGTCTCCTCTCTTGTTCATAAGCCGGGGACTTTGGGGGATCATGTACCGAGAACATGACGAGAGAAAGCATCTCATTACACTCTGCGAACTGTGTACACGAGCTGATAGGTCCCAGCTGGATCGCCAACATGTTAGTTTAACAAAGCAGCACATATTGTGGGATGCAGTTGCTAAAATAATGGGCGGAAGGGTCGAGGGAAGGTGGATTAAAGAGAGAGAGAAAGAGCCACAAAGAGGGAAGTGCAGAGGTTAAAGATGATAAGATGAAACAGTAATGACCCCCACGGGAAGATTGGGTTATCTCAGCTACCAATCTAATAGGATTCAGCAGGGAGACATAGATTACAATAAAGCAATAAAAACATTAAAAGGAATAAAAGCAATAAAAATAGAGTGAAAAATGTTGGTGACAGTGGAAAACATGGGAAAGAGGACAGATTACTTTATGAGTCCAGTGTGGGAGCATGCTGCTGCGTGCACAAGTATTGGAAAAAAAGATTAAAAAAAGAAAAACCTCTATGAGTGGACGGCCCCCTTCCTCTTCTACTTCTCTTCCCCATTGCTACAGTCAGCAAAGCACAAATAAAAGGAGTGCCAAAAAAAAAAAAAAAAAAAAAATCACACAATTAATTAAACCAATTTGATGCTACTAACGGGAGCCTCTAGCGAGGGGTATAACTGACCCTGCGCTAATTGTCGCTACCGGTTCATTAAATGGTTTTACACAGCACCATGTGACAGCACGGAGCTTCTTTGGAGATGCTAATAAACAGAATTCATTACGGAAACAATAGGAAAGCAGTAATTAGCCAGATTCACTACCCGAACAGAGTGGTGTAGAATGTTAATTTATTCAGATGATGAATTACAAACAGCAAGGGGCCAAAAAAAAAAAAAATGAGAGCAAGATGCCTGCGTGGATTTCTACACTGGAGACACGTTAACAACATGTTAGTTTCTGTTTATCTAATGAGATAATTTAAAAATCAACCAATGACATCAAGTACAATAAATGCAGCATTGGTGTATTTACAATTTTAAAAAATTCTATTAATTTACAATAGAATGATTCCTCAACTATCATTATATTTGTATTCCTGTCAGAAAAAATGTAATTTTTTATTTTTGTCTCACTGACTTGACACTAAAAGGAACATAAAAAGTAAAATAATAGATCAGTCATTATTTTTATTTAATAAAGATATCCTTTTTGTGTGTTTTTTTATTACATATCTCTTGTCCTTGGGCTAGATTTTGGACATTCAGCCCTGTTTAATTTAGAATTAATATTGATCTACAGTAATATTAACTTCAAATGCAAATGACACATGAATAACCATTTTAATTAAATGAATCATGTGTTGTAAAATTGTTTTTTTTTTAAATATTTTTTCTCATAAAGAAAAGCCTGTCCCTTGGGGTTACTATTATTTCCACCACACTGTAAAAAATGTAAGTTTAGAGAGTTGTTATTTTTTAGAGTTTGAATACTTGGTGACCACAGCAGTAGTCATGTGACGAGGGCACATGGCTGGAGAACAGTTCGTTCCATGGAGGGAACTAAAATAAGAAGAGATCATGGTAGACTTTGGATAAATCAAGAATGTGTTTATTGGCTCCCAATGCCAAACAGCTCATATTTCTTTTAAATGTACAAATAATGGAAAAAAAACATTTTATATCAGGAAATTTTGGTATATTTACAAAAAACAGACATTAGTAAGCTAACGTACATTAATGGAAGTGACAATACCAGTGTCATATCACTAAAAATATTGTATCAGTACATTTCACTAAATATGTCTTAGATTTTCTAAACGTTTTTTGTTTGTTGTTGTTGTTCTGTTACACAACAACACTTGAACACATCACAGACCACTGGCATAGACATAGGGTAGGAAAAAGAAAAAAAATCACAGACATACAAAAAAAACAAACATTATTATCCTTCTTCTAAACTTGGCCTTAATCTATTCCATCTTTTTTCAGAGTCCCTCAGTTTCCCCCGCCTTGTAGCATTAATGCCTTCTAACATAAAAAAATATAAATAAATATAGTAATATGATAGTATTTAAAATGTAAGGACAACCATTTTTTAATTCACTATACATTACTGTTAAGGGCACATGTTTAAAATTATCAAACTTGATGCAACCCATCTTTTGATAGTCGTCCAAAAAGTTGCCACATGAGGACTGAGCCAAAATAAATGCAACATATCTTCAATTTCATAAAAGCATTTTTCTCGTCAGCAGCATTTTGTATAGAATTTAAAAAAAAAGTATTTAAACATAACAATCAAGCCCTTTATGGCATTATTTGGCCTCTATATTCAAATTTCTTCCATTAGTATTGTCATATTTCTTCTTTTCTGTTTTTATTTCCAACACATTGAGGTTACATCTTCCTGATATCACTTAGTTTTCCTTTGAGCTGCAATTTAATGCCATTGTTTTCCCTCCCTGCTGCTATTTATGCATAAATTAACACTCTACCTACAGGAATTTCTCTGATTTATGTCTGCTAAAGGCTTGGAACTGTCAATTTATACCAAACTAAAGCAGATCATTACCGCTACTCTCTAAGATGTGACAGATGCATGTTTTCCCCCCATAATTTCTATTTAGAGGGACATCTCATATTCTGCTCGTCTATTCTGGAAATTGATACATAACAACACTCTGAAAATATCAGTATTTACCTAGTGTGCGATTTTATGCAAAACATGCAGTCAAATAACATGTTTACTCTGTATGTCATCTCCGTTTGAGTGCAGCAACATGATGCAGTATTTACATTTCAATAAAAATCTGCTGTGCCGGTGCACTCAGCTCTATATGAGCCAGTGTGGAGCTACGTTTATAGCCCTTATGGAGCAATATGAGCCTACTATATAATTCAATATCAGGACAATAAACATGTACTGTACAATAACCTGAGATCAGTGTAATCACAAGCATGGGGATAGCGGCTCGTCTTTTCAAATTGCACCATATCAGCGTATATTAGCATCCACATAACATTATGATCTGAGAGCCGCGCCCCAGGTCCCATAAAACTATTAGCAAGGTATCATGCTGATGATGCCTGCCACCCTGGGGGTTACAACATCTGCTCGTGTGTGCCTATGTGTGTGTGTGTGTGTGTGTGTGTGAGAGAGAGAGAGAGAAAGAGACAAAGGGAAAGGCATGAGACAGAGAGGGTGACAATGGGAGAAATATGCACATTAGATGCACATTGAGGCTGATGTTGGCAATGCCAGTGCGGGTGACAACATCTGTGTGTGTGTGTGTGTGTGTGACAAACACAAACACACATGTGGAGACATATAGAGGAAGCCACATGGTTCCAAGCCCATTAAGCTGCTCATTAGAGAGCCAGTCACAGATGGTGCTGCTCTTTACACCACACTGGAAATGGCCCTAGAAAGCTTCCTGTAGTCCCCTACAGCTATACAGTCCCTGTCCCACCCTCCCACACACACCCTCTCCACTCCTGAGGCCTACTGTAATACTGTATGTACAGTAGGTACACATGTGTGGGTGTGCATATATTCATATATATTCATACCGCCGCATTTGTGCTGTTTTTTTAATGCAGAAATGTTGGAGCCATCTTTAATTTCCATCTAACCTTTCAACCTGCGTCATTTTAATAAAGCAGTTCAGTCCTGTTTCTTTAGATTTCTTAGACTATTTTTTTTTTATCATTTTCTGATGATAAAAATATGTTGTGAAGCTTCCAAATAAGTGCAAGTTACTTTATTTATATTAGAATAAAGACTTAAAACTTAAAGGGGACCATTATGCTTTTCCTTATTTTCTGTCATATATATGTATAATGTTAGAATGTCTAAAATTAAATGATAGGCTATTAAATCTTAATATCAGTTGTTGCTTGTTTTTTTTTTAAAACATGGTGGTAAATTGTGACAGATTTCTGAGGATCTCTCCAGCAGGAGTTTTGGTTACATAGGCCTTCACCATACACTGATACATGTGGCTACATGCTAATGTCAAGAACGACCTTGGTAGCTAATGTTAAAATTTCTCCCGAATTTTGGATCAAATTCTTGCTTTAACATGTCAATCTGTATTTACAAGCTTTTATTGGTGATTTTTCACTGTGGAAAGTGCCATTATTGTCTGTTACAGTCATTCTTAGGCTGCAAATAAACTGCCAGCAAACATGCTAACATCAGGAAAATATGTAATCTTGGTTAGTGATGTTGTAAATTTCCTCTCGTATTTGAATCACATTCCTGCTGGAACATAAATAGTTGTGTTTAGACGCTTTTATTGGTGATTTTTCATGGTAGGACGTGCTGCTATACTCTGCAGTTACAGCAGAGACTGTCGATTTACTGAGACGGCCCACTGTAGAGTCATTTCCTGTATCTTTGTCATGTGGGTCCCGCCATTGCCACGCCCCTTACGGAGAGTGGTGACGTTCCTGAGTCCACTCATTCCAATGGTAAAAGTGAAGGAAAGTACAGATTATGACTGTTCCCTTTGCCCCATAGTCACTGAAGTTAATATCAGACCCATTTTCCACAAGCCCTAACCCTTCTAAACATTCTGACATTGAAATGGCACTTTATCAGATAGACAATGCGGGACAAAATTAACTTTGTTCTAGGCATGTCTCTGTTTTAGCAACACCTTCTCCAGAGATCTGGCAACAACTGATGTGGTCTTACACTCGGACATAAAGCTAGCAAATAAAAACAAGCGGTAAAATAAGGAACAAACATCCCATTTGTATTATATATAGTGTTGTATTGTTTTGAATCTGATTTCATCAATCCATATGACATTAACAAGACTTCCAAATGAGGCAGGGGAGAGACGACCATGCCAACTTAGGAAACAGGAAGTGAATACCATTTTGTACCTCTGGCACAGCTTGTGATGCGTTATCCTTTGTTACAGAATATCTTTGGTTAAAGTCATTTCCCAGCTGCAAGAATACTGCTAATGAGCATGTAGCTACATGGGAAACATGAAATCTTTTGGTTGCTGATTTAGTTCATTTCTCTCAGATTTTGGATCATCTTCTTGCTAGAACATGTCCAGTTATGTTTAGAAGCTTTTATTTATGATATTCATGGTAGAAAGTGCTGCTATTCTCTCTTACAGTCAGGCTCTAATAGAGACAGGCCCTAAATGGAGCCTCTCAGACAGGCAGAGGGTGAATACAGGTGTTCCCATGTTAAAGATTGTGTTTTTTTGACTATTAAAGCATGTAAATATGTTCTTGTAGAGACCCAAAATGCAAGTATTGGCCTAAAAATTAGCGTACTTGTTCCTGTTTAAATTTTTGGTGCAGCATTGCTAACTTTTAACAGTCCTTCACCACCAACTCCAGAAACATGACCATTACAGGCCATTACTTTCCAACTCTTGCATCCGTTATCTCAATCTCAAGACATTTCCTAATTTGGTAGCTGAGGCTTCAGAGTTGAAATACGATGCTGACAGTATCTGTGACAGACGGAGAGAAAAGAAAAGAGCCGTCATGGGTCTCCTCAGAGCGGGGCTCAGAGGGGAAAATGGGGCTAAACATCTTAACCTAGATAATTCCCCAGCCAAACAGCTGGCCCTCGCACCGCTGGCAGACTCGGCTAGATTGGACATATGCTCTCATTTCTGTCACTGTCCGCTCCATAAAGTTGATGTATCGTCTTAGGGAGAGTGCGGCTCGAGTGCGAACGTGCCTCTGTGCATCTGTATTGTGTGTGTGTGTGTGTGTGTGTGAAGACTGTGCACATTTAAAGTGTTGCTGTACAAGGAGGTTATAGTGGTGTGTTGTCTGTGTGATGTTTATGTGTGTGAAGGCGACAGATGTTTCATGCCTCAACTATAGATCTCCCGTTTAGTCCGCCTGTCTGTCAGAAATGAAACATCTCTATTAAATGCTGTGATGAGACAATGAAGGGCTGATGTACAGTCGCTCGCTCTATCAGAAATGAAATTCCTCATCTGCTCCGGTTCTCCGCTTGAGAGCCCAGCAGTCTCCTCTCCCTGCGTTTCATTGCCCCATATCTCCCTTCCAACCCCTCCTCCTACAACCTGCTCCCCTTTCTGTCTTTCACTGATTGCCTTCTTCCTTTTTATCTCCAGTTTTTTTCCATCTTTCCCTCGTTTGCATTCATTTTTCTCCCTTACACCTTTCTTGTTTGATTTATCTTTCCTCTCTGCGTTATCTCTTTCCTCTTTCTTGATCAATATATCTCTCACTCTCTCTTTCCCCACCTGTCTGTCTCTCTGACAGCTTCTTTCCCCCTGTCTCCTCCCTGTATCTCTGCCTGTGTGGCCTATAGGAGAGCAATATCAGCCTTCTGTCTCTCTCTGCGATGTCTGTCCCCAGGGCGAGCAGCTGTGATGGGGGCCTAATGCACTATTGATCCCTGTCACCTCTCAGAATATACCTGCTGATGCACACATGGGCACACTTGCATGCACGCACACACACACACACACACACACACACACACACACACACACACACATAGACCCTATAGAGAACTCTGATACACCTGAATACATGTATGATATAATATTTAGGCTAATCATATGCTCCCACCTACACAAAAACACATGGGAGCATGCACAGTTAGAAGAAATGCATATAAACACAGGCTAGAAGGCATACACACACACATAAAGACACACACATCCTATGACAGGAGAAAAATGGCCCATGCTTGTGATGTTTGACCCCACAAGTGCATTGACATGTCACTATCACAATAGCAGCACATTATTGCTCTTTACAGTATGTGAGCACGAGCACATACACACACACACACACACACACGTACGCACGGTTATGGTATGTAACCTCTGAGGACGAGAGGCCACAACCCTTCTTACACAAAAGTGATAAACGTCAGAGATGTGGGGACCAGGATTGCCTTGTACCTTTTCATCTCTTTCATCTCTCATTTCTGTCTTTTTACATCTTCTCAGCCATTCAATCTCCAGTCTGAGTGGTCAGGAGAGAACAGGCGGACAAAAGCATCAATAGGTAGGCTTTGTCGAAGCGTACTATGTAGCAACTGCAGCACACTGTACCAATGTCCTTGGTTACTTGAAGTTCCTTCAACCTATTTGTTCACAAAACAGTGTCTAATACTGTCGCATTTCTTTCCTTTCTGTTTGGTCAAATGCCCTTTGTCCTTTTTCTGTTGCTGGAGCTAACAGAGCCTTGATTTGATCCTTTTTGCCTCCATGAAAGTAAACGGAAGCCTGGGAAATAGCCCTCATCATAGACCTGGTCCTAACCCCAACCCCAAACCTGCATCCCTTTAATATCTTGTTTTAAGATTTTTATGAGGATGGGGATGTGTTCAGAGAAGTTAACATTATCTTATCTGTGGCCATAAATCGCCAGCTACACACTCGCTGCCACCCCTTTAACCTAAACCTAACCCAGGAGCCGGACACCTTTACTATCAAAAGACCCATATATGACGAAAAACAGTATAAAAAAATTTGTGTGGAGCTGCAAAACATATTTGAGCCTTATAAGGTAAGCTATCTTATTAAGTCTAAATTACCCCATACTGATGGCCTAAATGAGCATTTATTCATGTTTACCACAAGGTGTTTACTGTGCAGGGCACTATTTATGACTATTTGGTACTTTAACTTTGCAGAGCTGGCAGTGAAAGCAAACAAATCTGCCCACGCATTGTTAAATTCTCGATTTTATTCCGAGACTTTTACTTTTTTGGCATCTATAGCTAATCAGCTAAGAAGATTGAAGAGTAGCCACTGATATCAAGGTTTGAAAAAATATAGAGTAAAAGGTGCCAGAAAGGGCCTAGGAAGATACGTAACATAAGGCCCGTTACCACCAAAAACTTTCATTATAGTACCTTTGGAACCAAAAGTAACCCTTCAGACATGGTACCTAGACCCTAGTGTTTCCACCGCAAACAGTACCCTTAAATGTGGGCGGGGTTGTTGTCACTCACTGCTGCGTCCAGCACTCACAGTATTTCCTGCACCTTATTTATAATCCACAGAACGAGGATGCGCGCTGACATTTTCAGAACCAAATAAAACACATTGCAGTGAGAGTCTCTCTCCATGGGATATTTTAAAATAGTGGGTTTGTGCATTTAGAACACAGGAACGATGCTCCATGATGCTTTTTTTCTTCAAGTGAGGATTAAAACATACAACGTTCACATATTCCAGTCGAAATTAATATATATTTTTAAACGCTTGAAAATCAACTCTAAGTCTGTGTCATCAAAGAGAGACAATAAAAACTAAAGTAATGGCCAAAGTTGTCACATTGAAATTTAAGGTGTGCTCATGGAGTCACATCGTCACCTCATGCATTGGGTAACATTACAAGTTAACGTTCTACCTTAAAAGTCGCCAGCATTCCACCCAGTGAATTAATTATTTTTTGTTGGACTTCAGCTGCTGCAAGAGGCAGCAAAACATCCTGTAATTTTGTAGTTATAGTTTACTTATGTATGCGACAGTATGAACAGTGGTTACATGAGCTTCAAAACCAGCCACAACTCAGCCCTGAGCAGAGTGACCATCTGTTATTGACCAATCAACAGACTGCAGTGTTCACAGCTCCACCTTTTAGTACCAGATCTGTGAGCTAGGTACCCCAACAGAGGGGGGACCAAAAATGGGGACGGTACAAAATGGTTCCATTGGTACCATCCACAACTTTTCACAGTGGAAACGGAAAAAAGCGCACCGAACTAAACCGTACCATATTGCTTGGTGCAAACAGGGCTATGGTTCTCCAGTAAATTACATTCTGTTATATTTGGTATGCTCATTGGTATGTAACGGCTTGTTTATTATTTTTGTGTGGTTTCAGTGCAAGGCTTTCTGTTTTGTTCACCCTGGGCAGGTAGTAGGTTCAAGTTTAGTGACATTGAAAAGGTAAAATTCAGTTCACTGGAGTAAGGAGTTTGATTTCTTTTTGCTTCAGTTTTAGTGATTTTTTGGGGCTCCATCTTTGCCTTTATTCCAGTAAACCTTCTGCTAGTAAATGCCTTTTTTGCACTACTCTACTCTACTCCTGCTTATTGACCTCAGCATTCCTTTTTAAGTTTTCCAGTGCCAAACCACCTTATCTCTTCTAAATATGGGGTGGCAACACTTCACCAAGACTGTCTTGAAAAAGAGAAACATTTCAATCTCAAGAGGCCAGAAGCTAGAAGCTAAACAGCTAAACTGCCTGCCGCAGTTTTTCCTTCGTATGTGTTAAAATGATGACAGCTTTGGAAACTTTAGCTATAACGCAATAGCTACTGAGAGAATGAGAGAGGGAGTTTCACATTATTCACATTGGTTTTACGCTATAAATATAACATCGTTATCTTAATTTCTTACATTAAAGACAAATAAAATATGAAAATTGAAATAAAGCCCTGAGATGGTGCTGAAAAACACACAATAATATCCTTTAAGCTCATCATAGGATCCACTAATGTGCCACACCATCATTTGACATAATATAGCTCATTATAGCTTCATGCTTACATTGAAGTGTAACCAATTTGCATTAACGCTTTGTTCCGAGCATCTTTCCCTCTGTCTCCGAGCCATCTCAGGCTGTGAAATAATGTCTCTAAACCCAGGAGAGAACACCACATCAGGGAAGATAGCCATTTATCCCTTATAGTATGTTATAGTAATCCAGCTGTCTTGCACAGCATGGATGTATAGCTTCCAGAAAATGGGAAACCTAATGAAATATGATGTGCACGTGTATGAGATGTCTGAGATTTACTCCCTTTAGTTCTCACTGAGTGGAAGGTGGGAGGAACAATCCATTGTCTTCCCATTGTATGTTAAAGACAAGAGCGAACGCTGAGGCTGAATACATAACATCGATGGATGGGGAATAGGAAGTGCATTCATTTCTCAACATGCTCCCACGCTGGATGAATTTGAGGCGACGCTGTCGTTGTCTAAAGAGACACGGGGGTGTGGAATTTAAACTGATTGATAATCTACCACAGGGACCCAATGTATGCAAAAACATGCACTCCTGTCCCACCGCATTTCCCTGACACAAATATCCACGCATGATTTAGACCTGTACCTACTTGTTTTCATCATTGATCAATGTAACGACTCTTTTGTGTGACAAAATGCTCGGCTTGCATTGCTTTTTCAGAGCCTTTTGATCATATCGCACCGTCTTTATCTCAAGCTGGAATACCAGTAATGTCACAACAAAAGTAGATTTACTTGGGATGACTAGAGGATTAAGGAAAGATGGGGTGAGGGTCGTGTTCAATGGGATGATGGGGGTCAAGGGGAGGGATGAAAAGGGAGTCATTTGCTTTTGGATGAACGGGATCAGAAGGTTGGTCAGGGTTGCGTATGATGCAATGATTGGGGGTTGAGGAAAAGGATGAAAACGAGTCAAACACAGTTGTGGTGTGGCTGGAGTGTTTATTTGTGGTCAAGACTCGTCTCGATGAGCTTCGTGCTTCATCATCCCCCCGGGGGTTCATATCCAGGACCTTTTTATTGTGAGGCAATGGTACTAATGGCTGAGCCACCGTGCCACCCTGCTGAGATGGAATAGAGTAGAAGAATGGGGTTTGGGGGGAAGGGTCGTGAGAACTGAGGCAAATGGGAGAGAAATGGATAGAAACAGCGACAGAGGTCTGAGCAGGGATTGAATTGTTGAGGTACAGGTGGCTGAATTAACAAGGTGCAGGTGATTGAATTAGTGAAAAGCGTGGTCTTGTTCCTGAACCATAGTTATAACTTCATATATACAGGAGGAAGATCATATTCCTTGTCTTGGGTTTCAATCACCAATTATTTGTCTGATTCATACATTGAATGAACAGTGAAAACTGTCTGCCCAAATTTTACAGAGCTCAAGGTGACGTCTTCAGATTGCTTGTTATGTCCAGATCTTAAAGATTTTAAATGTACAATCATTTAAAACTTAGAAAATGAGAAAATCCTCACATTTTAAAGCTGGGACAAGCAATGTTTTATCAGGATTGCCTTACGCATGACTTAAACAGTTACTAATTAATTTGCAATTACTTCTCTCTTCATTTGCAGTTCATTTTCTGTTGATTAATTTTCTGTTAATTTACTAATACATTAACTGGCTAATCATACATGATTTTTTTTGTCTTGCTTCATTTCTCTTTGGCCTCATCTACACCCTTCATTATCACCCTACCATCCAAATGGCATCCTATTTAACTGTTTACCTGGATCCAGAAATGTGTCTAGTTGCTCAATGTATCCTCGTACAACAGTTCATATGAAATCTAACAAATTAGCACCCCACAAATGAAGTTACGTACTTAATGTTAAGTTATGGCGTTAACATTAAATTCTGTAGTTTAGGGTTAGGAAAGCAGAGTTACCCCGGTTAGGATTAGAAAAGGAAATATGGTTGGGCGTCTTTAGGTTTAGGCACTTCATTTGGTTTCACATGGTCCCGTCTACGGTCTCCTGAGGGGATGGGTATTTGTCTGACCTATTCACCACCCCAACATGCCTCTGTACTTTTCCTTTTGGTCTTTATTTCTCTACTCCCGCATTGCTCACTTGATCACTACCTTTTCTACTTGAATTACTAGCTCATGATACTAATTGTGGTGCATTGCTTTCCATAGGTATAACAGTAACAGCCTGAGTTGCTTGCAAAATGTAAATCAGTTTTCCTGTGAGACATTTGTTGCCAACCCGGTCTTACTGTAAGTCATTAAATACCAGCGCTTGGGCAGTTACTTCTGTGTCGGACACCGCCAAAAAAAGCCGTCCTTTCACCTTGGCATGACTGGCATGATGACATGGCTGTGTACCATCAGTGTGTAATGGCGCCTGGCTGTATCAGGAACATAAGTTAAGGGGTCAAAATGTCTGAGCAGGGAGGTTGGGAGGGGTGGTGAATGCGTTCAACAATCATTGACTTTCACCCAGGAGGCCGGTGTTCACTTCCTGTATGAATCTAAAGCCAAACCCTGTTACTTTTTTAAAAACCTGAACACGTGCTTTTGTTGCCTCAATCCAACCACGTGTGTTGTTGAAGGAAAAAAGTCACTTTGGTTTGTTGTACCAACATCGTACTTTTATTCTGACAGAGACTGTATGCATTATGACTGTATTTTGAAAAGACACAATGAAATCTGTAGCTCAATAGTTGACACCGCATCGCAGAGCATCAACAACAGACCTGGCAAGTCATATGTATACATGGAAAGTCAATTTCCAAGTGATGATATGTGGCGAGGTCGGAGTGAGAATGTGCTGTTGCTCTCAAATATTCTCATGGATTCTCACATGTAATCATAATCTTATAATTCTGACCTTGATCTGTTGTTGAAGGAAAAGTCAGTGGGAGTCATCCTTTGTGGAGCATCTTTACAGAAATTTAAAGCAGTACATCTTATAGTCGTATAGTTGTTTAGTCCTACTGGTATTTCAATTTGGTGAGTCCCTCTGAAATGCATGTGCAAATGTGAATTTAAATGTATAATGTCCGTCTGGTCATGTGATAACTGTGTAAATGTAGTATGCATCCTCTGCTCTCTCTCTCTTTCACCCTCTGTCTAAGTTGCTCCACTCTTTCTGATGGATGACTCTTAGTCATCGTCTGCAGAGATCAGTATACAGTCTGGGCATATCCCTCAGCCCTGGTGAATTAATGGCCACTGGGAGTGCAGCAATAGAGCCTTGGGATCAATACATCAGACCGATAGAAGATGCTGAGGAAGAAACACTCCCCCTGTGTTTGTGCTTCAGAGTGTGTAAATGTTTGTTTGTGCATCCCTCTGTGTTTTTGTGTCTGTGGATTTTCGTGTATCTCTGTGTGCTTGGATGTCAGCATCAGTGTATATCTGTGTTTTTGTGTGCGCATTACAGGTCGAGACTCTGTTGACACAGACAAATCAAAAGCCCCGGCTTCTCCTAATGCCCACTTTCCCTCGTCAGCGTCTTCCGAGCAGAGACGGCAAATCATTACCTCTCTGTTTTTCTGCCTTCTCTCCCTCTATTCCTTCTGTTCTGTCTATCCAAAGTGCTGCTGTGGCAGTATGTGGGATTAATTAGTAAACACAAAGTGCTAAGTGGAAAATCTTTGCAGCGACAGACACAGTTTGGTTACAATGATTGATGGAGAAGGGAAAACATGCGAGAAGGTGTCGTTGCTCATTAATGAACTTCGGAGAAGATGCTGGCACGGGAACCTGCGAAAAGATTTTACAACTTTCTTGTGCACACACCAGGACCTGCCGCTAAAACATGTACAAGAATATACTAGAAAAGCGTACTGCTTATAATCAGGCATTTATTTATTTAGTTAGAGAAGGACTTTTGAGCTGTGAGAGGTAAGTGAACGCATCACAGCTCAAATGCAATTTAGTATGTACATCAGTAAATGAAGGCATTGTCACTCAAATGCATTTTAGTGCACACATCAGGACGTGAATGCATCACTATTCAAATACACAACAGTACGAACATCAGTAAGTGAACTCATCACCAATTCAGAGCAGATGCTGCTTTAGGGTGCTTTCACACCTGCCCTGCTTGGTTAGTTTGCCCCCTAAGTGCAGTTCGTTTGGGTGATGATTTAGTTTCACTTCACTTTGAAGGTTCTGATTAAAGACTTAATCAAACATGTACATAAGTAAAGTAAATGTTTCAGGACTGTAAATTAACAAATTAATTAACTCAATTTCTCTAACAAATATGAGACCAGCAGTGTTACATCCTCCACGTCTGAAAGGGGCTTTAATCTTATGAAGGCCATTAAAGAATTAATATGCAGGCTGTAGACAAACTAATGAGAAACATCTTTTCCCATAATCTATCTTCAGCAGGAACTTTTTACATTCCACACACTTGTAGCTAAGTGATATCATCGAAATGGTTTGTACAGTCAGACACACCCACATGATTTGTATTGTTCAAACATAAACCCCAATAGAGATACTGTAGATATGACTCATACAGGATTGAGAGGCAGGGTCCATATTTTCCCATGATCCTTGTGTACACACACACATCGACACAGAGCGCACAAACCTGAGGTGCAAGTTTGTTTACATTTCCATTTTCCGAGCTGCTCTGCTGTTCTCGGTTGCTTCCCGTCGATTATGAGTGATGGAAATCCCTACTGAGCACGTGCAGTAGATGTTTACTCTGAATCTGTGTTTACTACCTGGCTCCTATAGGACAGACAAACAGAGGGGGAGCAGGATGCTAAGACACACACATGCACCTCCAAAACCTATTCATGCACATTGACACAATAACACACACGCGCACACACCCAACGCTCCGGCTGCTGCTTGGCGGTGCGTTCAGGTTCCAGCTACATGGGGCTTGTTTGTTTTGTTTCCACTGCAGAGGAAATCGAGTTCATGTGCGGCGAGAGCCTGACTGTTAAGCTACAAACATTCAAGCACATGAGGGAGGCGGTGTTCGTTTTTAGCCCATACACACACACAACACACACACAAACACCTATTGTATGTTCAGTGAGCACAGATTGTTTCAGAGCCTGGCGGGTATCAAGGGGACATTTCTTGACAAATTGTTACTCAAATTAATAACTAGAGCCTTCAAATGACACATTTCCCCCCTCAAATTAATAGTGCAGCAGTGCAACTAAAATAACAGGTTTTTATAGCGAGTCATTTCAGGAGGAGTACCTTGAGTTTTATCATCAGGCTAACAGCTTTAACACTGTGTAATAAATTGACTGTGGTGAGCTGTTATAAAGAGATGTTTGTTATTTTTAGTTTTTCTTATAACCTTGAACTACAATAGGTCCATACAAACAGACATCACGTATGGCTGCACGGTTTGATATGTCGTTTCTGTGAGGGCGTAGCTTTCGTTTCAACATTGTGGGGCACACATATGTAAGGGGGGTTTGGTGGTGCCTCTGCATGGAAAATTTGAGCATCTGATTTTGACTTAACTGCATTCTGATGAATGTTTATGCACCAATGTGTGCATTTTCTGCATCAATCTATAGTGTGAATGTCTCAAAATCTGTTAAATGAAAGTCCTTTGTTGCACCTTGTTTTTATTGAGAGGGACAAAAGCACGTTCTATATATTAATGGGAATGTAACCCCTACACCCCCCCTGAAATCTACACCAATGGCAAGAGCATTTCGTTTCAACACTGGGGGGAAAACCTATGAAGATGTGAGGGTGTCCTGCCCCAGGAATTTTTGAACACGAGAAGCTTTTAAATGGCGGGAACAAATGCACATGCTCTTAACATTTTGGGGGATGTGTCACTTGTGTCGCCCCAGAATCAACACATTCTCACTCTGACCTCGTCACGTATCGAAATTTGGTCATGGACTTTCCACGTCCACATATGACGTGCAAGGTACCCTGGGTGCGATGGTTGTTGACGTTCCGGGACACCGTGTCAACTTCTGCCTGCTACATGCATTGTCTTCTCTTAAGACACACTTCCATCCTTCAACAACAAACACACATGGTTGGGTTTAGGGAAAAAGAACAGGGTTTGGCTTTAGAATCTTACAGAATGCAAACACCGCTCTCTCGAGTAAAAGTTTTGCCCTTGTCCCACCACGTTTCCCCCTGACACCCTTGGGTGCCGTTAAACTATGACGGCGACCAGCTGCATATCATGCAGACATTAACGGGAAGGCTTTTTTCATCAGTGCCTAACGCCACAAGTCACTGCCCATGCGCCGGATTTCAATAACTTTAGAGTGAGACTGGGCTCCCAAAATCTACACCTATGAATTCTAAATTTAACGTATCATTATACAACGGTTTGTACGAAATCCCACAAATTAGCGCCTTACAAATGAAGTTACACACTATTTTTTCATCCGAAATTGTCGCACGTCTAAAAATAAATACGACCTCATGTTGTGTTTGCGCACAGAGTCCTGAAACTTTTGTCCATCATAAACATTTGCGGAACAGTTTCGATTTTTTTGCGTTTTAGAGACGTTTGACCAAGAATCAGTGAAGAAAATGTGGCGGCGGAACACAGCTGCGTCAAGACACAGGAATCGGGTGCACAGAAACATTTCAAAACTCAGATAGCTCACTTTGAACAGGTCAGATAGTAATATTTAGGTATGATGAAGAGGAGGAGGATGTGGACCACGCACAGAATGTGGAGACAGAGAGGGAGGACAGCTCCGCCCCTTCATGCAGCTGTGGTGCGAAATGAAAGACAGGGAGGGAGTGGTGACAGCCAGATAGGTAACTCAGTGTCTCTTCGTTTTGTCTTGTATTGTGAATTTTCACACCGAATAAAACAATAAAATACATCGTAATCAGAGTGCGAGGTTTCCGTGCGTAATGATTTTTTTTCAGATGACGGGTTAGAAAAACGCATCCGAAACAAACAGACTCAGTGTGCAAGAGCCTGTAGTTACGTAGTTAATGTTAAGTTACCTAAGAGAGGTTTAGAAAAAGAAACATGGTGACATCACATCTTAAAATGACTCTGTGGAGGTGGGTGTGGTTGGTACTCAGATGCAGGGGAGAGGTCTGGGGGCAATGGCTCATGAGAGTAGTACCAAGTGAGTTGAATGGCACAGCTGCTGCTGGTTTGTTCTGATTGCATCTTTCCCTTTTTCATGCAGTAGTGTGCTGGCCCTCGAATGACTGCGGCCCAGACCGAGGAGAAGGACACAGCCTGAGTTTCTGGTTTAGGACTGACTGGACTGAGAGACATGTGCTGGAGGAGCCGGGCAGCCATAGGCACATGTTGCTGCATGGTTTTGTTGATGTGTGCTGGGCTTGCAGTAGATAATAGTATTGCATTTAGACGGAGTGCTGAATCTGTCCATCTATGCTAAGGAACTCATGGGATAGCAAGACGGCTACAGACTCAAAGTTCACACGGTTCTGAACACTGGTTTCTCAGGGAAAGTCTTGCGTTTTTGTGACCCATCCACCACCCCAACCTACTTCCTGATGGTGACGGCTTGGGGCTCCTTCCGTCTGTACTCTTGTCAGTCAGCACATTTGTCACATGATTGCAGCCTTCCAAAATACATGGGTTATGCACAAATTACTGGCTCATGATTACATGGGATATGTGCGAATTTTGGTACATTCATTTTCACATGAAAATGTACCAGCAGTGCATGAGAACAGCCCGGGATGTCTGGAAAATGCAGTGTAAAAATGTGCACGTGTGTGCGTATTGGATTTTTTGGTTATGCTTGTGTTGGCTGCTATTTATTTGCACTTTGTAACTCTGCCCGTAATCACGTATTTGTACTTGCTCGTGCTTTGGTTTGAGGTGACTGTGTTTTGACTCTGTGTTCTTGTTTGCTGTGTGTGTTACTGACCCGCGGGTGATTGAAACCAGGCCACGGTGACACTGCTGTGATTTTGCAGTCGGGAGCTCCTGCCCTCCCCCTGTGTCCCTCACTGTTGATGTTAGGGTGACCCTCACCTCACCCACTCACTGCCCATAGCATGTTCTTCTCCTCTTCTCCCCTCTTATCTTCTTTCTCCTTTTTCCTCCTCTTTGTTTCCATCACCAACTTTGAACATCCATTTCTTCCCCCTCTTACTTTACCTTCATCATCCTCTCTTCTACTATTTCCTCTATATTCTTGACTTCATCTTCTCCCTCCCTCCACTGAGGACTCCAGTACATTTCTCTGATAAACTTTACCCTCCCTCTCTTTCATCTCCGACCGTTGCCAAACACAGAAGAAATAAAAGACAAACAGAACTGGATTGACAGCGAGCCAGATCGAACTCGCAGGCAGACACAAATATTTTTTGCTGTAAATGTTTATTCAGGCACTGGCGGGCTTCGATGTGGTGACCTCATCGGGCTCTCTCTCTCTCTCACACACACACACACACACATATTAACAACACGCCTTTTGCAGAAATCAGTGAACCTAATTCCCTTTTCAAAAGTGGGATAACAGGGATTTTCACAGCATCTGTTCTGTTTAAACATGTTCATGTAATCCTGTTATATATATATATATGTTACATGACTAGGCTTGAGACACACACACACACACACACATAAAACAGCTTTTTCCAACAACACACTTGTCATTGTTATGAAGACACAGGCTGCGGTGAACTCAGTGAACTAGAAAAAACAATTGGCTCAGACTTCCTGTTGGCTTCCTGTGTAGTGGGGCAGGCCCCTAACACTACTACTTTCTCCCCTGCTCTCTTATACACACACAAACTCGCACATAGAAAGAGTTCAGGGTGACAAACCCGTGTGTCTTCCCGCCATCCTGTTTTCTAGCCAGAGTTTATTTTGGTCATGTGCCGGACCCGTACAGTACAGGAAGGGATAGCCTCTTTGTGTGTGTGTGTGTGTGTGTGTGTGTGTGTGTGTGTGTGTGTGAGTGAGTGTGTGGAGAATGAGGAAATTCAGTTCAGGAGAAAATTCCACTATCCTTCATAATATAAACAGGTCCATATTTGGGACAAGAGCTGCACGGGGCTCAGTGTAAACACACACACACACACACACACACACACACACACGCGCGTCAACAACTTTCCACCACATCTCCTTCTACTAGTTGTATTAGAAAACGTGACTTCAGATAGCCAGACAAAGATAAATCACTGAACTGGTGAATAATTTCCAACGTTTGTTGCCTGCAGTTGATCAACGATAAAATCTTTGTTGTCACTTAAAGAGCTCTGCATGGTCTGTCTTTTTTCTTTTCTTTTTACATAACTGAGTTTCTCTGACCAGGCTGTTCAAGTTGTACCTGCCATACAGAAGATTGTTCCAATGAAAACTGGTCTGTGTATCCTCAATACATGGGACACTGAAGTAAAAAAAATGATGTAGCCACCTCATTCAATCAACTCCACCACACTGAAGTGCCAACAGACAAATAAAGGTCGAAACTGGCTCAACTTTTGCTGCAACATAATGGGATGTCAATCATATATTTGCAAGCGAACGTTCCCAGTAGATTACTTTGTAACATGTACATCTTTTTACCTTGTGGCAAAGGTGGGACCAAGTCATTGTTTTGTAAGTCACAGGTAAGGCCTCCTACAAGCCACACTGTGCGACATAGATCTAATAAACTTGGGTATGATATCAAGTTTGATGTACACTGAATCGCAGGCTATGACGTGCAGGTGCAATATCTTCCCATAACGAATGTGCAAGGATGCTGCATGGGTTACTACTTCCCCAACTGTGACGCACAACACAGAGGGTCATATTATTAAATAACCTAAAGTTTGTTGGACACTTTATACTGGGTGTGTTTGTGTGTGTGTTTGCTAGCTGCTAGGTTGCTCACCTGGCAGCTGCAGCTCCGCTATTTCCTTCCATGCTTCGTCCTTCTTTACGCGATCATGGTAAGAGCTGGAGGACACATCGAACAGGAGAGGCTTCTGCTGCCACAACTCAACAAGGCTTTCCTCTTTGCTTGCATTTCTTTAAGCATGCTTTGGCTTCATGGCAAACTGCTAACCGTCTGTTTGTTTGGGTTTAGCACCAGTGCGTCATTTCATGCTGCATTTCTATTGGTTGGTTGGTAGATGTAGGTCGTAACAGCAGTCACACAGTGAGATAGTCATTCCATATTTCTGATACAGTCAGAATTTTATCGCAGGCTGTCTTTGATCGCAAGACGGTGATAACGGCCTTCCTGTGCGATGTAGGATCACTGTTTCTGAGCCACAACCAAAGCCACAACGTTGGTCATTTTTCATCTGAGACCGCCCAGAGTCATTCAGTGTACAGCAGTCTTAAGTCTCAAGTCTTTGCAGTCAAGTCCCAAGTAAAGACAGTTCAGTCCCAACAAGTTTGTTGGAAGTTGTAGCATCTCCATCTGTAATTTTTGACCAGCACGTTTAACATGCTGCAATTCGTTTTTTTGTGACCGCCGCATACTTTTTGTACATGAATGAACTTATCTTTGGTATGATTTTTTTCTTTTGGTAGCCAGTGACATAATATTAATTCTTCATGGTTGTCTCCAGTATCTTGATTGGATGCTGTCACATCGGTTCATGCAAAGTGGATCTGGGGAGTTAAATGTTGACTTGCTGGGAATAAATAGTGTTAACGTTAGTTGATCTGAGAAATGGAGGTAAATGAATCGAGCGTCATACTGCCTGAGATATATAGTTTCTAATTATTTGGCTGAGGGGAGGTCAAAAAGCTCAAGTCTAAAGTCATCAATTATGCGACTCTAATCTGGCATAAATCCAAGTCATATGACTTGAGTCCACACCTCTGCTTTGTTGCTGTCATAACTTCATGTTTAACTTCCAATGACAAAATCCTTCCTCGTGGTATTAGTATCATGGTTTTGGCAGCCTTCAGACTCATGAACTTGCTGCTAAAATTGGCCCTTCTAGAGCGCACTGCATCCTCTCCCTGGTATCTGAAGCAACACTCCTTCACCAAAGCATCCCCTTGTGCTTTCTTGACACAGCATTGTTTTTTCGTTCTGAATCACAAGTAATTCCTAAGAGTGATGTAGTTGTTGTATTTCTTAAAAGTTATCATTCAATGCTGCGTGCACCACAACAATTTGGACAAAACTATGTACATGGCTAGATGCTACCAGAGAAAAAGATGTTTTTTTTCTGTAATTTAGGTGAACTGACCCTTTTAAAAAAAGCTGAAACTTGGTATTTTACATTTACTGCACAAACCTTGGATTCATCTGAAAATCTCCCGTTGAATCTTCAATCAGGATCCAGATAACACGTCTGAAAATTGGATTGTCCACTTCAAAACCAGTCACGTGGCAACCATAATAACACTTTTATGACTGCTACTCCTACTATTAAAACTGCTTCTACAGCAACACCCACTGCAATTATTAAAGTAGCTACTTGTACCCCTAGTACGATCATTATGAGCTAACAACTCATTTGACCGCATCAACAGACACTACTAAAATCCTGCTGGTTCCTTAGCCGGAGGGCTGTTGCTGTGGTTGCATAGAGTGAATTAAAAATGACTAACACGCACACAAAAACCCTTCTGTCTTTTAACATGACTCAGCATTCAGTCAATGTTGAGAATGATTCATTCACAGAGCGCCATGGTTTGTGTTTGCTTGATGCCCTTTCTACTGAGCCTCACTGACTCACTGTGCTTAATTAGCAGTGAGAGCTTTGAATAGACAGTAAAGACGTTTATGTAAGAAACACACCATCTTGTCAACCTGTTTGTCACTAACTGAGGCTGCAGACCAGAACGTCCCATCCCTCTTCATTAAGACTAAGTAGATTTGCCATAATGTCACAGATTAAACTCTGAGTACACTTTAAAACTAAAAGTAAAATCCAAATGGTCTCACATAGTGCTCACTCTGTGCTTACTGAGCACACACTCTGTCTGGGGAAAGCTGGCTTCATCAAGATGAATCCTAGAAGAAATAAGACTACACTTGTGGATTTTTGAGTAGTGAAAATAATAACTTCCATTAAAGCTGCCAGTTTGCACATCTACTACATGTATATTAAATCAGTAGATCTGCACCACTTTGATGGGTCAAACAAACACAGGACTTTGCACAGGACACTGACGATTGTGTCCCGTGTGAAATCAAGAGAACTTTGAGTTATACTAACATACGCCATCACCATGTTTCTTTTCCTGAACCTGACCTACGTACCTTTACTTGCCTAAACCTAACCTACATAACCTCACATCATTTAGAATGTAACTTTACGTTAAATATGTAAAATCACTCGCTAAACCATGTTTCTTTCCCTAGCTTAACTAACCTACCTAATTTACTTGCCTGAACCTCACCTATGAAGCTTTGCCTTATGTACGTAACTTTACGTTAAGTACATCACATGACGATAACATATGAGGGCATGCACCGTCTGTCACATATGATGCTAGATACAAGATACAAGTTTAGCATAGTGTGGATGTATTCAGCCAGGCTTGCTCCACAGTTAATACGAATGTAAAGGGACATCTTTATGCTAATTCGACACTTCCTGGCCTCATACTTAAAAAAAAAATAGTGCAACATTTTGGAAAATACACTTAGTTGCTTTCTTGCTGAGGGTCAGACAATAAGATCAATACCACTGTCGTATCGCACTGTTAAATATGATGCTATTGAGCTAGGAGGTGATTAGCTTAGCTTAGCATAAAGGGGGGAAGCATGAGCATGAGCACAAACTTGAGTATGGCATCTATCTTCTCATTTAACTCAAGAATGCAAATTGGTTTTCCCACAATGTCAAACTATTCTTTTAAAACAAATATACAGCTTTAATCATAAACCAGATATTCGCGTCTTATATTTAGATGGAAGAACCACACTATTCATATACTGTAGGCTATATATAAAAAAGGACCTTTTAATGAATGCTTTCAGGGAATGTCTGGCATGAGCGCTCATCACAGAGTCTCCACAGCTGCTGCGGGACGTAACCATTCAGGGGGAAACACTGGTGTGATGTACACTCGGGCTTATCTGCTCCATGGTTGGGCAGTCAGTGGTGTGCTGACCTCACACCATGCTCCATTTCCTGTTTTCCCCAGAGCTTGTGTCAGCACGGGGGCTAATAGTACTCAGGATACTGCACGACTCATGCATGTATGTATGTATGCATTGAAGACACATAGGCCTGGTTGGTCATGAGAAGAACGGAAAATGAATAAAAGCTGCTATCCTCCATTGCCACACCTATCACCCGTGCAGTCAACCCAGTCTCTCTCCCAGGTTGTTAAATACCAGCTCCTTGTCAGGGGATCTTGGCATGAGACGTCAACGCACAGAGGCACCCTTTGCAGCGGTATGATGCACATCAGATGACGGCTGTTTCTGATGAAGCAGGCAACAACCAAACTCGTCAAATATTGCCGCTTTGTCGGTGGACATCGGTGTCAGACACCAACTGACAGAGGCAACCTCTGAGGCGATATAAAATGCACTGCACAGCGGCAGTTTGTGACACCACCATTAAGTACCATACTATGAAGAGCAAGAAAATGCATATAGGGTGGTAGATGGATCAAAAAAATTATTGAGTTTCATCTGAGAGCCCACTGTTTGTTTCCCATGTGAAACCAAAACGTAGTGTGCCAGTATGTGTAGCATCCTACGCTAGTGACGTGACTTAATTACCATACTTAACCGTACTTAATTTAAGCAAAAATTGCATTTGTTGCCTGAACCTAAGGAAATAAACCTAAAAGCAAGTTGTTTTACCTATTTTAGAAGCTTATTTTGAAAAAGACTGAATGTGTGTAACAAGCAGAAACTGTATGTTTCCTTTGAAAATGGAGGTGTATTTTGAAAAGACAAAAAGCATGTAAGGGACACAGGAGGGTAACTAACACATCATATTTTTATGTGTAGCTCCACTGACAAAGAGGTGGTATTTGACATGTTTGGATGAGAACATGTTGGTCCAACACAAATTTTATCCAGTAGTCGTGTTTCTTCTGGTGTGATTAAGGGTCTACACCACTGCCTGAATTGGGTCCGAAAAAAAAAAACAAACCACCCAGACTTAACTGAATTATTTAGATGTTAAGGCCAAAACACCGCATGTCAAAAAATACTCCCCTGTTCTGGTGGCAGTTAAACACGCATCAGCAATCCTGGATGCACCGCTTCATGGCACTTCACGCTGCCACCCCCATAATTAAATGCATTTTTCCTCCACTCGCTCTCTGCTTGTACAAACCAGCTCTCGCATCAGCTCTTTTTCTCTGCTCCTATGGCAGCTCGACTCCCCTGCTCACCACTTATGTATAAAGAGAACTTTGTAGCTATTGCTGTAGCCGGGGTTGTCTGTTGATGTGCTGCAGCGTGACGCATCCAGTGTGATGCACCACGTGTTTTTAGCTTTATACAAGAAGAATGATACCACTTTCATGTCTGTACAATATGAAGCTACAGTCAGGAGACAGTTTAGCTGTGCACAAAGTCTGAAAATGGGGGCAAACAACTAACCCTGGCTCCATTCAGAGGTAACAAAATATACTTTACAGCACCTCTAAAGCTCACTAATTAATTAGACAAATACATTCTGTTTGTTTCCTGCATTAAAATCAGAGTGTTAAAAAAAGACAAGTGGTGGTTCTATAAGTAAGAGCCATAGCCGCTTGAGTTTTTATGCTAAGCTAACTGTAGCTAACTCTACCTCCATGTAAGGCCTACAGGCATGAGAGTGGCATCAATCCTCTCATAAAACTATTGACATAAAAAGCAAATAACTGTATTTTCAAAAAAGTTAAAGTTTTAGAAAAAAGCTGTTCACATGAATGTTTTAAGAAGAGGAGGTATGCGACAAATGTTTTGAGCCAGGCTCACACACATCTTAAGCTTCCTTGAGCCTCTACATTCTTTAGGGTCATACAATTGTTTTTATGACATTTCCCTTATCTGAGTATTTGCCAACACACAGAAGACTTTCCAGCTCACGCCCAGTGAGTGTCGTTCATCATCCTCTGACAATGATTTGGTCCATAAATAGTTGAAGTGGAGTTCACCCCTCTGGTGAGGAAATGACATGGAGGGAGACTATAGTTAGCCAGTGGAAGTCCCTGAAGTGCAGACACTGCCACTACAAAACTGTAAGAAAGAAAAACAAAATCACAGTTTTACCTTCACCTTCAGGTTAGTTGTTTTCCTCCGTGTCCTCTGTTGCCAATGTTTATTATTTTGAACAACTGGTTAACTCACTAAATGGTTATCCTTTCATGCTGTCAACATGATTACCAGATGTGCAGCCTGGGTATGTGTGAGTGTGTATAATTACACGTGAGTGTGTATTCAATCTCCATGTCGTCATACAGTAAGAGGCTGTTGTTAGGGTGCAGCTTCCATGGGACTTTCTAGAGCACTCGGCATTGTTTTCATGAAGAGAGAGGGTGAGAAGGCCACTGAGGTCAGCTCAGAGTTCATTACATACACACCCACCCACCCACACACACACACGTGTTCACATTCAAAGTTTGTTCCTGTTGCGTCCAACATTCACCTTGTGATGCATGACATCCTGTTTTTTCCCATCTTGATGAGTTTCGACACCCTCGGTTAACAAATACACAAACACACACACACAGTGTTAAAACCCTGGAACATGGTGTCGAGGAAGCATACGCCAATAATGAAGTAAACATTTCCTGGTGTTGTCACATTGATAATTTCCCTGGTTATGCAACAGAAAAATAAAGATTTTATTAATTAAAAAAATAGCTTTATGTTTCAGGGTGGACAGCTTCCCTTGGCGAGGTGCCTAACCGATCATAATCAGGGCTAAAATTTGAATGCTTGTGTTCCTTTCACTATGATGCCTATAGTATGTTGCCATTCATGTCGACTTCTTCAAGGAAAAACTGAATGGAATGTGGCTCTGACTTCTTCAAATGGCCTTGAGGTTTAACTTTAGCAACAGCACTTTAGAATGAAGGACTCCACTGAATTCAATCAAACCCATTTTCACTTTTTGTGGCCATCTTGTTTGTATTTATCTTTTAGCTTTAAAGGTCACATTCCTACACAGAGGCTTATAGAAAGGTTGAAGCTTAAAGGTATACTATGCAGGATTTTCCAAACAATGTATGGGCTCATACAGCAGTAATCCCTCTCAATCATCACTTGTGAACCAATAGAGGTGCATGCTGATGTATTCATCTGCATTCATCCGAGACCCTGCCTCTGCCTGTATTTTCTTATTTTTTTCTTATTTTGCTATGCTTGGGATGTTTCTGGGCGCAGCATGCAGGTGAGGTCAAGGCTATATAAAAAAGGTGGCGACCAGACTGTAATCAGCACACATCCAAGAGGAAGCTACCAACATCTCGGACAAAGCGCTGAAAAAACACAAATCTATCAAATGAGTGTAAAGCTTGGATTGGCTTTCACTTTCACTTTTGCCAGTGGTATTGTTTGCAAACACTACCTAAAATTCCTGAACAGTATACTTTAAGACAAAATTAAATTTGAATTCTACTAATTTTCTCCCCTTTCTTCAAAAGAGGATGAAACCATTTTTGGACATATTATTGAAAAACAGCATCTGAGCCTTGAACCTCAGAGTGGGTGCTTCCCATGATATCGAGTTAAAGGTGACTTTAAAGAAAGGCAAGAAAGCAGCAGGTTAAATCAGCAACAAAAAAAATGGTTTAGAGTATACACTTGTTTTTCAAAACTGTATTTCCTGATATGAAGGCGATCATGTTGTGATCAAGTGCCGACATCTTAAATTAAATTAAGTCAGTGGGCAGAAAAAGTTCATTGTCCATGGAGAATATCAATGAATGGCATGCTTTCTCTGCATTTAAATCAAGCAGCAACTTCGGGGGCTTGAGGCTGGCTCCAACAGCGATGCAATCCCCATAGAACCCCCATGTTAAAACGTCTAACTTTACAGCAGAAATAAACATGTTTACAGTCTGGTACAAAAAACATACACATAATTTAAGGATGGGGCAGTTTGAGTGACAGGCTGTCTGCTGATTGTGTCCTTGGCTTCTCAGTCAGATCCATCCCTCACTCCTTCACAGCTACACCCTCTCGTCCAAATATGGTCACTTCTGGCTCCAAAAAAGACTTTGATTAATCTAAATGAACCATTTTAAACACCAAAGTCACAGAATAACCAAAATAAAATAACTGAACAAGGCAGTGGTAGACCAGCAATCAATGTTTTTCTTAATGCAGTCTGGCTTTGAAAAGCGCAATATAACGTCTTCAGTTCCCTGTCAGATGTCGTTGTCTGACATTAAGAAAAAGCAGTGAAAATATTCTCAATATAGCATACACTTAGCTTCCATATCGGACTCCAGCCTGCTTCTCCAAACTGGTGGCGTGCTGACTGACATCGACTGTAGGTAAATACACTGTGTGGATAGTAACGTCATACAACCCCACTTCAAAAAAATCCAAACTATCCCTTTAATATAACACATAAGACACCCTTTGCATCTGTCACAGTTCAAAATGCAAAAGCATCAATTGGTAAAATTTCCATCCATTCAGCCGCTGTCAAGATATCAACATCTAAAGATAAGAAAACTGTTTTGCCTGCAAATTTGAAGGCGTAGGTTTCAAGAGAAAAGAATACGTAGGCTATAAGCTGTAGGTGGGTTTCAATATATTGACCTGCAGGGAGACTTACACTGAACCTTTGACCTCGAGAAAAAAACATTGCTGAGAACATAAAATCCTTTAAAAGGTTTCCTTTATGTGTCATATTAAAGGGATTTTGATCTGGAACATAGATGCACTCCTGAAAGAAAATTAAAGTGCGTCTGTTAACACTGTAAGTATGCTAAGCCCTTGCCTGGCACACAGCCATCCTTATTACTTCTCTTTAAAGTTGAAGTACTGAAAATGCAAACAAAGAGCATTTATGCTGGCACCAGGGACACACTAAGATAAAAACTTACAAAACACACCCACACACACACGTAAACAGAAATGCACAATATCTTGTCATAAGTCTGTAGTCAACACTTACCTGTGAATCAGTGACTCATCTCAGAGAGGTGAGTGGGGATATAAACAGTACACTGACTTCTACAAATAACACACTCATAGTTCTTTTTGAGAACAACTTGTTACTGATGCAAGGCCGCTGCTCCTGATGAAAAGCCTGAATTTTTTATTTTCGAACCAACCTGAGTTGCACAATAATAAGTACCTTACGCATTCAGCTTGCTAATAAAGAAGCTCTGACTGAATGAATGCTGTGCATCAAAAATAGCTCCTTCTTTTGTTGGAACGCCCTTGTGCGAGCGTCTGTACCCGCTTAGACTGTAAGTCAGTGTCCCTCAGAGCTTAATACTTAAAATGTTCTGGAGATGTAAACAGGGGGAAAAACTAATAAAAACATGAAACTGACCAACTTTGGGTTTAGGTGGTGTTTGCCCGACTGTAGGGTAATATTCTATTGATTTGTCCGAAGCTGCTCTCACTGTGTGTGTAACCTACAGTAATGCTCGGCACAGAGGGTGCAGCTTTACTGGAATATACTTCTTACGTAACTGTTGGTCTTTCCACTATTGACATGTTCTGGGATGAGGTCCCGTTTTCATCACCTGGTAAACATTTGGGCTGAAGGTGGAAGGTCAGTAGTGTTAACTGATTAGAGTCTTACAGGGGAACTTTAGGGCAAACTGGAACAGTTTGTAGGGTTTAGGGGGACACACTTGTCCCCCTGTCCTCTACCACCGAAGCTGGTTTGCAGTCCATTGCAATCTATTTTGCAAGGTTTGAGTTTGCGTCTGAACGCCTGGTTGAGTGCAGCTTGACGAGGCTCGCTGCTAGTGCTAGCATCAGAGGCTGTGCTAGCTCGGGCCTCTGGATTCGCTGCTAAATGCTTTGCTTTGAGGTGATATTTCAGGCTTGAAGTAATCCAATGGTACGAAAATGTATCAGTGTTAATTTTTTTAATGTGTTATTTTTTCTGGTTTTCATTAATCGAAATTAACATTATTTTGACAGTCCCTAGTTTATAACCACCTCAAATTAAGAATTGTTGTGTTTTTGTTACCATTTATATCTACATAGGGAGCAGGTCCTCATCTACAGAGATCGCCATGTTGCACCGTCATTTTTCTACAGTAATCCAGAAAAGACCTACAAAACAGCGACTCTAGATAGGACCATTCCTGTTTTTGCATTGGCTACTGTAGTAAGCAGCCCATCTGCAACAAGAGTGTTGGGAAAAACACAGATTTTTAAACCTGAAACAGCTTTATTCAGTGTTTGGAAAGGTCCTGGACATCTGGATCCTAACTCATCAGAGAAATAGGTTAGCACACATTAGCAGGTTCTAGGTTAGCGGCCCATCTTCAGCATGCCAAAACAGCGCCGTAGAAAACATTGATTTGTAACGTGAAACTGCTTCATCAGTGTTTGTAGCAGTTTAAATCACGTTGTCCATTTGATTGGAGAGGAAGAGACCTCTGCGGATAATTCAGCTCCCGCTAGCTGCCACTAAATCCCCCTAAATTTTACACATGTTGTCATTTTGTAACTTTGCTATGCTAACCCGCCTGTGTTGCTACAATAAGCCAGAGCATAAATGTATCTCGTGTTACTTGAGTTCATGCAATTTGAAAAAATTCATTCAAAAGCGTGGATTCTATTTTTATACTACACATCGCATAGAAACAATGCTACACTACGCACACACACCTCTGCTGCTGGTGTTGGTTCGCATTGATCGGATCACTGGTTCAGACATACTGAAAGTCCCACTGGGTCGCTATGGCAACTAGAGCCAAAATAAAGCAGCCGTCGAGACAGCAGCGGCAGCCTCAGCTGGCACACGCGCGCGCGTATGCAAACACACAACCCCCTCTGGCCTTGGCACCTAGAAACAGACACAAAATGAGCTCTATATTAGACCGCAGAGGGAGAAAGAAAAAGGGACGAGAGAGAAGCATCGAGACGGAGCAGCAGAGGAGGGGAAGAGTGTGTCCTGGAATAACCCCTGTTAGCTCTGTTCAGTGCTCAGATGAGGACATATTTAGCAGCCTCTCTGACTGGCAAGAACTCAGAGTCTCTCTTAGTCTCCCCTTCACACACACACACACACACACACACACACACACACACACACACACACACACACACACACACACACAAATACACTGCCCAGGTCCGGCTGGCACTCACAGGCTTGCCCAGCTCTCCTCAGTGTAGTCCCAATGACGCGCTCACTCACTACATTGCTTTGATTGTGTGTTTTACGTGTGTGTGTGTGTGTGTGTGTGTGTGTGTGTGTGTGTGTGTGTGTGTGTGTGTGTGTGCTGTCCATGCCAAGGGGCAGACAGGCCGGCTGTTCATAGCGACACACTGTGAACACTGAAGCCTCCTCCTCCTCCTCTGGGCCTTCGCTAGAATGTTCCAGGAGCTCGGAGAGAGGCTCTGCAGGGCCAAGCTGGCACCTCGATGCCTGCAGAGATGACCAAACCTCAACGGTGAGCCGAGGCCAAATAGTGATAGTAACAGCAGGTCGGTATGACGACAATTCTGGGTCTACGCAGAGAAAGCTGAATACCAAAATAAAAGTTAGAACATAACTCTGGCCCATATTCTGCTTCACTAAAGTTACTTCGTATTGCATGTCAGGCTACATTGCTCTTTATAGAACGACTTGACCTTTTGGGAAATATATTTGTTTTCTTGATGATAGTTAGGTGAGAAGATTGATACTTCTGTCATGTCTGTGTGGAAGGCAATAAGGTGGGACTAGCAGGCAGTTTGCTAAGCTTAGCATTAAGATTGGAACACGAAAACTGGACTGTCGTCAACGTATAACGTATACATCATACAATATCTATCAAAGTAGTGCCCCACGAATGATGTTACACTTAATGTACAGTTAGAAAATTAATGTTAAGTTACGTAAGTTAGAAACACGGTGACAGTTTACCTTAAAATGACTCAAGGTTGACTTTTTTTCACACAGTTGCAAATACCAGCTTCCTGGGGGAAAGACCTGTGTTTTTTCACCCGTGTATCACTCCAACATGCCTCCTTTCGGGAACTTCTAACTTATTAACTCGTGTCAGTGCATTGGTCACGTGATCTCAGTCTTACAAATAGGTTATATATGATTTGTGGTGCACAACTATTCATAGGTACAAAGAGTGCATGACAGTTGCCTGCACCCTATGGTTGCCTGGCTTTAAGGTGGACTCTCACTAAAGGCAGAACATACAAAGTTAATGCAAAGATGCAAATACATGCGAATAGTTTCAACTTTAGCAAAAAAAAAACAATGCTTTGTTGCAAAGGCCTATCAGTGATGAGATCTGGTTGAGATTCGTCCTCATTACCAAGAATCAGAAATGGAGGGCAAACTTATCGTCGCTCTCTGTGGGCACTCGCAGCTCTATGACTCAAGAAAGAAAATACATGGATAATGTGGATAAAAGTAAGCAGAGCCACAGGATTACATGATAAGTTTTGAGAATATGTAACTGTTGCTTGAGTAAGCTTTTTTTTAAGTTGCCTCTTTGCACTGAGGAATTTAAGTTGGGCTTCAAGCTGCCATGGACACTGTGAAAACTAGTCAAGTTTGTTGCCGTCTTGGTTCACGCTGATCAGAACATTTCATGTTGACCGTGTTCCAGCTATCAGTTCTACTTTACTACAATCGAAGTTAGCACCAATGTTAGCATTAGCTGCCTTTGTTACCGCAATCATTAGCACAGCTGGTAAAGGTTCAGTGTGTAGGATTTAGGGGCATCTATCGGCAGAAATGGTATACATATATTCATATCTATGTTTTCACTACTTTGTAACCACCTGAAAATAAAAATAGTTGTGTTTTCATTGCCTTAAGGCACATTTATACTTGTGCATCAGCTCTATGCAGAGCCTACGCTGTAGCTTACACACGTGGTCTACGCCATTGCGAGCATTTTGTGCAGGTGGTGTGTCTGTGTCACTCTGCAGTTACACCTCCAAAACACTTGTTGGAGTTGGGATTTCTGTGAAGTGCTGTAAAGTTCAGTGGATTTGAACACAACCAAAGCACACATTAAACACACATTAAACATGGCAGTACACAAAGTACACAAATCAGCTTTATCATAACTTCCAGGATTCACAGACAAAGCACTTGTCTTTTGCTGGACACATTTTCCCCACAAATACAACATGCTAATGTTATTAGCACAAGCCTATGGCATTTTACATTGTATAAATTAGCCTAGCAGCTAGCTGCCTTTCACTTTATATGGTCTGAACACACCTTTAGAGTACTGATGTGGATTTTTTTTAAATCTTTGGACAGAATCAATCTGGCTGTTTCACCTGTTTTTATGCTAAGCTAAGCTAAGCTAAGCTAAGCTAATCGCCTGCTGGCTCTTGCTTCATGTTTAACATACAGACTTCAGAGTGGTATGATCTCCTCCTCTAACTCTCGGCAAGAAAAATAATAAGCGTATTTTCCCAGAAAGGTCAAATTATTCTTCAGAGACTGAGAAGGCAAACAATCAAGTAAAAACACATTTTACTGTTGTCTTAATTCTCTCCATTGAGCAGAGCTTTGGTTCAGAATGAAAAGAAATCCTTCCCTCTGACCTCAGCAGGTATGAGCGGTAAATGCAGCGTCCCTGTGTCTCTGAATCATTTTCTAAGTAAAATAAATGTACAGAACTTTGTATCCAGACTGAAACTTTTGCAGATGACACAGCACAGTGTCACAGTCAGCGCCTGGGTGACAGAAACTAGACTATACATATCACCCCATCATGTATACAGTACATTCGTCACTGTATATTCATTCATCAATAGCATAAACATTAGCACAGCTGCGGTGAGGGATGGTGAGAGTCCCGCAGTGCTTTGGAACAGCCTACTGCGAGGCGGTCACACTGAGTCATTTTACATTTACATTTCAAGCAGACGCTGTGATTCAGAGCGGCCCGGCTGAGGGAGCCGAAGGCCCTCATCCGCTCGTGCCCGCACCAGCATCTGATGTACAGCAGGGCATGAGAATCACACGTCGACTATTTATAAACCCCCCGATCTCCGCATGCCAAGCCATGGCAGCTGCCTGTGGGTTTTTATAAATCGAGGCGTGTGACTTGGGTTTGTAATCTTACACGGATTAGCAGAAGTACCGCGTGCTGAACGTTTACAAGTCTAATCATTTTAAGTTGTGACACCAAGGAAACAATACTATGTTTGTCTGTGCAATACACACCATTTTAATAATGTTATGGTTTTGTTATTGATTCATCAATGCATTATAAATCTGCATAACTTTTTTGTAAGTTTAAACAGGGTGAGCTGGCATTTTGAAAAAAATAAATACTGCATAGATCCTTAATACTGACAAATTGCTTTACAGATGAACTAAAAGAATCACAAGACAATAAAAACAGTAAAACATTTTGAATCTAATGCATGATAAAAGTAAAAATACAAGATAAAAACACAAAGTTTCCCCAAGGAGGACACTGTCTTTATATAAAGATCATCCCAGACATGTGTGAAAACTTTAACATATCCTGACTTCAAGACTATTCTGTGTCTGTTTTAAAAATGTTCATAACTGATTAATAGACTCTGCATATTTTGTACTTTGTAACAGTAAAAGAACATCACGTTCTGATTACAATGTCCTCAGCAATAATCATATATATTAGCATAATGTGGCATCTTTAGAGGAGGAGGTGTGAGTTCTTGGAGATCCCGTCATTACGTCTGCCAGTCACATGAAACCAGTGAAATGGTGCATCACACTCCAGCTACTGAGCTTTAAAAAGCAGGAGACACTGATGGTTTGAAACAGACGTTAACACGCGTGCGCATACACACACACACACACACACACACACACACACACACTCAGGCGAGAAAAACAAGTGGCAAGTCTGTCAAGGAAAGGCCCCCAGAGAGCTCTCGCACGCAGCTTGGCAGTCCTGTACCTGATCTCTGAGCCCTGACAAGCACACACACACTCACATACACGCGCACACACACACACACACACACACACACGATGCTTTCTAGGCAAAAGTGCTCTATCTAAGAATATAGTGTAAGGGGTGTTATGAATATTCATGGCCATATTCCAGAGACGATAGAGGAGGCATGCCACGTGTGTGTGCGTGTGCATGTGTTTGTGTGTGTGTGAGTGAGCGTATGATGGGGTGTGAGTGGGTGTGTACACATGGCTTTATCTTTTGGCCCAGCGTCTTCTCGCATCACTTCTCCTTCCTTACTATCGAAGCAACCTTGAAATGATCTTTGGATCATGGATTCACGTGTCTGCGGGGCCTGCAGAGCGCTCCCTCCCTTTCCTCTTTCTCTTTCGCACACCTATAAACACGCACATTCACAAACACACAGTGGCTATTCCTCAAGGTGTTGGGTAACTTGATGACTCCGGTAAACAATCGGTTCGAGCTTCTCATTTCCACCTTTGACAATAAACACACATACGGCTGCCAAGAACACAGCAAAGTTCAACCCTGTAATAAACTACTGCTGCTGATAGCTCTGCGCACATGTAGGCATAAAGTACACGCAGTTTCTCCCATATCTTGTATTATGTAAACGCAACACATTCCCACCCTCCATGAGCATAAAACAGTCATTTTATTGACAGCACTAATTACACCAGCTCATGCTGCTGAGTGATGCGGGGCACTGTTTACATATAAATGAATCCCCAGTGATGGACTTTAGGAGGCATTGATCCTGCCTGCTCCCCACGCTCAGAGCACTTCAAGCTGATGGTCCCTGGTCACTTTAAGAAGAGACGCATGCTTTAAATGCTCTATCTGACTGCTAATCATAATTGACCCGTCAAGCTTGCTATTCTCACACGTCGCACATACAAAAAGGTATGTTCGCTTGTAGGTGGAAGATCAACATTTAATTGTCTTTGTCTGTGCGTTGCCGGCGTGCAAATGTGTTTGACTGTGCGCGAGGTGAGTTTGTGCACAATTCCCAAGGGCCAAGTGGAGCATCAATAAATATTTTACAGCTCGCCAATCCGCTTCCAATCGTAATAGCCGGCCATCCCAGTCTCAGCAGGGGAGGGGGGCCGGCTTGATGAGGCTGTAGCCTGCTGAGACTGGCAGGGAGCTGGGTCAATTTCTCTCTAATGGCCTCTCATACAGTAGCTCTAATGATAAAAGATGATGCACGGAGGCGCAGGAAAGATAAACTGCAGGAAGGAACTGGGTGATAAACGGGACTGGAGGATAAAAAATAAAGGCGCATTTGTTATCGATCAGACGATTCTTGCTTTTTTAATCAAAGTAACTCTGAGTGATTTGTGTCGAGCCTCAATCAAAACGCCGTAAGTAACGGCGAAACAACATTTGAAGAAGCTTGACGTGACCTTTCCCCTCCATCTGTGCTCTGCACACCCCAGCGGGTGCGCCTCGCTTCCATTTCAGCTGCACATCTTAATAGTCCGATATTTCCCCTCCTATTCCTGGGTCTTCTGTCACGACGAATCAGCTACAGGGCTCAGTTCTATTAAAGCGAAAGTGCCACAAAGTGAACGACACATGTTATGGGGCTATCACGTCGAGCCAGGCAGAAACGCTTGACTGATTTCAGGGCAGGTATGTGCAGGAAAGTGAGCCATTCTGAGAAGTCACATGGCAAGCAATCCATTTCTGTAATTGCAGTATAAATAGCCTTGTGTAGGATTAGATTGTGTGTATGCGTGTGTGTGTTAAGCTCACTTGATGTGTATGACAAGCACGAGTTTGTATATTTGACCTTCTGTATATGTGTATTTAAGAGTATTTGATGCGCACTTTCCACTTGCCCATGTGTTTGTTTGTGTCTCATGACAGGAGAAATACCTGCCTGTCAGGTCAAAGTGATAACTGGTAGTCTTAAGAATGCAGCTAAGCGATGCTGACTGTCTCTTTGCTTTGCTTCCATGACCGGTCAGCGGTTATATGTCACTTACAGCTGAGCCTATTTTGGTACAGGAAAGGTTAAGGAGGGAGTGAGGTGGCGGAGGGGCTTCAAACCCCCGTATGAGGTCACTTGAAGTGTTTTTCTCGTTCCCCATCTGCCTTCATACATACACAGATGCACACAGTCTGACCGATGGAGGGCCTAAGAATAGTCCTTTATGATGTTGATAGTGTAAACACGGTGGTTTTGAAACCTCACAGGGAGACTGCAGCAGCCTGAAGGTTAAAGACGGCAGCTTGTGACCAGAAGTTTGCCAATTTAAACACACAAATATAAGGATTAAAGCTGCAGTAGTAACTTTTATAAAAAATAACTTTCTGTCCTCCTAGTGCTCCTAATGGCATTTGCAATACCTCTTTTAACTCGGCTAAACCCGCTAAAAAAAAGACTATAGACTCCTTTCGCATTTCCAGTAGACTAGAGCTGTGTGCATGGCCCTGCAGCAGACGAGTATGCCTTTCTGTGTGTGTGGGGTCACAGGCAGGCTGGAAAGCAGGTTAGTAAACAGTAGAAAACAGCCTGGAGGCCTGCAAAAACTTTATGGTTACTACTTTTTATATATCTCTTTCCTTTTCTGCCCTCTCAAACTCAACGTCAGTGCAAACTAAATCTGGAATGATGTTCCAGCACTGCTTGGGAAGCAACATGGTATTTTGTGGCGGTGCGCCATTGCATCTTGCTGGTATAGGGGCTAAAATTGGCGAGTTTAAATATGTGTGGCTACTGCAGTCATTTGACCCGGGTGCGAATGCTGATCGTAACCTTTCTCAATACATTAAGAGAGTCCAACGTGCCTGAACAAGAATAACCAATCAGAGCCAAACGCAGTCTTTAAAGCAGCTGTCAATCACTGCCCATGCACACACTGTGCTGCCCCCCGTCCTTACATATGCCCTCACTCAGTCAAGCTCAATATTGTCAGCGTGCAGCTTTAGGAGAAGCCTGGCAAACACAATGGCTAAGCGCCAACCACCAGCAATGAAAAAACTACCCGTTCCTCCTTAGCCAACAGCAACAAGTAAACAATGATACCAGCTTTTTTCTGTAAAATTAAATACAAGTTTGTCATTGTTTGTCTTCTTTTGTGCACTTGTCTTTGCCGTGTTATATTTGCCTGTTATTGGTAGCACAGTGTGTGCATGAGCAGAGACTCCTTGTCTCTGATAGGTTGTTTTCCTTCAGGTGCGGTGGGTTCTTACAAATGCCCTTGGAAGCACTCAGAAGAGCCAGGGGAACATTTTTCACATCTTCCCTATCTCATGCACTACTGTCAGGATGTAATGACAGTTTCAGCAAATATGACAAAAAGTAATTAAAGAAAAAAGTCACCTACAGTAGCTTTAAAGGAATGAAGATGACACTTTCTGGAACTGCCATTGAGCAAGGCCATTAACAGTTTACTTTTATGTCTTTCTTCCTCTGCTGCATCAAACACCCCGAACTGTAGCTGTAAATATGAATTTGCTCTTAGTCATCTCGCCTTGTTAAATAAGGGGTTTTTTTTTTGGCCTTAGCCATAACACACAGTAAATTACCATTATCATGTTGCAAAACAGACACTATCATTACTGCTACAGTATGCACGCACTTTGGTAATTATGCCATCAACAAAAATGCTCACCGTCTCATCAGATAAACGACTGAAAAGGTTTGAGTCAGCCCACGAACGGAAAATAAAAGAGACAAATTATTCCCAACACTTGAAACCGCAAGATTGATTGTAACTTCATACTTCCACTTTTTTTTTCTTTTGTCAACTTGGTGAGCTGCCAGAGCCTCTCAGCTGCTCGTAAATTCACCAGCAGAGAAAAGCAATCACAAAGAGAGGAAAGGAAAGGAAAACGTTTCCACGGATGAACTCAGCCTGTGGGTTTCATTTATTGTCTTGGTGGTGTAGATACTCACAGTTTTGGATGTATAGTGTACTAATGGCTGGTAATAGATTCTTATGGCTGTAGCAGCCAGTCGTTGAGCAGTGAATTTGGGATAAGAATAGCTTGCTGTCACAAGAATAACTGAGTCATTAGGGCCTCTTGCCCCAGTCCAAAGACCAGCCACCCCCCCCCTACCCTTTCAGGCTTTCCTCAAGGCTTCGACACAAACACAAGGCCAGCCACAAGCCCATTGACGAAATGTTTTCACTCAAGCTTCACAGATAAAAACAGGTTCGGCACACTTGTTGTAGCTCCAGCTGGGCTCACAGAGCCGTTATCCCTGATGATGAAATGAGAAAATGCAAAAAAGCATTCAAATGGTCTCTAATATGTGAGATGAAACAGACAAAATGGAAATTGTGTGAAGGAATGAGCATTCAAATCATAATCCTTTGCAGTCTGCTGTCTTGCTAAGAGGCAGAGTGAGGGAAATAGCCTGAGCTATTCCAGACATTTTTGCAAATCTAACAGCCACAGAGTAAATGCTTTGGAAATTAGCACTGAGGAGATAAAGGAACTATCTAACACCTGGCCGATATTGCCACTGCGGCTAGTTCAGGGCCGCTTCTTGCGCTTTATTTTCCCTGCTGTATTCGACTATTATTTTAAGGTAGAAACTTTAGTTCGCCTCTGAGCAGCTGACTGATTCTGCAACACACAAACTTGCAACTAACACCAACATGATCCACTTAATTGGCCATAACCAAGTGGCATAACTCAATGAATCAGTTGAAGTTTTTCACATTTTAATCCTTGTATAATATTCCAAAACAGGATTAAGATAATCTCCCCAAATCGGGGCTTAATTTGACAAGGTTAACAATGGTCAACCAGTGCACAATCTGGATTTTACTTGTGACGTACAGCACTGTGTAAAAATTAGGGAGAAAGTAGCCAATGTGGGTGCTGCAGTTAAACACTCCAATCAACACGTTCTGTTGCTGTGATTTACCTTAGACTGTATAAAATAATGGACATAGCTACTGTGACATCACCCATTGGTTTGTGGACCCCCTGTTTTGAAGCCTCAAGTTCGGAATTTCAGCCCTTGCTATCTTGGTTTTTTGGAGCCAGAAGTGACCATATTTGGATGAGAGGGTGGAGCTGTGGAGGAGAGAGGGGTGGATGTGACTCATAAGCCCCTTTTACACTGCCAGATTTTCGCCAAAGGTTGAGCCATTTTGCAGGCAAGCTGCGAGTGTTTGGACACACAGAGCCGGATTGGCGAGTTTTCTGCCGCGTAGGGGTAAACATATTGGCGGAACCTTTTTGGTTTTAAAAGAACAAGGGCTGTTGATGACTTGTGGGAGGAGCGGTTGATGACACCACACATACGACCCACTGGCAGTGGACTTAAAAACAGGAAACAGCTGATAGCAGGAATGAGCAGCTAGTAGCAAGGGGGAAACGCTGTTTACGTCACATGCTGAGCTACACACTTTGTTACTTGCTCACGCCCCCCATTGCCCCGAAAAAGGCACATTTTGTATAAACAAAGAAGACAGATTGGGCTTTCCTGCAAATTTGCGCAATTCCTTTTTAAAAAGGGCTATAGGCTTGGTGCGTTCCATTTGGACTGAGAAGTTGGAATTCTGGAGTTCCCAGAAGGAAATTTCAACTGGAATGCTCCTAGAAGTTGGATTTCCAACTCAGAAACTCATAGAGACCTCGCCAACCCCTACCTCAAAATCCAATATGGCTGCTCTGCGCATCAACAGAAGTGAAAGGTGCATTAATATACTGTTTATTTGCACTTCTGTTTTATTTGTGTCTCATTAAAACAGTCGCACACACAGCACTGTCCAATCTCTAATTGTGGAAATGGTGATATGGAGTTTGTATGATATTGTTAACATCTTGTTTTTCTGACATGTACTGGAACATGGTCAACTCATGTGTGACGTCTTTCCAAGCTCCGACCTGAGACTTCTAAGGTAACTGGAACACAGCAACTGTAGTGGTGCCGTGCAGAGTCAAAAATTCACAGCCACTAAAATTGTCATGATCATTTAAATTAGCTATAAAGACAAAAACAGTTTTTTGCGCCAGGCTATCAACATGTTTATTTCTGCTGTTAAGTCAGGCATTTTTACATGGGGGTCTATGGAGATTGACTCAATTTGGAGCCAGCTTCAAGGTGATATCTGAGGAACTGCAGTTTTTGGCTTAATCTTTAAGTTGTTGAGGTTGCCCTTTTGTGATTTACATATTAAAAGAAAAGTCTGTGTAAACGGATGTCAAACATTTGATCAAGTCATGTCATATAACTTTGTCAATATGTCTTTATGTCAAATATCAGACTTTAAGCAGAGCCGGCCCCAGGCAAGAATCACATGCATTTTCTCAGGATGACACTGCAGCATTCAAATGTTATCTTGACTCAATTTAAAGTATCTTTTTTTTTGTGTGCCAGGGGTGGGAGGGACTAGGGATATCAAACAAAAGAGGAACACGGTAAGGGATTTTTCTAAGGCTGTACCTGAGTTTAATATGAATATTTGATGAATATAGGAGAAAAAAAGAGTTTTGAAAAATCTGCACCTTGAAAGGCATTTCTAAAGAACTTCATTTTAGTGACCTGCAAATCCGTTTGTGTGTGAATGAGATGCCAAAATGTAACGAAAATATATGTTTTCAAAATATCTTTATGTGTAGACGGGGGCCTCAAACTATGATGCTCTATGTACCCCGCTAGCATCTGCTTGTTATATGCATACTGTCTCTTTTCAAAATAGAATTCAGTGTTCACAGGACATGTAGACATAGGTACCAAAACTACTTTAGGTTTAGGATAAGATCATGGTTTGGGTTAAAATGGCATTGACTTTTGGTTTCACATGGGATACAAACTGTGCTCTCTTGAGTGAAAGTCCTGTGTTTGATTGACCCCATCAACTCAACCACCTGTCTGTTCACACTTTCTGTCTCTTTATACTATATCAGTTGCTGTGGGTGTCAAATGTTGCTGCAGATGGGCTTATATTGGAGTCATCTAAGGGGATAAAGAATGCCTTGTGTCTCAGTATCAAACACTAAGGGGTGTGACAAAACATTGGTATTTGATGATCTGGGAGGGAGAGTGGTACAGCCACATTTGGGACAGTAACTAAAAGAAAGCCTTGTTCTTAAAATTTTTAACTTTACTTTTGTGTGATGGGATGTTCCCCTCTTCAAAGTGCTATTTTTCATTCTGCCATTACAGACGTGATTTTCACACAAACATAATTGACTTCAATGTGTTCTCTTTCTTCTTTTTTCTTTTTAATAAGCTTATTAAAAAGAAGGTCAAGTTGAATATTGACAAACCATGACAGTAACCAGGACAGAGTGTACAAACCTCAGGCATGAGGGTATAAAGTTCATTTTCTTTTTGTGCGTGGGAGGTTGGAACTCTTTTTTTTTTTTTGCAACATTTCAAAGGAGCTTGTAAATCTGATTTTAACAAAACTCAGAATCTTTGTTCATTAATATACAACCATAAACTAACTTCAGATCTTGAGTTTAACTCATTATTCAAAAAGTGCCCAGCCAGCTTAAGTGTCCTTTGGGCAGAGTACTGCAAAACTAGTATCAGTGGAGTTGTGTTTTCAAAGACTTGTCACTCATTTCAAGGGTAATCTTTATCCTTGACATGCAAAGAGTGATAAGAGCTGCTTGTCCTCTACTACTCTCTACGGCTTTACTCAGAAACAGAATAAGTTTCACTTCTCTGTTAGATATAAACTCCAGCTTTTAGTGCTGGTGCTTTTCAGCCAAATTAAAACATTCTTCAGCAGGTCAGTCAGCCAGTCTGCACGTTTTTGTTTGGACAACTGGACAGTGAGACCTTTAAAAAGGTCAGTGGTTGGAGTGAGGTGGCTAAAGATAACACACACACACACACATTTGCGTGCGCGTACATACACACACATGCAGCTAAAGAGCTTATGAGAGCGGCGGAAACGCTGAGTCACAGAGGGAGAGCAAAGGTAAGAAAAATGTGGCTGCTGTTACGGTCACATGCTCCTGAGGACTGCACAGACACACTGTTGTCTCTGCTGTCTTTCTACCAGACACACATAGCTACAAATCACACATAAGCACACACCCCAGGTGTAAGGAGGTAACTGTTAAATGCAATGGGGGTCACTGTTCCCACTGATATGGCTTAAGCTGCTGTGTTATGACAGCTCCAAACCAGAACTCTAAGCTCGGTGCAATCCACCGTGTCACTTAAGATGGTACAACCTGTGCTCCTCCAGATACTCATTCAGACACACACTGCTAATCACGTCTTAGCAACAGACAGTGGCTTTAGGGTTACAGAGGCAGGCTTGTGACTGAGGGAGATGATGATGATTAAAGCTTTGTTTATATACTTTCGCGAGACATCATGGCGCGGGTAGATGAATCTGTAGAGGGTGCACGAGTGCAAGTTTGTTGCAATATGTTCCAAAAAAACAAAATATTCTGTGAATAAGCAAGAAGCCAATATATGTACTGGAGGAACGTTTTCAGAAAAGTAGCAAAGTTGCATTAGGCACTGTAATTATTGCTGTTGCTTCTCTCCAAGTCGAAATTACTTTATACCACTTTGTTTTCCTCTGGGTTGCCACTCTTTCCATCAGACCATTTTTTAGCTTTTATAGTGATCTCTAATGTTTGTCCGCACTTTGCAGCAAAAAGCCTCCTCCACAGTGTGGTGGCTATTTTTCTCCAAGAATTCAAAGCCATTTGAGTCCCTGTGGTCTTTCTGTGAAGAGTCGTAGAGATGTCTGTACAAGCAAACCCTCTTGGTCAGCTGATGAAATGAAAAGTGTGCACAGTGGGCGCCTAATTAGAAAAATTCAGAGGTACATGACAATATGCTGTGATACCTTTCATAGCCTTTGCCCGACGCAAAAGTGGTGATTACGTCATTTTCTGGCACATGAACTTTACGCCTGGGACTACGGTGTGCATAAACCAAGCTCAACCCTCAGCTGCTGCAATGGAGCTGCTCATTCTTGCCACCCTGGATAAATAAAGGTTAAAAGAATAATTTTACCAATGAAAACTACATATGCAACTAAAATGGAAGGAGTCTCTGACTGTATAAATGTATGCCCGATTTTCTCGACAACCATTCATCTGTTTGACTTCACACTTGGCAGTTGTATTGCTGAGGGCCCCAGGAAGTGCAGTGTCAAGTGCAAGCTCTTGAGAACTACAGGACATATTTATCAGTAGTGAGTAATACACACACTGTGTGGTATATTTAGAGGGAACCCTATAACATTTACACCACCCACCACCACCACCTGGGTACAGCTTGCTCTCCGTCACTAGCTACAATACATTCAACATCAGATGAAGCAAGAGAGACACAAGAGGATACACTGCGGCAAACTCAAACATGTCAAGCATCAAAGATGTAGCTTTGAGAATGAATGATTTGTTAGGTTGTTTGGATTCTCAAGGCATCTGCAAGTAACAACATTGAAGGTCAAGCAATCGGCCCGTTCCAAACAGGCATGTTTTGAACAAACACTGCACAATTATACTTTGAATCTGCACTTTCATCAGCTAATAGAATTACCTCGCTTGTCACTATATGTGCTAAAAAAGGGTGGTCATGTGAAAGCATGTGGTCCTACATATGGACATTGTAAACTGTTCATGTCTCTGTTCATGAGGACAATGGTTTCTGGAATCCTATGTGAATGGCCTCTTTGATCTTTCTCTGGCTGTTAACTGACTCCATATTAATGACTTTGACCCTGTTATTATGTGCATGGAATTGTGTCAAAGACCCTGGTCAAAAGACTGAGTGAACACTTGAATCTCAGAAAAAAAGGTAGTAAACAGACCTATTTTGCCATAAGACACAATTTTAAATGAACTTTCCAGAATATAAAAGCCCTCTTGAACACATGAATATATATATATATATATACATATATTGTGTTTAGGCACAAAAATCACTTGATTTTGGTTAGCAAAAGATCATGGTTTGGCTTAAAACACTCTCGTCTGAAGGCCCAAAAGCTGCTGGAAACACAGCAAAAGGTTACTAGATAATACCCGTGTTTCGGAGTAGAAGCGCCACTGGAAACGCAGTGATGGCTTGCTGAAAAAAAACGTCCACATTTGGGGATGGAAATGCTGCTGGAAACGCATTGATGGGTCACAAAAAAATACCCATGTTTGGGGGCAGAAACACAGCTGGAAATGAAGCAATGGCTCACAATGGAAACACCCACATTTAGGGACAGAAATTCCTCTGAAAATGCAGTGTAAGGTCACTAACAAACATCTATGTTTGGGGAAAGAAATGCTGGTGAAAATGCAGTGACGGGTTGCTAAAAAACATGTTTTGAGACAGAAACACGGCTGGAAATGCAGCAATGGCTTGCTATAAAAACACCTACAACTAAGGACAGAAACTCCACTGGAAATGCAGCGATGGGTCACTGAAAACACCCATGACTGGGGGCAGAAATGCCACTGAAAATGCAGCAACTGGTTGCTCATAAACACTCATCTTTGGGGGTGAAAATGGCACTAGAAATGCAGCAATGGCTCACCATATTAACAACCACGTTTGATAGCAAAATGCTGCTAGAAAAACAGTAACAGGTCACTAACAAACATCCACGTTTAGGGGAAGGAAATGCTGGCAAAAATGCAGTGGGAGGTTGCAAAAAAAAAACACGTTTGGAGACAGAAATGTGGCTGAAAATGCGACAGTGGTTCACTATAAAAACACCCCTATTTGGGGACGGAAATTCCGCTGGAAATACAGTGACGGGCTGCTGCAAAAAAACCTGTTTGGAGACAAAAACACGGCTGCAAATTCAGCAATGCAGCACTACAAAAATACCCACATTTGGGGATGGAAATACCACCAAAAATGCAGCAACAGGTTGCTAGAAAACAGCTATGTTTGGGGGCAGAAACAGCAATGGAAATGCAACTATGGCTCACTATGAAAACACCCACATTTAGGGCAGAAACGCCACTGAAAACATAGTGACAGGTTGCTAAAAAACACCCATGTTTGGGGGCAGAAATGGCGCTGGAAACGTAGCTACAAATTGCTAAAAAAAAAAACACCCACATTTGGGGATGGCATTGCAGCTGGAAACGCAACAATGGCTAGGTAAAAAAATACACCTAGCTTGGCAGGTGTCTCCCCTAGATGTCACGTCATCCATCATCCCCTCCACCTCCCGATGACAAAGTCAGCTCATACACATGTCGCTGCATAACAACAAACACGCCGTTTCATAGCTGACGACAACATTCTAAACATACTAGTTGCTATGGAAGGAGCCTTCTAATCTCTATTTATAATGCTGTTAACCGCTTTTAATTGCTAATTAATAAGAGGTAATGTGGTGGATGGTGTGTGGCTACTGTCTGAGCTGGAGGTTGTTCTCCAAAGGAAATGCAATTTAGTTTATTTCATAGTGATACTGCTGTTTTGCTGTTAAAATAAAGTCACATTTCAGTTGTTATTTACAATTACACTACAAATCATAAATGTAGTTGCAAGCACAATTGCAAAATGTCCCCTCAAGTGTTGAGTCACTTCTGCCCCGGAGTCGAAAACTTCATGTGAAGTTTGAGTCATATGTTGATTTGCTCCATATGAATCACAAGGGTTGGCAGTGGGGATTCCCTCGAGGGGAAGAGCATTAAATTGAGTAATAAGACAGGATCCCAGAATAAGGTCATTCCGGGTGATGCATTTTATACTCCAACCATTTGTTTAGCATTAAATGTAATTAAGTTATTATCATGAGAACAAAAACTGCTAGCTTCTGCAGAACACAACACGCTGATTGGTGCTCTGTACTGTGGTTGATAGACATGTGATGTCAGGAGCATGTTTTTCCACCACACCATAGCAATTAACAGTCAGCAGCAAACAAACTGCCAAAATAAAACAAGGAATACACACATTACTACCTTTCAAAAAGAGCAGTACAACATTATGGGTTTGCTTTGTACACAGTGTTACTCACCTGTGTCTACCTCAAATAGCTGTGATATTTACATTCTTAAGGAGCTTAGGTGTGTACCGTCTTAACTGGGTGCTGCCTGCTTTGCTTAACAATGGCTTATCCCATTCTCTGTTACCCAAGCGCACGTGCATGAGTAGGGGTGTGAGTTTTTGTATGTGTGTGTGTGTTGTAAGCTCACTCACATGATAATGTTGTGCTAATACAGGCCCACGCGCGCTCACATTCCTATCATAGTTAGCATTTAACCAGACCATTATCAAAGAATGCTGTTGTTTTTGTTGTCGGAAGAAGCATGTGACCTGGAAGTAAGTAAGTGCGTGTTTGTCTAAAAGTGTGTCTCAAGGATAATTGAGCTCAACCGTGAATGAAAGGCATAGCTGTTTCACAACAAGGTCCTTCACTTTTATTTCCTCAGACATGGAGTCAGTTCTGATTGTACAAAAACATTGAGCCCAGTAACCATTTGTACAATGAGGTTTGTTCTTAAGTGGCACGTGAGAGTAATTGAAGAGCCTTGTTGCATTCACCTATTTCTCATAATTAGAATTGCGTCTTAGGTACAGATTAAGTGTTCAAGTGAGTCAGTTGCGGAGGATCTCACGGTGAAAAACACTCAAGAATCATAATGCATTAGTCAAAATGAATTTGGTGGTCATGTGTTTGACATTAGGGTTTGTTTAAGTTCCACAACTTTCACCTCACTTGAACGCAACATTCTTTATTACTTCCGCCAAAGGGGAGGTCATGTTTTCGGTTCGGCTTGTTTGTGTATCAGTTTTTATGAAACTTGTTTTACGGGTGTAGCCTAACTTGCCAGGGGGAGATGGGAATGGGTAAATTTCCCCTTCTCTGCTTTTGATAACCCCCCTCCCATGGTCATTCATTTTTTTTATCCCCTGCAGGGATACATGTTCTTCCTGCTTCTTGTCAGACTAAATAAATTAAATGCATCTCATATTCCCGCCAATAGATTGTGCAAGTTTTGTCTGCAATACACCCCATCAGAGAAACCCACTCCCCTAGAGCGCTGGTGTCCTCGGCTGACATCACTGTCTTTCAGAGGCTGTGGCAGGCTGACTTTTAAGGACAGAGTTTAGATGCTGGTATGAAACTAGAAGACATAAGGAATCCATTGGTACCAACCTCAGGATATCTGAATAAGAACAGGTTCTATGGATACTTTCTCATGCAGCACAGATGTGTTATGTTCACCTATTGTATCTGAAACTTTCTGCATACTGGAGTCTCTAAACAGTCTTGGAATTGCTGAACTGTTGATGACTGGAAAGCTGAGACTCTTGCAGACTCAACGAGCCCAATTGTATTCATGTATGATGATGTTAGCCTCCATAGTATTCATTTCATTGTAGTGAGACCGTTTTTTTAAACTGACCTACTGTGACCTCGAGGATAATCACAGCCTCATGAAACTTTACAACCACAAACTCGAGACCAAAGGCATTCAGACGATGTGTAGCTTTTATGGGTATATTGACAATAAGGGGCTTTCTCAGCAGTTTCTAGAACAGAAGTGCTCTCCATCCAATCACCAAAACATCAAATTTGTAACAAAAAAAATCTCCAAATGTCAAACCAAATCACAGCATGGATTTTTTTATATGGTGTTCCTCAAGGTCTTGGTGTCTTAATATAGTATTTTGGACCATTTAAATTCTCTAGTGGTCAAACATGTTTAAATTTTAGCACAAAAACTGTATAACATATGACATGAACCCCAAAATTGCTGCAACAACATTTGGGACATAATTGAACATGGGATTGCCCAATATATACTTCCATCATAATGTTCTATGCTCCTATACACTCTAAACTTTAAAAAAAAATTAGGAGCCTGATCAAAACACAAGGTTTAGCACAGATTTATGTCTAGAAAAACTTCACAAAGTCACAAAGTGCGGCGCTCCATCTCATATAAACCTTCAGTTTCCCGGCTTTTAGATGATCTATGTGGCATATACTGTTGACCTGATATCTCCCCATAAAGATCTCCTGTCCCCCTTAAAAAAAGGAAAATGGCTATATGGTAGGGAGAAGGGAGTGGAAGAGGTTAAGGAAGAATATTCACACCTTATGATTCACTTGAATAAGCAATAATATTAACTGTGAAGGTTGCACTTGTGGATCTTCTATCACCTACCTCTAATAGTTTTGGAAATACATCCAGACAAAGAAAGTGGTTTTGGATGCAGAGTTTCCTATCATAGAAGACTGGACCATTGGCCTTGGTAGAAGGCTATGCTCTCTGAGTGCCCCTCTAAATTTGTACATGGTACCCCTCTGTGGTGATACGGTGTTTACAACCATAATAGTATTTTCTCATTTAAAAAATAAAAGAATTGGCCCGTTGATGCTCTAGAGGAGAAGTCAAATGATCACCAGAGCTGTTAGAATTTTGTATCTGGTGACCATGAATGTCTTACCAGAATAAGTTGACCATCCATCATGTTGATGTTGAGATATTTCACAGGAAAAATGAAAAATTAAACTTTGAAAGGCAGAGAATCACCAAAGTCATTGGAATTTATCCTCTGGGCAGTATGGCTATCTGTACCAAATGTCATGATAATTTATCCAATAACAATGCCAACCTGCTGGTGACACTAGAGCAACGATACTCAACTCTCTCACCACATTCTAATTCACAATAAATTTAAATTAACACTTTTTTTTTTTGTACTGTGCATGTAAATAAGGTGCCAGAGTCCATAAAAACACAAAAAATAGAGCTTGTTTACTAAAATAAAAGTGTGTGTGCCCCTTTGTATCATTCTGGTATCATTCTGTGTCCCCTCTCAAAATTTGGAGGTTTTTGCGGGTCCATGAACGCAGCACAGATGGAGCTCTTCATGAGTTTATATTTCCGTAGAAGCACTTTGTGGAGTTGCATTAGCGGGGATGATAAACTGATCAGTCCATCCTAGCGGAGCTGATCAAAATAGATTGACGGACGAGAGGAGCGGCTGCTGCAGAGGCGAGTCAAAGCAAATTTTTAGAGCCAGCGCAAAGTTTCACTTCCACTGCCCCTGGCACTCTGCTGCTCTGTTTGTTCCCTGTGTCTTTGTTGCAATGAATGACCATTCAAGCAGTGCAACAAGAGAAAGGTCCAGCTTGAAAAAAAAGAAAATCAATATGTGGTACCAGATGTTGATATTGTGTTGGGAAGCCACAAATAAATGAATGTGTGGGAAACAGTGACCAAAGTCAGTAGGATTCATCATCAATGTCTGTAAAAAATGTAACAGCAATCCATCCTGTAGTTGGTGATTTATTTCAGTCTAGCCAAGGTAGTGGACCAGCCAACAAAGACTCACTCATGCTTTTTGCAGTTAACTGGTACTGTAATCTAATTACAGTCTGCAGACACTGAGGTCAAACCAGGTCATCATTGCTGATCATGCATGACTTTGATTTAGAGCTTTTTAAAATGTGTAACAGCTCGGGCATCTGTTGTGTAATAAATACAGTGTTTTTTATTTACCGTTACTAACCAGACGTTTCTTGGCGGTCAACCCTGCGGTCACAAGCTTAATTCTTAAATGGGTAACCCCATCTGTCACCTTTCAGTTACAGTTCATGTGACCATCAAACCACTGCGTGTGAACAGCTCACTCACCTCACTGACGTCATTTTGTCTTGAGCTCGGATCAACCAGAAATACGAGCTGGTCACTCACAAACATTTACAGTATGTGTCAGCAATATATAGCCCAACACGTCGTCATTCTGTGAGTCTATGCAGTAAAGATACATAAATGGCTTTGCAGCAAAACTTAGTCATCACTATAAATAGATGCTTTAGCAGCCTGATACAGTAGCACTTCCATGAATGGCGTGGAAAGCCAGAGTGTGCTTCTGTGCAGGAGTGCATTTGTCTCTGTCCTTCGCTTTGATATTCACGTGCCGGGTCCAAGCGTGGCCTGCACTTATTATCATGGTGTGTGTGTGTGTGTGTGTGTGTGTGTGTGTGGTTTCTGGCTTGGGGAGCTGTTGAGTAAGCCTCATGATGCACAGCATGGTCATAAGACACAAGTGCAATGGTAGGAATGGGTGATGGGGGAGGGGGTGTGCGTGTGTGTGTGTGTGTGTGGGTGTGTTTGGAGGGGGGTTTGACAGGAGGGGAAGCGGGGCCACAGGTGGTTAGATGGAGAGGAGGTGAAGGAGAGGGGGGCCTTTAGAAATGTAACAGGGAACAAGGCAAGGCAGTATTATTCCATTTCCGAAAAATAACATACCAATTTCAATCTCAACAAACCATCCCGGTCGGGCTGATATATGTGCTCATTGCTTTTTACATAAAATGTATCTTTTGAAAGTACAAGACGGTATGAGGTCATGAAAGAGGGGTTGGTGGAAATGAGAAGAAAGCAGGTGAAGAAAAGATGACATCATATTGTAAGAATTTAGAGCTCGTTTGTGTTATATTTGGTCGGCGTCCACGATGACATGTTTGAGGCAGCATGTGAGGGGGTTTTCAGCTTGGACTGGCTGCATTCAGAGGGGTAACCTAATACTTAATGTGTTGTTAGCAGGATGATTTATTGACCATGTGAGACTGACCAAGCTGGTCTTTGATGTCGGGTGCAGCTGTCTGACTCTGTCAGTCTACGTCTCTGTCTTTGTATCCTTTATGACTCTGCTTCTTCCTCAGTGAGCCCCAAACCAGAGTTATACTTGCACTCCAGGGGGCACTTCTGCAGTTGCTTGCAGGGATAAATGAAAAGATTGTGGAGTAGCTCAATTAACTTGAACAAAAAAATAATTATTACATTTTTAATTTAAAGAAAAGGCCATATATAGTCAGCTGGAACATGTGTTGAGGGTTAGTGAGCGTAATCTGGTTGGCAAGCAAGCAGAGAGGTTGAAACGATTAGCTACAAGTGATATATGTTTGGAATAGTTGAAATATTTGGTAGAAGTGATGAATAAAAGTTCAGAGAGTTAGCTAAGTAACAGCGGCTATAATTGATATTGTCATCGTGGCTTCTCCTTTACAGCAACCTGCAGCTAATTTCCACTGCATGCTTTGGCTTGACTCAATTTGACTCGACTTTCTTTTGGCAACAGGTGCTTTTCTGCTGATGGTATGCCCCTCAGTATAGGCGGGATTCTCAGCTTATCACCATAGCGACGCCTTGTGTCATCACATCATCTTCACCAGGACACTCGCTGAATCATTTAATCTACAACAAAACAGAGGAACATCTGCACTTCAGCAGTTGTACGGCATAGTGTACGCAATGTTTGGCATAGTTTTCCGAGCTGCCACAGTGTCTTGGCAACTTTAAAGAACTTCGCCTTGTTTTGAAGGCAATGTGTTACAGTTGCCAAAATGTGAGATCACATGATGCGGTGGGGCCCAAAAAAGACTTTTTCCCTTTGACTTGCATTGGAAACAACACATCTGTAAATCAATGGATATATTTTTTGGGCATCACAACTCCTGCTAAATGACTTGTTTCACTATCAGGATTTGAGCCATTCCAAAGTCTAGAGAAGCCGCAAATTAAATAATTTTCTACCCTTTCAAGTTAGGGGAGGGCTAAACTGGAAGTTAGCCACTTGGCTAAACAGTTGAGAGTGCGCTTGCTCTACGGCCCAAACGATGCGGGAGACCTGGGTGATTTTAGACCCTGGAGGTCGAATGTTTTTTGCTTTATACGCCACTGAGCAACTTTCATAGGAATGTACAGGGCTCTGCCTCCAACGCTTTATCCAGTTCTCTTCATACATCCATGGGTGGTTCCAAAAATGTACCAGATACTATTCACAAGTTTTGCTAATGAAAAACCAAAAAGGTGCAAGTTGAGTTGAGTGGAGCAGTGCCGTACTCTGCAGTGGAAAAGCAGCATAATTGTTTAGCTTGCAGGTCCGCGATTTTACTGTTTTAGGTCGAACTCACTGCTCTCATAGCGCCATTGTTGGCCACACCAGGCATCTGTTTTCAGCAAAATAGCTTAAGAAACCCCCCGTGCACTACCAACTTAGCACTAAACATCAGACAGAAACACACAGTATCGACTTTTGTTAATGTAAGGAATTTTTGGGAGCGGTGGTTAGCATTGTGGCCTCAAAGCAAGAGGGTTTCTTTTTTAAACCTGGGGTTGGGGGTTCGAACCCTGGGGTGGGGGAGTTTGCATGCACTCCCTGTGTCAGCGTGGGTTTTCTCCAGGTGCTCCGGTTTCCTCCCACAGTCCAAAGACATGCAGGTTAATTGGTGACTCTAAATTGCCCGCAGGTGTGAATGTGAGTGTGAATGGTTGTCTGTCTCTATGCGTCAGCCCTGTGATAGTCTGGTGACCTGTCCAGGGTGTACCCCACCTCTCACCCAGTGTCAGCTGGGATAGGCTCCAGCCCCTCAGCAACCCCTAACAGGATAAGCGGTTAGAAAAAATGAATGAATAAAAGCATTTTTGGACTAGAGGAAGTTTTTCATACTTCTAAGAACTCTTCTTTTTTATTGTGTTCACACTGAAAGAACTGCAGTTCTTAGAGCGCAGTGTTTAGGGACTATTTTAGCTTCTATTTCAGAGTAGCACAAAAGGGAACCTTTGTGACTTGAATGTACATTGATTGGTACAACACATGAGCCAGTGCAGCACCGGCAATGGCCATTTTTAAAAACTCACTCCTTTCAGAACTGATTGATTCAAAAATGCCTGTAGTTGAGCATTTGGCAGCGAAAGACCTAGTCATAACAGATCCTTTTTGGACACATCACATTCATCAGGTGGCCAGAAAGACTCAAAATTAACCATAATGTTGATAATTATCAAAATGTGTTTCATGTGGCCCAAAAGTAAGTTCATGAAGGGGTACATGAAGAATGACAGGGTTCATCTGACAGGGCTGTGGGGTACGTCAGACATAAAAGGTTTGGATCCTATTTCTGTCCATCTAGACAGAGATGTAAAGATATAAGTGGGAAGAGAAGACAGAGAAAGACATGGTGGGATGTGAGAGACCATAATGAGAGACGGAAGTGAAGTTAACAGACAGCATTCTGTATCTTTTTTCCCTGTTCCTTCATGTGGCATGTTGGTGCCTGCGCTGAAGCAGTTTGTATTGTATCTATTAATATATTCACTGTGTAAAATGTTGAACATTGAGTACCATGGCACTGGCTGTACCACCGAGTCTCAGCCTAACAGCGGAGGGAGAAGAGGAGGGGAGATGTAAAGGGAAAATAAGGACATGATAAGATGTGAAAAGAGGGGAGGGGAGGGAACTCTCTGTGTTGCTGACGAGAAGTGAGAGGAACGAGAGGAAAGAGAGAGATGGTGGGTGGCAAGGTGGGGGGGGGGGGGGGGGTACGGAGTCAGAACTGACAGGGTAGCGTGACATTTTCCTGTGAGGACAAATTGTTCCGAAAAATCAACAAAGAGGCAGAAGAGAGGCAGGGTGACACTGCAGCACCAACTGCAGAAATGTTTGAGCTTTTCTCAAACATGCATGTGCTCGCAGCATCCCCAGCCATGACCGCCCTTCGACCGGCTCGCTCCACATTTGCTTCGCGCACCAAATCAAACCTAATAAAGGATCTCCTAATTGGCTCATTTGCTCGGTCATATGTTGGAACAAAACAGCACACTTCCTGTATGCCTATTCCACATTGCATTAAAAACCATCATATGTGCTGGATTTGCGCGGACACACACAAGATTAAGTCATCGCCATCTGTCCTCGCCCATATCTCGGTTAATCTCCTATTTTCATTCACTGAGCTCTCGTAATGTGAAACTGTGGCGACGTAGGGAGGCTGTTATCCAATTTCAACTGGTTTACTAACCTCTTTCCCAGCCACGCCGCACTGCTCATCCTCTCCTCCTATCCCTGCCTCTCCCTGCACTTCCTCTGAGGTTTTTTAAGGACACAGTGTACCCAGTGCCCTCATGTCTCCGCTCATACTCCCTCCTCCTCCTCCTTACTTTCTCTACTCCTCTCCTGCTCCTCTCCTCACCTGTCTCAAGCCTTTAGCTTGCCGTTCGTCTCCTCTGTTCACCTCTCTTCGTTTTTCCCTCTCTTTTCCTTTGTGTCTGCAGCATTGTAATGCCAGGCACACTGCATAGCCGGCATATCCTGATTTAACATCTGGGCTCCAGAAAAAAGGCGAGGAGAGGGCTGTTCCCCTTCCTCATGAATATTACACCAACAAAGAGGGGTGAGATGGTAAGCAGCAGAAAATAGTTCCTTGCACAGAGGTGTGAAAGGAGTCAATCACTGGCAAGGTGGGCGTGCAAGCGCATGTCAAGGTGCGCGTGGATTCACAGCATACAAGCTGACAGGAACGCAGAATTTTCGCACGTGCACCCACATGTACAACAGACAGGATAAATCGGGTTCTGCTCTCACACAGGTGTGTATATATAGCCGTGACTTCGCCTGTTGGCAGCGACTGGTATTTGGCATCTTCTCGACAGAAGAACCCGCAAGAGGGGTCAGCTGATGCACACAGAGGAGACAGGGGTGACGGGGAGAAACAAACAGACAGGCAGCTGGGGTGTGACAAGAAAATTCATATTCCCAAGAACAAAGGTTTTTTTTTTTAAAGAATGGGATTTATTGACCACAAAAAAATATTAAATGAAAGACATCTTGGAAAATAAACCAAGTTAAAGCTTTTCTTGGATTCAGTCAGGATGCTTGCATGAACAAATCTGAGCAAGATTGACAGAGACATTTACCCCTAGACAGAACCTCACATACACAACATGAACACGTATTAAAGACAGCCATACAATACCAGAAGAACAAGAATGATATGCTAATCCAAAAGGAGGCTGGGGTGAGGGAGGGAGCTGAGTTTGTGAGATGCAGAGCTCAACATTGTTGTATGCAGACTGACTGAGCGCCTGACTGTTTATATCAACCTCTCGCTGTGAGACGTGTGAGAGATGAGGACTGGAAACCCCCTCCTCCAACAATGACATCAGAACTGGGGGGACTGGGTCCAATCATTTTTTAAAACTTTCCGAAACCGACAATCCAACAAACATGCCTATTTTCATTATTGTGCAGGAATGCGCTGAAAGGGTGCATTCTTTGAACTTCTTTCAATTCACCACTTATGACCTTGAATGGAAGCATCTTTGCTCACACTTGCAACAGTTAACAACGCTCATTTTACAGCACTTGAAGATTTACGATTAACCCTAACCCTAACCCTAGCCGGCAGTCACCAGGTTATTTCTCCAGAGACCCTGGGGGACGGGAGCACTGTTAATGAATAACAAGTTCCTGTTGCCCCACATGCGCAGCCTTCAGATTTTATCCAAAATTTCAAATTATTGTAATGTTCATGGGACTCGTTCCACCCCTATTGGGACTCATAAAAGAGCATTTTTAAGTAGATCCCATACTATCATACTCCCTGAGAACCCATGACCCTCGTAGTCATTTTTTCAGAGCGCTGCGTTTACACCCCAACTTAACCTACCTTGTCTGAAAAAACAAGTCCGAACGTCAGCCACATCTGCAACAAGTTCAAAACTACAGATCAAGTTGAAGCATTTAACCAATCTTGGGCAGTCTTAACAATGTAAACTACTTGGACAATGTAAACTACTTAATTTTTGGGACTGTGGACTTCAAATAGTTCAAATAGTGAACACATCAAAATCCAACAGTTTGTTTATGTCCTACAAAAATGAACACACAATATTATGATATCCTACAAATTAGTGCCCCACGAGTGACATTACATACTTAACGCAAAGTTGTGTACCTGATGTAAAGGTACGAAGGTCAGGTTTAGGAGAGTAAAATTACTGTGGTTAGGTTTAATAAAACAAACGTGGTGAGCGCATACCTTAACATGACTCCAGGTTCACTCAAAGTTCACACAGTTCCGAACACCGGTCTCCTGAGGAAAGTCATGTATTTTATGATGCATCCAGAAGAAGAAGATAAGAAAAAGATATACTTTATTAATCCCTGAGGGGAAATTCAATCTTTTCACATGTTTTCATGTACACACAGGCCCGAAATACACACACGTGCACAAACAGGACCTATACATGCATTAAATGAAGAGATGTCAGAGCGAGGGGGCTGCCCATGGACAGGCGCCCTGAGCAGTTAGGGGTTCAGTGCCTTACTCAAGGGCACTTCAGCAGCACCCAGAGGGCAAACTAGCACCTCTCCAGCTATTAGTCCATGCTCCATACTTTGTCTGTACATGGACTTGCATGGGCAACCCTCTGGTTCCCAAGCTAAGTCCCTATGAAGTCCACCATCCCACTCTAGTTTCTTCAAGGGGCCGCTTCCTTCTTAAGTCCCATCAGTGCATTGGTCACATGATCACAGCCAAATATGTGATTTACTGGCTCATGGTATATGAGGGCAGCTGTGGCTCAGAGGTAGAGCAGGTCATCCACTCTTTAAAAGATAGGTGGTCGATCCCCAGCTCCTCCAGTGTGCATGTCGAAGCATCCTTGGGCAAGATACTGAACGCCAAATTGCTCCAGATAGCTGTTCCATTGGTGTTTGAGTAGCAGGTGGCACCTTGTACGGTAGCCACAGACACAAGTGTGTGAATGTGTGTGTTGGAAGACCAGAAAGATGCAATACAAGTGCAGTCCATTTGCCATATGTATGAATTTTAGTGCATTACTTTTCGTAGGAAAACATACGAACAGCGTATGAGAACAGATTTTCAAGATTCAAGACATTTATTTGTCCCCATGGGGCAACAGCCTGAACTATGAATGTGAACTATAGTTCATTTTAATCTGTGTGATCTGAACTTCGAGGTAGCTCTTGTGAGGTGTGACTGCACACGCCAATGCCCACGTCACAATCACTTTCACGCTTTTTCAGATGAGTGCAGCTCTCTCAATGCCTTCGAGGAAAGACTACCTGAATGTGTGGGCCATTAACCTGATTCTACACCTTTACTATCAGCTGTCATTCTGCTGAAAAATGCAGAGGCTAATTGTTAAATTGTTTGTGAATTAATCCATATTCTGAAAGTGAAATGCTTTTCTGTGATGCAGAATTTCATTAAGAACTTTCTTTGTGTTTGGTGGAGTGTGTGTGTAAGCCAGAGGTGAGCTGACTTGTGTCACATTATGAAGCCCTTTGGCAATTAGCATTGGGGTGTGAGTTGGACTTGAGAAGCGGTAAAAGGAAGAGCAGACAGAAAGAGAGAAAATGGAGGGAAATGAAAGGGTACATGGAAGATGAGCAGGTAGGGAGACAGGCAAAAGGAGAAATGGAGAGAGATGGAGGAGTGTGGTGCTGAACAGCCTGCAAGGTGTAGTGTATTCCCTGGAGGACCATTTATACAGCACACACACACATACACATGCACACACATGGCAGCATGTTATCAATATTGTTTCTTGCCGTGGTAGCTATCATGGTGGTGCGCACCAATTACTCAGCCTGGAGCAGCGAATGTGTGGTCGCTACAGCAAAGGAAAAGCTACATGGCTCACAACACTATTGATCAAAACCTGTCGACCTGCCTTTGTACGTGTGTGTGCACCTGTGTGTTTTCTATGTACACCAGCATGCTTTTCCCATTTCCACTTGTGTGTGCGTTTGGCGAATGTGTGTGTTCAAGCACATGGGGCACAAGCGAGAGTGGGCAAAGATGCTGTTTATGAAATTGGTATCATTTATCTTGGATGTGGTGGAGGGTGGTGGAGGCTGCCGGGGGCTTCCACAGCTGGAAATATCCAAACACAGGAAAAAAAGCTTGTGGTTGGCGGTAGAGTGGAGTAGATATGTTTGCCATTTAGAGATTATTTCAACCAGTGGGCCATCCCTCTCAGGTTCTATCTTGCCGAGATTACACTGTAGCATGCAAAGAATCAACTCTGCTCTTTCGAATCTAAAACGTTTTTGAAAATGCTTTGCTTTTTTTATTTTCAAGTGTAGTGTTCATGGAGATGGGTGATGATAGTCCCAAGGCTCCCAGGACATATTGAGAAATACCTTAAAAACCTGCTTTTTATGTTATTCACAAGTTTTCACACCTAAAAGAGCACAAAGCATACTCAAGATGTCCCAACGTCTGCCTTTCATGGCTTGTTTAAATAAAAAAACATGAAGTATACTTCGTCATATGTGAAGTAAATTGAGCATAGCATTAGTGCAGGCAGGACACGATGATAAGCTCAGCTCACATCCCAGCTACATCAGCTGATCTCCAACAGCCAATCAACTGATGGAGCGGCTGACTGATGGAAGGGAGTCAGCTGATAGATCACATGATTCCTTTCTATGCAACCAACTGGCAAATCTCAATCAGGGCGCCCTATTTAAACTGCTCTGACCTGCCCACTGTTGCTTCCTCTGCAAGCTGCTTTGCAACTCGCCTCCTCCCCAGCTCCTCCTTTTTATATTGTGTCTGACTTATCAGTGTCATTTCTGTTTGTCATTGATGCTGCTCTGTTCTGTTCCCGGGGGGTCTTTGCTGCTGCTCTCCCTGCCTCAGGCTTTCCATGTAGGCGCATGGAAGGGCAGAGAGGTTTGCGTTCTCTGCCTTAGGCTTTCCTTGTTTGCATGTGGAAGGGCAGGAAGGTTTGCACTCTCTCTGCCTTGAGCCTTCCTCATTTGCGCATGGAAGGGCAGAGAGGTGTGCTCTTTCCGCCTTAGGCTTTCTGCATAGGCCTAGGAAGGGCAGAGAGGCCCCAGAACAGAACCATACCGATAAATATAATACTGCAAATGGAAATAACATTTTCTTTGACTAACATGGTCTTGAATGAACTGCCAAAATAGTACAATGCAACAGTGAAAACACTCTGTATGCTATACACAGTGACTTTTAAATCGAGGTAAGTCATTCACGTTTGTGAATTAGACATCACTATTCTACATTCCTGTCATTGTACAGCATAAAGAAATATCTAACCCACAAAATGACAATTTGTATATCAGTAACCCACATTGTTAGCTAAAATTCGTGAGGAAAACTTTGTTTTTCTCACATGCCTCCACAGTAAACGAAGAATCCAAAAAAGGCGAGCATTCTTTAAACAGGGTCTGCATGTAACAACAGCAAAACTATATCAAAACATCTGTTTACAGACGATCACACAACTCTTGCAGAATAATCCAACTCTCATTTATCCAGTTTCATGTTCAGTACTTCTCAAACACATGCATTTTCACTAAAACCATGCTATTTTAAACACGGAAGTACAACCTGTCACCCAAATGGCTGAATAGTGAACCTGGGCATGCATTTGCGTTTGAGCTCTGCTTATGCACATGCTCAGGGCACGCTACTCGTAGATGGAAGTGTTTTATATTGTAATGTTTTAGTGAAAATTCATGTTGTGTGAGAGTTTGTAAACAGATGTTTTAATATAGTTTTGCTATTGTTAAATGTGGACCCAATTTGCTTAAGTTCTTGAAAAATGTTTGCCTTTTTTGGATTCCCCCTTCACCTCAAGGAGACATGCGAGAAACACAAAGTGTACATCACAAATTGATTGCAACAGGCAGTGAGTAACTGACAAACAAATGGTATTTTGCGGGTGAAGTGTTCTTTTAAACTGACTAGATACGACTTGATAATTAATGAGTTTTAGAGGTTGTGGACGGCAGATATCTGAACTTCAATAAGAGGCAAGCTAGCTGTTTTCCCCTTACTTCCAGTCCATATGCTAAGCAAGGCTAACTGCTTCCTGGCCCAGCTGTACACTTAACACACAGACATGAGGATGGTATCAATCACTCAATTAAATTCCCAGCACTAAAAGCAATGAAGCATACCTTTTAAAAAATGAAACTTTAAATTATATGAGAAGACAGAAATGAACATGCCAGGGAGAAACTGAAACTTAACTCAGTGTAATTCTATGGTTTAGCATTAAACCACAGTTGCAGAGTTAAGCCTCTGTGAAAGGTGACGACCTCTGACAGCAGTCTCACATGAACGGGGTCAATCGCGGATTGAGGGAGCATCCAGTATACACGCGTCTATACAGGTCTCCGATATTAAAAGAGCCTGAACTGCTTTGCGGGGCAACATATGATAAGCAATCTGTTAATCTGATTTAGCCTTTCTTTCAGCATAGACACTACCTGCTCACTGAAGTGCTTTCTGGATGAGAGTACCTGAATGTGAAGTCAGTGATGCACTTTGGTTCAATGGACTTGAATGCTAACAGAGCACAGCCATATTCATTCAGTCAAAACCAATAACGGGAAGTTTACTTTAAGCAGCACTGACAGCTTCGGAGTTGTTACATTTATAAATAAAGCCAAAATGCTTTTACACTTAAAACACCACATGTTTTTTTTAACATAAACTCCACTGAGGATAAGAAAGAGATTATTCGAGTTTACTCAAAGAGGAGCATATGTTAGGATGGACAACGGGGGAAGCAAATTGAGTTTGCAACAAGAGAACATCTTTTCCAGACCGTCCTTTCAGTCATGTTGATGTATGCAGTCGGCCATTTATATTGTAGACTGCATGTAATTTGATAGGTAGTGATCCCTGATGAGCGTCGCTTCTGCCTCTAACGATGATTAAAATGGAGTACGTTGCAGTACACTCAGATGATTGACAGAACAATGTCATTCAGAGTGTGTGTGTGTGTGTGTGTGTGTGTGTGTACGCGCAGGGAAATGAAAGCATACGCACACATGTGTAATGACTGTAATGACTGTGTCTGCTTACATGTGTGTATTTACTGTAATTGCGTCACACACACATATGTTAATGGATTGCATGGAGATATGTGCATGTACGTATGTATATGTGTTTGTGCCAGTGTGTTGTGAAATGTGTAGCGAGGGCATTAATGAGTTCAGATGGCTCTGATCTTGCCTTCTCTTTACCATCAGTCTCTCCCTCTCCCTCTCTGTTGGTCTGCATCAAACCCTGTCTGACAGCTTTGGCAGCTCGTCAAGTCTACTCTGCACACACGCCAATCAAACCCCGTCCAAGCAAATAAGCAATTAATCATTAGCATCCACAAGCAGCCGACGCAGGGGAAGCGAGGGGGGAGGAGGAGGTGGGCAAGGAGAAGAAAGGGGTATCAGGGTTCATTTGGGTTCAAATATGACCCCACCCCTCTTCACACACACACACACACACACAAATACACAAAGTTCCCTGGTGAATTCTGCAGTGGCGACCATCTAACAAGGGGATTATCTTCTTAATAAGTCAGGGGATGAATTATGGAAATGAGCATGGGACGGTAAAAAAAGAAACAACTGGACAGCATCTGTTGACTAAACAAACTATTGTCCCTATTAGGTTTTCCTCTGCACTCACAGTAATGACGATTAGATGATTAGTCTGTGATTGAAGTGATTAAATGGGAGAGAGAGTACCTTTGTGTGTGTAATTCTGTGTGTACACATGAGACAAATCTGCTAGTATTTGCTTTGAAATGTAGTTTAGTGTTTTAATTTCTTAGCTTGGTGGCTAAAATGACTTTTGTCATGCACAATAAAGACTTTTCTGTCGAATTTTGGTAGTAAATTTGTCAAAATCTGTGTTAGTGAGCACTTCTTTTTCAAGATAATCCATCTGTGGCTCTGTATCATGTGATCAAACTGCACATTTTAGAGTTGTCTTTTATTGCGACCATTCCAAGGCACGCCTGTGTAATACTGATGCCATTTAATCAGTATCTTGATATGCCACGCCTGTCAGGTGGGTGGATTATCTTGGAAAAGAAGAAGTGCTCATGAACTTGGATTTTAAGAAATTTGTGACCAAAATTTTAGAGAAATGTTTTTTGTGTCCACAAAATAGTTGTTGTTGAGGGTTTTTTGTACTGATTAAACAAATGGAGAGCATGTGGAAAATACTGAGTTTTAAAATGCTAGAGGGCAGATTTTTTTTTTAACTCTGAAACTTTTTCACTTTGGACAGAGCCACGCTTGCTGTTTCCCTGTTGTATCTTAAGCTAACTGGCTGCTGGCTGTAGCTTCATATTGACCAGACAAACTTAAGAGTGGTATCGACCTTCTCATCTAACTCTCTGCCAGAAAGTGAGTGAGTGTAATTCCCAAAATGTGGATAGTTTTTACCATTGATTTCCAAAACACTGCATCGACATCCAAAAACAGAGCTAAGCAAATATTACTCCAATACAAGGGAAAGTTGTTCAGTCAGAGTACTTCCTTTAAAAAATCCTTAAATATTCAAAAGTTCTTATTAATGTAAACACATTGTTGTGTTGGTGCCACAGTGCCTTTATAGAAGCTAATGAAACAACCCACCCTGGCTTGCTTGTAGCACCTGTAGAATGAAAGGTTTGTAGATTATGCTACAAAACCTATAGAAACACAGTTGAGTTGACAAAAGGACAACCAATGTCATTTTTTTATTTAACATCCCCCAATCCCCACAAAACAGTACAGCAGTGTCCTGATACAGCTTTGCTCGTTGTGTGTATGTGAGAATAAACAAATGCATACATACCTCGACATGCTCTCTCAGGTTGGACGGTGAATTTTTGTTGCAGCGTGATCTCACAAAAATACGTCAAATTACTACAACCTCTTGACACTGCATTACGCTGTGGTGGCACCGCATCATGTTTACTTACCTAAACCTGACGTTCTTGGATTTAAAAAAAAAGATTGTGTTTTTGGTTAAGTAACTACATTTGGCACAGAAGTATGTCATAAAATGATACGTATGCCAATTAACAAGACAAAGTCAGCAACTAGAAAAAGATGAAAGAAATGTACGTTTACTTAGCTTCACACAAGACATGAACAGCAGTCTCTTGGGTGAAAGTCCTGGATTTGTTTGATCAATCCACCACCCTGACCTTTCTCGCTCTTCATACTATCTATAGGGTCCTATCATTAATCACCACCTCCATGGTTTGACATCAATGAACCAGGGAATTTATGTGTCAACCATGACAAAGGAACCGTAACTGACTTTACACTGGCATTTTTTCCATGGTGTCATGTAATGGCGTCTTAAGAGGTTGTGGTCATTTCATATGTTTCTGTGAGATCACACTGTTTTGTAGGCAGTGATGTAGTTTGTGAACGTCAAACAGAGCAAACCATTTAAACGTCAATGAATCTTTCGTCATCCAGAAATCTCAATCATGGAATTTGTTATCTTTATCTGACGCAGGCATCGTGATCACCTCCAAGTTCAAATTGTATCCTCCAAAAAAATGCAACAAGCACTTTGAACTTGACTGGTTTTTCTCATCTGATGAACAAAGCACATGGCCTATTGAATTTTAGAAAAGAAAATAACATTAATCTGCTGACTTCAAAGCTATGCTTCAAAGTATTGAGTAACAGGAACTTTTTGTAGAGAGGTAGTGGAGTCAGAGGTATAATATTTATCTTTCAAATATAGTGGAGAATGAATCACAGGTTTCCAAAAAAAAGTAAGTAAAGTACAGATAATTGAAAAATGTATTTCTTCACTGTCCATTCCTGCCTATCAACACATGTCCCTTTGTTCAGAGGGACAAATGTTACGATTCTGCAATACATACCCTGTGTGGGTGTTTATATTTTTACCACCCTCAGTCATTCTCGCCAATCCAATTTGTCTGTTTGCTTTGTGTCAGATAGAGATAGCAGCTTCAGCGATACCGACTGTCCTTCCTGTCTTGTCTTCTAATTGCTCCAAAGGAGTTGATTGTCCGGCTGATCTTTGGTCATCGGCCAAGGTGCCCAGGTCAACCTCTGACCCCTGCAGATAATGTCACACAGCCAATTACACGCCGGATGTGTCTGTGTAATCCGGCCGGGGATTTGATTATGACAGAACAGGAAAATGATTTTGCTGTTGTGACTAGTGATGGTGGAGTTAGGGCTGCTGGTCATGGAAGGATTAAATCCATGAAAACTCTAAGATGCCCTTGAGCAGGGCTTTTAACCCTTTGCAAGCTGGAGGAAAAAAAGCATTCTGAGTTTAATCTGCCTGGAGGTAAGGTTTAAAAAAAAGGTTTGAAGAATGGAAAAAGGGGATCAATTTGTAGTTACCACCAAGAGAAACACACACAGGCCACCCGACTCCTACCACCCCAACACACATGAATAATCAAGTGAACCCAGTGACCGCAGCACCTTCAGTGTGATAACTCGGAGGGAGAACTGAAATCTGAGATGTGAGAGAAGAAACCACAAAATAGAGCAAAGTGAGTACGACAGGAAGCAAATAGAAAGAGACACAGAGAGAGTTTGCTGGTAAAAGGAGCCAGCAGACTAACAGACTTTCCTCTCCCAGGGGTCCACTGGAGATTTCACAGCTGGAGGGCTGCATGGCTGTGCCAACTCCCTCACTGCAACCCGTCCACTCCTCCATGCACACAGATCAGTAGCATCATTATGCGGTGTGTCCTCGTACGCGTGCACACACTCTGTGTTTACAGCCCAGCAGCAACTGCGCTGAGATATGCGTTTCATTTGTGTTACCGTCCCTCAAACCGCACGACACATGTCACCTCTGCCAAATGGCAGGGTGCCTCCCAAAGATGCAAACGGATGATAACAGGCTCTATCTGCAGTCAAAAGTAACACAGCTTCAAGCCGTTAATATAGGGATATCTGCCGCGTCGCCACTGGCTGCTGCAGACACACAGTGGCATGCGAAGAATGAAGCTTTGACGGACAGACAGACGGCCGCTTGTGGATATCAGATGCATGGCGATGAAGCCGGCAGATAAGGTGTGGCATTTCTGATCTGACACATACTATACCCTCATTAAATTCCAACCACATCATCAGGGAGCTATTAGGAACATTACACAATAAAGATAAGACGCTTCCTGTGTGCTGTTGTAACCTTTGGTCTTTCTTTTTGTATTTGTAAATGACACATGTAAAAATCCTAAAGATTGGTGCTTGTTGTGTTCATGTTGGTTTTACCTCGAAATTAAGAGGTTTTGATAAGGCTGTTCTCATGCACTGTTCATACATGTAAGTATGAAAAGTGATGCTCCACAATTTCTGTATAACCCACATAATCATGAGCCAGTAATTTGTGTCCAACCTACATAATCGAGAGTAAAGAAGGTAATAGTCCACCTAGTCTACCAAAACACAGGATTTTCCCTGAGGAGACAGGTGTTTGAAACTGTAAAAAACCAACTAAACTTCGAGTTATTTTAAGGTACAACATTACCACATTTCTTTTCCTAAACCTAACCAATGCAAATAAAAGAAGCATTTCACTGCTGGAAAGATGGCCTTTTAATAAAACAAGGATGTCTATGAAGTAGAAAGACGCAAATACTTTTGAAATTGGTGCTACAGAACCAGAGAAAACTAAGGAATGCTTTTGCTCAACAGGGAGAAAACCTACAACTACCAGAATGCGGCTAGCAAGAAATGATCTCATATTACAGTTAAACAGTACACTGAAACACGTTTCTAAAAACATTTTAGACAAGAAATATGCAACTCGGTAACAGAATCTTAGTTTATGTTTGATCAGTGCTGCCTAGTTTTTTCGACTTCCATTTTCATTATGCAGGAAAGAGTATGACTCCCACTTCCTGTGCAAAAACTCTCGCTATTACAGCTAAACACGGCACTAAAACATGTTTCTAAAAACACTGTAGGTGAGAAATAGGCATTGCAGTAACATTATCTTGATAGTTTCAGAGAGAGGCAAGTCTGATCTGCTTCTGTACTCTGTGTCCACGGTGGCTGCAACAACCTGTGAACTACAACCTGTAGTTCGAGCAACAGCCCAAGAGCCGGCGAAACTCCACTGGATGACATAAATTACATCATCCGCCATAGTTTCACCAGGGATGAGGTGGGATATCTAGACACTGGTTAGATGCACATAATACTCACATCGTTTTTATACAAACTGATTGAAAATCAGCAAAGTATCCCCTTAAATTACCTAAACCTAACCTACATAACTTTATGTTAAGTATGTAATGTTACCTGTGGGATGCTAATTCATAGGTGTCACATGAAGCGCTGCATGAGGATATCTTGTTTTGATAATTAGCTCAGGTTTGTTACAACCTGTCTGATCATCCATTGCTTTTCTTAGCAATGTCTCCATCTTCTCTGGTCTAAACTTTAGGGAGTGCAGTTTTATCATAACTGATAGAACTAATAACCATAATTACACAGATAAGACCTGAGTTGTAACCGAGATTTCCTTTTACAACCACTAGCAAGGAAAATCAGAGCAACCAAGGTCAATTGGCAGTTGATTTGCTAACTTATCAGAATAACCCCAATAAAGATAAAGTCTCAACCATGTGCCCAAGCAAGGTAATTCCACGGGGGTAACGTCTAAATTGCCGTCAAAGGAAATATCCCACTGTTGACATATTTTGTCACCTTTCACTGTACAAACTTTGTGTTTGCAGTGTCGGCTCCCTGTGATACTTTTCCCCGAAACCCTCGAGTCTCAAAGCTGTGGGCTGAAGGCTGTTGACTTATAAATTCTTATCTTGAGTTATGCTTTTGTTTTTACTTGACACATGAGCTATGACGCATCTGCGCTAGCTTTAGCCTTCAACTCGCTACAACAGAGACACTCCCTAATGTGTTTTCACTGATATCTCAGGCATTCGAAAGACACACACAAAGCCATGTGCTGTACAATCAGTAAAGCAGTCGTCAAAAATCATGTGGCGACATATGAAAATCCACTCTACCTTGGTGGAGAGGGTGTGTTATGGGTAAGAGGATAAGACAAGAATTTAGCTTGATAATATTAGAATACAGTGTGATTTAATGTGATCATAAATCCAAAAATTTGAAGTCAGCTCACTTTAGATTTAGAATTCAAAGGTAGCAGTCATATGATACAAAAAATTGGCTGCCTTCTCTGTCTGCATCTTTCCCTTCTCTCCTTCCACAATTCTTCCATTTCTCTTTCTTCGCCTCCGCTCTGTCTGTTTTTTCTTCTACTCCCCCGAGCAAAGGGGACAGCTGCTTATCCCTGATAAACGCCTGGCATTTGGCGCGGCGAGAGAAGGGAGAGATGGGAGTGAGGAGAGGGGAGGAACAAGGGAGGGGTGGAGGGGGGGGGTCGGATGGGCGCGGCACATTGGTCGAGACGGCGAGAAGTGAAAAAGGCAGCAGGGATTAAAGGGCAGGGTTTTTGGCAGTGGTCACTGTAGAAGAAAAGAGGAGGGGCAGGAGGAGAGAGAAGAAAGAAGATGAGGTCTAATCGTGACCTAGATTCCAAGACGCCCAGACATAATAGGCAGGGCCTTACCCCACGTGAACCCCCTCACCCCCAACCCTCCACCTCAGTCAAAACAATAACAGAGAGGAGAGGAGCTGCAGGAGGAGAGGGGCCACGTTTGGGGATGGTTCCGCCTCACCACCTCAGCCCCCCCTGTGTACTGCGTTTGGCCTCACTGTCGCTAACTCCCAGCAGCTGTATGTAATGCTGGCCCTCAAACCTCTGGAAATTCCTGGAAAGGGAACTTAGAGAATGTTGGGGTAATGTTTGGATAAACTTCTGCTGGGGTCTATTGAACCGTCTCCAATTTTGTTCGGCTCTGGATTCTTTCCTTTGCTGTGAGGACAAAAGCCTCCCAAGTGAAATGGCTGCAAAGTGGTTAACAATGCGTGTGTATAGTGTCTGTGTGTGCAGATGTGTTTTCAGGCTAAATGTGCTGAATTTGGAATTACATTACAGGAATGTAATTTTAGGGGAATTTGGGGAAATATGGTTAACAGAGATCAGCACTAAAACTGTAGTGTTAAAACATTTTTTCTAGCACAAGCTCTCCATCACTTTACCACTTACCACGCTCAGCAGTTTCTTGAGCTACCACAGAGCTTGCCCATGTTACGCCTTTACAACCTTTCAGAAGATTTGTGAAGACTTTGACATGGGCAGGTATGCTACGCTTGCAATCTTCGCCAATGGACTTGTCGTAGGATTTGTGATTGGTCTCATAATGTCATATAACATGAGATTCCTTGAGCACCAAATTCACCTGTTTGCAGATAAGGTAGAGCACTCTATCTGTACCCCTGAGGTCCAAAGACGTAAATCCATTTTTCCTTAAACTTCCTTTTTTTCCTTTGTGAGATATTGAAAGTAAAATTAATGAAATGGACTGTAGATGAATAAAATGAAATGCATGTATTTCATGACATGGTCAGAAGAGGAGATGCACAAATTGGTTTGTGGACTCCTGTTTTGAAGCCTTCATTTCGGAATTTTGGCTATCGCCATCTTGGATTTATGGTGCCCAGAAGTCACCATATTTGGCAAAGATGGTGAAGCTGTGGAGGAGCAAGGGGTGGATCTGACTCAAAGTGGCCACACCCCTTAAGTATGCGTTTAAGTCTTAATACAATTTAAACTGACCAGTTATTTAAAAATGAATGCCCTGTTAAGTTGTCATGAAGGGGGAAATTAGCGATTAAAATCAAAACCGTTTTCATGCACCAGGCTGTAAATGTTCTGCTGTAAAATTGGCCATTTTAACATGGAGGTCTATGGGGACTGACTCGCTCTTGGAGCCAGCCTCAAGTGGCTATTTGAGGAACTGCAATTCTTGTCACCTCCGCAATGGCTTTATTTTTCCAGCCCTACAGGTTGCTGCACGGCAAGGACTAGTAACTTCCTAGAGTCTCTTCTGGTTGCCTGGCAACAGATTTCAGCCAAGAAATAGTCCAGCAAATTGGCGCATTTCCAAAATTGTTTTTTCTTTTGGCCGACACTCCGAGGTAACTTATGTTTGGTGGTGACAAGTTTTGCAACCACGTGTGAAATGTTCATTGCTTGTAAGACTGTGCAGAACCAAGTACAGGCAAAGTTAATCCAGGTAGCTATCTAGGCAACATGTCCTGCACATACACATGGTCCATATGATGTGGGAAAAGCTAGTAAGTGAACCTAGTTTAGAATGTTATATCGCAAACTTAATTTTGTGCAGCATAAATATGTTTCTTGTGTTTTCCTCTCCACCTCACAAACCCTGAAAGTTATCTTGTGATCTCTCTGAGGGCCCCAACCCCAAGGTTAGGAAGCATTTCTGAAAGGAGCATTTATGATTTGGTTAAAGTTTCCACTTGTTTTTCAGCTCCAATATGTGTGAAATTGTCTGCTGGGTTTTACAGCCTGGCATCCCTACATCATGGTGATTTAGTAAAATGTTACCCTGAGCAATAATAATGATGGACAAAAATGATGAAAATATGTGTAACCCTACAGAATATTTGTGACTGACAAAAACTGTTAAGCTGATTTTCTCTTTGGCAAAAAACTCTCCAGAAGTCAGAGTTTTATCTTCACATCAGGATTACAGCATAGTTTTGTCTGTGTATGTCTTTATCTGTCTCTCTTTGTTTCTCTGTGTCTTTCCCTCCCGCACAGTAAACTGGGGCTTATCTGCTACCCGTTGCCCCGGTTGTGGAGTCAGACTCAGACAGTTGTTGCGATGTGAGATGTCTCACTGGGACGCGTCATGTGACCTGAGGCTGCCCCTGAGAGTTGTCTCCTTGTTGCCTCTTATGAACCCACATTAATCATGCTTGTGATTGTTGGTTTGACACACTTATTCCAGTTAGTTTGCGATCTGAGAGACAGTCAAACAAAGCAGATACACTTTTGTCTCTAATCTTGCTCAGTCAGACAAGACGAACAGTATTAACTGTCTTTCTGCACGCTGTCTGCATTTTCATGTTCCACCTTGTTCGAGTAAAGATTTACAAATGTAGAGAAGCAGAGGAAAAACAAACAGTAGTATTGTGTTCAGAACAGTTATGCAATCGAAGCTATTTTTTGACATCCGACTATTTACTCATCCACTTACCATCTCTCCGCAGCTGAAGCAGGTGTTGCCAGGTGCACTCACTGGCTTCTCACTTGGGGTTGGTTCATAGTAGAATCACAACCAGCAGGAACCCCACAGTGAAGATTGAACCTTTGCAATGTAGCAATTTGTGGTCAAGAAATAACTCAACATGCCAGCTTGTCTTGACTTAACCTGATTCTTAAGGGGGAGATTATTTGCCTAATCTCTCCACCCCTGGGTCATTTCACTCCTAGGGTTCAGTGTAAGAGGGGTGGAAAAAAAAGAGGCTAATTCCCTTATTTGGCCAAATGCAGCTGATGGTAGCCTGAACCAAAACTCCGGTTATTGGCTGGATTACCACGGGCGGATCACAGGAATATTTGAAAAGCCGAGGTCAGTGGGTTGGTTTGGGTTAAACAGAATTTGGTTGTGAGTCAGGGATGGGGAGTTAGTGAGTGCAGGCGTGGGAGGATTGTGGGTTTGGTGCTCAGAGAGAGAGACAGAGAGAGTAAGGGAGAGAGAGGCTCATCTCGTAGCCACCAGCGACAGTGACCAGCCATTGGATTTGCAATCTGCAATCATTCCAAATAGATGCTGTGCATCCATAATAAGCATTTTGCACTCATGCAAAGTGACAATTTGCACGTAAATACAACCGTTGGACAATATGGCGGTCTATTTTTGACTCATGCCTGCACCAAGAAGAGGCTTAAAGAAGTATTTCACTGCTGGAAAGATGGTCCTTTCACAAAACTGGGCTGTCTGTGCAGTGGAAAGTTGCAAATACTTTTGAAATTGGTGCTACACGACCAGAGAAACAGAGGATAAGACTAGGTCAAAACCTACTGTATGGCGGGAACATGTATGAAACAGTAGAGGGCTTGTAATTTGAAAGGAGGACTTTTAAATTGAAACAGGAAATGGTGGCAAATACTTGGCCATGGACTTTCGCCATGAGTTCTCTTAACAGTGCTGGCCTGGTTGTGGCTGTCCAGCCCAAAACTTCATGTAAATACATGTTATATATATATATACATGTCCTGGTGTGACCTGTGGAGGCTGCGCAGCCATTGGCAACTATCGGAGCCAAGTTCCACTAGTAATAATATTTCGTAAAACATACCTAGAATTTTGTCATTGTGGCAGCACCCGTTCCCATATTTTAACATGTAATAATCCATTAAAGTCCGAGCAGTACGGTACAGTTCAGTTTGCTACGCTTTATTTTTCATTTCCACTGTGAACATGTGTTGATGGTACCAATGGAACCATTCCATACCGTCCCCATTTTTAGTCACCCCCTCTGAAAAAAATTCTGAAAAACTTAATTCACTGGGCTGACTGCCAGCAACTTTTAAAGTGGACCATTAACTTGTAATGTTAGTCAATGCATGAGTTGACGACGTGAATCAATCAGCACATCTTAAATTTCACTTTAACAACTTTGACCATTACTTTAGTTTTTGTATGACATACACTTTAAGTAATGAGTGGATCTTCAAGCCTTTGTTATATTAAATTCAACCTGAATTATGTGAACTGCGCACATCCCAATCCTCACTCAGAGAAAAAAAAAGCGTCGTGGAGCGTTGTTCCTGTGGGCTCCGGCAACACGAAACTCCTGTGCTTGCCTGAGAAGGACTAAATGTACAAGCCCGCTATTTTTAAATATCACACGGAGAGAGACTCTCACTGCAGCCTGTTCTATTTTGTTCTGAAAACCCTGGCACGCAACCTTGTTCTGTGGACGATAAACGAGGTGCAAACTTCCATTTGTGTCACCGGTAATGAGGAAACACAGTGAGTGCTGGACGGAGCAGTGAGTGACAACAACCCGCCCACATTTAAGGGTACTGTTTGTGGTGGAAACGCTAGGGTCTAGGTACCATAACGAAAGTGTTTGTTGGAAACGGGGCTTAAGTTTAAATAAATTTAAAGCTTGAGTTAAACAGACACGACTGTTCCTGAAACAAATCGATGGGGTGATCCTCTTTCCTCCATCCCAAACTGTCATTTCGACCACAGCTGTCTAGCTAGCTAGCAAGCCTGCTAATGCCACAATGCTTTTATGCTATGTTGGTTCATATTTAATCAGTGGAGCTTAATTTTACAATGTAGTCTCAGTTTTGTTAGCCTCTGTTTTTACAATACAGGAAACAGTATGGCACCCACTTCCTGTTCACGAAATCTCTTATTAAAGCCAAACAGTGCACTGTTTCTGAAGACATTTTAGGTTATAAATAAGCAATATGGTAACAGCACTGCATAGTTTTACATTTTATTTGAGTTTGAGAGAGATAGGTTCAGCTCTCTCTCAGCCTTTGTGTCCATGGTGGCGGGCATTGGAGAATGTGGAAGTACAATCTATAATTTGGGCAACAGCCCTAGAGCCAGTGAAAATCCGCCACATGACGCAAAATGCTTAGAGATGAGCAGGGAGATCTGGGTGCTGGTAAGATGGAAGGAAGTTGACCACAGTAACCACACTGTTATGATACAAAGGTGTTTGAAATTTGGCCAAGTATCCTTTTACTGGTAAAATAAAAAACATGTAAGAGCTGGGGAGCTTCATTTCGTTGACTTTTGACTGAGACAAAACCATTTATACCAGGTTGATTTAAAGACAGAGACGGTGTGAAATAACTCTCCGCCTGTAGCTTCTCAAACATTCCCAGCAGCACACTGCTTGTACTTCATGTCCAGCGGCTGCCACAGAACACAATACAGTCATTACGCAACTATGAGAGAGGGAGAGAGAGACTCTATTAAAAAGTACCAGAGACTAAAAATAAAAAGGGAGAAAGATCCCACGAGGAGAGCAGAGAGAATCTGCCAAGCTGGCTAGCACAGTGAAAACATACAATTACCGGAGCTACTTATATGTTCACCCAAGGCCAAGTGATTGTAGGTGTGCGCTCTCTCTCAAACAGCAGCATCCTCAACAATCATCCAGTGTAGCAGCTTGTGGTTCAGCTCCAAATCTGGCAGAACAGCGACTAATATAACCTAAGTGCTAAAAATAACACAACACAGTCGGGATATAAATAATCCCAGCGACTAATGTCAGGGGCGCTTCCTCCCTTTGTTCCATGCTGAGAAGGGCCTGTGGGCAAAAATAAAGAGAGAGTGGGAGAGGGAAAGGAAAAAGGAGGGCGGGATCGCATTAAGTAAAGAGGAGAGAGACAATGTGGGCAGTGAAAAAGAAAGAGTTCTGACACTAGCGGTGGATAATGATGTGCCCCTGCCATGAAGGAGAGGAATGTGACAACTTTCCCCTCTCTTCCCTCAGATAAAGAGACAAGTGGCGTGGGGCCAACGAGACCAAGCGGACGCTTTAATTACAGGAGACAAAGGTTTTGGATGATGGTGGCGGTGGTGTGTGTTTGCGTGGGGGTCGTTGAGTGTGTGTGTTTGTGGTGGAAAAGGGAGTAGAGAAGATGACTTTATAAGTGCGGAAAAATGTTTAACTGTTGGGTTCAAAACTGTCAAACTAATCATGTTGAACATATATTTATCCATTCAAAAAGCACAAAAAACACCCGCTGGAGCATCATATACAGCGTACAGCTCATATAGCCACGTCTATTTTACTACATGAAAGGGTAATAAAACTGACAAAGATCTTAAGGAATTCGGCTGACAATATAATTTGACCTGATTTGCAGCTTGGTGACAAATATAGCACCACAAAATACCAACCATGTCTAAAAATATTACTGCGCTGACTGCTTGAAATCAAAAGTGCAGTCTTCACAGTGACACTTAATAGCAATTCATTTTTTTACTACACCGGGCCACCAATCAAAGCTAATTAAAGCTCACGGTTTCACTTGTGCAATAGACTTTGATCTATTTGGGACACTTGGCAGCGGCTGAGCTCCATGACATGGCTTGACATGGGGTTAGAGTGGACTCTCTTATTACAGGGTCGGAGTTTGCAGAAGCTGTTATTGGCTAAACAGAGTTTGGTGGTGGTACGCTGAATAATGGATGGATGATTGACCTCACATTCTCTTTTCAAGGTAAAATGGGTACCTAGTAAATGAGGGGCTGGTCAGCGCTTGCGGCCTTTCTGACATATGATACAGGACTGCTAACGTCACTAACACACACTTCACACAAGGGCATGTTTTAGAAGCACACACAGGCGTACAGAAAGAGGATAAATCCATATGCACACAGCCCAGTTTGACAGACATTGGTCAACAATCAGCAACAGGTGCAGCTGGTTGAGGGAGAAAACACGTGTGTGAGAGTGTGTGTGAATAGAAAACCAGGCCAGTCTTTAACCACCGTATGTGCGAGCCACTGTAATGCGTCCTCTCCCCCACCCATACATTAGCTTCAAACAGAAACGGGGGGACCTTGCAGTTAGCATGACGGACAGCCTCCACCAATCCCACCACCACATGAAGAGAAGAAAAAATAACTCTTTTCATCCATCTTCTCTTCTTTTTTGCATCATTTTCTTCTGAGACCAAAACCAACATCAGTCTCCTTCATGCATTGAGCATGATATAAGGGCAAATAGCCATATACAAGGGTTTCCAATGTGAATCACACTGTTACATTTTAAACTCATCCTCCGTTATAGGGCAGCTAACACTGAAGAAGCCAAAAGTTAATGCGATATATTTTAAAGGACACATATTCTGTTCCTGAGCTTTAACTCCTGACCTTTTCAATCACAGGTCAGACTCTTTGACCCGTCTCTGACCTCAGTATTTTATCAGCGTAGTCAGGTGATAATGAGAAGCTGGATCTTATGGAAGATGAGAAGGCCAGTTATGATCGAGCACTTGTGCTGACGCACGTCTTGACACACATCCAGCATAACCTGAACCTTTGGGTATGTAAAAACTCTATGATCCCCCAGGCGCCCTTGTCACCCGGGGTCACAAATACATAAGGGCTGGGAGTGAAACTGCCTTTGCACGTTCAGGAAAAGGCAGTGAGGACACACACAGAGAAGGCTTTTTAAGGGAAACATTTTAGAACAACTTGAAAGAAATAAATAAAACCACTTTTTTACAGTACATAAACTGCTGCTGTTTTAACAAAAAATAGTCACTTTGACACGATAGCATGGTAGGCTATATTAAAGTTCCTCTCTGAGCGCTGATTTAACCCCTAAAAACTCAACTCTGTTCATCAAAATTACATATTTTGAAGTTTTTTTTTTCATTAAAAAAATCTCTTAATGCCTTAAAATAGTTCAACTTTACAACCTCGCCTCGTTTAGTATGCATGGATCTCTGAATATGCACATTAGCCCCGCCCCCAACTACATTATCAAACAGCTAATAATGTGTTGCTAATGTTAGATAAACTCTGTTCATGACTGACAGCTCTGACAACTTGAAGTAAACATGAAACTTGGCTTGCAAAATATTGATGCATAGCTATTTGACACCCCTCATTTCCTAATTTGTCACGATTGGTTTCTTAGATTTGTGATGTAACAAATCCTGACTGTCTGAATCCATGTTTCTGTCATTGGTACACTGTAGTTATAAGGTTGTTCCACGGTGCTGACTGCTTACTCTGCTCATGATAAGTCTTTTCCTGTCGAGAATTAGGTGAGAGGATTGATACCACTCTCATATCTAAATTTGAAGCTACAGCCAGGAGACGTTAGCTTAGCTCAAAGCAGGAAGAACACACCTAACAACACCTCTAAAGCTTAACACATTGCTTCTAGTTTGTTTATTATCAGACCTGCCAACCTGTACACATTTTGCATACCAGGCACGCATTTTGACATCAAAGTACGCTGGTACGGCTTGCTTGGATTCAGTTCTATTCAGTCAGACGTTAGACAAACCCTCTTCGCCCACACCTCTGGATTGTCCTGAGTGATGACTTTATTGCCAATGCAAACAACTTCTCAAAGTCTTCAAAGTCTCTTAGCAGTTAGCTTCTGTTCGTCACCGTCAGCTCAGACTGGAGTTACCGTGTGTTCAGTCCGGTAAACGGTATCAGGCTGATAGCTGGAGCCTCTCCAATAAGCCATAGAGTGAAACCATGGGTGGAATGGGGTGATTCTAAATCCACTGTACCGCTCTTGCAGTGACAACGACAAGAAGCCGCTGAAGGGCAGCCCACACTCGCTGAGCAGAGTGTTGCCAATTATTCATGGCATTGCTATGGCCGAACCGCCCCAAAAAAGCCGCGGAAGCATGCACCGCAAAAATTTCTGGACAGTTTCCAGGAGAAATGGCCATGCCTCCGCATTTCCCGGGGGGGGTAAGGTGGTACTCATAACCTTTCTTCAAGGTTGGCACGTCTGTAATATCTACAAAAACCAAAGTGTAAAATGTGAGTGGCGGTTCATGCTATGCTAAGTAAGTATCTACTAGCTGTAGCTTCATATTTAAAAGGGAACTACAATAATTTTATACTTCTCAATTCGTACAGATGTTGAGGTGTACTGGTACATACGAAAAAAAGTAGCATAAATCCTTTTACATCAGCCACTACTAGCATAACACACCTACATATCAGACTACTGCTCGTCAGGTTGCATTGTGGGGAATGTAGGCATGTCTTTTACAAGGAATAATGCATGAAATGGTTTTGTTGCATTGTTTTCATACTTTTTTAACTGTCCATAATGAGTCCAACAATGTCATAGTATTGCAATGCTAAATTGGTGGCAGGGACGTGCACAGACATTTTAACGGGCTGTTGCTCTAACCTGAAAAAACGCGGAGTCAGATTCAACCGCCTTCCTCGGCCACGGGAGTCCTCAAAGGTAGGCTCGGCAACAACAGTGTCACATGACAGAGGTCATAGGGCATTGATCAGTGCCATGTTTGCCAGTTTGCCATGTTTAGCCAGGGGATATCCAGGCCAGGACTTCCTCTACCATGTACTGGTCATTGTATACTGATCTCTATAAACAGATATTTGCATATAAATGCAGATACTTTTTTTCTTTAAAGCGAAATCGCTGTCAGACAGTAGCCAATCGGTTCCTGAGATTCCAATTTGGCCAATGTGTTCTGCCTCTCAGACATGATTGGTCAATACTACTCAGACTGCAAACAAACTGCAAACTGAAACCAGAACCTTCAGATACCACTTGGCCTGTTGCCTGCATATTCTGTCTTCACATGCAGATATGTGTTAATAGAGATTACCCTTTACGTGGACAGATATAGTACTGAGTGAGACAGTTGAAGGACAGTCCCACTGCTCACAACATGCCCCTCATAACTCCACCTCTGTCTTATAAAAAGATAATTCCCTTACAGCTGAACTATTAAAATCATTTCACTCCTGTTAGAGTTGGAGTTGCAAGGTCATCACGTGACAACAGCAATCAACATTTCAGTCAGCGTGTACCAGCGCCTGCCAAGTCAATGACATACTCCTCGTGTGTTTAGTTCAGTCCAACCTGTACTATGTGTTTACTGCTAAACAGTGGCGCCCTGCCTGCTGTCATTGGAATGGAAGGTTTGTCTTTTTCTTGACATTTAGGTTCAAGCTCTGGATCAGTTTCATATTGGAAACAGGAACGGTTCAGAGAAAAGGAAACAAACAGAGGTACAAATGAAGGAGAAGCAGTCACAAGAGCAAACAGCAGCTATTAAACTGGCTGCGGCTTATGCTCCCGCGTTGCTCCGCTGACCTTGAAATGCCGATGCTATTAACGATTCCCACGGCAAAACACTTGGTTATTACCCCCAGCCACCGTTACCAAAAATATGTGAACGGCATAATCAGGACATTATGTTAATCTAATGGAGGTTCACTGCTGAGGAGTGACGCTGCCCCGCTCTCCCCTACCTGGGCTGCAGGGAAGCACCCATGCATCCCATGAGTGAGTGATGGATGTTGATTGAAGGTCATTACTTAGCACCCCACTGAACTCCTGACCCCACGCCGAGGGGGGTAAAAGCCCCCGACGCAAGGTCGAACACCGGCGGGTGGAACATTACACATGAATCGCCTCCATACAGGCACATATAGACACACGCACACTGCCAGGTTTACACACAACAAAGCTACACATACTCACACAATGGCTACAACCCAAAGAGGATTCAATATCATGTGCCATAATCGGCCTCTAAGCCCAAACAGAGGGGGTCTCTGCGATAGATGAGCTTAGAGAGCTTCAATCCTATTTTATCTGCTTATATTTCCTGCACTCATAACTTTGGGGACTTAAAACAAGCTAGGGTGAAGGTAAGGTCAGTCCTGAGACGACCCTGCGAAGAGCCGTGATGTGTTTTCCACACTTTCCTCCAAGTCCCTTTTTTTCTCCTATGCTAACTTTCAAGAAAAGTCATCCGGGGACACTGATCTGTCTGCCTTAAATTTTCATTCATCAGCGTGGAATAATGCGCAACACAACAGTGCTTGTGACCACACACAGATTCATTTACAAACCACCGCTACATCATCTCCTGGGAACCCGTTTAAACAAGCATCGAACAAAACACCGGCAAAGGGGAAAAAAGCTGAAAATTGGATCACAACGTCTCCCTCGTTTCCTATTTTTTTCCCCCCCTCCCTCTGAGCTCGCTTCACGTGAGACAGCGGGACTCCTTTTTGCTGTCTTCTGAGAAACGGGCTAATCCAACTGCGGACCCCCGTGAGGAGAAAGGGGGAGTCCTGCCTTGGGGAGGAGGGAAATAGAGACAGAAATGAACAAGGTGGAAAGACAAGCAGAGCCTCATGCAGCTGATTTATTAAGGCCTCACTGTGGCTTTCTAGGAATACCTACCGTGTATTTAGCAAGTCTTTATTCTCTCGCTTCTTCCCAAAGGGAGCATCGGGTAATTTCTTTCCCCTAAATAGCCAAGCTACCTCCCCCCAACACACACAAACACACACTCCTTAAACATCCACGTGCAGGCCACTGCCAGACTTAATGACTGTATGGCTAGATACTGTAACAACAGCTCACTTCTCTCCCCTGAGACCTTCCTGCTACCGTATATGGGGGGGCAAGCCACGCTTTCCATGATGCACCAGTCTAAACAAATCTCTCCTTATACATGTTTCACAGCTACACAGGATACAACCAAGGCTTGAATTCTGTATAAATAAATCAACAGTGCAACAGCATGAACACATAAGGTCAAGCTTGTGAGAGGTCTGATTGCATTGGCTTTGTATGCAATCTCGCTACGTCTAAAACTCACTTCGGGTTCTCTCAGACTGAATCCCAACCAACAAATAGTTTGAGCTCATATGCAATATCAACAGGAATGAAAAAAAGGACTGTAAAGACTATCCAAAAATATCCAAGATGTATTGTTTATAAACAGAGAATATATGTGTCCATCGTTAGAACCACAGTGATGCACAAATTTTAGTAAATAGCTCTTTTTTTCTGGACTTGTGCTGTATGCCAGGAATCTCAAACTGTACTCCCGTCCAATGTCTTTTTTAGTTTGCACCAAAACTACGAAACAATAATTAATTGCAGCTGAATTCAAAATTGAGAAGTCATATAAGAGATCATAAGAAACCTACCTACAAACCTACAGAAAGTATCAGTATATTTCATGGGTCCATATTTCCATATATAGTTAGTATCAAATTACATAGTTCATTCCAGGACACTTTCTGGGAAGTGCTGCCAAATATTTTTATTAATATCCATCCATCCATCTATCCTGATTCGACATGTCTATACCAGATTTGCAAGTCTGTAATTCAGTAAGATGGGAACACTGATAAAGGGATATTTTGTTTCCCTATTTGTTTTTTTTTATTTGAATATCCAAATTTACACTGAAATCCATAACGTGACATTTTATTGATAAAGCAACAGAGCAACTCAACTGGGGTGGCTGTAGCTCAGGAGTTAGAACATGTTGTCCACTAATCAGAAGATAGGCTTGTCGATTCCTGGCTGCTCCGGTCTGCATGTCAAAGGATCCTTGGGCAAGATACTTAAGATACTGAACCCCAAAACTGCTTCCAATGGAGGGGCAATCAGTGTGTGAGTGTGTGTGGATGTTAAACTGAGTGGCAGGTGGGACTTCATCACCAGTGTATGAATAGGTGAATGTGACATAGTGTAAAAAACCTTTGACCTGTCAGAAGACTAGAAAAGCTCTTTGCAAGTCCATTTATCACTAACCATATCATGTGACCTGGAATGGGTGTGGCCGGAGGCCTTAACATGTCACTTTTTTTCTTTCTGTCTTTCTTTATAACCCCTTTTTACACTGCTTGGTCAAGGCCGGAACGTTGCACTGTTATTCCACCTTGTCGTTCAGTGTAAAAAGTACAAACATGGAATGGTAGGACAGAGATGTTCTGTCTTAAAGCCGGAACCAGAGGTATTAACAACACTGAACTGACTTCAGTATTTCCCCTCTTAGCCGGAGCCTGCAGGTGGATGCTGGCGTGGAGGTGGAGCAGCTGTACTGATGCAGGGCAGCAGCGGCACTGACAAAGCAAAGGGAGAGCTGGGAAAATTTGCAGATTAAAAAGACCGCCAAATAGGGAGGGTGTGTTTTGTAGATGATATATGGAAAGTGACGTATGACACGTATGTACAAATCAGTGCAACTCGAGTTGACTGCCTGAACTAGCTCGCAGGCGTTGCTCCATGTCTGTGTAAAAAGTGTGAGCTGGCAGGACAAGACGGGTGTGACCATTTGACGACGTGCTATGTGTGCGACCCACCACTGGATGACTTAAAAAGCAGCTAATAGCAGTTAGCAGCTAACTCAAAGATGGAGAACAGTGGCCGAAAATGTCAACAAATTGGAGAGACAGTGAGATCTGGGATGCTCCTTGCGCTCTGAGTAGAGAACAGGATCAACCGCCATATGACAGGGATGGTAAACGATAGTTTTTGCCATGTTATGCCATTGCTATTGTTCAGAGAGTGCTGCCCGACGTGTATGATAAATGTCACATCAGAAACCAATGCAGTTGTGGTGCATGTCATCAGAGGCAGCCCTAGCACATTTGGTGCCCTAGGTGAGCCTCCCCACATCATGAGAACATTATAATTTACCTTCGCCCAATACTAATGTTTACTGAATACAGCTAGAACACTTCACAATTTAAATCAATGCAACCTCCGAAAGCTGTTCGTTGTCGCCACCAGCTGCTGAGAGGTAACGATAATTAGCTCTAGTGTAGTGAAGTGGTAGTTGAGTGGGCACCAGAGGGCTTTTATTGTTTTGGCATGATAAGGATACAGCGTGTTTTGGGGTTCACGTGACGCCGGGTAACTTGCCCATCTCCACCAGACAGCAGGTAAAGTGTAACAAGCTGAGGAAGGGGAACCCAGAAAAAAAGGCCTCATTTTTATTTAGTAATCTTTGCTATGTGGTTACGTTATTGTGGCCTTATGTAATATTTCAGAATAATAGTAGTCAAAGTATTAGTAAAAAAACATGAAACATCATACCTATCGTGCCTCTTTTGCTTCCGTAATGCTGCCATGCTATCTAAAATCATACACTGGGGTGGCGCTCATGTGTAAAAAAGCAAAGCTGTCATAATGAGGGGTCTTTGTTACGGCACTATTGCAGGATCATTGTGTAAAAATGTCTTTTCACTCTCTGTCTCTCTCTAATTGACTAACTAAGAAAGACCCTAATCCTGACCCGCAAGAACATATGCTGGGAGGTGGAGGTGGGGGAGGGAGTGGGCGTGGGGGTGGGGTAGAAAAAAGAGAGAGAAAAAGAAAAGGGTGGCATAGGAGGGGGTTGAGAGAGAGAGAGATACTGGAGAGCAAAGAAAGAAGGGAACTGTGAAAAAAGAAGATAAGAAGAAGAAAAAAATGGCCAGTAAGCAAAAGCAGGGATACACAGTATGAATGAAAACACACGGAGAGAAAAGAGAGAGAAGGATGCAGTGAACTCATTAAGGGCTTATGCTGCGGGGATAAAGGCCGAGCAGCACCCTGGGTGAGACAGGGTTAACTAATCCGAGCCACAGTTCCTCCCCTGAGACCTGGACTGCACACTGCTCCGTGCACACACACTAAAGCTATTGAACCTAACAAGATTCCAGGTGATTTCTCTCCACTTCACTCTCTCTTCCAATATATCCTGACTGAGTGATAAAGATGGAGTCGGGCCTGACGGTGCTGTGGAGACCGGCTGGGGTCAGGCAGGAGGCGTGGGCCAGTGGGTTGATTTAGATTCAAATGAAAGTGGCTATTTATCAGAACCGAGTAACACTGCAATCACACCTTTAAATAGCAAATGGACTGCGTCTATACGAAAGCGCTTTACAATGTGCTTCTCATTTCCCCATGCATTCACACGCTAATAGTGGCTGCCATGGTTATCAAGAGCAATTGCGGGTTCAGTGTCTTGCTCAAGAATACTTGAGGATAGGAGGAGCTGATTGTGGAGCTAGTGATCGGTGGACTGATTTTTTTTCACACCATTTGTTCCTACAAGTTGGTACATGTAAGTCTATCGAACCCTTGAACTTTTTAAATCATTCGAGTTTTGATACTTTTTGCAAAATATGGTGTCATAGTACATGCGTGTTCGGCAGCTAGTGCCCGCCCCACAAAACTTCTCTTCAATGCATTAGAAGTCATCACAGAAACAACACATTCTTATCCTAATTCATCAAATACCGCCACTTTGTCAGTCGACACACACGTCAAAATATGATGCACTAGGTGTCCTCCTGCGTCTGTTTTGGATGCCAATGGACAGCATGTCAATTTACGCCTGTTACACGCATTGTGTCTTTTAAAGTGAACTTAAAATGTAGGTAAAATACTTCATTTTGAGGTTGATTTCCTGAGGTTCAGGCAACATAAGCATGTGATTAGGTTTAGAAAAAAACATCATGATTTGGCTTAAAATCCAAATGGGAACCAAACAGTGGGTTCACAGTTGAAAGTCCAGAGATTGTTTAATCCATCCACCACCCCTCCCTTCTGCCTTAGGTGGACTGCGTATCATACCTCTCTGCGTCTGTGTCTGACGCAGATGTCCACTGACAAAGTGGCGTTATTTGACAATTTGGGTTGTTGCTCACTGGTTCTAAATCTTATGTGCCTGTGGCGTATCATACTGCTCCAAAAGGTGCCTCAGTGCGTTGGTCTCCGATGCCAAAATCACTGACAAAGCAGAGTTATTTGACAAGTTGGGAGTGAGAACAGGCTGATACAAGTTTACATTAATAATAAATATTTTACCATGAGGAGCATGTGAATGCACCATTGGCCTTGGCTGGTTGTGATTTGAGTCTGATTTAATCGGTCCTCATCCAATCACTTTAGCAAGCAGTGAGATTCAACTAGACATTTCACAGGCAGACCCGGTACATACAGGACACTAAAAATAGTTGTTCAGAAAGATTTGTTCATTTAATCCCTCCCATCACTAATGAAACCAGCCACCCTATGATCAATGGACATCCCGCTCTAACTCCTGAGTCTCAGCTGCCCCAAGTCTGTTGACTCTTTTGTACAAATTCACTGATTTAAAGTAAGAGTCCGTCCATTCATCGATCCATTTTCATCTGCTTATCCGGGGCCAGGTTGAGAGGGTAGGAGGCTGTGCAAGGCACTCCAAATGTTTGTCTCCACAGCAATATTTTCAAACTCCTCCTGGGGGATCCTCAGGCATCCCCAGGCCAGATGAGATATACAATCCCTCCAGTGTGGTCTGGATCTACCTACTATCTGGACGTGCCCTGAAAACCTCTGACGGGATGCGCCCAGGAGGCATCCTGATCAGATGCTGGATCCACCTCAAAGGCCCCCTTTGACACAAAGGAGCTGTGGCTCTCCTCCGAACTCCTGCACCCTATCTCTAAGGCTGAGCCCAGACACTTAACAGAGGAAGCTTATTTTGTCCACTTCTATCTGTGATCTTATTCTTTCAGTCACTATCCAAAGCTCATTACCATAGGTGATGGTTGGGACGTAGACAGACTGGTAAAGAGTAGAGTTTTGCCTTCCGGCTGTGGAGAGTCCGGCGCAGCACCCGAGTCACTGCTAATGCCACACCAAACCGCCTATCCATCTCACGCATCATTCTACCCTACAAGACCCCGAGATACTTGAACTCCTTGGCTTGGGGCAGTAACTCTCTCCCAACCCAGCTGGGTCAATCCACCAATTTCTAGTGGAGAACCATGGCTGCAGACTTGGAGGTGCTGACTCTCATCCCAACAGCTTCACACTTGGCTACAAACTGATCCCAGAGGTCACGGTGTGATGAAGCCAACAGAATTACATCATCTGCAAAAAGCAGAGATGCAATTCTGAGGTCACTGGACACTTTACTTTTCCACGGGTGAGATGGGTCACTATGACATATTGCACAGGCATTCATGGTCCCCGGAAGATGAGTCCGAAGGCCTTTAGTGATCCTTTGACTTGTCCTCCAGCACCAACAGGTTGACATTTGTAGTTTTGATTAAAAAACCTTAACAACTATTGGATGGATTGGCAGGAAACTTAGTAAAGACACTCCATGCTCCCCTCAGAACATGTTTTAATAACTCTGGTGATCACTTGTCTTTTCGTCTTCCATCAGGTCAGGTTGAATGACCACAATAAAAAAAAAAAGGACAAGGCATCCACAGTGCAGATTTCATACACGCCACTATTCTGTAAGAGTTGTTGCTAATTGCTCTATAACTATTGTTGTGTTTGCTATAACAGCTCCTGGGATTCTTAGGAACTCTCTGTTTGTAGTCAAAGATGAGTTTTTGTGATGATTCTGTTAAACTAAAGGCTCGGAAGTTACTCATAATGGGTGAAAACAAGAGAGCACCCAGGGCTGACAAAAACTTCAACATCCCTTAAAAGTCAGAGTGAAGAGTGAGGAGACAAAAACAGATTTTTTTTTTTCCCCCCTGCATGTGTTGAACTATAGTAACCAGAACAAAGAGGTACAACGTGACTGCCCTTTTGAATGCTTTAACAGTTTTTCTGGCTTTAACAGTTTTTCTGGCTTTAAATGATGCCTTTGTGAACATGTGTCTGTGTAAGGTCAGGATAAAAACGGTGGTTATGCCCTTTTGAGGAAATCCTTGAGGCAAAGGAAGTAAAGAAATGTTTCTCCTTCTGTTTAGTCATGTGTTGCCCTCCCTTGGCCCTTTTTTATACATTGTCTGTCTTCCTGTTGTGTCTTTTGTGCCTGTCTCTGTGTCTATTTTTATCTCTTTTTATTGGGCCTCTTTCACTTTGTCAGTCTTTGTCAGTCTCTTTTTATATCTTTCTTTTCTCATTTTTTCTCCTCCTTCGCCGTCTCTCTCCTTCAGTCTTTCCAGACAGTGGGCTGTCTGCTCTTTACTACATGTTGACACTCTCGCTCCGCCTTGCTTTAGCCATAATTGGCCGCCTGGCTTCATCCTCATACACTGCTCACACACACACACAAGAGAGAGAACACCGGGCGCAGAGGGAGAGACAGAAAAGGCAGAGCAAAAGGCGAGACAGGGAGAAAGGAAGGGGAGTGGTAGCTGCCGGCGCCCGCGCCTGGTCAGTGTCTACTGTTGATCTTGGTTGTAGTAATATTTAGTTTTAACACTAATAGCTGACCGCATGTAAATGTCAGGCAGCCTCGAACAAGTGCGCTGCAGCTGAAAAGTCAAGCCTTAAAGTCAGAAAATAGCAGGCGGATGCAGGGATATAGACATAAAAACAACATACTGTACATACTAAAGGAGGCTGCCAGCTTCGTACATTGCACCGTTAAAGCTGAAATAAGGCCCGAGTGCTATGTTTGCCCTTCATAAAGATAGCACTAGGCAAATAACATTACAGACATGCTCGTAATTGCAGAGGAAATGCAACATGACAGATGGTCGCTCCTTTTTACCATCCATGCTCAATAAATTCAATTGCGCCATAAATGCTTTTTATTGGTACTAAATAGCCATGTAGAGCTACACAGCAAGCATTATCATCAGTATAATATACAATCATCTGTGGAAAAATGGCTTTCAAATGGCAACGCGAATCATCTTATCCAAATAAATGTAACCTGAAACCATTCAACCATGGACTTCCTAGTTAACGTGTTTTGCATTGTAATGCTTTGTTACCCTTCCAATATGGATCCAGGTCTAAAAGCATTTTTTTTTCTCCTGAATTGCGAGTCTCCTCTGTGGAGTAGGAGGGTTGCTTGGCCTAGATTTATCTGCCCTGGATACACTAGGGGGCTTTAATGGGAACATAATGATATCAGTGCAGATTTACCTGGGCAGAGTCCTGCAGATAAATGGGTCAGAGGGATGAAAGGATGATGGAGCTACTCAGCAGGAAGGAGACCTAAGCGTGAGATGTAGAGGGGTTTAAAGTGGGTGGGCAAGAAGGATTTAACGGTGAACTGGAAATTAAAATTCATTTCTTCCTAAGAAATCACTATGTATATCCCCGGTGGTTGTTCTGTATAAATAGTTCATAATGTACAGTTCTAGTGGCCACACAGGAAGTTAGCCAGCTGGGAGCCGGCATTGTTAGCTGTTGCTTTTTCCTGTTTGTCCCATATGTGATTTTAGCGGCCCATACATTAGTGTGTGGCATGGTTTGAATTACAGAGTAATGTACAGACTGCAAAAGTCAACCCATTGCTTTGACTTTTCACAGTCACCACAACAAGACAGACAGCTAATGCTAGCTAAACCCTCCTCTTTCCTGTAATGCAGGATGTGTATGTATTTTTATGTGCATTTTGAAATACTGCACCAAAAAAAGCTACATGGAAATGGTTAAATTCGATAAAACTTCCTCAGAACTTGCACAAAAGGGTTTTTACGCTTGCTCGAGGTGGTTTTTGCCTTTGCCAAATAAGTTCTAACCATAAACTGTGCAAAGAACGACATGACAGCTATGCAAAAGTGAACCCAAAACATGCCAATCGGCCCAGGTGCCTGGCTGGAGTGTTGGTCATAAACCCCGCCCCCTCCATTTTAGCAGACGGGACATGAGCCAAACTAAAAAAAAAAAAAATTCCCAAAGATAGTTTCTGTCATTTTAGGTAGTTTTTATCATGCATATGTATGTTTAAGTGTTTAATTAGGTATTGAAGTTTATAAAAAAGGGGGAGGTTGACATTATGATTGACAGCTGTGTGTGCCATTTGCGTTCTCGCAACCAGTGGTGCAGCTCGCAATTGGTTGGACGGCAGTACTCAATAGATACGGAGATTACACAAACTAGGCCAACAAGTGGAACTTCTTAGTCTATAGCTCCTTTTCCACCAACATGTCCAGGAACTTTTATTTCCAGGAATTTATTTACCTGGGTAAAAGAATTCTGGGTAATCTGTGTGGTTTGCGTTTCCACCGCACCTCAAAGTTCCGGAAAACTTATTCAAATCAGGCTGTGCCCTATATTTCGCTCTGCCAGCTTGTCAGCGATTCTTCCATAGACTCGGCCATTTCGAGGCACGGTGAATTTTTTCCGCCGCAAATACGCTCAAAAAAACCTTGACCTCGTCGTCCGTCCACTTCTCGTAGCTTCTCTTCTTTTGCTACATTTTCCAAAAGATCAAAACACAAACCAAGTGAAGCTTGTAGAAATGAAATAAAGTTTGCAGCCACACTGGCACGGAGGAGCGGAATGCTGCAAGTGTGTGTTCGACCAATCAGCGTTCTTCAGCACACAGCCCCGCCCCTTAAGAATTCCAGGGAATCTGAAAAGTCCTACCGCCCTACTAGGTACTTTTTTCAGGGAAAGTTTGGGGTTGAGGGAAAGTTTTTTTACCCTGGTAATTTTGGTGAAAATGATAAAAGTTCCTGCAGTGGAAAAGGGGCTAATCTTGCCAAATTCAAATATGCCCCCAAATTGTTTAGTTAAAAAATAATTTTGCATTTTTTTTTTTTTGCAAAAAAATAAAATGTGTGTAAAATTTTAAATCCACCTTTAAGTAAGTGAATGTAGTATTAAGATTTGCTGCCTTGACTCCATTTGTCTGCATCCCTTCCCAGTATGAGTTTTATTTCATTCCCTTCAGTTTTACTCCAAATCTTGATTCAATCCAACTTTCACGCTGGTCCGCTCCAGTCCAATTTGATCTGATTTGATTCTATGCGGTTCATTTCAGCTCAAATCAATTCCCCCCTTTGATGCCAGCCAAAGATAGCACTGTTTAAGTTGTGAATTCAAGCTGTGGAACACACGCGGATCTTTATGCAACACAATCACTGCCTCTGACATGTTGGCACGCCTGTAAAGCAGTCAGTCCATCTGTGCTTGGCCTAGTTTTGGTTCACATTGGTGGCATTCCAGACCTCATTCTCAAAGGGGACAGACAGAGACACACAGTGTGCCTCGCACCGGATAAATATAGCCATGACATTCAAAGGGTCTGTAGTTTGGCTAGTCAATTCATTTTGGCAGGCGCAAGATAATCAGACGCCCCAGCAGTGTGTAAACTCACAAAACCCAAGCTCGAATGAACAAAGTGTTCGTTTCAGTATGGTGGGTTGCATAAGGGATATAGATTGACTCAGCTAGGTCAAATATGCAAGAAGCATTCACACGCCACACATGGAGCATGCACTTACACACATACAGGTATGGGCCTGCCTCAGAGTCAAGGGAAAATGCACTGATTGTCGTTCTCACCGTAAAAAAAAATGGGGACGCGCAGGTCTCACCCACTGCTCCGAGGTGTCAGGTTATACAAGGGTGTGTGCGTATGTGTGTTTGTGTATACCAGCCACCAACAATCTGGGCTAACCTGGCACGAGATGAGAGGGAGACTTTACATCTGAGTTTACGAGAAAAGGAGTGGGAGCATTAATGAGTTACGTGTAGAGTATGCGTATGAATAAAAGACACCTGATAGGAAAAGTATGCAAGAGTTCCCGAGGGAGAAAAGGAGGGGTGGAGCGCTGAGTGGCTGAAAGGCCAGGCCAGGCGTGTCCTCTCAACACACATTAATGAGTAAGTGTGCCAGGGTAATGCTGAATTTGCACAAGATCTGTGTGGAAAAAAAAATGTATGTTTCCACAGTGAATTTTAACACAGTGCAATATTTTGGAGTTAATCTTTACCCGCTGGATGCCTTATAGGTGCATCTTTGTGCTTTGATTACATTTTTAAAGTGAATATTTGGTTAATAAAGAGCTCTTTTTTCCTTCCAGATTTGCTTTGAAGAGTTAATTAAAAGGTTGTTTCAAGACCCTCATGTTGGAAAACGAACAATGAAAAAGCTATTAAGGTTAAAGTTGAGTTCTACAACCGGTTTTACCTTCTTGTTGTGCAAATTCAGAGCAACTTGACAACAATCCAGCTTTCCTTTACTCACTCAGCTACAGGCTACACCTGAGGGGTTAATAAGCAGATAAATCAAAATCCTGATCCCACATGTCAGCTTCCATATTAACAATTGTGTTCACTGTCACATTCACACCTTTATACATCTGATAAGACAAAGTAATCAAAAAAAGAATTCAAGTTTGTGCGTTAAAGTAAGAGTCTTCACCCGAAGGCAGGACACACTTTGTGTTTGAGTAAGCACTACTGTGAATGAATGCGTAACGTGTAAGGTGAGCGGTCTGGGCCGGATTGAAGCGGCTGAGTAGAGCATGAATAATGGAAGTTGATGCAGTCGAGCCGTGGCTGTAAGAGCTACTCGTGTCAGTGTGCGCTCCTTTTGAGGATGGCCTGGCATTTCGAATCCCTTCAAAGCCTCCAAATGCGTGCTTTTGCAAAGTTTTTTTATCTTCCTTCAGCTCCGTCTTTTAAATTCAATAACAAGAAAAGTATTTCATCCATTTAAATGGCAGCCAAATATCCTGTTGACATTTGAACATCACAGCTGATTTGATCTACTCAGTTTATGAATCATTGGTGATTTGCATTGGCTCTCCAAAGTGTACAGTGGTGTGTCATTGTTGGTAAAGCAACCATTGTTACACTGTGTGTGAGTCACAGCTTAGCTACTGTATGTTTACTAAGCTTAGGCCAACACTAGACAGGGATATCCCCGGGAATCAGGACACTCCTTGGGCTAACTTCTCTCCACCTTATGGATTTAGTCTCTCTACTTCACCTCTGTTTAACTTGGGAATGTTAACTGAGCACACCCTGCACACTCACTGTTAACACACATTCCCGCCTGGAGCAACTACAGCCTGCTGCAGTCTGATCATTTGGAAAAGATTGCACAACATAGGAAAAGTTGAAGAGATATGTGAAGCATCATTGGCAAATAAATCCCATTGGATCATTTTATACAGGGTTAGTAATGCTGTGAATCACATAGGTTTATCCCAATTAAGTCTAGACATGGGTGGTGGTGAGGATTTGAAGAACATAAGTCTTTACCTGGAAATCTAAATGGATGTGACCTTAAGCAGAATTCCTAATGATTTTACAGGCTGTACCCTGATCAAAACTGCACATACTGTACATGGATGGATGCAGATTTAGCAATAAATAATTTCAAAGTAAATTGTTAATGTTAAAAAACACTTAACAAAATCTCAACTGGAGGTCCAGTCAGTAGTTGTTCTTTATTGAAAAAAGGCAGAAATGAGAGTAAGAATCTAAAAACCTCAGTCTTCCCGACAAAGCTTAAAGACTAACTTCAACCTGGACCCTATGTTCCCATGTTTTTGTGTCTAAATGACAAATTGAGACAACAGTTTTTGACACTAGCTTAGTATTGAGCAAGACAGGCTGCAGTGTAACCATTCGGTGCGTGTTCGAATTGTCAAATTACGTCCACCAAAACTGCTTGTTTTTGCCACTGACAGGCTCAGATTGTTATTATAAGTGTCTGACAAGTTATAGAAAGGATCCCTGCAGAGATGGACTTTTATGTTAAAGAGTATGATACTTTTTGTTTAACCAGAAACAGCCCCAAGATCGCCATCACCAAACTCCATTTAAATAAAACGGAATTTTAGTGTGCATAGAACCAGCACATTTTCACTACTAACTGAGTGAATTGAAGGTTTATTTCACCCTAACCAGAGCTGGTGATTGTTGTAATAGTGGGAAAAATGAACCAAGATGCTTTTTGTGAGTTTTAGTTTGTTTCTGTCTACTTTGATTCAAGTTTGTTTTACAATTTCAAAATTACTGTTTATTTAAATTAAGTTTGGTGGGTTTGGTGAAAGCAATTTCAGGCTGTTTCTGGTTAAACAAAAAGGATCTTACTCTTAAACCAAACACTCTATATCTGTAGGGATCCTTTCAGTAATGTTCTCATATACTTAAAATTACAATCTGAGCCTGTCAGTGGCAAAAAAATAAGCACTTTTATGGTGCTCAATTGCCTGCAGGAACTACATTGCGACCTATTCCGTCAGTGCTGGCTGCAGTAATCTCGTGCGATACTTGACCAATTTCAAAAATTATTGTTCCGATTAGTCACTCAAACACAAAACATTAGAAAATAGGGTCCAGGTTAAAAATATCTAAGTACCCCTTTAAGTTGCTCCCAATCTTAGAACGTGTCGTCAGCCAACCTGTTGGGGCAGCGGCCAGTGTTTCAGGAGATCCGGTGAGGCTAGCTCATACCCAGGCTAATAAAGACTTCCTCCTCCATGCACCAAGTTTTTTGGCTTATCTGTAATCCCAGATATTTGCATATGAATGCAGATAATGTCCTTTAAAAAAGCAAATTAAAAGCAAAATTGTTGTTAGACAATTGCCGATGGATGTTCCATCTCTTTTGCTCTCAACACAGGTTGGTTACCTGCTCCATGCCACTTGAGCTATAAATGGGAACTAAAATCTTGTACTGTTGCCTACTGATCCTGCATACATACACAGATATTTGTTTAAGTTGCTCCATCATTTAGCCCAGAGAGGTTAGAGGTGAGCCACATGAAGACTATCTGCTGATGGAGGACTGAGTGCTCCTCTTTCACCTCCCCAGTGTGCATTTATGCAGCTGACCCACTATTCGTATTGGCAACCTAGTGTTTGTCCTTTGACCTCTTAGCTGTCTTAACCTCAGTCAGTTCTCAAAGTCAGATCTCATGAGTGATTAGTAATAATTGATAACTGCTCACAAGACAGTCCTTTTTTAGCAAATCAGCAATACAGCTAAACAAAGAGCGAAGCAAATATGATGCTGGAATTTTCCCACTTGCGTCCCTGTGTAATATGATCAACAATAACTATTATGGGTCCACTCAGCAGGTCACACGTGACTGTCGGTTATCATAACCTACGCGTACTCCTTGCTGTGTTTGTTGCCATATCAGAGCGTGGACTGTGTCGTATTGACATTCAACAGAGCTTGTCGTGGACACTTATCAACAGTGGAAGATTCTTGGGAGGTCAAAGAAGAGAAGTGACTTAGATACACATGAGGGCATTACCTAGATCTTACTGTCACGTGACCAAAAGGTTTGGTATGTGTCCACCTAGCAGATACATGTCGTGTCAAGAGTGTCCTTGACGAAGACACTGAGTGTATTATAGATTTGTCTCTGATCTCTCTCATTATTTCTCTTCTCATCTCCTCTCCTACTCTGTAAATCTTGTTTTTTTTTTCCTGGTTTCCTGCCCCTCCACCTTATTTCTCACCTCTCCTTGTGTCTCTCTTCTGGTACATTTTGTGCTTCAGCGCGTGAGCACCATTCCCTTGAGGGTGCAGGAGATAGCGGGGGCATGCCATAGCAGTGCATTGTCTTCCCCATAACACTGTTTCAGATACTTGGCGTTGTTCCATGGTTGTTCACACCTCCAGTGCAGGGGCTAATGATAGCTGTGAAGAAGGCTATAGGTTAATATTGAGGGACCGTTTGTGTTTAGTAGCCTAGTATGGATGTCCACAGTGTCTATAGATAGAGACATCAGGATAGTTGTAGTAGGTCACAGCTGCTGCCTTTCATGTAACTTTTGCCTGTATGGTTGTTATGCTATGACTTTTGTTTACTCTCTTGCCAAGTCTCTTGAGGAATTGAAATGAATGCTAATGGTCATTGTGCATGAATATGATTTAACTTGACGTATCCTAATTAAATGGTTATATGTGATTAGGTAGAGGAAACATGGTGAAAGCATACCTTAAAATGACCCAAAGTTAACTTAGAGTTCACATGGTTCCAAACACCAGCGACCCAGGAAACGTCCATGTTGAAAGTCCTGTGTTTTGTGACCCATTGATGAACCCAGCCTGTTTCCGTATGTGACCGCTTCATTCCCTCAGCAAACGTGATAGCAGCCTTTCCAAATACGAGGTTACTGCCTCATGATTACATGGAAAATGTACAGATTTTGGTGCATTACTTTTCATAGGAAAAACAAATGGACAGTGCACGAGAACAGCCTTAAAGCTTCTCTAAACAATTTCTTTTTAAACAATGGATGAAATTACTATGCGCATCCAAGTATGAAAGTGTGCCTAGCTAGGCTAACACTCTCCAAATAGCATTTATCACCATCTGTGCCACCATGTAGAACAAAACAGATATCTTTGAGATTGTAACTTAAATACCAGGGGTTTGTAATTATTTTGTTAAAAGTACACTGTGGACTGAGTAAAGACTTTTAATAAGCTGAGAACATTCAGACCTCTACTTACAAAATTGTGACTAGCTTTGGCACACTTTGTTCTGTTCAAATCTGCAAGACGTTCAGGCAGTAGAGACTCAGGAGAAGAAAAACAATCCTAACACTAACATGTGCTTCAAAAAAATAAAAGTACAGACATAAAAAATAAATGAGCTCCAGGCAAATTAGTGTTCATCATGGCTGCTAAATCAATATACCACGGACAATCATATGCAGCCATATTCTGCTTATTATAAGCAATGACATTAAGTGGAACACGTTGGTATACCTCTATGAAGGGAACTGATGAGCATATCTGATGAGTGGTGATGCTCAGATGATACTGGGTGACTGGCTCTCATTGTGTATACAGCCATCTCAGCATCACATGCAGATGGGGAGTTCAGGAAAAGAAAGCGCCTGTGCTAATGGCAAGAATACTGGTACACATGCCTATGATGCACATGTAGCCCATTCCAGAGATAGCACGTATACACACTGATAAATAAATGCATGAAGATGTGAGCAAACCGTCACACAGTCGCACGCTGATACGCCGAGCCACTCTGGATTTTCACACCTCCCAAAAGTGAACTCTCCAACCCCTTCATGACAGCACCAGAGGACTAAGGAGGGGCACACTTAAAAAATAGATAGTGGGTATGTGTGTATGTGTATTGTTGTGTATGAGAGAGAGGGAGAGGGGGGAAGAGGTGTTGCCATGTTCTGTCACATATGTTCACACCAAGGATAGCAGAGGGACACAGGAGGTTAACAATGTCAGACTGATGTGTGATCACACATAGACACCTGCACACAAAGAGCACAGATTCCAGCACATTTTGAGCAACATAGGACAGATTAAACAAATGTTTTATTATTATCATTATTATTATTTATGCATACAAATGTTAAAGCCCAGTGAAACTGAAAAAAAAATCTTTGTCTTAGCTTCTCGTCACCTTGCTGATGAATTTCTAAACTGCATTTTAGCTAACACACGTTCATAAGAATACAGAGGTGCCTTTCAATTAATCCGACTGGACAATGGTTTTGAAAAAATAAAATAAAGTAAAACTGCTCTGAGTTGAAGTTTTTACAACTCTAGACATTCAAGCTGCTCCTGCAAAACACAAGCTGTGTAAAGCGGAAAAATGCAGTGTGCTCAGCAACACAAAATCAGCAAGCAAAACTCTTCACTCTCATTGGGAAAAATTACCAAAAGCCGCCCCAGGCCATTACAATAAGAAAACATGGCAGACTGGATATTATTTACTTCAGTTTCTGGGTACGTGTTGGGTCTTCAGTCATATTGTATGGCTTCAGTAAACACAAGGAGTTGTGGCCAGTTAGCATTAGCAGCTAACACTAGCGTTATTTCGCTGTTTCGGCTCTGTAACTTTGCTGAGAGCATTCTTGAATAAGTAACAAGATTGAAGGTGCCACCATCACATTTTATGATAAATAATGAAGAATGATGTGAAATATTTCAGACAGGCAGTCAACAGTTCTGTCAAAGTAGGAGGAAGATGTCTTGCTTGTTCTTTCCTATGATGTGATAAAACAAAATCAGAATCACCTGGCTGAACTAACTGAGATCCCGATGCGTCTCATCTCTGCATTAGTTAGCCTACTGAATTGTGTTTCAAACAATTGCCTCATTTGTTAAAAATGTCTGGTGTGATGTGACACCATTTCTATTATTTCCTGCAGGGTAATGAGTTTGATCTTATATAAAACTGGCATATCGTTTCAAGATAAGTGGAGGCACTCACATTAAGTTCATCCAGCAGACATACAGTAACTGTATCCAATTAAAAGTCTGTCAACATAGTAATTATGTTCCATATTGTCCTTCACAAAACTGCCATAATTTGTTTTTCATTGCCAATCACTTCATTAGAGATGAAAAACGTACATTTTGCTTTACTCTTTTCATATAACTAATTATTTTTCTACTAGCATGTGTGTGTGCGTGCCTGTGTGGACCAATAAATGGAAATAATAGAATAAAAAGAATAGATCATTTGAGAGAGCACCTCTTGTTAGTAGTTCAGTTGATTATTTTCCATCAAAAAGAAAAGCATTTTGCTCATGTGTCTCTATCATTACATCATGACATCATTATCAGGCATCAGAAAGAAATGTAATTCATAAAATAAGAAAAAGAAATGGGTCTTCATATCATCGGGATGCTTTGCTCTATTGTGCGATTTCTCTGATGTATTCACTCAGTAATTTCATTGAACATTAATTGAATCGCGGTGAGAAATGAAGGTGCAGTGGAACAGAACGAAGCATATGAATAATATTTCAAGAGCTAATTATGCTTAAGGCACATTATCTAACTGGACTTTCCAGTTGCCATTCAACCAAGTCAAATTAATTCTCCATGCAAATTTGCCTCTTTTTCAGGAAGAGAAAAAATAATAAATGAGCAGTTCAGTTGTGGGTGTCACTTCCATTTCTGCCTCTAGCTTTCTAGGAAGATGCAGGATCTACATTACATTGAGGTTTTATGGTTGACTGAATCATCCGTTCTGTTTCAAGATCCCATCATCAGGAAGAGAACGTTCAGCTCATGGAAACATGCTACAAGCCTGCAAAGACTGATGCTAATCATTTAGCACTACAAAGTAATTCCAAGAACAAAGATTGCATGAAGTGAGCAACACAAAATATGATGAAATGCTTCCTTTTTAAACGTGCACCATCTTAATCCCACATTAACCGAAAAAGCTTTTCATTAATGCTATAGCTGCATAGGGTTAGTAATGCAAGAGGCTGTGCAATGTGTCTGAAACATGACACTTTGTCATTGGTGTGGCAACAAGAAGTGCAACAGTATAGCATGTCATAGTATCCAAACTTAAACATTAGTTCAGCTTAATGCATGAGAAGCAGCTTAAACAGCACAATTTCTGTTGTAACAACAGAAGCTCATTTACGGGTACTGACAAGACACGTGTGTGACTGCTGATTGAGCCTTCTGGGGTCAACTGGGAGGAGGTAACGTACAAGTAATTGTAAAACTGTACTTATAGGAGGAGTGACATTTTGGCTAATATGCTCATTTGCTTTTTTGCAAATTTGATTTAGGATGGAGGAAATTTGAATAGGATTTGATCAGAGGATCAGTGCCACTTTTTTATTGGAGAGTTATATCCATCTTCTCATCTAATCATGGCAGTGCAGTCACTTCCAACTTGTCAGATACTGACGCTTGGTCAGTGGCCTCTCGACATCAGATACCAACGCACCAAGTCACCCTTTAGATGCACTAGGTGGCGGCTTTTTTGATGCTCCAAGCAACTGCTGTAGTATAAAGAGCAACAGAGTCTAGAGGTGGATGGGTCAAACAAACACTGGACTTTCAACCAGTACTGTTCATATCAGAGTGAAACCAAAATTCAATCAAGTCATTTTAATGACAGAGTAGAGTGCTAGTCATACACTGTAAAAAATAATGGGTGTAGCTTTGGTGGCATCACCCATTGGTTTGTGGACTGCTGTTTTGAAGCCTTGAGTTCTGCATTTCATAGGCCATCTTGTTCTTTTGGAGCCAAAACTGACTGTATTTGGATGAGAGCCAGAGCTCTGGAGTAGTGAGGGGTTCATCTGACTCTCAGACTGTTGCAATGCCTCGCAGACAGCCTGTCACTCAAGCTGCATTGCCCTTAAATATGCTGAACTTTAAGCCTTAACAAAATGTAGATGGGTAAGTTGTATAACAGTTCATCCCCCATACAGTAATTATCAATGCTGAAATTAGCTATAGAGACCAAAACTATTTCTTGGACTACCACAGGTCTTCAACGTTTTTCAGACTAAGGACTCCTTAACTCAAAGAGAGACACTCGGAACATTTCGGGATTTCGGGTCTTCTCTTGTTTGCCTGTAGCTGCTAAGTCAGCAGCAGTTGTAGCATGGCTAGGTGCGTTAGCCTCCCCTTGCACTTTCAACGGTGGTTTCCAAGGTGAACGGTGTGTCAGAGGCTAGTAGAAAGTTATAAAACAATCCATTGAGGCTCACAAGAATGTCTGTAACCTCGACATAGTAATACAGCTAATTTGCTAATATGCCAAAAAAAGAGAGAAACAGGCGCAGCACAGTGATGTAGCGTTAACTAGCTCATATGTTTGCACAAGGATTCATGGGTAACAGTCAACCTATCATTAATGTGTACTGTTAACTAAATAGGTTTTATGAATAGGCTGACTTATCTTTGCTAATAATATATTAGATTTACGTTAATGTGGATTTTCAGGCACATTTTACTTACTAAAACTTAAATTAATGAATTAAATTATTTAGAGGTAATTTTGCAGCCCCCCTGCAGTGACTCTGAGGAACCCCTAGGGGTCACGGACCCCCTGTTGAAGACCCAGGGGCGAGGCTGGCAATGTCTATTTCTTCAGTAAACTTGAACATTTCAACATGAGGGTCTATGGAGATTGACTCACTTCTGGAGCCAGCCACGAGTGGCCATTTGAGGAACTGCAGTTTTTAGCACTTCTGCGTTGGCTTCATTTTTTGGCCCTGGAAGTTGCCGCTTGCAGCTAGTGTGTGTAGCATGCTACACTCATTAAATCAATAACAGACAAACTTAATTCAAGCCAGATTATTATGTTCTTTCCTAAACCTATGTTCTTCTGTTGCCTAAACCGAAGGGAGTAAATGTAAAAACAACGTTTTTACCTGCGTGATTAGTTTAATTTAAAAAGAGACTGTATGCAATTACCGAGGAGAAACTGTACATTTCCTGTGAATACAGAAGTTTATTTTGAAAAGACATAATGGATGTAATGAGTGTAGACTGAAACACCGTCCCTGAGCATCCAAAACGGACGCTGGAGGGGTACGTAGAACATCATAGTTTGACATGTGAGGCCGCTGACCAAGCTTCAGTATTTGATAAGCTGGGAGTGAGAATTTGTTGATTATGGCAAGAAGGTGAATAAGTGTTTTTGACAAGATGTCAGAATATCCCTGGAGCCTGAGTCATTTTCAAGAGTTTTTCTGCTGGATAGCAATTCTCTTTTCATCCCTTTGTTGCAGTTTTTACGGTTGCATGTTTCAAATATATGACAATTTCCCCATAATCCATTTAAAGATGCCTCCATGTATTTGAAATTTAGAGTATGAAAACAAGGAATATGAAGGAAGAGTGAAGACAGAGGAAAGTGAGCGTGAGGTACCGTGACATTTATAGCATAATTAAATCTCATTATGCAGTTTCAGTTTCATTTCAGCAGTGCTAAGATTGTGCTTAGATTGCAAAGAAACTGCCGTTATTGCTCCAATGTTTCTTCTGCAGTTTGCCTGCTCAGCTTTAGCTCCTGACGTCCAGAGCATAACCAGACAGGCCTGCAGGCGGGGAACTTCCAGGGTCATTCCCTCCCCCTGCCCACTGGACTGGGGAGGGAGGGGAGGCCTGGCCTTTATGGGGCTGAATGGATGAAGAAATCAAAACCTCAACAGGCTCTATTGTGCCAGAGCATCAAAAGGGAGCGGTGGCACGGCGGGGGCTTTGATCATGAGGCAAACACAGGAGGGGAAAGGGGCTGGTTTGAGGGGGGAGAACACCCCTTGCTCATGAGCTCATAAAAAGACACTAACACACAGGTGCAAAGACATACAGTGTAAGCGTGTGGACATGGATATGCTGTGCGCGCACAATCACACTGTAATACGCATGCACGCATTGTCACATGAAGAACATGGGGCGCTGTTCTCTTTGATGCCCATCTGTGTTTGAACCTGAGGCGAAGTCACACGATCACTCAGTGTTCTGGTTGCAGTGTAGCGTTTCACCATGAATGCCACTGAGGGCTGAACTGGATTTACCACTGCTGGAGTTTGGTAGATTGTGTTTGCCGAATTAAGCACCACACCCAATCCTGCAGAAAGCACCTGAGCAATCATTGGACAATACCTAGAGTTTATCCAGATTCTCTTACCAAACATTACCAAAATGGTATTATGTTCCACATGCTCTTATCAGGGATAGACACTAATATTTATGTGGTGGCCAAAGTACATTTCTGATGGCCAAAATACAAACTTGTACAAAAACAATAGCCTACAGAAGAGGCTATTTAACACAACTTAACACAGTCGTCCTTAACTGTGACTCTTCAGTACATGAAAAGACATACAGAATGAATCTTTTTCAGTAAACACTACTTTTAATGTAACCTCCAAACTGTACCCAGCTGAAGTACCTCAGTAACTTTATATTTATTTACTGTAAACTTGCTGTGTTGTCACATTCAACTGCAGTTCACTGTTTCATGCGTCATGTTCCTCTGAACAGAAACTCTCAGTCGTGCTGTGTTAAGTCTCATTTCCTGTTGGCCCTATTAGCTCTGTTTGCTGTTAGCTCTGTCAGCCAAGAGCTAACTAGCTCTCCTACCAGTAACAAGAGCACAAAGATGCGCTCCGTTGTAGTCGCTCGATTCAATTAGTCATTTCCTTAGCGATGGTTATACATACATGCAGAACCCCATTCATCCCAGAGTCCCAGGGAAGATCTCTGTTTGTTTCATTTTCTATCATCACTGGGATGATGGGACGCCATTAGCCTCAAGCCCTGGCGAGCCAGCAACTAGTCCTGTCACTGTTTTCATAGAATGTTGAACTAAAAAGCGCAAGTATATTGGGATTTGTGGAAATGTGGCATTCCTTTGGTTAAGGATCATACTACAGCCATTTTTATTTGTTAATCTTTATTTAGACGGGTAATTTTATTGAGACATGCTGTTTCATTTTCAAAAAAACTTGATAAAACTTATGCTGGATTTATACTTGTTCATCAGCTCTATGCAGCTTACGCAGTGGCCTACACTGTTGTGAGCATTTATACTTGTGCGGCGGTCTGGTAGTGCTGTAAAGTTTAGTTGATTCAAAACACACATTAAATACACATTAAACATGGCTTAATAGAGACAATTTCAAACACAAATGCACAAATCAGCTTCACTATAACTCGCAGGATTCACAGACAAAGCACTTGTCTTTATCTGGACACATTTTCCCCACAAATAAAACATGCTAATGTTTTTAGCACAAGCCTATGGCATTTTACATTGTATAAATTAGCCTAGCAGCTAGTGGACTTTTCTTCTACTCATATTTTATTTTTTATTATTTTTTATTTAATCTTTATTTAACCAGATAAGTCCCATTGAGATCAGGATCTCATTTACAAGGGCGACCTGAATATGAAGCCAGGGACAACAGCAACATTTAACAAAGGTAACATTACAAAATTTGGCTCCATTACAGCTCACAGGGTTCACCGACAAAACAACTGTCTTATACTAAACACGTTTTTCAAACAAATACAACATGCTAATGTTACTAGCACAAGCCTAAGGCATTTTACATTGTATAAATTAGCCTAGCAACAAGGGGAGATTTCCTCTACTCATATGAAGCCAGGATAAATCACACATGACTTAAAATGCTATTTTTGTGGAGGCTTTATTGTCCTTGACAATTTTTTGTTTCTTATCTGTGAAATTAAAGTAAATAAAAGCTGTTGTTTCCACTTTCATCTTACAAAATAGACAGGAGGTCTGAGTCGCTGCGACGTGTAGTTACATTTCTGTAGAGGCGCACATCAGGCTATGCCGTAGGTACGGCGTCGATTCAGTGCAGAAGTATAAATCCCGCATTAGTGGCCACAGGCAGCCTCCTACCATCGATATCTGGTGGCCACAGACTTACTTGTTTTTGGCCCGAGGCCATCAGGCCAAGGTTAATGTCAAATCCTGATTTTGTTCAAATTAACTAAAGCCATTAAAAGGATATTCTTTGTACTGTAAGCCCAGGCGTGGTTTGGCAATTTCTCATGTATCAGCACCTACTTCCCGCCATTATAGCTGATGTTTCAACAGGCCAGCAGAACCCAGCTGCAGCTTATGTCAAATCACTTTAGGTCAGGAATGATTTTGATTACTTTCTCCAGCCTGAAACCTTGTTGTGGTATTTTCATCAATCAGCTGCCGGCATAACTCCAGCCTGTCCTGACCTTTTTCACACTGCCGTGCTAATCTGTGCCCAGACATACACTGTTTATGTTGCTATGTACCAAGTTAGTTGACCGCAGTGCCTGGTCAGCGTGGCAGTGTTCGCTTCTATCAGATTTTATTTCAGGGTGTGTGCCAACACTCAGAATAGATCGACATGGAAGAACTTTTAAAATTGCAAATGTATTTTTCCACAGACTTACAGCTAATCTGCTCCTTAAGAGATGGTGTGTGTACACAGTGTCAGCGCTTCCCGAAAGTGACCAGGTTACACTACATCAAAGGATTTTTCGGTTAATGATTTCACTCATGGAAGAAAGGGCAAAATACCTTAAGACAAAGTGTTCTGAAGGGGGTGCGTGACCTAGATCAACTCAGATTTAGAGTTCTGTTAAGTAAAGTTCACAGTGTCCTGCTGGAACTTTACCTGCCCAGGTCACATGTGGCAGAGTTCCCAGCGGAAAAAGATCAGAGGGAGAGGCGGACATCCATCGACAAGCCGGTGGTCACCTTGGAACAGTAACCTCTGAGTGGTCAAACAGCGGAAAGTCACAGCCAGTCTTAATCAGGGGTTAATTTTGAGTGCTGATAAGAGATTAAAGGGAGTGAAACTACAGTACAAATAACCATGTTTGTTAAAACACACTGCAACACGACCACTCTGTCCATTAAGAGCAGGTTTGGTCTGGGGAGTCCATTACTAAAACCTAGACTGCATTGTTGTAAGGGACTGTATGAAAATGTTTGTGCTATGTTTCACTTTTTAAAAAGCAAGACCTTTATTTGAACTTTGTCCTCCCCCCAAAATTCCTCAAAATAATGAAGCATGAATTTCGTAGTTTACACATTTGATATCATTAGAAATCATTACTGTAACTTTGTGCATCACTGAGACGCACAAACATGAAATATGTAGATCACCAAAATTATGGCAAACATAAAATCATTTGTCCTGTTCACCAAATATTTCAGCAGCTGTTTGTCCTTACTAGATGAACAGCTAACTTGAGCAACTTGAACAACGTAACATTTTTGACTTATCCCTGAGTTTCAAATACACGTAAAGGCTCCAGCTGACCACCAACATTGTCAGGTGGCCAAAGTCAATGTCAGGACAACATCAAATGTCAATGTCAATTTCACCTAGAATACTGACGACAGAAAACAATGATATTTTGTTTAAGCTGTGTTGTTAAGAAACCAAAATCCAACATCTTCCAAACACCTTATGCCAACATAATTTTTACTGTAGAATAATGACACTTCAGTGGGATTATACTTGTGCCTCAGCTCTATGCAGATTTTATGCCATAGCCTATGCACGTGGCCTGAGCATTTATACTTTTGCAGTGGTGTGCCTGTGTCGCTCTGCAGTTACACCTCCAAAACCCTTGGTTGGTGGTGGGGTTTTTGTGAAGTACTATAAAGTTTAGCTGATTCAAAACACACATTAAACACACATTAAACATACAAACATGTTGGCTTCACCATAACAGGAGATGTTGCTGTTGTCCCTGGCTTCATATGAGCAGAGGAAAAGTCTGCTAGCCGCTAGGCTAATTTATACAATGTAAAATGCCATAGGCCTGTGCTAAAAACATTAGCATGTTGTATTTGTGGGGAAAATGTGTCCAGATAAAGACAAGTGCTTTGTCTGTGAATGCTGCGAGTTATAGTGAAGCTGAGTTGTGTACTTGTGTTTGAAATTGTTGCTATTAAGCCATGTTTAATGTGTGTTTTGGGTGTATTCCACTAAGTCGTGAGGTATGGAGAACACAACACACTGTCTGTTTAATGTCATAATGTTAACATCCACACAACGTGAAAGTCTAACGTCATTAGAATTTAAAATATCCTCATCCTGGCTTTTATTGCAACCAAAACTTTAACATTTGTCCAACGTTAGAGTCCAACATACTTCTGATGTTATATTGACGTCTGGTGCCAGCTGGGCATTTTCATGTTGCTGTGATATACAGCCAGCTCCAGAAGCACTTTAATAGTTTGGTATTTTCCTATTTTGAGGAAATTAAACATATTATATACAGAGACAGGATTGGTGTCGTGTGCATATGGAAAGACGTACCATTTTGGCCCATGGTGCACAATGACATCTTTTTTTGATTTAACTATTTGATCTCTTTTTTTTTAGATGATAAACGTCACAAAAGAAGAGTGAAATACAGTTTAAATCTATGGTAAAATCAATAAATAAATTACTAAAGGCAGCAAAAAGCCCTCTACTGCTCTCTGATTTAAAAAAAAATCAGAGACATAAATTAAAACACCCTGACCTGACCACGCTTCCTCTCCTAATAATTTATGTACAGTCCCTAAATACAAAGTTCAGCCCTACAAGAATGTAGAGTATTTCTGATTGAATCTAAATTGTTGCATTTATTTCTCCATTATAGCTGAAATTCCTTGATGAAAAAAACATCTCTGGAATGCCAAATACATGCACTTCTATTATTGTTTTTTCATACATCAAAGGTTTGGCCCAGACTCACTGTCTGTATTGGAACTCGTGGCGGTGGGGGGGATTGTTTTGGTGGTTCATGTTTGAAATGGAAAACTGGACTCAGTAATGTGAGTTGGGGACTATTTACACACCGACAACGTGTCGATAAAAGTCAAACACAGCTCGTGAATGTCAAGGTGTTCTCCGTTGTGGAAAGATCGCGATAAACTTAATCATAGTTTCCTAATCAGCTGGGAGAGACAGAAGCCTCTGGAAATAGTTGGCCCCAGTCTATGGTCACACACCCCTACTGGTTTTGGTGTGTTTGTGTGAGTGTGTGTGAGTGTGAGCTGGGTCTGTGTGTGTATATGTTCATGTTTGCATGCGAATGTGGATGTGTGTGTGTGTTCTGGGGTCCTGGACAAACAAAGGCAGGGGTCCTGTTGACGAACCAATTAAAGAGCAGGAAGAATGGGGGAGGACACACCGGCCCAGCATGCTTTGCCCATCACTCAAATTAGAGATGGCAAGTGGAGTAAAAACAATCACCATGTTATGAAGCTCTCTCGTGTTTTTTTAGGTATGGTTAACAAGTGTTCCAGGAAAACCATGTTCAATTTATTCGCTGTGCATTCGTGCGTGGAAATAACTTCCCGATTTTATCTGTTATTTATTCATTCCCGTTCATTCAAGCCTCACTTCCAGAAAAATCATTTTAACATGGAAAAACACTTCGTTTTAGTGCAGTGACAGTCAGACAATGTGGAGAGTGTTTCTTGCACTTGAATAATTAATGCTCAAAGGCTTGGTTTTTGTTTCATAATAATTGTAAGTTCTTCACTTAATGTCCTTTTTTTTGCTTAAAAGTTAGAATTCCACCCAAAACCTCAAAAGAAATACGTATGTAAGTTAAGTTTTAGGACAAACATATATAAAAATAAGCCAATGTAGTGCCTCTTGGCATAATAACTTGTCAATATAGCAGAATAAAGTAGGACTTACCTTAGCTTTGTATTAAATACTACATTACCCATAAGCTTTAGAGTCCTGCCAATCAGACAGGTTGTTCTAATGCTGCATTCCATTTACCTCGGAAGTCGGAAGTTGGAGCTGGGAATGACGTCACAGCCGAGTTATCAGCGTTCCAGTTACAAAGTCGGAAAAAAGTTGCCAAACGGGTAGAAGAAGTCGGAAAACAAGATGGCAACGTCTACGAAAGCTATTCTCGTGCTTGCTTTGTCCAAATATTAGTGCGACAAACACTAGTCAGAAGTGCTAATAAACTGAATATTACAGGAGCTTCTACTTAACTGTTTACACCCGGGGCAGCCATCTTCGATTGTCAACTCGGGGGTGGTGAGGATTCTCCGACTTTCCGACTCGGAACTTGGAAATCCTGACTTCCCAGTGTAACTGGAACGCACCATAACAACGTAAAGGTATATAATATAATATAATATAATATAATATAATATAATATAATATAACAAGTGTGTTTTGTTTAGTGCAGAGTTACCCCAAAATAAGAACTGTTGTATTTTTCGTTACCTCACAATGAGACGTTTATATCTACATAGGGAGCTGGTCCTCATCTGTGGAGATCGCCATGTTGCACCTCCATGTTTCTGCAGTAGCCCAGAACAAACCAAACACTGGCTCTAGATAGAGCAATTTGTGTTCTTGCGATTTCACGTGTTTTTCGTGTCAGCCACCATAGTTGGCAGCCCCTCTGAGGTGAAGGTTGCCAAAAAAATACACAGATTTTTTTTAACATAAGACTGCTTTATTCTATTTTTTCAAGGTTTTAATCACCAGGTCCATTTGTTTTGGAGAGGAAGAGACCTCTGTGGATAATTCAGCTTCAGTTAAAAACATCCTGAACATTTGGATAAGAAATTAGGTGACAGTATTGCCTATAAGGCTTCAAGTGTGGTAAAATGTAATTATAAAGTGGCGACCACTTTGTATTGTTTTCTAATCAAGTAATGCCATGAGGGAAATGGACAGTTGTATCCTTTTTCTACCAAAGTTAGCGTGTGTATGTGTACACAGCTCTGCAGCAGATGACTGTGCCCTTCTGTTTTTTTTGTGACACTTTTGATGTCATTGACAGGCTGGGAAACAGGTTAGTAAACAGCAGAAAGCAGCACGGAGGCCAGTGAAAATGTTACGGTGGTCTTTTTATATATCTCTTACTTTTCACATCTCTTTGAAACTCAGTGCAGACGACATTTTGAACAATGTTTGAGCACTGCTAGGACAGGGACGGATGGTGTTTTGTGGTGGCGTGTTTTTGTATTGTGTCGGAAAAGAGGCTAAAATTAGCATGTCAACCTGGGTGTCACATTTCCATCACTGTCAATCAGAGTCAGTTGGAGCTGCAGAGTCATTTGTCTCAGGAGTAAAAGCTGACTGTAAGCTTTCCCATTAAATACAAAAGCCAGATGTTAGTGGGTGTTAGTGTTTTGTTTTTTTTGTCCAGTGGGAAAGGGGCTTTATACGTGGTTAGCTTGGCTGAAATTTTGTTGTTCATGTGGGATTTTCCTAAATGTCTACAGAGGACATGACTGGGAAATAAGGGAACTTCCAGAAGGGGGACTGCAAAAGCAGGTGTGCAGAATTTCATCTGTATAAGCACAAAGATGCCACAGTAATATCTGTAACATTATGTCCAACACAGACTTCCTAGAACCTTTTTATAAACACAGAAACTTTACCTACATTTCATAACCAACAGCCAGGATCTAAATTTAATTTCTGGGCCAATGTATGGAGTTTGCAGTGTTGACCGCTGCTGAATTTATTTCCTGAGATTCCTTATTTCCTTGGACTGTTTAGTCAAAAAGGGCCAAGTCAAGGGACAGTCCGTCCTTCTGAGTCTGGTGCTCTCCATCAGACCCTTATGGTAAAGACAGGGAGCAAACAACAGATACAGACAAGAGAGAATAAGACAAAGGTTCAGAGGTGAGGAACGAAGGAGATGCAAGGAATGAGGAAGGTGAGGAAAAAGTGGTGGCGCAAAATACAGGGAGCTGTAGAAGAAGAAAGAGCGTGGCAGTAAATAGAGAAGGTGGGGGTGGGGTGGGGGGGTCTTCTACTCACAGGTGTTTCTTCTCTTTGAAGGGGGGATTCCTCCCTTGCCTTTAAGGAAGAAAATAATTAACACCTTTGCGGTTGCCATGCCAACGCACGGTCTCTCACTCTGCTCTCAGCTGTAAGCATTCCTGGCCGTAATTACCCACAGTTCAAGGGCCCTCCATAATTACCCACAATCCATCTGTGCCTCCATCTGAGAAAGAGACTGAGGAATGAGGAACGGAGAGGCACCGGCATTTATTTGCATATTAAGTCTCATAAGACACCGCAATGCATCGAAAGGTCACAGGTATGTAACGGAGGGCGTGTCATAAAGTCTCTGTGAGCCTTAACATGTCTTGCTTCAACGATACATACTTGTTTCTCCACTCTTCCTCCTTATATCCCTCCCACTCCTCGCTGTCTTGCCTCCCATTCAAAATTACATTCAATTTTTGCCTTTTTTTAAACATCTGACCAAAATCACCAGGTATTGCGGATGATTCTTCTTGTGGAAAACTTCTTTGGAGCCAGCATAATGCCATGCTGTGTTCTGGGTAATTTAAAACCAGATCAGCCATATTTAACTGCTGTTTATTTCTATATGAAGACAAAGGTTGACGCGTACTGTGCTGTTGTTGCATTCAGCAGGAGGCCAAGACAGAAACACAATAATTATTTCTCTACCTTTGAAGACGTGTAAAAAGATTTGCTAATTATCTACTTCACGTGTATTTCCAGGTATAATTGGCGTTCAACAAATATACATTTGGTAATTTTTCTTTCATCATCAAACAGCGCTGCCATATTGTCCTCACCAATTACTCACAGTGATAAATATTTGAGGACTTTCCAGTAGCATCATCATCACATGATGATGAATTTGCACATGCCAATACTGACACGTGAGGCGAAAGCTTATTATATTCACAAGGAAATAATTGGACATGTTGCATATAATTATTCAATATGCACTCAGTGTTATCTTCGACAGGCACCGGCTTCGGTTGGGGAAGTTGTGATTACAACGCAAAAGCTAACCAATTACGGCAGAGGACGGGAGTCTTGTATTTCAAACTGCTGAGCGTGCAAAGCCTATTGACATGCAATTAGTCGGGCCATCGTTAGGAGGCATTTCCTCGCTGCTGCTGACGCTTTGCGATTAATTCTCATTACCTCCCTATACGTGTGTGTCTGTGTGTTTGTGTGTGGTTTGGCGAGGAGAGGAGAGAGTGGAGTGTGACTTTTCAGTGCAGAGGGTCATTATAGGCTAATCGGTATCATTACAGAAGCCCAAAAGACCCAAATGGAGTGTTTTTACAGACAAGGACCCCCTTCTGTTCCTTTTTGCTTTTGAGATCTCTCAGATGCCGTTTGGTACCTTTAAAGGTGCAATGCACAAATTTTACACATGAACATCAGTTCACTCATCACAGGGAGTATCACTTTGCCTGTGAACACCATTGTATAATGTCCTCTGTGGCTCTGAAGGGTGCCAAGGTTTGAAAACTAACCCTTATGACATTATGGGAAATGTAGGATTATAGGAAATGTGAAATCTAGTGCTTTGTGAGCTTGACCCAAAGACCGAGAATATCTTAGCCTCTCATGCTACTATTACTACTTCTATTTTTTTTTTTGTTTTTAGTTCCTCAATGTTATGAAGGTGCCATACTAAGGGCACGGTCAGGCTTAAGTGAATGCCAAAGTGAAGGCCATGCCTGATTTGACGGGCAAAGGAAGCTAGCTTGCTAGCTAATGTTTGCTTGCTTGCTAATAAATCAGCAAAATATGATGTCATTGGTACATTTTCGTTCCATACCTGTCTCCTGACTCCTGAATTTGCATATTCATTAATTCATTATCCGTAACTGCTTATCTTTGTTAGGGGTCGTAGGGGTGCGGGAGCCTTTTCCAGCTGACACTGGACAGGTCACCAGACTATCACAGAGCTGACACATAGGGAGACAACAATTCACACTGACATTCACACCAGTTAACCTAGCCTGCATGTCTTTGGATTGTGGAAGGAAGCCGGAGAACCTGGAGAAAACCCATGCGGACACAGGGAGAACATGCACATGGGGGGGGGCCCAGCTGGCTGGCAGGGTTTGACCCCAGAACCTGGAACCCAAACTCTCTGGCTGTGAGGCAACACTACCACTGTACCACTGGATTGTGAGACAATGGGGCCCTGAACACAGACACACAAAAGGCCCCTCCATCTCTTCCTTGTAGTCACTATGCATAATTAGTGTATTAGTAATTAGTGTAATGTGCCTGGTAGGCCGTTCAGTAATCCATCCATAACCATAAAATCATGTTTTTTTTTGTATCTAAACCTAACTGCAAGTCAACTACAAAGTTGTTAAATTGTAAAGTTGTAATCCAATATGTAATAATGGACAAAAATAATGTATCCATGGTTTGCAGACATGTACAATGCCAACATTTTTTCTGGCGAGTGGGTTGATATTGTTGGAGTACTTCTTCATTTTTCATATGGAGGAAGAACCTTAAGGGATAAACATGCTGTGTTCTCTTCTAACGCCTTCCTTTCTTCTTGTCTTCTTGCGTCACATTACCATTCATTGCACACATGCCATCTAACAGGGAATTGGCCTGGTTGTCCATAATCCTAATCCTCCTCCTTTGCCAATGAAGGTAGCGGTGATGAGCTGCTAATCACACTCCCACCTTACACCTTTTAATTACCCTGATCATGTAAACTCGAACAGAGCCAATTTGAGTTTGAAGAGCTGATAATTTGGACTCCCCGTCTCCATTCTCTGCTCGCCGTTTAGTTCATTTCAGTGTGGGCACTCAGGTGTGAAGGATTTGAGCATCAGGGGCGGGGCGGGGGGGGACCTTTTTATTGTGCTGGTGTCATAGGTGTTGTGGTGAGGGGTCTGCAGCTGCTTTGCTTGCTATTGTCACTGTGTCATAACATCAGGACCTATGGATTAGGGCCTCCTGAGGGTTAAATTTCTGCACAATGTGTCTCAGCGCCGCAGTGACATGTGGCTATTAGCCACGCTGATGAATAAGTAATGATGTGACCACAGCAAAGATGGAAGATGAAACATAAACACACCATCAATTGTATAGCTGCGTATAGCTTGTGTGTGTATGGATGAGCAGCTTAATTATGTGTGGGTTTGTGTGCACGTAGGACTCGTGCACATGTCTTTGCACATCGACACGTTTTCTTCTGAAACGTGAGTGATGGTAAAATGTGTGCTCGTATGTGTGTGTGTTTGGGTGTGTGTATGTGTGTGGTACAGACTGCTGACCAGGCAGCCTGTGCCCGAGCCCGGGCCCTCACAGACACACTGTCAGCACAATGCCTGTCACAGCAACCGACCAATCAGATCACTCGCAGCTCAGGCCAAAGGGCAAACAGGAACCAATTGTCGTGACAGGATCCTCTGTGCAGTGGCATAACTACTGCCTCAGTGTAACCGTGATTCAATACTGATGGAAGCTGATATTTTGTCTTTGTTGTTTAAAGACATAGAAGCTCGAAGAAAGTCAATGAATCACCCATTTTCCCTATAAACATGTTGGTAACAATCTGTCATCACTTGATTTGACTTTTTCAGTGTCTCTGCAACAAATTCACAACTTACTTATAGTATCAAACTACTTTTTTTCCAGGAAACATATTAGGTATCCGTTAGGAAGTTATGGACCTGTTAGATGAAGTAAACATCAGAGATGCTACAAGCCACAAGCTGCAACTGCAGGGACTACACTGAGTATGGTGATGCAGATCTTCTTCCGAGATGGTATTCCTTGGAGCATCCGCATCATCAGCAGGGATCTCAGGGTTCACAGGTGTTTCGCCCCTTAGCCTGTACACCTCGCCTGAGTGGGGCAGCAAAGACTGACTAGGCTTCGCCTGCAGAGGGGTTCCAACTGTGGGCTCTCTTCAGCCACAGCCATCTTGAGCTGGACTCGGCTGCTGTGGCTATGTCCCTGGTGGCTATCTTCAGCTGTTTGGGTTCCAGCCCAACCCTCTGGAGGAAGTAACGCACCGATTTTGCCAGGAACCCGCGGCAGCCGACTTCAATGGGGAAGATGGTTGCATGCCACCCTTTTAAAACCGCTTCGTCGATCAGGTCTTGGTATTTGGTTTCTTCAGTTGGTGGGACGTGGCTAGCCTCTCTTCCCAGGGCACCGTAAGCTCAGCGACTATGATGGTTTTCGTGCTCCTGGATAGCAGTACCATGTCTGGTCAGAGCGAGGTCACTGCCACGTCCTGTGGGAAGACAAGCTTCCTCTTCAGGTCCACACTCAGCTCCCAGTCGGAGGCACACTGTAAGGTAGAAGGTGGGTTCTTGGCCGACATGATGGTCTTGCGAGCCTCGTCCCCTTCCCTCACAAAGGTTATGGCTTCGGGCGGTTGGGCCTGCTTGTTGTTGGCTTTGACTCGCTGCTGTTCCACCCATTTGGCAATTTCTGTGAGGACCTTATCGTGCCTACATCTGTAGCGCCCTTCTGCCAACGCCTTTGGGCAACTGGTCAGGATGTGGTTCAGTGTACAGGAGGCTGCTCCACATTGGTTGCAAGATGCGTCTTCCTCTCTACCCCAGATCTTTAGGTTGCTTGGGGTTGGCAATAGGTCAGTCACAGAGCGCAGGAGAAAGCTCAACTTTCCTTGGTCGGTTTGCCACAGTTCCTTCCAAGACAGTGGTTGCTCCTGTGACTGGTCCCACTGCGTCCATCGGCCCTGAGAAGCAAGTCCAATCGCTTTCACCTGGCAGTCCTCCTCTGCTGCCTCACTGACTCTTTGTACCATGAGGCCTCTTTTGGCTCTGGCATCGGCTCTGCTCCACCTTTTCTTGCCGTAGTGCCCAAGGCCCAGGCGTCCCTGGCATACCACACCCACGATTTCCTGGTGTTTCCAGTAGGATTCTGCTCCCATCACAGCTTGCTGGGGTTTCCACTTTCTGCCGCATTTAATGGTCTTGCTTGCGTATCTTACTTTCCCGTCTTCAGACAAAAGGAGTATACTGACTGCCCTTGCCTTGGCGGCTTTAAACTCCTCAACCACTAATGAGACTGGCAGGGGAAGCTTGGAGGTCTTGCTATACAGGTTGATTGCGCTGAAGGATGGGGGAACTCCCAGCCATTTCCGCAAGAACTTGCTGCACAGTCTTTCCATTCCTTCCACTTGGGACATGGGAAAGTCGTAAAGTAGGAGGGGCCATTGCAGCCGAGGTATGATGCCGTACTGAAAGCACCAGACTTTAAACCTCCTGAGTAGTTGGCTGTGCTTGATTGCCTTGAGCCAGGTGTTCAGCTGAGCTTTGGTGTTGGTGAGATTGCCGCTGTCCTTTACGGGAGCTGTCATAATGCTTTCCGAGGCATCGGATGCCTTGATCTTGGATTGTTGGAATCTCAGAGCCTTGAATGCTGAAGATGTTTCCTGTTAGCTTTCCCTTCAAGACACTGAGGCTCCTGGACTTTTCCGGTTTGAACTGCAGGCGTGACCATGTTGCCATCTTTTCCAGTGCACTCCATTGTGTCCCTTGGATTGATGAAGTCATCACTGTCACATCATCCATGAAAGCTCGACAGGCAGGGTGTCTCGTGCCGTCGTCTGCTTTCGGGCCTCTGCACTGCGTTCCCCCTGCCTTCAGCAACAGCTTCATAGCCGCTATGAACAGGGCCACGGAAATCGTGCATCCTGCCATGATGCCCTTCTCGAGCCTTTGCCATTTGGTGGTGACGTTTCCCACGGTGAACCTCATCCGCAGCGCATCCATATGTGACATCACGAGCTCAACTACCTCTGATGGAACTCGGTAGTGATCCAATGCATAAAGTATACATAAAGTATTAGCATTTAATTCCCACCACAAAGGTCTGAATGCTGATTCAAAGCCATGCCAGGAATAAAATTCTAGTGGAAAAATACTGCATATCTGATTGTGTCATTTTGTTGGCCTAAAGGTATTTAAATTTAAGTACAGTGAACTGGCATCAGCCGTATTACTAAAAAATTGTACAGTTAATGTTACTACAGTAATTATCTGATGTGCATAGACTTTTGAGTTCCACACCAATCCTGTTTTAACATGTCAGATATCTGCATATACATGTGTGGTGATTCGTTTCTCTTCAAACAGGCTGGTTGTCCTTTCCCTTAGAAAGATCTTTAATGTGAAGGAGTACATTGATTGTTAGTAACAAAGCAATTTTGTTATGGCCCTCTTTTGGGGGAGTCATTGGTAGACAGAGATTTCTTAAAGGGAATAGCAATCTCCAGGAACTTTACAGTGTTCACTCGGGGTGTGGAAAAAAAACGATACAGAATAGTATTGCGATATTTTTGTGTGGCAATATCGTATCGTCACGCAGTATCAAGTATCCATTTTTGCATTGTACAAATGATTGATATTACCAATACAAATTAAACTTTATGATGATTTACTTTATGATACAGATGTTGACAAAGTTTTCATTTAGGGACATACATTGCAGTATATTACACTGTATTATATTGCAGTACTTGCACATATTTAAAATCACAATCGTATCAGTATTGTGATAATATCGTATTGTGGATCCTCTCATTTGCGACTTTTTATGGCTGTTTTAATACCTCATAAATTGCAAATTAAATACCTTTTTCATGGTCACACTGGTTAAAGAATGACAAAAAAACAGTTAAGAATATAAGGTATTACATGGATTTAGTGATATTCATATGATATTTCTGTCAAATCTTCCCATCTGTATGTAACAATAATTCTACATTTTATGTATATAGAATATGATATTATATAATAAATCAATTAATGTGACCTGAACCAAAATAATGGGCAGAAAATTGGTGGATTCATCAGTTACAAAATAATTTACTTTTTGCTTTTTAAGACTTTTCAGGACCAGTTGGTATCCTGAATGTCTCGTTTGTTACACAGTTCTTGTAGTGTGGCTTCCACAGCACATTATATAACTATGTCATACAATGTTTCGTCATATTTCCAAAGGCAGTGATAAGAAGATTTTATTTACAGTACAAAATGTTCATTTCTCATTTGCTGTGATCTGATCATAAGACCTCGTTCTCATCTTACATTTTGGTTCTGCAGTGCCCTTGAACATTTCCATCAGTGTGAGACGCGGGTCAAACCTCTTCCTTAGTCCACAGCAGAACATTCTAAACTGGAAGTACAAAAAGTACTTTGCCCTGATATTGAACTGCGGCTCTTTTGACCCACAAAAAATGCTCATCTTTATCTTTTCATCCACATTCCATCCCTTTGAGATTGTTACATGTTTTAAAATGGGGAATCAGTAAGAAAAAGATAATGGCCTTTACCTGGACTCAGCTCATTAGAGTAAGAAAGAAACTACTTCTTATATTTTGAACATGCAGTGCACAATCAGAGCTCCCTGGACCATCTCTTGCCCTGCTGCCCACCTCTCCCGGGGTCGTGGGCCTCAGGGATTTAAGGCTTTGGTCTCAGTATCCTCTTAAGACAGGGATGGGCAGTTAAATGGATCAAGTCACTGGAGGGAAGTGGAGCACTTAGCTGAAACTTTCATGTATACAGTATGAAGACGGTATATACGCCAGCTCTGCCGCTTAGGATTAACTACCAACACAGCTGCTTGGGGGGGAGGATTTCTAAAACCGTTTGAGCAATAGACTTCGAAAGTGATTATTAACTGGTAAATAACAATCTCTAATAAGGATGAGAGGTGAAAACTCCGTTTGGAATGTAAACCATTTATGTCAACTGGTAAGTAAAACTTGGCCATGTCGCTTTGATAGCTCAAATTGCATCCATATGGTCGCCTAAGGAGACCCCCATTAGAGAGAAGGCAGTGAAAACATTGCACCTGTTTTGAATTTTTCCATCAAAACCGTGCTAATCTTTCCTACTGCACAATGTTTTACTACCTCAGCTCTGAGTTGGGCAGCCTGCCAGCCTTTTTACATGGTATACTCAAAGGCCAACCCAAACACAGAACCAGAACTAACGCAATAAAAGCTTGTTCCTATCCAAATGATCAAATGGGATTTGTTTTTATGAAATTTCCTACACTAGCCCTGCGGCCTGTTCTGTCCCCTCCTGCAGTATTTATGCAAACACTAACACATGCGCACATACACACTGACCATGTGCACACAGAAGATAGAGAGCTCAGATACCAATGAGCTAAGCTAATATGGATGTTTTCATGATGAAAAGCACCAGTATAAAAGAAGCTTGGTGGCAGAACCGTGTGTGTGTGTGCATATATGAGTGTGTACTTGAAATACTTCATGTTTGCAGAGTGTTTGTGTGTGTTGTGTGTTTGCTGGAAGCTGAAGTCCCAGTTCTTTAGGGCTTAATTGCCAGTCATAGGCCCAATCCCATATCTCATTTTTACCCCTATCCCTCGTTTTCCAGAGCCAACATGCTGTAAGTAAAGTTACAAAGGCTAGGGGTTGAAATCTTTCCCTATGAAGGACACTTGTGCTTTGTACACAACTTAAGTTTTAAGCTATCAATCGATCAAATAAGTCATCAAATTAAAAAAAAAAAAACACTGCTTTCATTACCAGGCCACTGGCAGTACTCTGTAGGCTAATGTTAGCAACCTGTGCTCCTGTCCTGCCACTCTGCGCTGATATTAGAGTGATAACAAGTGCAGCAACTTTGCTGCTTGTTAAATTTTGGGTGTCATGTATGTCAAAGAGGGATCATTAAACATTGAAACATGTCAAAATACAGGACTGTAAAGTACAAATCTAGCTAGTTAGCTACTGAGACATCAGCATATGAGGGATTTCTCCTGTTAAACTCGTCTTAATGAAAAGCACCATAATACATTGAAATGAAATTCATAATTCTAAAATCTTTATTAACTTAGAAAATACATTTGTGGGTTTCTTGCAGACGATTTCTGAAAACACTCCGTTTGAAGTGTGCCTCTGTAAAACCTTTGTTTGGAGAGCCAGGTAGCCCTAACACTTGACCTACTCTTCTATCCCAGGACCCCAGGAAGTGCACCAGGCTTTGAAACCAATTTTCATAGTGGCCAAACAGTGGAATTACAACTCTCGGGTCTGTCACGTGATGCCATCGGGCCAAAGAGCACTTTTTCCCATAGACATACATTGGAAAGGGTATGTCTCTAAATCAGGTGTCACAACCTCCGCGAAATGACCAATTTCACTATCAAGATTTGATCCATTTGGTCCAATACATTTGGAAAGTCTAGAAGAGCTGCATGGTTGAATCATTTTACCTCCATTCAAGTCAACGGAGCATTAAACGGGAAGTAGCCAGCTCACCCAGCGGAAGTCTCTAGTGCACCTGGTTTATGGGCCCAGTGATGCAGAAGCAGCGCTTATCATTATCTAATTTTATACACGACAGTTTAACATTTTGGCTTCATGCCTCACTGAGCAACTTTCGTAGGAATGAACAGGGTCCCACCTCCAACGCTGTATGCAATTCTCTTTATACATCCGAGGGCAAAGTGGTAAGGGCAAGGAGTGTTTTGGGTTTGGGCCATTGTGTCAATGGGGGTATCAAAGAGCTGCCAAATGTGTTGCCTAAGTAACATTAAAAGAATAACCACTAGCTTAACAGTGGGTCATGTTAGATTTCTCCTTGTCCAGAAAGTGATAAGAAATGCACATGCATAGCTCATAGCGAGAAACAAATACATTTTACAATCATAAACGTAAGCTAATACAATCTAAATACTACTATGTTTCATTCCTCGATTTGTCCTCCTTTGACTCCCTGGCTAGCTGGCTGGTTGTACGCACAAATAAACACACACCCACACATGCACACAAGTATGACCCTGGGCTATCGCTCCCTGTGTTAACAGTGGAGTAGGCTTACATCTAAGGTAAACATTCATCTTGAATAATAGAGGAATCAGAATATCCTGTATTAATTGTCAGGAAAAACATACATTCATATTCACACATTATGCTGTATACATAAGAAGTGTGAAAGTGAAGGTGTGAGAGAATGTGTGCAAAGAGCTAATGAGCGGTTATGCAATGTGGCTGTCAGATTATGAGGCTGACAAGGGACCTGCAACATTACATAACGCTGAGAGTAATCCATACAGCGACCTGGCCGGCATGCAGCACACATGCCTTAACCTCGCCTCAACACAGGTTAGCGCAGATGACAGGAGTGCTGTCTGTCAAAGGAATATCGGAATAATGGAATTTAATATATGTGTATTCTGACTATGTTTTACTAGAAAACTGCTGGTGACTTAATTTAGAAATCCTACTAAAGACCTGGTCACACCAGGAAGTGGCACATTGAAATTAATCCATGCTGGGTTACATGGGACTCTAGACTGTATAAAACTAATGGATGTAGCCACAGTGACATCACTCATTGGTTTGTTGACTGGTTTGTTTGGCATTTTGGCTGTCACCATTTTGGATTTTTCACTTTTGGAGCCAGAGGTGAGCAAAGGTGATCGTATTTGGTTGAGCAGGTGGAGCTGGTGAGGAGCGAGAGGTGGACAAGACTTATAGACTGAGATGGGGCCTAGCTGAAAGCCTGTCACTCAGTGGGTCACGCCTTTAAATATGCAAAACTTTAAGCCTTATTAAAATGAAAATGGGCGAGTTAGCCCAGTGGTTCTCAGCCAGGGGTGCAGAGACCTGCAGGGGTCTTTGAGGGACTTTCAGGGAGCCCTAGAAAAATGGGGAATGGTTTATTTCCACCATTTTATTCACTATAGAGGTAAGTCCATTGCGAGTAAGAGTCCTAAGAGTGACTGTTCTGATCAAAGGTTGCACTTCCTTCACTGTTATCTCCTCAACCGTAGTTTACACCTCTGGTTTTATTCATATTTAACAGTTGAATGGAGGTCACTGAAGCACAGTATTAGCAAATGGGGGTCTGTCACCAAACGTATTAATTTGGGGGTTCTGGACATGAAAAAGTGTGAGAACCACCTGACTAAGCCGACATATGAAAATTCAGCCCTGTATAGTTGAACAAGAACCTTAGCTATAGAGACCAGAACTGTTTTTGTACCAGGCCGTGAACATGTTTATTTCTGTTATAATGTTGGCCATTTTAACATGGGGGTCTATTGACTGGCCTCTGGAGCCAGCCTCAAGTGGCCTTTTAAATAACTGCAGTTTTGGCACTTCCGCATTGGCTTCATTTCTCAGCCCCAGACGTTGCTGCTTGGCTTGGACGTGGTAGTCCCCTGCTGAATTCAGGTTGGACAGAGGATACTCAATTCCACTGATAGAACTGACCTACTCGTAGTCCGTCTGCCATTCAGAGCTGTAATTGGACAGCATCTTTGTTTTTATGAGTGGACTTGAGCTAGAAGTATCCACAATCATTTAAAAAAAAATAAAAATAGGCGTCTCAGTCTCTGTAACCAGGGCAACAATGCCGCTGAGTGACAAACCTGTTATTTGAGGTGTCACTGTGTTCTGCAAATTCTAATTTAATATTCATCTGTTATGTCTTGTGAAACTGTTTTGGTTTTATTTGTCTTGTCATGCCAAGCATATGAAAACAGTGTATGCATTACAATAAGGTGTGCATGAAAATACAGGACAAGTATTGATTCAGTAAGGCTGTATTTCATTTGGACGATTCTGTCCTACACAGGGTGGATGGCAACCTAGCCAAACTTAGCCTACCTAGCTTCTTTCTTTTTTTCCATTTCTGTGCCATTTTACTCATTCTGTCATTTTCTCTTTAGGTTTACATCCAAAAAGAGTTTTAATGAAGAGGGAGCAAAGGCTAAACTATGTTTGACAGTTAGCTTAGTAGCTATCAAGAAAATAAGTTTGCATTGTTACTCAAATACATACCTCAACTCATGTCTCATAACTTTCTGTAAACCATTCTTCTTTTATGAAGCAGTTTATACTCTTACAGAAGGGGGTTAAATGAGAGAGGATGATACAACACAGCTAGTGACCAAAGTCAAAGTGACGTCACAAAATGGCCACCATCTTTGTTGTGGGGGGAGAGGTGATGTGTATACTGTGGTCTGTTGATAAACCTCGGTTTTTCATCCTTTCTGGTTAATTTCACAACCTTGACTTACATTTTCATTGAAGAATTTTGAGGCCAACATGGAGTCCAATTATTTTGAAGCCCTTTCTGGTGATCTAAGGCAAGATATGAGAGAAAATTCGCCTTAGCGCGCTAGCTTAAAACATGATTCAAGTACAAGTATGAATAAAGTATTTTCAATTGGCTTTTCCGCGCAGTTCTCTGCACTGCTACAAATGGTACCGGAAGTGATCTTTCTCCCAGAGTTGACAAGAATAAGCTACAATAGCTTCCTCCATGTCTGACTCTCAAAGGTCAAAGATCATCACAGTCAAGACACCTTGCTATTGGGCAATGGTGTTTATTTGCAGGTCATTCATTCACTTTTTGTGATATAAAGTAATTTTTTACAAAGTTCAAGACAGTCTACCTATTGCTGTATACACATAAGTCTTATACATGATATTCTTTAAGGCAGCACACCCTGACATGAGGACACAGCTACAGTCAACATGCCAGCAGAGAACATAATACATGTATATCCTGCACACATGTTGAAGAATCTAACCACAGCACGACGCATGACAAATTCAGGCCCTCAGATTTCCCTGGCAGAGAGCACCAGCTCAACCAAGCTGGATCGATTTCAATCGGCGGCTTACCAAAATGATGTGGCTGCCACCGGACTAGCGTGATGGGGCTAAAAATAACCTCGGCCGACCCCATGGCTCTGATGTGGTCACGTACCCTCTGGTGTGTCTGGTTTTATGTGTCCCCAATGAAACCCATCAAATTACAGATGCAAACGCAGCCGGACCCCTCATCAAAACTATTTCGGCTCGCTGACACAGTTTACTAAGGCAGTAATTAGAGCAAAGGAAAATGGGAGGCATCCCAGGCACGCGGAGAAAAAGAGAGACAGGGCAAAAATGAAGAAAAAGAAGAGAGAGAAAGAGCAGGGTGGACAGTGACAGCTCATCAGCGGGCCGCGAGCCATTTTTCTCTTGCTCACTCCCTTCGTCGTTTCCTCTACACGCACGGATCAAAGCACTGGTGGACATAAATAAAAACCCTGATGATGATTTCCCATGAGAGCTGTGAACAACTGCATAGCATACGTTCATGTGAAGTCATGGCAAAACAGCTGTGTGCTTCTGCTGTCAGCACGCCTGGTTGGCCAACTGCCTGACTGCCTCACTTACTGCTCAACTGGTTCACACCACCAGGAGAGAAATATTACAGTTGGGAATACTTCATAACTTTACAGGTCCTTGTTTGGGCCAGAGTCTTGTAAAAACCTGGATTTATCTATCAATAACACATTAAAATTATAGGTTTAAGTACTCTGAATGACAAAACTGGGGGGTCCATACTATGTGTTTAGGTGTGTCTGGTGTGTAGGATGTAGGGGGATATGTTTGCAGAAATGGAATATAATGCAATACGCATGTTTTTTCTAATGTATACTCACGTCAAAACGAGAACTGTTTTTTTGTTGGTACTCTAGAATTAGCTGTTTCTATCTACAGGTCTACAGGAAGCAGGTCCCTGTTCATGAAGTCTGCCATGTAGCACTGCCATGTTTCCACGAAACAAAACCGAAAATCGCACTAAAAATCACCAAATTATTGATCTCTATAAACAGACATCTGCATATGAATGCTGATAAATTAGGAAAAAGCTAATACAAAGCTAAATTGTCATCAGACCATAGCTGTTGGGTTCCAAAATTGCATTTCAGCCAATGCGTTACGCCTCTTTTGCTCTCTTCATGGACTGTTGTTTACCTGTACGCAACCAAGGCCTGCTCAAACAGGATTGGTCAATACTACTTGGACTACAAACAGAGACCAGAACTCTTCCGATACCAAAATCTTGTCCCATTGCAGGCTGTTCTCATGCACATTTCATATGTTTTCCTACGAAAAGTAGAGCACCAAAATTCGTACATCCAACGTTATCATGAGCAAGTAATTCATGTATAATGCATGTATTTGGGAAGGTTGCGATCATGTGACCAGTGCGTAGACAGGAGTAAAGATTTAAGAGGGAAGCAGCCTGGTTAGGAGGTCGGTTGGGGTGGTGGTTGGGTCACAAAACACGGGGACCTTTCCCAAGAGAACGTTGTTTAGAACCGTGTGAACCTTGACTGAAATTTGACTCATTCTATGGTACATTGTCACCATTTCTTTCCTTAAAACCTAACCACAGTAACTCTACTTGCCCAAACCTAACTTTATGTTAAGTACGTAACTGTAAGTTAAGTATGTAACGGCATTTTCGGGGTGCTTATTCATAGGATATCATACGAAATGTTGTATGGGGATGTGTTGTTCTAGCCCAGAACAGACAAACCAAACAGCATTGGAAAAACACAGATTTTTAACATGAAGCTGCTTCATTCAGTGTTTTTACCTGTTTAAATCACTTGGTCCATTTGTTTTGGAGAGAAAGTGACCTCTGCAGATAATTCGGCTCCTGCTAAAAACCTCCTGAACAATGAACACTGAGGGAATTTCAACAGGGAGTCCACACTTGGCACATGAAAGAAGTTTAAGCTGGTTGCAATCTGCAGTCCTCGCCACTAGATAGCACAAAATTCTAAACACTGCTCCTTTAAATGCATTATTTAGTATGTGTAGGTGTGTAGGGGGTTCGTCAGAAAGGTTGCCTAAGGTGCCATGTGGGGGGCACCTTAGGCAACTTACTTGTTTGTGAAGCAGGTGTGATGATGATTGTTATTTTTATCCATCCATAGTATCTTTTTTATATCCAGGATCATGTGATTGCTGGAGTGAGTTCCAGCATGCACTGAATGAAAGGCAGTAAACACCTTGGACAGAACACCGATCTATCACGAGGGCTGACACTCAGTATCATTCTATCCCCTTACACCTTCACCCCTATCAACTCCACCTCGATTTGCACACTTACATGAAGGACATACCATACCGAGGGCTATCCTGCATATTATTTGGAAACACCTGTTGCATCTGTTTTCAGGCTGAGAATAGAAAGTAGTACACTTTTTTCACACCTTCCTCTGCAACACAGAGTACCCTCATCAGCTGTGAGTGTAACTTCCTGTGAAGTGACACTCTATACACAAGTGCAAATGAGGAGAGTCCAGTTTTTGGGTAAAAGCCATAGAAATAAAAATTCATTCAAGCTGATAACTGCACACAAAAATGATCTGACAAGCTTTAAATCCTACGGTGCAGGGGACTTGGCTTTTCAAATAACTTTGGGGTATAATCATGGGCGGATTGTGAGACTGTACACACCTGGGCACAGACATGCAAAAGGCCCCACCACCTCTCCTACATACGGACAAGACACAGAGACTTTGTGGTGGTTTTGCCTCTTTTTTGTTGTTTTTATAGTTGTTGTGCATCTTTTTATGTGTTTATTTTTCTGTGATAATTTTGTTTGTGGTAATTTGATGTCTTCTTGTGGTAGTTTTGTGTCTCATCGTAGTTTTTCACATTTCCTTGAGGTTTTTTTTGGTAGTTTTGTGTCTCTTTGTGGTTGTTTTGCCTCTTTTTGTCATTATTTTGTGGCTCCTTGCAGTTCGTTTGCATTTCTCTTTTTATTTTGACTGTTTTCCTGGACGGTATGTGTTAATTTGCAACACATTCTCATTCCAACCTCGTCACATATCGACATTTGGTCATGGACTTTCCATGTCCAGATACAACGTGAAAGGTACCCTGGGGACGTTGGTTGTTGACGTTCTGTAATGAAATGTCAACGTCCTGTTACATGCATTGTCTTCTTTCAAAATACACTTCCGTTTTCACAGGAAATTTACCGTTTACATACAGTCTCTTTCAAAATAAATGCCCTACATCAGTACAACGTAAAATGACTTTTTTTTCCTCCAACAACTAACGCACATGGTCAGGTTTAGGCAACAAAAACACATGGTTAGGTTTAGGGAAAAAAGAACAGAGTTTGGCTCTATAATCTTACGGGACGCGAACAGTGCTCTCCCGGGTAAAGGTCAGTGTTTGTTGGACCCAAACACCACCATAGTCGGACTTTCATCGCCATATCTTTTGTTCTTGTCCCACTGCGTTTCCCCCTGACACCGCCAAGCACCGTTAAACTATAACAACGACCGGCGACGTATCATGCTACGTTAAAGGTCGGCTTTTTTCGTTAGTGTCTGACGCCGCAAGTCACTGCCCAAGCGCCAGAATTAAATGACTTCAGAGTGAGACCGGGTTGTAATTTCAGTGACATTTTGCAAGTGAAGGCCTGAGGGCCCCTGACACTTATGGGCCCCTGGGCCTGTCCCCAGTAGGCCCATTCAGTAATGCATCCACGAGTAAAAGAACATTAAAAAGACCAATGTGTATAATAATGCAAGCAACTACTAATAACAACTATGGGTCAGAGGCACAGTGGCCTCTGAAAATACGCCCATGACCACAGGATGATCACGCAGGAGAGGTGGCAGGTTTTTTCTGCAGGGAGTACACTGTTGCTTTTCTTTGAAGCATAATCCAATAAACCATTGAACTCTTTGTCATTAATGCAAATGTTGTATAAGATAAAAGTGAATCAACCCTTGAGGTTCTTCCGTATGCTCCCATGCAATCTGCATGTACATAGTAGTATACCCCTTAAAATGCAAATGCTGTATGTCTGAGTACAATTTATGTGTCCTCTTAATATGTTTTCTTTATTTGCACATAAAGCTCTGTGTGCACCATACAGTATGTGTCCATGCAGTGTTATTATGCTGATAAACATAAAGCCGTGCACAAACGTGTTGGTACAGTATGTTTTCTCAACCTGTATGAGTGACAATGCACTGAAAACAAGACGCAGTGTAAATTATCATACGCTGAATACAGAGCATCACTGCCGGTTAGCCCACAGGCTGTTACTCTGCTCTCATCTGCAGCCCGAGTGTGTGCACATTTACATAACTTTGCAGTCGGCAGGCCTATAGCAAGATAAGGTTCCCTGGAACTCTCTGATGCCTCTGTTTGGTTAGTGGTCACACACACACAGACACACATGAAAATACACGCAGGCTATCAGAGGCAGCCGAAGATAAAAAGTGGAGAGTTCAGTGAGAGCCAAGGTCATGTCAGATGAGTAACAGTAAAACTGGAAAGTTCACCCTCTGAAATGGGACAGCTGGCTTCACAAACCGTGTCCATCTGATTATGTTATCATGTGCTATTTTGTTTTCATACTCAAGCCAGGGCCTGACATAGTGTTCTCGTGTATCATCATTCAAATACTGCTGGTGAGTAATGTAGCCCATTGTGGTGTCATCGTAGGACAGTCAACATCAAGTTTTGGCACCAGGGCAAATGCAGCAACATTGTGTTCTCTCCTCGGGGAGCCATTCTTTAAGGATTAGTTTTATTTGGGCTCTTTTAAGGTGCCATTTTGGTAGTTTCCAGGAGACAATATTTATACGGTTTGTGTAAAAAATGGTATTAATGATTTTAGAAATAATGGCATTTTTTAACTCTAATTTTGGCAAATTTTGTGTCATGTGCCATATGTTGTTTGTATCATAATCCTGCCTGTTGGCTAAGACACTTCAAAAATAGATTTTTAACTTTCCTGGTTTGAAAAAGGGTTAATCAGATGATATATAATTAACATGGAAGGATTAAAATACTTTATATACAAATACTTTGTATACCTCCCACCCCCAAATGAACTACAAAGAGACAAAATGCAACTACAAGAAGAAACAAAATGACAAAAAAGGACACATATACACCTAAGATGCACAAAATGACCTCAATGAGACACAAAGGGACTGCAACAAGTTGCAAAGGACCTATAAAGAGACGCAAAACAACAGTACAAAAAGAAACGAAATGACAAAAAAGACACAGATATACACCTAAGACATGCAAAATGGCCTCAAAGAGACACTAAACAACTACAAGGAGACACAAAAAACTACAAGGAGACACAAAATGACCAAGCAGACAAAAATATACCTAAAAGTAACACAAAACAACTAGCAAAAAAAAACCCTAAATGACAAAAAAGACACAGATAAACATTTAAGACACAAAATGAGACACAAAGTGACTACAAAGAGACACAAAACAACTACAAAAAGAAACAAAATGACAAAAAAGACACTGATATACACCCAAGACACACAAAATGGCCTCAAAGAAACACAAAACGACTACAAAGAGACACAAAATGGTCAAGAAAAGACACAAATGTGCCTCAAAGAGACACAAATTAACTACAGCAAGTTGCAAAATAACTACAAAGAGACAAAAAAACAACTAGGCTACAAAAAGACACTAGATTACAAAAAAGACACAGATATACGCCTAAGACACATAAAATGGCCCCAAAGAGACACAAAACAACTACAAAGAGACACAAAATGGTCGAAACGCAAGAGACACAAACGTACCTCATAGAGACAAGTTGACCTTAAAAGAAACGCAAAACAACAAAGACATGCAAAGGAACTACAAAACGGCTACAAAGAGACACAAAATGTCCTCAAAAAGATGCAAAACAATGACAAAGAGATGCAAAAGAACAACAAAGAGACACAAAACAACTACAAACAGAAACAAAACAACAAAAAAGACACAAATATACCTCAAAGAGAAACAAATTAACTACAACAAGTTGCAAATTAACTAAAAAGAGACGCAAACCAACTACAAAAACACACAGAATGGTAAAAACACACAAGTGTACTTCAAAGAGACACAAAATGACCTTTAAATAGACACAAAATGACTACAACAAGTTGCAAAGGAACTACAAAGAGACACAAAACAACTACAAAAAGAAACTAAATGACAAAAAAGACACACAGATATATTCTTAAGACACACAAAATGGCCTCAAAGAGACTCTAAACGACTACAGAGATGCAAAATGACCTTAAAGTAGACACAACATGACTATAAGGAGTTGCAAAGAGACACAAAACAACAAGAAACAAAATGACCAAAGAAGACAGATATACCCCCAAGAGGCACAAAGTGATCTCAAGCAGACACAAAACAATAACAAAGAAGCACGAAATAACCACAAAGAGGCACAAAACAACAAAAAGATGCTGACAACTATAAAGACACACAACAGCAACAACAAAAAGAAGCAAAGCCACCACAAAGTCTGTGTGTCTTGCTCCTGTGTAGGAGAGGTGGTGGGGCCTTTTGCATCTCTGTGCCCGGGGTCAAGTGTGTGCACAAACTTATTATTTTAGATCTTAAAATTATTATTATTCTCACCTGTATGACAATAAGAAAGCTCATTTTTAAGTGTTAGGAATTCTTGAAAGAGTAAACAAATAACACAAGAGGGTTTAGGTGCACACTCTGCAGCTGAGAACAACTTGAAAGAGGTAATCAGTAGTTTGCGGTGAATCACACTACAAACTGAACTTTCCCCCTCCAAACAACTGTGTGTCTGTCTGACTGCAGAGCTGCGGAGGAACAGGGAGGGGAGAGGACGCCTCAGAATTGCCGCCACGTGCGCTCAAATGCCTGCTTTATTATAATAACTTTGTCCTGATTGGTCCACACACAAAACACGGTATTTATATACGACATCTGATTGGTCGTCGCCTCCGAGTCGATAGTGAACACAGCGCAAAGCTTCCAGACAGGGATTCTTGGGCGTCTCGTACTATGAGAAAGTAGTGCGCGACGAAAGGATTATTTCGGTGATATTTTCGGATAAAAGTGCGATAAAATTACAGCACGTGCCCAAAACATGCGTGTTAATGTGTATCTATGGAAAAGCGGCGAATTTACGCCGAAATTAAGCGAACGTGTCGACTTGTATTGGTGGCGGAGGGATACCAGCATCACACTGCGCGTCAAAATATTGGCTCAGGGAGACCGCGCCAAAGCTCAGACAGCGGCCACTCTTCAGGATAACAACACACTGCGGAGGCCCTTTAAACGCACTCCACAGTCGCTACGGCTACTACACACATCGGAGTGCTCGGTTTTTCTATCATTGAGAGGACTGTTTTCGTCTGTTTTGCTCGAGTCGAGACACAGAAGTGAGTTTTAATGCCGGTTTTCTGGAAGCGGGCTACGACTTCACGGTCGTGAGACGACTTTGACGGGCGCGGTGCGGCGGAGTTGGCGCACTGCTGGACTGGATATATTTATTCGCTTGAAGCCAAGACAGTCCGCACCAGCATTTACACAGCGCCCCAAGTCACTTCTCGTCTGATTGCACAGCTTCTTCTGACTCCCAGCGGGTGAACAGGGATCGTCTGCGTCGGCTTTTCAGCTTGAATATGTTGTTGTCAAAGTTTGGTTCATTTTCGCACATTTGCAACCCGTCAAGCATGGACCATCTACCAGTGAAAATACAGCTCCAGCCGGGTAGGTTACCGTTACTAACCGTTATCTCCTCACCATGTTATACACTGCTTTGAGAAGTGGTTTGATTTGTTTACTCCGCTTGATTAATTCAGAGTATGATGGCTGCAGCTGACCGGCTCGTAAAGCTAGTATACATGGCTAACAGACTGACCTCGCGCTAAGTGGTGTTTTATTATGGAAAATGCTGCACTTTACTCAACAATCTTCACTTTTCATTGCAGTTAAAGTGGAAAAGGAGCCTTTGAGAAGGTTTACCAAGTGGGATCCGTGCTTGGAAGCGGAGGATTCGGGACAGTGTACGCCGGCAGCCGGATCTCTGATGGCGCACCGGTAAGGATGAGGACTGGGGAGCGGGGTCTGTTTTGATCTTACATGTGCCGCCATGAAAGCCGGGGCGTCCCTGCTTCGCTACTAGCTCACATAATGCGATGTTTCCGTTATATTTAAAGCATTTGCTTACAATTTTTCTCCTGTTTTGTGTTATTTCAGGTGGCTGTGAAACATGTTGCAAAGGAGAGGGTGACGGAGTGGGGCACAATTGTAAGTAGTCATCCCCGATTTGTGTGTGTGTGGTTTGTTTTGGTTTCCCCCCGCCTGCTGCTGCTGCTGCTGCTGGGTGGGGGTGCTGTGATGTAAAAGAGGGAGAATGGCTGTGGATTAAAGCAATATTTATATTAAATTTGTTCCAGAATGGAGCAATGGTGCCTTTGGAGATCCTGCTGCTGAAGAAGGTCAGCTCGTCGTTTCGCGGAGTTATCAAATTGCTGGACTATTACGAGCGCGCAGACGGCTGGCTGATCGTCATGGAGAGGCCGGAGCTCGTCAAGGACCTTTTCGACTTCATCACCGAGAAGGGCGCCCTGGACGAGGACACGGCTCGGGGCTTTTTCCGCCAGGTTTTGGAGGCGGTCAGACACTGCTACAGCTGCGGTGTAGTACACAGAGACATCAAAGATGAAAACCTGCTTGTGGATCTACGCACCGGGGAGCTCAAGCTTATTGACTTTGGCTCAGGGGCGATTCTCAAGGACACAGTCTACACCGATTTCGATGGTAAGCAGCCCCCTCTATCCCCCCTCCTGTTGTATTAATAGCTGTTATAAGATGTTACAGTGCTGGATGTGTAATGTGTTGTTATGAATGCATATCCGTGTGGGCTGGGTTGTATTTGCCCTTGATGCTCCGCTGTGCTATATTCAGATATGGAGGCGTTCACGAGGCTGTGACGCAGTGGTCTGTTTTTGGTCGAGGGTTTTCCTTGCCTAGGGTCTCTCTGCTCATCATTATTACGGATGTAAATCGATGCTGCCAAATGAAAAGCGTCCAGTGTTTTTTAGCGGAACGCATGACGCGCGTGTTATCTATCCACAGACATGACTCATACTTTACCGAGCCCATCGGTGGCCGTTTTTATCTCTGATTCATCCTCGTCTTGTGAGACGGGATGTACTTTGATGTTTCCGGTTGTTATTTTGTCGGTAAAGATAGAGTCACCGTCGCAGTTTGTGGGTAATAGGTCAGTGCCACGTAACATCTGTTTGTTGTGAAACCCGAGTCGGCGGTTCACGTGATGGGCTCACATTGCCGTTTTTTTTTTTGTTTGGTATCCAAGTTCCTCCTTCCAGGAGGGAGGAGGGAGGAAAAGAAAGGAGGGAGGGAGGGAGGAGACGCAGGCAGGTCACCCAGTTTGTGTTTTGTGGCGAAAGGAAGATGGAAAGCATTTCTACTATGACTCAGCCATTTTAGACACAGACACATTAATTATTTCAGGCTTTTTCTATCCTGTCTCCTTGCTGTTTGCATATTGTCAGCACTGATGCCCTCTATAGTCTTACAATACTACATATATACCATTGAATTATATATGACAACACCACTCACTCCTATCTCTCTCTGTTTTTTCTTTAGGTACAAGAGTGTACAGCCCACCAGAGTGGATCCGCTTTCATAGATACCATGGTCGCTCGGCGACGGTGTGGTCGCTAGGCGTGCTGCTGTACGACATGGTGTGTGGAGACATCCCCTTTGAGCAAGACGAGGAGATCCTCAGAGGGAGACTGTACTTCAGGAGGAGGATTTCAGCCGGTAAGTCGACCACAACAACACATAACACATGAATCAGCTCTGTTGCCCTCTAGCCACAGCAGCCGGTACAGCCCAAAATCCACCTCCTATTTTGACTCTATTATGAATCAGTTTACATCAGAGTGGTACGTCACAGTCATAACAGACTGACTACTGAAATGGCTGGTAGATAGATTTATGATTGATAACTAGAAGTGTGATTTTGACTGCGATGATTTCCCAGGGTGCACTTTGTGTAACAGCCCTGGTTACTCCAGGGAGGTAACTCAATAAAAAGGATACGTGCTCTCTTTCTATTGGCTGTCCTGTGCCGCCTACATACTAGGGTATTGTAGATCCATACAAACTGAGTCATAGGCAGTGCAGCCACATGCAGCACAGGAAGAAAAACCCCACTTTGTAATTTCTCTCCTTGAGCTCAGAGCCTCTTATCCTAAACATTGTGTCCGTCTCCTCCCTCAGAGTGCCAGCAGCTGATCAAATGGTGCCTGGCCCTGCGGCCTTCAGACCGGCCCACCCTGGAGCAGATCTGCGACCACCCCTGGATGAGGGCGACGACAACAGAGTCACCCAAGTCGCAAGAGGAGCCGGTCGCCGGCGACATCCGCCTCAGGACCATCGACACAGACTCTTCGTCAAGCACAAGCTCGAGCAAGGAGAGCCTCTGAGGACGGCTCTGATGGACTTGAAAAGACTTTCTGGGGAAAGAAGGGGTTCGGATGAAGGGGGTGATATGGACTCAAGGCCGGCAGCCTGTAGCCCATCTGGCCCATCAGCGGCCGGGCGCTTGACTCAGCTGGTCCGGCAAGAAAAAATGTACTTTAATTTTCCTCTTTTGTAGGGAATTTCTAATTTATTACTATTTGTTCTTCCTTATCTTATTTTACCCCCATCCCCTCTTCTTTTCTTTCAGTTGATTATCTTGTTTCCTAATGGGGAACATTTTTCTGTTTGGGCGGTCTTACCAGCACTATTTATTTACCCCTCCTCCCCTTCCCCCCCTTTTTAACTTTATTTTACTCGTTTTGTTACTAGGCTGGTATATGCAGCTGGCAAGGCCCTCCTATTCAGACATGGCTGCTCTCATAGAGCTTGGAGAAAACCTTTTTATTTAAATGTTTTAATTTTGATTTTGTAGTGCCTTTTTTTGGAAAGCTGCTTTTCTGGGGGGCTTTCGTCAACAAACTCTGTTTTTTGGATTTGCCCGCGGGCTGGTGGCTAAGTTGCCTGTGCTGTAATGGAAGGGCGGGTCAAGGCTGTGTTTTTACCCCCACTCCCCCACCCCTCCTCTCCATCACTGTAAGCCAACCAGCCCCCAGCCAAGAGGCTAAGATAGCATTAGATAGGAGAGAAGGAGGTGGGGGCTCTTCCTGACAATGGAATACTTGAAAAAACACTCGACTCAACTCTGTGTCGCTCTCTTTAACGCTGCTCACTCACTCTATAGCCTAAACAGGTGTTTTGAAACTGGATCCTGTCTTTTCTGAATGTCTACAAAAATGTCAACACACACACACCTCCCTCCCCCCACCTTTTTCTCCCCCTTCTCTTCACCCCATGCCTGTTGCGGGGCGTGTGGCCCTCTTGACTTTTCTTTTTGCCTCCCGCCATCTCACTGCTTGACACTACATGGCCCCCGCCCCTGGCCTCCCTCAGGGTTTGGGGTGTGAAATGCACAATCAATGCAATATTCATGGACTCAATTATGTATTTTTTTTTTCAACAAATATTGTACAGTGTGTTTTTTTTTCTCTTTTTGTGTGTACATTATTTCTCCTCCCCATTTGCATTTAATTTATTTGTAAACATGTAGACATTCCACACTCTGTGGCTATTTATTTATTTATTGTCTATGCTTAAAATCCCCTCTAAATTTTGCATATCCTACATGGCCTTTGGTTTTCATTCCTATAACTTATTTTTACATTTCGACATTGGGGTTTTTTTGAGATGTGGAGGATGCACTGAAGCAGTTGTCGATGTAAAGCGGAATAAAACAAGTTTACTTAAAATTGAAAAGAGCATTTGAATGTTATTTAACTACTTTTAAAAAAAAAGTCTGTTGGTAATGTTGAATGGCTAATTATCAGAGAAATCCATCTGGTTTCTGTACTGTCAATATTAATTTAAAAAAGATCTATGGAAAGCTCAACTACGGGTGGAACAGCTTTCGTAGTTGTCACATAGCCTCATATTGAAGACCTTTCAGTTTAGCTGTGTGACTTGTGGCTGTGAAGGATGGATATTGCTATTTTTTGATACAAAAGTTTCAATTAAACTCCCATTTTTATGTACAGAAATAAGTCTGGTGTCTTTGATCATTCTGAACATGGTGTGTTGAAGTCATAATGAACACAGTTTTTCAGGTTCCTGGTGGCAAACACCTCAGATTTTAAAGCTATCGCACCATATACAGTAGTTTCTAAATGAGGTCCTAACACCTTGCACGCACGTTAATGAAACCCCCAGCCAATATTCTTCATCTACTTGACAGCACTCCCTCGGGAGGCTAATATACATGTCCAATATAGCACTTGGTTCATTTATACTGCCTATGGTAATAATAACAACATTGTTACACGTGACACGACTGAGGAGAAACATCACAGGAGCCATTAGCTGGATGACAACCTGCAGCAACCGCAGGGCTAATAAGAGACAGATGTGTCTCGAGAGCCGAGGGGGAGGAGAGGCAGTGATGCTGGCATGACGGAGGAAAAGAGAGTGATCGGGGACATTATGCATCACCACACACACATACACACACGCAGCTTCTAAAATACAGCCAATTGCTTTTCCATTTTAAGCCTCCTTCTTGCCTACCTACAGTACAATAACATAAGTCATTGTGTTATTGGATGCAGGAGGGCTGTGAGTAACAGGCTGATGACATGGTGTGTGTGTGCATGTGTATGCAGTGTTTATGTGTATGTGAGGGTTTTCCGGGAAGCAGGAGTGAGTGGGGTGTGTTTTCTGGGGAGGTGCTGCCCCCTCTGGTGAGTCAGCGCCATCAGTTTTCACCTGTAATACTTATCCACTGATATCAGGTGGAACAGTTGCTATTAAATCCATCTGTGAGGCTTTTATATAATAATCACAATAGAGTCCTTATAATATTGACTCTACTGAGATTTCGTACAAGACAGACAAACATAAATTGATTTTTTTAGATGACAGAAACCTCAGCCCCTCCCGAGAACCACACTCTCCAGACCTCACGCCTAAAATCCTTAGCCCTGTAAAAAAAAAAGAGTTACATCAACAGCTCATCCAGACACCTACATGTGTCAAATGATACTTTACTGGCTGCTTCCAATTCGACCGGAGTGGCAACATATGGGCACTTGAAGACTTCATAAGACAGCTGGTCCTTAAATCTTCTCAGGGATCTAATTCACGATGAAGAGATTGATTTATATGCTTGGGAAAAAAGGAGTCGACTTCATTTTCTTAATTACCCTTTGGAATAATCGTCTTGATGTACGGGGCAGACACGCTGAGACGTTTAAAAGCAGCAATCCAGTAGTATTACTCCGACTCTCTTGGAGAGTTTGGTTTAAAGATAAAAGACAAAATGCATGGCAGAGTCATGGTGAGTCCTCACATTGTGCCATGTCTCATTTAGAAAAGGTATAAGTAGGCTATTTGTGTGTTAATTTAGGCCTGAAAATTTGTGTTGAGAGAGCTGCTAGATGTTTTGGGAAGTGCACTTTTTTCTGGAGAGATCGATACCAGTCATGTGCAGGCCCCTGGAAAGTGTGCTGGGCATTGAAGCCAATTTTCGTCTTGGCCAAACAGTAGAATTAAAATGTCCAGGTCTGTCACATGATGCCATCGGGCCTAAAGAGACATTTTCCGATAAACTTACATTGGGAAAGAGATGTCTGTTGATCAGTGGAGTCTTTAGGCTGCTGTGAAACTGCGCCTAAAAGTTTATCTTGGGTGCTTTGGTACAGTGAACAGTCAAAAGCATGCCATTACCAATTTGGTATTGGTATTTGGTAAAGCTAAGCAATGTGACTGCTGTGGACAGGGGCATCAGTAAAATGTATTTTAGCCACCTCAAAAAAAGTCCCACCTAAAACAATCTGTAACAGTTTAAGTGTACGCTATATTGAGAGTATTTTCACTGCTTCACTTTTCTTGTACAGGGAAGCTGTTAATAGCTTCAGGCCCACATCACGGGCTTTCCAAAGCCACCAAACTCCATTAAGAAAAACAGCAATTTCGGCTCACTGAACAAAGGGAGTTGCTGGTCTACTGCTGCCTCAATCAGTTAGTTAGTTTGTGTTATTGGGTGACTTTAGGGAATCTGAAGTAACCCCTTCAAACAGCAAAGCCACACAATAACAAACAAAATAGCTGGTCGAGGCCGGGGTGAACCAGGCACTACTGTGTTAAGTGATGTTAAATTGCTGCTTTTCTCAGTGGAGTCTGGCTTTGAAGAGAGCCATATAAAGGCTTCAGTCCCCCACTGGAAATCACTGTGTGACGAAATGGTAAAGCGGTGAAATTACTCTCAGTATAGCATCCACTTTGACTGATATTGATTTTTTTAGGTTGCTAAAATACGTTTTATTGCAGACCCCATCCACAGCAGTACATTTCTCAGCTTCCATGTTGGTACTCCTGCCTATTTCTACAAACTGGGGCAGTGCAAACCGCCATCAGCTGTGGGTAATACACTGACTATGGACTCCACTTCAAAAAATCTGAAATATCCCTTTAAAGGCGACATCAATCTTCTCATCTAACTCTCAGCAAATAAGTTAACAACGTCAAACTGTTCCTGACATGTCGTAAAACGTTACATAAAACTTGAACTTGAACCAGGATCACTCTGCCTCCAGCGAGGGAATGGAGGAACACAATAGCCGAAGACACCGCTTTTAATTAATCTAAAACTTAATTCCTCACAAGCACCCTTGCGCCACCCTGCAATAAAACACGGCTATAAATGATCGCTGGTGTCAGACTCAATACGTTGACAGCTGTGTTTCTATATGCGTCCCTGGTAATCCTCCATTGTCTTTGTGTCTCCAGGCTTTTTGACATGCAAATTGCCGGCAACTTGTCTTCATCAGAATCCCTTCTGCTCAGACTGAACACTATAGCGAGATCTCATCCACCCTCACCGTGAAATCCTCATTAAATGTAGCGGGGCATATGCCACACTGTTGTCTCCTACAGTTGAAGTCTGATCCCACAGGCTGCTTGATATCATCCATCACTGACACTTAGTTCAACTCTATGTAGATTCCACTGCTTTGTTGCGACCTATTAAAAGATCAAATGGTAGGAGTTAAGAAAAACTCTTTTTTTTTTAAATTATGGGCCTATTCAGCATATCTAGAATGTCTAGTGTGAGAAAGTGTTCATCATATTTCACCCCACTGGTTACCCTTTTCATAATGCTTTGACTGTTGAAATAAAGGTTGGCAAATGCTAACCTTAAAAGGAATAGTTATAGTCTGCAGCTAGCAGGCAGGTAGCTTAGCATAAAGACTGAAAATAGGGGGGAAAGCTAGCCTGGCTTTGTCCAAAGTTAAATCCACCCAGCAGCATCTCTAAAGCTCCCTAATGAACATGTTATATCTTTATTTACGTAATTCATACAAGGCTAGCTGTTTCGCCCTGCTTCCAGTGTTTAGGCTAAGCTAAGCTAATTGCCTGCTGGCTCTAGCTTCTCATGAAGCATACAGAGAGTGGTGTAAATCTTCAAATCAAACTCTTGGTAAGAAAGTTTAAGTATAAAAGCCTCAAATTGGCAAACTTTTCCTTTAACTAACATCTAGACACAGCGTAATTATGTAACCTCTTTAAAATGTGGATCTGTGAAACAAGCATCAGCGGTGCCAGACAGTTATGGTTAGTGGGCGAGTTGGAGGTGCAAAGACTTTCTGTGTAAAATCTGAAAAGAATTGTGTGTTGGAGGCATTTGTATTTTGCAGAGAGCTGGGGGCAGCGTAGTTATGAATGAAACGATTGTGTATTTTGTGAATGTATTTAAAGCATGTATAGCTGTAATGTAAACTCCCCAGCTGAAGCTGAGGTCACTGTGTTCAGAGCTGTCCTCTCTGTTACTCTGTATCCTGCGAACAAAAGTGCTGGCACGTTAAGGCTGTCGGTGGTGGCCGTCATAGGTGACAACTCGACAGACACAGAGGAAGATGCCAGATGGACTCTGGGCCCGAGGGCCCCGATGGGCACAGATGGGTGGGTGGGTGGCACCCACACAGACAGCACAGGCGGCAGCGCCAGCACCAAGACAAGGAAAAGAAGAGATATCACACCACTACAAGTGATACTACACTTCACACTACTTCTCTCTCAGCGTGAGTGTCCATGTATCTGACCCTTTGAGTGAGGACACGAGTATTTGTATACATGAGTTTGCATAGGTGCATACTGCTTAATGTGTGCTGCCATTTTTATATATATGTGCATGTTGTAGTTCTGGATGTCTCGTGCTTGAGTGTGTGCATGCTCGCACAAAAATACACTGAAGGTAACAAATATATAGACTGTCATTCATTTTCTTTATGGAAAATGTGCAGATCTTTACAGTCTTGATGTGGACTCACCTGGTCAGTCTACTGTACGCGTAGTTACAACAGTTCAAATAACTCCCCAAGACAAACAAGGTTATGGAGCAAGAATAAGTCAGATGTTTTAAGTTCCTTTGCAAATTTGCAGATAAACAATAATCTGACAATAAACAATGAATAAAAATTAAGAATGCTAATTGGTTAAATTAATTTATTTTGTTCTGTTCAAGAGTAAACTTGGCTTGATTTTTCTCAAGGTAAAGAAAAGAACATTCATCGTGCACTGAATCTGTTTTTCACTTCTTGTTGTTGCTTGAACTATTGAACATCTACTGGCTTAAAGACGCAGGATTTGTCTTGAGATGTCTATGAAGCTTACTTGGTATAATGAACACATTGGACAATTTTTCCCTGCAGATGAGTCAACTTCCACAGGTGAAGATTTCAGGGGGACGCAGGGGACACGTCCCCCTCAGTGTTTAGAACATCTGCATTTGTCCCAAATGAAAACTTTTATTTTGACAGATTAAAGACATTTACTCCATAAATTTATCCAGAATGCAGGAAGTTAGGTGTTTGATGCTCAAAACTTTCTGGCGGAGGACCCTAAATCCCCTGTTTCCTATGCGTCACCCAATGTGAAATTATATTTATGCATTGCTAACTTCTCCTGTCCACAAAAAGCCATAAGCCTAAAAGCTTTCACGGTGCAGTCTGACTTTGTTCTTTTGGCTTGCTCAGGTTCAGTCATGTCAGTAGTCACGTTTCCATTACCCCTAGAAATGCGTAAAACCTAAATATTGCAATAAAAAACTGGTAACGGAAACACCTATATTGTGAAAATCCTCTCAAATATCGCTAAAACATTTTTATCACTAAAACATTTTTACACTCTCATGAGGTGGTTTTTCAGACGTGTCAATATAAAAGTGTATCGCAAAAGTGTAATGGAAACACTTTTTCGCATTTACACATCACCGGGGTCGACGGACATGACATAGGGGGTCACGTGACCAATTCATTTCGAGGAAGATGGCGCGGTATGTGTGGACAGAGGAGGAGACGGAGTTATTATTAACAGTTATTCGTGATAAAAATGTCACAGTTATCTTGGATAGCAAACAACAAAGAAATTCGGAATGATCAGTGTCCCGAGACGCATAATGCTTTCGACCATCTTCGTCAAAGTGAAGTCTCGCAGGACGGATGAGAATTTACGAGAATTACGGCCAGTTCGTAAAACACCGTTCAATGGAAACACCTGCAAGTAGCATTTGAACTTTGTCGAAATTTCAGAAATATCGTGTTTATTTTGCGAACAACTGTAATGGAAACGCGACTAGTGAATGCTGACGTCTGAAACATATGAGCATTTCAATCAGGAAGGACAGAAGAATGAAGTATAGATAATATTTAATACAGAATATGTGTACAGATTAACAGATGATTTGTGCTGATTAAGATTTATCAGATGTCTTTGGTGCTTGGACACCAGAGGGAGATATTTTGTGAACGAGGGTCATTTGAGCGGCAGCAGGATAAATACCCCCCATGAAGTCCAGACACTGGTGGTGGTGGTGGATGATGACTCTGAGGCTGATGACTGCTGAGGCAGATGGGGCTGATGAGTCCGTAAAGACTAGGTGGTGATGGGGAGGTGGAGGGTGCGCATGACTGCAGCAAAAAAAGAACTACAGCAGAGAAAAAAACATATTTAAAATGAGGAGCAGCAAGATGATAGGCTGACAAAGACGGAGTGCCGCTGTGCTGTTGGTTGATTGTGAATTAGCTGATGACTCAATTGACAGCCCCAGACAATTACACCTGGAGATATTGAGTGAGCATGCAAGGAGTGAATTGTCCTCTTGACTGAACTTTCACTAGAGCTTCATTTCTTTGAGCTGAATTTACAATGACAAATCTTATCAGCTCTTGCTCTGGTAGTTGCTCTTCCTGACTGCTCTGTACCTAAAAAACATGGTTACCAAGACAACCAGTCGCAGATGTGGCATAATCTCTAAAAACACACATATCTGTAGAATCTGTAGCAGCATATCTTCATAATACCTTACAAATATACACATACAACAGTGCCTATGACATCTAACAAATAAGTGCCCAACAAATGCCGTTGTAACGTAGAGTTATGCAAGTTAGGTTTAGGGAAAAAAAACATGCTGAATAAAACAATTCAGTTTACTTGGTTTCACACAGTCCTGAACATCTGTCTTCCGGGGTAAAGTCCTGTGCTGTTTGACCCATCCACCACCCCAATCTGCCTCCTTAAGCAGATTTCCACTAGTTATACTACTTCCTTCTTAATTCCTGTCGGCACATTGGTCACATGATCGCAGCCATTCCGATTACATGAATTATACACCAATTACTGGTGCTTTATTATGTGGGTTACATATGAATTATGGTGCATTACATTTTATATTTATACAAATGAACAGGCGCAGCTGGGGGCCAAAGCAGTACTGTTTGGGAACCTCAGAATTGTGTCTCTGGTTTTTACAGATGATGTGGTTCGGTTGGCTTCATCCAGCATGCACTGGGGCGGTTTGCAGTAGTGAGGGTAGAATGGAGCATGAGATGGGTCGATGGTTTGGTGCGGCTTTGGCAGTGATGTGGGCGCTGTGCCGTAACGTAGTGAAGAGGGAGCTGAGCCGGAAGGCAAAGCTTTCGATTTACTGGTCCATCTACGTCCCAACCCTCACCTATTGTCATGAGCTCTGGGTAAAGACCGAAAGAATGAGATCATGGATACAAGCGGCCAAAATGAGTTTCCTCAGAGGGATGGCTGAGCTCAGCCTTAGAGATAGAGTAAGGAGCTCAGACGTCCAGAGGGAGCGTGCAGTAGAGCGGCTGCTCCTTCACATTGCAAGGTGTCAGTTGAGGTGGTTCAGGCATCTGATCAGGATGCCTTCTGGGCGCCTCCCATTAGAGGTGTTTCGGGCACGTTTCACTGGTAGGAGGCCCCGGGGTAGACCTAGAACACGCTGGAGGGACTGCATATCTCATCTGGTCTAGGAACACCCTGGGGTCCCCCAGGAGGAGCTGAAAAGTGGTGCTGGGGAGAGGGATATCTGGAATGCTCTGGTCGGCCTGCCATCCCCGCAACCTGGCCAGATGAAAATGGAGCGATAGATGGATGGACATATGAACTGTGCATGAAAGCAGCCTGCAACGGGACAAGATTTTGGTATCCGAAGAATTCTGGTCTCTGTTTGTAGTCCAAGTAGTATTGACCAATTCTGTTTGAGCGGGATTTGGTTGCATGGAGGTAAACAGTCCATATGGAGAGCAAAAGAGGCGGAATACAGTGGCCGAAACGTAATCTTGGAACCCACCAGTTATCGCCTGACGACACTTTAGCTTTTTATTAGCTTTTTCCTAATTCATCAGCATTCATATACAGATGTCTCTTTATAGAGATCAGACAAAAGTATGTCTGGAGCTGCCTCAAGTTGCTTATCGTACTGTGAAGAATGAACAATGCATGGAAGAGGAAGTTTTGGCTCAGATATCCGCTGTCTGCACTGGAACCTCTAAAATATCATCCATTTATCGGACAGGCTAGATGGTTGTCAGATGATAGCCAATCCATTTCGAGACTAGCTCTGATGTAACTCCATATTTGATTGGGTTTTCAATTTGGTGATTTTCAAGCCTGTTTTTTTGGTGTGGTGAAACGTTATAAATTTACAGTAAACATGCTGTAGAAAAATGGAGATAAATCTTATCCTTTGCCTTGAACCATGTTTTATGTACTCGTGTTGTGTATACATCGTTGTTGTTAGCCCTCGCTGTTGCAGGATGTCTGACTGCCCACTCTTGAGGCCTCCTGCTCTCTGTTACCCAGAGCAGAGCCTCCAGAGGGACTTTCCACTGGTCTGGCTCTGCGTTCATTAAACACTGCGCCACTGCCAGAGAGGAGTACCTGGCTGCCCGTCTGGTGGGAACCTGCTGCCGTCACCGAGCACCGTGAAGGAACTCATTGTTCTGGGTCGACAGGACACACTGTAAACATAAGGGTGTGTTTTTAGGAGACGCAGCAAGAAACACGCAGAGACACCAGGCAGGCAAACACACACACACAGTTGTACCAAGACATGAGACACACACACACACAAGCACACAAACAGATCTCTGAGATTAAATAGAAGCAGGGTTACAAAGCTTCAGTGGCTGCTGCGGTTGCCAAGCTCCCAAACAACAACATCTCAACAGGTGAACTGAGGTGACTGCAACAGCTTAATAGTCTCAAGTCAGAACAATTCATCACGTCTAATTGTGAGCATGTGAGAGACAGGAAAGTGATCGGGAAGGCGGAGATGATGGAGAGGGAAAACAAAGCGTGAGTGAAAGGTGAGAGGAAAGGAAGAGTTAAAGGGATGAAAAAGAGTGAGAGTGAGTGTGCACTGAGAGGAAGAGAAAGAGAGATAGGGATCTTAATCGTTACAGTCTTTTACAAGCTTGTAATGTGATCAAAGGATTCATTGACCTAGTGCTCATTTCGCCCTGTGGCTGTTATCTGTTTCTCCTGCATTATGAGAAGAGTCCTTTCTGCTGATGAAACAGGACACTGTGCTGTGGAAATATTTGTCCAAACACAGCATTTCTTTTTGTACAGCAGCGTGTTGTTCTTTATTCTTAGGACCCTGACACATTAAGCTGAGAGTCAGCTGTTATTTAATCTTGGGCCATCAATGAGCATCTGTTGCTCTGGTTTTAGGGTGTGTCCGCTACCGTTGGCTTTTTTTTCCCGGCCGATTTAGCATGCTGAATTAGCGTCAGAGACAGTGGAGCCCATCAGTGAGAGAAACCCCTCCGATTGGAGGTATAGCTCAGTGCACTAGAAGAGAAATGAAAGTGAGGAAAGTAAACAAATGACTAAAGTCAAGAGGGTGTGTTATCGAAACAAACTTGTTATACTAGGTACGTTTATTTTTTTTTTAGCCATTAAGCTGTTAAGCAGAAATCAGTGCTTTTACCTAGTGCCCGATAAATATCCTTTGTTGTTTTGTGTTATTAATATGCTAACTAGCTAACTAGCATCTCAAATCCATCCTGTTGGTCTTCTGGGTTCCCTTTTTGAATGACAAATACAAACTACCACCACCTGGTGGTATGGAGAGTTATTTCCTCTCACACAGGTGCAGAACATACATGCTAGTTTGCCGTTAGCTGTAGTCTTTGTGGTGTGTTCAAGTAAAACTTTTTGGGCCCAGACGCAGGTGACATGAGGCAACAGTCGGCCTTTGTCACTACTAGATCTTTGATGTCGGTTTGGTGTGTCTGGGCCTTTAGTTTCTTATATGTTGTTATGGGAAACATATAATTAAGAGTACAGGGTGTTTACAGGTCCTTAAAAAGTCTTAAAATGCCTTAAATTAAGTTTTCTTAATATAAGGCCTTATAAAGTCTTAGATCGTCAATTCAGATTCGATGGGTCTTAAATGTTTTCAGTCACATTACCATGAAAATTTCTCCAGTCTGACAGACCCAATGACCGGACAGACTGAAGAGTAGCAATAATAAATAGCATTTATGACAGTGATGAGATTTTGTTTTCTTTTTACATTACTTTTGCATTTTGCCTTTATTTTTTCTCCTCTTTATATGTTTAAAGTATGCACCAAATACCGCAGAAATGTATTTGTGAGAGTAGAAAAACTACTTGGCAATAAACCTTAATCTGATGACTCAGACTCTGGATATTGACACAAGGCCCCTTGTCAAGTCAGGGACTATAAATCAGGTCTTGAAGTGACCTCAAAGCCAATTTTTCATAGGGGTGGCCAGATGGGGCTACTGAAAATTTTTGGGTGGCACACCAATACCAAAAAACATCACTGAATTTTAGGAATTTAATTGTGCTGTTAAATTGTAAAGGCTAGTTTAAAAAAATTATGTCAATATGGAGAGTTAAGGAATCACATACTGACATACTTTGGTTTCCTATCTTATGGTTAGTTTTACTAATAACAGCACAGTTAACATTCGTAGTTCCACAACAGTCCTGCTATAATGTGATTGTATTTACACATGTCAGGTGATTCTTTGCTCTTCAGATAGGCTGGTTGTCATTTTCCTTAATAAGAAAAAAATACAGCATCATTTTGAAGGACCAAGTTGATTGTAAGGACCAAAACATTTACTGGGAACATGTTTTGTCATATTTAGAGGAAACTCATGGGGGCAAGAACCCATTTTCATGACAAGCTATGCTGCTTAAAATACGCTTAAAAATTAGCACAACACAGCCTCTTAAAGACAATAATGCTAGCTTCAAATTCTTTTGCTGGGATGGGGGCGGCAATTTTATATCAGGGTGGCCATGGCCCCACCTTTGGGGCACCACTGCTCAAAGCCCCTGTCATATCAGTTGATAATTTCATGTAATATCGCAACATCTGTTAGATGGATTGCCATGATATTTTGAACAAATATTCATGGTTCTTATCCTCTAGCAGTACCCTGATGTTGCCATGTTTGGTCGTTGGTTGTGAAATATCTCAACAGCTATTGGATGGATAGTGATGAAATTTGCTAAAGATACACACAGTGTCAAGAAGATGAGTCTTAATAACAATGGTGAGCCCCTGCTTTTGCTCTAGCGCCACTAAGAGATCAGCAGAAGTTTTCATTTATCCTGTGGAACATCAGGATTAAATTTCATACAGATGTTGATGTCAATCTCAGGATGAATTGTAACAACTTTGTAGGTTTGTTGACTCCCCATATAACGCCCCATACAACTAAATACCTGCAAAACTAAAGTCCTGGCCAACCTCATCAGTCAACTGGCTAACATGTGAGGGTCGTCAGCTGATTGAGCTCACCTGGGCTCTTCAGTTATAAAAGCTGGCCCATGTGTCTCATGTGTTTCAACACCTCCTTAGCTCATTAACCACACATCCATGTGCTGCTTTCACTGCTGAAATGGCTGCTCTAAACTCTCCATTGTTCATGTGTGTTAACCTTAAACTTGCTTATTTTTGTTTTCATTTAAAGAGGTCAGAGAGGGTTAAACAAGTTCAACAAAGTGCAAGTTTCATTAACTACAAGAGGACAGTTAAACTGAAGTGTAAACATGAAAATCACCCAAACTGGTGTTACTCAGTTTTCACATGGTGACACTGATATGTTGTCCCAGTAAGAAATCACGGTGACTCAGTGGTTAACACTGTGGACACACAGCAAGATGTTTCCACTTCCCTGGCTCTGTCCATTCTGTGAAGAGTTTTCAACTTCTCACTCGGTGCTCAGGTTTCTATCCCACAATCCAAAGGCATCCAGGTCAAGCACAGCAGAACAAAGAGTGAGCCCAGTGATGGGTGGCGACCAGACCGGAGTGTTTCCTTTTGGCACAATGCATGGTGGGATAGGCTCCAACCCCCTGTGCCCTTATAATAAACAGGTGAAGAGAGTGAATGACTGAATGTTCTCATGGTTGAGAGCGCTGCAGGACTCCCTGTCAGTCAGGTTTTGTTACAGGACCTTGGCTCTCAAGCGTTCCCGCAAAGTCAAGGCAAACATGGCCCCTGCGGATATCAAAAATTCATTGACAAAGAGAGCACAGATTTTGTATACGATGTCTGTGGAAGTGCAAAAAAACGGATGAGTGACTGTATTCTGAGGTGTCTCTCTGCTCCTTTGTGGATCTCTTGTGTCAGCTGCTGTTGGTATGCTTTCATAGCTCAGGGCACCGAGGACACGAGGGGTTCCACAGTTCAGGAGGCATCCAGAGAAGTGGAAAACTGAAGCATTTCTAAACTGAGGTTAAAGCTGCTTTAATCAATATTCTTATATTAACAATGGAGCAAATTATTTAGTGAGATGCAAAAGATGTCACATGGGTAGCAAAATCATCATCGAGTAGATTGTGCCAAATTGACTCTGCTCACACTCATGTCACCAAATCACCACTGAAGGTCATAAAACCACTAACAGAACAAATCAGCACCCACAGCTCTTTAAACCTTATATCTGAGGTTAATTTGATCTTCTTTTATGGCTCCAAAACAGCAGAAAAAAAAACATTTTTTTCCAAACATTTTATGTAGTTCAGTTAAAATGTTCTGCAGTCAGGCTTTAAGTCATGTGCTTGATTATCTTTGTGTAGCCAGTTAGAGCTAAGTGGAATTTATTGTTGCGCGGCAGACCTTACACCATAGCGTACGCACGTCACCTACGCCATTGTGAGCATTTATACTTGTGAAGTGGTGTGTCTGTGTCACTCTGCAGTTACACCTCCAAAACACTAGTCGGTGACAGGGTTTCTGTGAAGTGCTGTGAAGTTTAAACACACATTAAACACACATTAAACGTGGCTTAACAGCAACAATTTCAAACACAAGTACTCAAATCAGCTTCACCATAACTCGCAGCATTCACAGACAAACACTTGTCTTTATCCGGACACATTTTGCCCACAAATACAACATGCTAACATTATTAGCACAAGCCTATGGCATTTTACATTGTATAAATTAGCCTAGCGACCAGCTAACTTTTCCTCTCCTCATTTGAAGCCAGGAACAACAGCAACATTTAACAAAGGTAATATGACAAAATTCAGCTCCATTACAACTCACAAGGTTCACCAATAAAACAACTGTCTTATACTAAACACGTTTTCCTAACAAATAGGCCTACAACATGCTAACGTTATTAGCACAAGCCTATGGCATTTTACTTTGTATAAATTGGCCTAGCGACGAGCAGAGATTTCCTCTACTCATATGAAGCCATGATAAATCACACACAGGACTTAAAATGTTATTTTGTGGAGGCTTTATTGTCTGTGAAATTAAAGTAAATAAAAGCTTCATTTCCACTGAGGGAAATGGTTTCAGCTTACAAAAATAGACAGGAGGTCTGCATCACTTCAACGTGTAGTTACATTTCTGGGGAGATTCATTTCGGGCTACAACTTAGCTATGGTGTCGATTTAAAGCAGAAGTGTAAATTCAGCCTTAGTGTTACATCAGCCAGAAAAATACTTAATTTAATAAGGTGATTTTTGTACTTTTGGACACATTGATATTGTTTGGATATAAACCTTGCAAGAGAAAACTGTTTTTTGTAGCTATAATAAGAAAGTGCAATGCCTTTGTTCCGATGGACCAAACTTCCAAAGCCCCATTATCAACCCATTCCTGCTTTTCCAGAGGCTTTTGTGCCACCAAATTTGGGTGTTTAAGGCCAAAACATGACATTTCCATAACCATAACCAATTGGCTTTGTGCCTAAAACCAACCACACTTTAGCCACAGCATTAATGAGATATGTAAAGTTTTATTGTATAAGCTACAAAAAAAAACGTACATATGTAATGGCTCTTGGTTTACAGAAACTTTTAACAGAAACTGTGTAATGTCTGATTGTGCCCATGTGTGAATAGACCAAGGGCTGTTTGTTCCTTAAGTATGACACTTAAGGCTTAATCCTGTTGCACAAAACCGTAGAGCAATCATTAATTGTAAAGAGACAAGAAGATCGCAGCTTTGGGAGGTTGCGTGATCCAACCCCAGACGGTCACAATCATAAATTGACTTTCTGAATTGAATTGAGTTTATCTCCATGAACTCAACCATGTTGTGGTTAAGATGGAGTCAGAGGTACGTTAGGTGTTTGCCCTCACTTTGGCCACTGAGGTTCAACAGTTAAACAAACTTTAAGCAACTCCTTAAGAACAAAACCAAGATAATGAGAAAACCTTAAATAAGTAAACATTTTAAGCAAACCTTATGGAGTTGACTTAAGGATGTTTTTATGCAACCAATTTTATCCGGCTGTCTGTCAGAGGTAGAGCAGGTCGTCCACCACTCGGAAGATCAGAGATTCAATCCCCGGCTCCTGCAGTCTGCATGTTGAAGTATCCTTGGACAAGATACTGAACCCCAAGTTGCTCCCGATGGCTGTACCATCAGTGTGTGAGTGTGTGTGTGAACGGTTACTGAGTAGCAGGTGGCACCTTGTATGGTAGCCTCAGCCACCAGCGTGTGAATGTGTATGTGAATGAGTGAACGTGACATGTAGTGTAAAAGTCAGACTAGAAAGGCGCTTTACACATGCAGATCTATTTACCATTTACCATTTCAAGGAAACCTTAACTCGGACTTTAAGGAAAATCTTAACTGAAGTTGCTTTGTGCAGCTGGTCCAGGTGATTGTCTGGAGAACTCACAGCGAGCAAGAGGGTGTGAAACCAGAAGAAAACAAGCATCTGAGGGTGAAGAAGAAGGATTTACACAAAGATGGCAATGAAAATGTGTAACTGGAGAGACAACCAGATATGGGAATTTTTGTTGGTAACAGCCAATGCCAAAATCATCCGCCAAATTCAAGGAACAGCATGTCATTGTTGTGTAGGGCCAAATTAGGAACCTGTCACATGACTGCGGTATAATCTGCTTCATGTCCTGCCTCCTGCACACTCTACCCAGGCGCCACCACTCACCTAAACCAGACAGAGCAGCTTCTAGTAGGTGAGGACCCTTCTTACTCAGGCAAACTTGCTACATGTGTGAATGTGTCCAGATCTGATCCTCCGGACACTGTCTGGAGTTCATATGAGAAAACAGCTTTTATTATGACTCACAACTCTTGTCTGCAGCAATCAAGCTAAATTTATCATCTTCTGGGGTCACTAACCTTTAAACTGATGCTTTTTCCTGCACTACCTCAACACTGAATTTGAAAGCTTTGGCGAGACAAGTTAGTAATTTTAGATTTCCAATCCCTCCAAAATAATTTCAAGGCTTATTCTTCTTCGGCCCACTTCTGGACCCAGACTGTCTCTGTAAAGGAAAACAACAAGAAGAGCGGCGCACAAAAAGGGTTATATCACAGCAGTAAAAACAAATCTACTTCCCTTTTATTTCAACTGTGTAAATATCACTACGTGGTAGACAGACACAGTTTACATAAGCAGGGCTCCGATTACAAGCTGTGAGAGTGGCAGGGCATTCAGACTCCCATTCAGGACTGTCACGAAAGCTGGCGTGTCTCCTTGATGACGATGATTAAAGGGCGCATGTTTGCCGCAGGTATGTAACAACCACTTGGGGCTGAGCTTAGTTCCCCTCATGCTACCAGGAATGTATGGGAGCTGCACAGAGAGGAGAGAAAAGTATCTGTGTGTGGGGAAAACGCTGTGCCTGCTCAGGGCTTCTCGCTCAGCCACATGCAGTAGGTGCACCATCGGGGCTGCACTTTCACCGCTCTAACAGCCTGAGAATATATGGGTTGGGAGGACCCTGGGAACCAGTGGCAACAGAGGGGAGAGAATTATGGGCGTCTTTGCTTTCTAAGAAGTGAACGTGCTGAGAAATGAAACTGAGAGCTTTTGATGACGCCTGTAATAACCAAGCAGATCATTTTAATAACTGAAGAAAAGTTTACCATTTAAAAAAGACATAATGAGTGATATCACATAGTTTTTTAACAGGAACTTCATCAGTCTTGTTGGACTTTTATGATCCTTCCAACCAGTTTCAGCAAGTGTGCGGTTTACTCACATACCTAAAGGGTTCACTCACATACCTAAAGGGCTCAGTATGCCTCAAACAAAGTAGATCGCACAAAGGCAAAAGAGTTCATAGCCGTTTCACTGAAGGCAAGGCAAAAAGCTCAAGAGGAGATGCAGTTGTTCCCTCAAGGGTATTTCGACACAAAAGTGGTAAAGTAATAGAAAAAAAGAAAGAGATTGACAGTGAAGTACAAATCTTTCTTTCTTTCCCACCTCAATATATCTGTATTAAAGTAGCAGTGTGTAAGATTTAGTGGCGTCTAGCGGTAAGGCTTGCAGATCGCAACCAGCTTAAACATCTCCAAGTTAAAAGTCCTCCAGTGTTCATTGTTCAAGAGGTTTTTACTGGGTGCCGAATTATCCGCAGAGACCTCTTCCTGTCGAAAACAAACAGACCAGGTGATTAAAACCAATCAAAACACAATAAAGTAGTTCCATGTAAAAAAAATCTGCGTTTCTCCAATGCTGTTCGGCATGACCTGCTAATGCATGCTCACCTTTTCTTTCTGATAACCTAAGATCCAGACGTTCAGGAGGTTTTTGCCGGGAGCTGAATTATCCGCAGAGGTCTCTTCCTCTCCGAAACAAACAGACCCTGTGATTTAAACCAGTAAAAACACAGATTAAAGCAGATTCACATCATGGAGGGGCTGTTTACTATGGTGCCTGACGTGAAATCTAGAGCCAGTGTTTGGTTTGTCCATTCCGGGCAACTGTAGAAACATGGCTGTGCAACATGACAGTCTCTATGGACAAGGACTTGGTCCCTGTGTAAATACAAATGGCTCATTGTGAGGTAACAAAAACACAGCAATTCTTATTCTCAGGTGATTGTAGACTAAAGAAAACACACTTATATTCCATGTCTGCCAATATATCCCCAAGGCCTACACACTGAACCCTTTAAATGAGCATCACTGTCAGATCATCAGTTTCAACAAGCTACTAAAATTATCAGTATTCCAGCATCGGAAATGTGTGTGGAGTCAATTATGTCATGGCAGGTGTACTGCATAGGACCCTAGGAAGCATATTGTTGAGTGGGAAGTTTGGATGAGCAGTTTGAGAAAGCTCCAAGCAGCAATAGCACAGGCTGAGCAATTGACCCATTCTGAACGGGCACGCTTTGAACTAGCGGGTTTAAAAGTGGCAGATGAACTCTTCAAATCCAATACTGTGGATGAAAGATCAGACAAGAGTGCAGGGAAGTATCACTCCATCTGAGGGGTCACGGGAAGTGAAGACTAGTGGTAGCAGTGTGTGTGTGTGTGTGTGTGTGTGTGTGTGTGTGTGTGTGTGTGTGTGTGTGTGTGTGTGGTTATGACCCAGTTAGCCGAGGCCCATGTTTCCAGATGGTTGTGTCAGTGCTCCACTACTGGTCTATGCTTCAGGGAGCTTTCTCTCTTTCTCTCGGCCCCTAACTGATACCACTGATATAACACTCTGTAATGCACTGGAAAACTGGGAAACATAAAAATTAAATCAAATCATGTAAACCTTTTTTCTTTTATCTTTTGACAGGAAAATATTTGCTTCAAAATCAATGCATGCAAATCAACCAAACGTAGTAGACATTATTAGTGTTATGACAAGTTTATTAAGATTCAGTTCAGATACTCTAAGAATAACAATGTAGACACAGCAGAAACGTGAACTGAGTGTTGGTATCTCTGGAAAAATGCCATAGTTAACGTTCAGTCAGGACCACTTTAGTCAAAGAAAACTTCCATTTGCAGTATAATATTTGGCAGTATGGTTCTGTTCTGGCGTCTCTCTGCCTTTCCTAGGCCTATGGAAAAAGCCTAAAATGAAGAGAGCGCACCTCTCTGCCCTTCCATGCGCAAATGAGGAAAGCCTTAACCCTTTGAAACCTGAGCAAAGTGGCTCGATTTCTTTTAAAAACATTAGAAGAAGGTAATGAGCAACAAAAGAAGAAATGACCCAAAAATTAATTAAAAATTAAAAAACAAGACAATAATTAAGAAAAAAAGTTAAAAATTAAAAAAACAAGGAAATGACCTGGAAGGAGTACTTGAACTTATAATAACTATGTAACACAATTTCAAAATGTAATAATAATAATTATAAATATAGTTTTCCCCTAGCTTTTTATTCTTTTCCTATTTTTATAATAATTTTCTAAAAAAAATTTTATTTTAAAATTTTTATTTGCACATTGCCTTTTTTTCCCCCATTTTTTTTAAAAGAAATTTTACCAATTAGCTGTGCAGGGTTAAAAAATTAAAATTATTGCAAAAGGTATCTGAAAGCAACACAAGAAAAGTGATCTGGCTCTAGGTTTTAATGGGTTAAAGCAGAAAGAGCACATCTGTCTGCCCTTCCATGCGCCAATGAGGAAAGCCTAAGATAGAGAAAGCAAACCTTCTTGCCCTTCCATGCGGCTACACGGAAAGCCTGAGGCAGGGAGAGCAGCAGCAAAGACCCCCCGGGAACAGAACAGAGCAGCATCAATGACAAACAGAAATGACATTGATAAGTCAGACATAGCATGAAAAGGAGGAGCTGGGGTGGAGGCAGGTTGCAAAGCTGCTTGCAGAGGAAGCAGCAACAGTAGGCAGGTCAGAGCAGTTTCAATAGGGCGCCCTGAATGAGATTCTCCAAATTACATAGAAAGGAATCATGTGATCTATCAGCTGACTCTCTTCCATCAATCAGCTGCTCCATCAGTTGATTGGCTGTTTGAGATCAGCTGATGTAGCTGGGGTGTGAGCTGAGCCTGACATTGTGTCCTGCCTGAACTAACTATGCTCAATTAATTTTAATATTGTTTATAATAATGAGTAATAATTATGTGATTCTTCCCAAGCATATAAAAAAACAAAAAATATGTTTTTATTATTACTCTCAGACGTGAACTGATCTCTGTTGCCGTCAACATGTTGTCCCTCCTGCTCAGTTCAAGGTGACTGTGTTCACCTGAGCATCAAAGCCCAAGGTGTGACTCAGCGTTATTACGTGTCAACATCAGCCTCGTTTCCTCTTATTAAATAAAGCAGCCCGTCATGGAACAGCTCCGGAACAGTGTGACCCCGCTGCAGTGCCAGCGTGTTTATATCCTGTTTATCTCACTCTACACCTCTCTGGTTGTGGGTCATCTCTCCCTGCCCACTCTGCCCTCCTTTTCCCCTCTTCTTCCTCTCCTCCTCCTCCTGTCCTTTCTCCCTCTCATACGTAACACGTGCTCAAGTTTCTTCTCGAATCCTGTGTTTACTTGTAGCTTCAGTCCCATCCCTGCCTGTCACCCTGTTCCTCATCTACCTGCTTTTCCTCGACTGCTCCTCACTCCTCCTCCCCCTTGTTTACCTGTCGCTCCGTAACCACGGTGATGGCCACGGTTGTCACAGTGATCGTGTTACAACTAGGACAGCCAGTTCCGAGAAAGGGGAAACAAGGGATTCCCAATAATAAGCCACTATTGTTCCCAAATGGCCCTATCTCTCAGTGCTGCTCGTCTCCCATAACACACACACTCACAGACACACACAGATACACTAGTAAAAGGATACACACTCATGACTCATACATGGTGGCACAAATATACACATACACAGGCAAATAAACAACCAGGCACATACTGTGTGCTACATATAGTGCACTCACATAGTCTTACAGTAGCTGGGATGTTACATATACATGGAGAGTACATGGGATTTAGTGCTTACCAGTAGTGTGGACCTGAGTCACAAGACTTGATGTCAAGTTAGATTCGAATTGCTAATCTAGTGACTTAAAATCTCAATTTTACACTAAAACAACTCATTTAGTTATTAACAGGAGCTATACTCTGTATCACTCGTTAAACTTCTTCGAATATGTATGATTATTATTATTAAAAATATCTCAATGAGAATAAACGTGTTATTACGTCTGTTGGGGTATCTAGTCTAGTTGATTGGTCAATAGCGGACGGTCACGCTGCTCAGGGCTGAGCTGTGGCTGGTTTTGTAACCACTGTTAATACCGTAGAGACTTTTACATACATGAATACACTGTACCTATAAAATTAAATTATGTTTTGCTGCCTCTCACAGCAGCTGTAATCTTAGAAAAAAACTCAATTCACTGGGCCGACTGCCGATGACTCTAAGGTAGTTTTAAGGTTAGTTTTTATTGTCTCTCTTAGACAACACAAACTTTTTGTAATGAGTGGAGCTTCAAGCATTTAAAAAAATATATATAGAAATTTCGACGAGATTATGTGAACTGCATATATTCTAATCCTCACTTGGAGAAAAAAATAAGCATCGTGGAGCGTTGTTGCTGTGGGCTCAGGCCGGCTGAGTTTGCCTGAGAATTAAATGTGCAAACCCAGTATTTTCAATTTCACGTGCAACCTTGTTCTGTTGATGATAGACAAGGTGCAGACATTCCCCTCTATGAGAAAAGGCAGTGAGTGACAAAAACCCCGCCCACATTTAAGAGTACTGGTCTGGGTACCATGTCTGAAGGGTTACTTTTGGTTCCAAAGGTACCATACTGAACGTGTTTGGTGGAAATAGGGCTTTATGAGCAGCTAACAGAAGCTAACGTTAGCACAGAGCTTACACTTCCTCCTACTCCTTTTCGCTCATGTAATCTGAGATTAGCATGTATTGAAGACGGAGACTATTTTTTTTTCTCTAATTATTTGTTTATTTTATTTATTAGTATTTTTATTATTGTTGTTATCATTATTATTATTATTATTATTATTATGGTTTGTTTGTTTAATTGTTTGTTTGGGTTTTTTGTTTGTTTTTTTTTGAATTTTTTTATTTTTTATTACATGTTCAAAATAAAGAAATCTGAAATTTGGGGTGAAAGACTGGAAGGTATGTTTATGACGGCTGTTTTGCTTCTGCTACATGATCATAATATTTAACAGAGTTGTTTATTTATGTGTAGGTGTAGTTTTTTGTTGGTGGGGTGGTGCAGGGGACATGTTCCCCCAGTAAAGACATGACAGTAGCACAGGACTTTTATTTTTTTTTAAAATCAAGACATTTACACTATAAATTGATGCAGAAAGGCACAAATTGCACAAAAAAACACAACCCAAACACCCCATTTCATTTGTGTCCTCCCTAATGTTGAAAGAAAGCTTGTTGAAAGTAGCAAACTCATTGCTCACAGACAGGGGGTAACCAAAGTGACACTGATGCTATGTGCATTTATGTTAGATATATATGTGATATAGTGGGGAGGAATTATAATAAGGATGGTTCCAGTGCAGCGTTGAGCCTGATTTCAGGTCCGCCCAAAATATCCTGGACACAAAAATGCTGAAAAATGGTCTTACTCCCGTAATTCAATTCTATAAAGCATTTTCCCATGTTTTCAACAAAGATTTTCCATGTATAATGTATTGAAAGAAATCTGATTTAACCTCTCCTGGGCTTCAAAGAAATCTTGATATTTAGTCCCTTGTATGGCTCAAACTCCAAAATGCTGAATCCTGCGATTCCCATAATGCACTAACCCTCCATGCCTGTTAATCAAAGCTAGTGTGAGCCAATATCTTGTTAAAAGGTAACACAGTCAGGAGAGTTACATGTATCACGCCAACATCCTTGTCCGATGACACCACAGCTGTAGTAACAGTTGCTAGGAACAGTTACCTAGTTTATGTGTGTTGTTATTATCGTAAATCAGCTTGCAAATATTGCCATATTTTTATGAATGCAGCGAGCTAGTTCATCCACCTACTATGCTTGGAGTGATTTATTGTTTCTGTGCTGGAGGAAACAGCCTGCGATGGGCACAGCACCAGATGTATTTAAATCTCTGAACATATCAGAGATGTGGGAAGAGATTCAGAGCTGTGGAACCAGGCTATATTTATTGTCTTTTGTCTTTATTGTCTCAGACTTTAAAAGGCTTCGTCAGTGCAGAAGACTTTAATCAAACTAAATGCATTATACCCTGTGTGATGATGGTGGATTTCTCCTGAGTAAAGCCAAGCTGACGCGCAAAATTTAGGAAAGCAAATGTTTGATTTATTAAAGGCGTGGAAGGGTGCCGCCACTCCACAGTGCACCACCTTAGTATCAGAAATGTGTGTGATAGATTAGGAGCAGAGTTTGTCACATGAAGCAAAGGGAAGAAAACAAAGCTGAGGTCAGTGCTGAGCGCTTGATTTTCACTCACGCTGCTGCGGAGAAGCCGCCGCTGTTCCTCTGGCTCCGCTGCAGCCGAGCACGAATTCCCACAGGCTCTTTTTCTGCAACCCAGAGTACCACAGGAAGCTGAGCCGGGTAGCAAACGCTTTAGTTTTACAGCAAGCGAGTGAGTGCAATGCAGTATAACCTGCAGCAGGGAACTCAGATGCTGGCCGAACAGAACTAGGTCACATCCAGCGTCATAACACACAACAAGCAAAGTGGAAATATGGTTGAGCAGCGAGGCCACTGATTACGGCCTACTTTCTTCCTCTTTCTGCAACCTTGCTGTTTTCAGAAGTTATATGGCACAAAAGAGGTTTGACACAGAAAAAATATAGTCCAACTATATATTGAACAATCCCTTTCTATGTGTTATATGTTTACCAAATCATTTTATAAGCATCACATGTGTATTTCTTTCATAAAATAGGTATTTAGAAAAGAGTCTCTTCTTAAATCCAGGAGATTTTCAGTACACAATGAAAAACAGTCAGTGGATCAATACAGCTCTGGATGGCTTTCTTTTTTTTATGTGATCTCTGTATTCCGTTTGGAGGTCGAGCGAGAGCACATAAACTCAAAATAACTTTCTACAAACCACCTTGCTCTTCTCTGCCAAACAGGAAAGAAAAAAGAACAAAAAGAGCCGGAGTAACACAGGGAAACTGGAAGCCAAGCAGCGAGAGATACTGATGTGGGTGTTCAGGTGGATGGCAAAGGTCCCAGGACACTTTGTTACTCAACAAGCGATGCTGCTGCCAGGGATGTGGACACTCCCAGAACTTTTATTTTATTTTTTTTTAGGTAGGCGAGGAAGCAAACAGGCCATTAGCTTAGTGGCTAAAAGAGTGCTTTAAGCGAGTGGTGAGAAGGATTGTTTCCGCTCCACTGGCTGTCATGCTAGATTTCAGACTTCAGAGTCCAGCATCACGACATCATCGCTGTTTGGAGCTCAGCTATTGTTCCCCTCCCCTGCAAATGTGTGTATTCAAAAAGCATATCTGCTGCAAGTGTGGCGAGTATAAACGCCTCTTTCCCCCCACAACTGTGTGTGCTGTTTCTATGTCAGTTCATTCATGCATGTGTTTGCATTCTCTTTATTTGCTCCCGATTATCACTGAGGCCGCTGTGATGTCACCAACACGCCTCGACCCTACCCAGTCTGTCAATATAAAAGGTTACGCGTATCGAGTATCCCATCTGTTTTTGTGTCGGATCTATTTTTGGAGCTTTCCGCTGTACATAAACAAAACGTTTAAACCGGACCCACGTAAATCTGTGTTGACAGAGATACAGGTCAAATCACAGAAAGCAGAAGTGACATTATATGTCTGTGACATTTTGGCTGAAACTGCAAGAGCCAAAACTCTCCATGACGTCATTACCACACAAGCAGAAGTGACTTGACCTGAAATGGATTTTTATTTGTGAGCATAAGCACATTAATGTCCCTTTTATGACTGTTATCAGACACAAAGGTAAATATCCAATGCAATGTCAATACAGTAGCCGTGCATCTCTCAGTGTCTTTACTTATGTCATTTTCCAAACCACCAGAGGTAGGACCAAGTCACCAAGTCAAGTCACAAGTACGTCTCAAGTCACAATTCAAGACTAGAAAATCCTAGGGTCAAGTCCTAAACTTTGAGTTTTGAGTCCTAAACAAGTCATAATGCACTTTTCACCAAATGTGATGTGATTTTAACAACAGATTAATATGTTACATTTACAAAAATCAAATTTATCAAAATCAAAATTACATTTTTCACTTATTTGTTAATCATAGTTAAGTTACTTGTTGGAAGTTCCTGCACCTCTATCTGTGCACGTTTTTCATACTGCAATTTGCTTTTTGTAGTCCACTGCATAGTTGTTAATGTGTACAAAATTATCTTTAATGTAATGTTAGTTCTTCACGGTTCTCTCCTACAACTTGATTGGATGCTGTCTGATTTGTTCAAACTACGTGAAAAAACAGGGTAATTAAGTGTACTTGCTGTGAATGAAAAGCAATAATGTTGGTCCAGATGGGACCACTTTAGTCAAAGAAAACTTTATTTCCATTTGCAGTTATTATATTTGGCGGTATGGCTCTGTTCTGGGGCCTCTCCCACTCGCCTACATGGAAAGCCTTAAGGCAGAGAGAGCTCACCTCTCTGCCCTTCCATGCGCCTACATGGAAAGCCCAAGGCAGGGAGAGCAGCAGCAAAGACCCCCTGTGAACAGAACAGAGCAGCATTAAAGACAAACAGAAATGACATTGATAAGTCAGACACAACATGAAAAGGAGGAGCTGGGGCGGAGGCGGGTTGCAAAGCAGCTTGCAGAGGAAGCAGCAACAGTAGGCCGGCCAGAGCAGTTTAAATAGGGCGCCCTGAATGAGATTTTTCAATTGGTTGCACAGAAAGGAATCATGTGATCTATCAGCGGACTCCATCAGCTGCTCCATCAGTTGATTGGGCTGTAATTGACCATGTCTGCCCTGTGATAGTCTGGCGACCTGTCCAGGGTGTACCCAACCTCTCACCCAATGTCAGCTGGGATAGGCTCCAGCATTCCCATGACGCCCACCAGGATAAGTGGTTACAGAAAATGAATGAATGAATGAATTAGGGGGTACGTATATGAAACAGGGGGTTGTCTGCCAGAAAATGCCGAACGTTAACACTTAATAACCTGCATTCTGTTGAATTTTTATGCATTTTCTGTATACATTTATGACATTTATGTCTTTAATTTTTATTTTAAATTCCTCTGCTACTTTCATTATTTTTTTGGGGTGGAAAAATGTCAATGTTCTAAACATTTAGGGTGACGTGTCCCCTGTGTCCCCCCCGAAATCTACACCTATGTCCAACAAACCTATAGACTGATTTAGCAATTTGAAAGCAACCACCTGACATGTAAAAGTTGTATTTACTGACATATTTTATGTCACAGAACAAAATGAACAAATCTCTAAGCTTGTGTGAACCACAGACCTTATTTCAGGCATCTAACCAAAAACCCATTCACAAAACCCTATCGGCTCTCAGACGAGGGAACTGGGAGTACTAAAATGCTAACTCATCCCTGGGTTTTAGGACTCATTCCTAAAACTCCTGATGTACAACATGAAAGAATCTAAGAGTGAGAGGTGACAGTAAAACCTCACCATGTCTGTGAATGTTGACGATAACATGCCAGCATTTTCCCTGTCATGGTCACACTACAATATGAGACCAGCATTTTAAATGTGTTGCATGATGTGTATGTAAATATGTTCACCATTTCCAAGGAATGGTTTGTCCTGGAGGCGACCAGCTTAGACTCCAGGTTCCGCTCTGTGTCTGCATTTGGCTAAGTAAACATAACTTGTTGTTTAGAGTGCTCTTCTACCTTTGTGGATATGGTGGTGCATGTCAAAGATGAGTTTTACTGTCTGATGTCATGGATTGAGGGGGAAATTATTTTCCTGATCAAATATGATTACCATTGTGGTAAAATAAAAGAGCAGCTGGTACATTTAGCAGTGTGCTTTTAGCTCTACATGTCACACCTTACAGGTATTATTAAGAAGGCTGACAACCCACTTTTAGTCCTTTAACCGCTGTAAAGTCCAGCTCTGACTGAGTGACATCATTCCTGGTCAACGGTTGGTGACTTTGGTATGCAAAGAGCCAGCTGTCAGAGCCGGAGTCACGAAGCGTACTGATGACGTCATGGAGAGGCAAATTTCCTGTGTGTGTGTTTTTCTAAGACGCTGGAGTGTGTCAACATTCCCTATCGCATTTTCCTACATTCCCTTGTCACCCTCAAGCACATACGCACACATACGCACACATGCACTTTTCATCACCCACGCAACTGTACATGCACTCGTGTGTATATACACACACACAAACACACACTCACACACCCTGTGTTTTATCCTTCGTTTCTCCTCAGTGTGATATTCCACATGAACTCTTAGAGAAAAAAACCTCCGCAGCAGGATGATAACACATGATGTGACAGCATGGATCGTGCTGGCTACTGAAGCGGAGAGGACAAATGCGAGGCATGGTTGAATAGAAGGGGGAAAAAAACACTGCTCAGCAACTTTATTACACTGAGTTGGGACTATTAGAAATCTATATATATTTAAAACCTATATATATACATGTATCTACAGTGTGAAGTCAGCCAATCCCAGCCTGCCCGGCTGCTGAGAAGGATGCTTACCCAGCAGGCTTTGGGGGTTCAGCTATAGGCCGGAGCACATGCAGGTCACAAGAAGCTTGAGGGAAAAGGATATCAACTTAAACCATATATGCAGAGTCCTACATACATATATGCATATTATTGCATTATCTAGCCTGTTATGGTTTAATGTATTTCTCTAAACGCAGTGCACCCATGCATGAGCTGAGCTCAGCGTTATAGTGCAGTGTTTGTCAGAGGAGAGGATTTTAAGTGCATATTGATGTCGAGGTGTATGGAGGTATTCACTGAATATGGAAAATGGAAAGAGCGTTTGTTTTCTGGCTGGTTCGGTGTTGTGTTGTGGCCTCCACCTGGGAGAAGAGATGCAGTATTATCTTGTGTTTCATATGTTTTATGTTTTATTGTACTGACTGTTGAGGTTTAGAAAATTGTATCTTTGAAATATATACAAAATTCTGCATTAGAACAACAAGGACCAGTTCAAAACCTAGTATGGACAGTGTATGCAATGTCAGAGGGCTTTTAATTTGAAACAGAAGATAATGGCATTCACTCAGTCACAGTTATTCGCTCTTAAGGGTAATTTATACTCCCTTTACGTATGAAAACCGCCCTCATACTGCCATGCGTCCTTTATGATAGCATAAATACATCGAATAGATGGGACTAAAGGGCGATGTCAAAGGTTTCACACAGCAACAAACAAGGTGACGGTGAAGGAAGTGGTAATATCACTAATTTCACAATATATTATATTAAAATTTCTTTGTTTGTTTCTCCTGCGAGCGTATCTCCCTTGAACTACACTGAACTGCCTCCATAATCTCCGCTGATACTATCATCCATGTATGAGACATACAGACAAAATGAACGCTGGATACGGACAGAATGCTCCGTCTATCTCCATCTCTGTATCTAAAATTAATCATAAATGGCCACTATTGCTGCATACAAGAGATTTGGAACGTATGAACAGAAGTCATAAAGATAACAGCTGTATGTCCCCCTAAGGACACAATACAGAACTGTCTTAGCACCTATTCATTTTGAAGGAGCAATGGTCCATGGGAAAACACCAACACTGACATCATCACTCACTCACCCATTCATGGACAGACTTTAGCATTTATAAGGCTGGCCTCGCATGCTGCGGACAAGCCAAAAAATGTCACATAATTTGCATTTTCATATGAACTTCCAAGTAAATTTAACTTTTCTGATATGCCTTTTTAAGATAAGACATTTGTCATGTCACAGTAGGAAAGTAGATATTAACAAAATTAAAGCAGTTGTCCGATGTGTTGGGAAATACACTCATTTGCTTTCTTAGATGTCAAGATCAATATCATTCAGTTTTGAATGGGCCTTTAGATTACAGAAGTTAATACTCTTTGCCTGGTTTCCAAGTGGTAGTTTTGCTAAAAGAGAAATGACTGATATCCTGTGGAAGGTTTCCTGTGAAAATTTTCAATGCCCAGATTGCTTGTGTTTTACAAATGGGTGGGCCCAGGCCCATTAGGCCTAACACAACACTGCCCTGACTAGCTAGAACCAACATTCTAGTTAGCTTAGCCTAGCATAAAATTTGGAGACAGGGAAATAGCAAGAATGGCTCTGATGTCATTTTTCATTGTTTTGAACAAAAAAAAGCAAAAATACATGTACCTCCATCATACGGTACCACATGGTGCAAATAACTCCGAAACATCAATAGTCCCAAAATTGTCCCATTGGAGCTAAAGCCGATTTGTCCGATAGCACATTATCCCATCAGTAATGACGTCCGGTCACAACACCACTTGGCTTAATAACACCAACCACGGAAGAAGGATTATTAGATTATGTATCCAATCGTGAAGTCCGACACCCTTGCTTCTGCAATATTTTTTTTTACTATAGCAAAAGCCTGACCCAGCCCTACTCTGCCTCTGATTGGCTTACCCTGATATTTTTTCCCTAACCTTAACCAATCTCACTCCTCATGCGTAAACCTAATGAACCCAACCAACAAAAGCAATGATTACTAGCCAATGGGAGGGACAGTAGGGCAGGTTATGCCTTTGCCATAGCAGGAATGGTAGATGACATCGTTCTGCATAATAATTAGCCACGTGTTTCTGTTTAGGAGCAATGGATGGTTGTTTTCGGTATAACAGGCTGTCACACAAATGGGCTTTCAATCCAGTGGGACATTTTTCAAACTTCTGGAGCCTTCGGAATAATGGGCTGTCGCAACAGTGGCCAGTCCATCATTGTATCGGGGTGTAGACAACAAAATTTCAAAGCATCTGCATGATTAGAAACTGCTTTTTTGCTTTAGGTGAGCCAGTCCTTTACTTTTGTGCCATCAAACTTTTGGTCCGTCTACCGTTTGTTGCTTTGCTGTAGCTGTTTCAGAACAAGCCTGATGACCTTTATGACTCTGAGTCACTGGAATAAAACTCTTGACATGTTTTTGAGAAACTCACCTAGGAAGATTTATGACATTGTTCTTGTTATGCTTGATGTTAGGCTCATTGTTTTGGCCAGAGGCACAGAGCTGCTGTCATGTGACTGTATTATGTGTGTATGACTGTACACACAGATATGATGCAGGGGAGAGAAAAAGTGTGGCCTGAAAACAAGCTTAGGTTTCCATGTGTGTATGTATATGCTTATATGTGAGCATCCATACATATGCATGTTTGTCAACGTACTTGCGTGAGCACCGCCTCTTACGTTTTAATGACTCATGACCAGCGAGTGTTGTTCATGCTGACTAAAATTAGAGTTTCAGTTATCTGCCCAGTGAACTGCTCAGCACTACTTAATTATTCAAGACCTGGAAAAAGGCTGAGGACTGCCATTTTCTCCTTCCCTCTCTCTTTCTCTCCCTCCCTTCCTCTTGCTGTGTTTTGTTTCCAGGAAGTGAAGTGGAAGACGGATGAAAGCCCCTGCGTCACCCCTGAGTGCGTGTCACTGTGTCATTCACTCGCCACTGGATGATAATAATATCTTCTAGGCTTTTCCCCCTTATCACGCTCTGTGTGTGCACCCGCGTTCACGCTGTTCTTGAATAACATCCGACGTCAGAGGAGTAGGAGGTGTACAGTCACATGCTCACTTGCAAGACCAAACACACACACACACACAAGCATACACATATACACGCATTATTCCCGTATTTCCCCCCTAATGCCTAAAATTAACTGTCATGTATTCAAAATGCCTGACTCTTGCATTCATTTCATTATATTTCTGATCCTATCTGGGAGCTTCTAGCTGTAAAAATGGCACCAATAAGATACCCTCTATTAGTGACATTTTGTCAAAAAACAAATTCATGGAGGGAGGAATTCTAGTGAGGATAGTGGTGTTGTTTCTATCAATCAATCATTTATTTTAAAAGCACTCCTGTTTGTGCATTACAATTTGGTCCTTTTTGTCTCCTCTGGTGGGACACATCATAGTTTGCTTACCTATCTTGATCTCAGCAAGATGACTCTGCTCTGCAGCCACCTCTGAACAGCATCTAGCAGTGATCCAGAGTGTTTATTCTCTTTGTGGCCCACAGCAAGCAGGAACGGGACAGCACCTCACATTCCCACTGTCACACCACTCCTTATTCACCATAAAGCACATGCCTCCTCTCGTTCTACTGTGAGTCACCTGGTTAAAACACATTGTCATGGACTTAGCCAAGCTTGGTAGTGCAAAATATATTTCAGTCATTTTAGTCAAAGAAAACTTAATTTCCATTTGCAGTATTATATTTGGCGATATAGCTCTGTTCTTGGGCCTCTCTGCCTTTCCTAGGCCTATGCAGACAGCCTAAGGTGGAGAGAGCACACCTCTCTGCCCTTCCACATGCCTATGTGGAAAGCCTGGGCAAAGAGAGCACACCTTTCTGCCCTTCCACACACCTACGTGGAAAGCCTAAGGTGGAGAGAGAGCACAACTCTCTGCCCTTCCATGCGCAAATGAGGAAAGCCTGAGGCAGAGGGAGCAAACCTCCCTGCCCTTCCATGCGCAAACGTGGAAAGCCTAAGGCAGGGAGAGCAGCGCAAACACCCCAGAAATGACACTGATAAGTCAGACACAACATGGGGGTCAGGGGAGTCAGAGGGGTAAGTGGGCCTGGGTTGTGGAGGGCTTTGGAGGTAAGCAGAAGGGGTTTTGTAGAGGAAGCCAGTGTAGTTGGATGAGAATGGGGGTGATGTGGTCGCATGATTTAGTGCAGGTAATGATCCAGGCAGCAAAGTTTTGAATTAATGCATGTAGTGTAAAAGTGGTTTGAATGGTAAGAAAACTAGAAAGGCGTGTGTCCGAGTGCAGGTCCATTTACCATTTAATGAGTGAAAATGAGGTCAATTCTGACCAAGACCGGTCTACAACACTGCTAATTAAGTCTAATACCACCTGAAAAAAATGTGAATTCTACAGCAAATTTTATAATTAGTGTCAGTAGGTTGGATTTGAGTGTTGGTTCTCATTCAACAGTATTATCCCTCATACACTTTCCTTGTGCCGTGAATACCTACTAGCACACAATCAGGGTCCTGACAACAGTCCACTACAAATTTTGAATAAGAAATCATTCCGTATTAAAACACTTAAGTATATATTCATGACCCACTTGTGAAGACTGATGTTAGTTTCGTTCTTTTCAGGGCATTTGTTTACCAAAAAAAGTTGCATGTAGTCACACAAGGAGAATACTGAAGGGCCCTTGAAAGATAGAGCTAGTTGTCACTCTATGTGTGAATTAGCTGCATCTTCACCTGTGGCAGTCACCAAGGTGAAAAGTCATTGTCTGGGGGTGACGATTGTGTACGTTTATGTTGGTGTGTGTGCAACTGTGCGTCACATCCACCCCCATCCGTAACACCTTTTGTTCCCTGGCTGTCACTTCGTGTAAGTCAAACACTTCCTCCATCACTGCACGCTCTCGCTTTCTTGTTGTCCTTATTTCACTTTGTCTCTCCCTCCTCTGTGTCTCTTTATTTCTCTCTCCTTCATCCAGGGTCAAGCCCAATTTGACGTCAGTCGTCATCATGTCAGAATAATGTAGTATGTCTCCTTGTCATCATCAGCATTACGTCTGTGTTAAGAAAAGAAAGGTACAGATTAGTTTGCTTCTTTCAGAGAGGAATTATATTAAAAACAGCAGACTGTTAAACATATCCAGCCTGTTAACAGATGTTCTAACTATGACTATTGTTTTTGTGGCCAGCTGAGGGTGTTTATGCGGTGACTGGTAATGATGGGCTCAATATGCTTCCAGTGAAGTAGTTCTTTATATATGTCATTTGACCACATCTCAAGCCAGAAGTTTGTATACCTGCCTCGAATGGCCACAGTCAAAGGCACCATGGAAGCCTGTCACCATAGCCACCTCACTGCATCACAAACCCCTTTCTTGATCTCTCTCCAAGAACTCTGTGTCTTTTGTGCATCTATTTAGTCTTGAGACAAGAATCTGTACAAATGTGGATAATGACGAACTACTTGGGCCAGTCCTTGTCCTCAAATACACTCATGATGTTGATCTTGGCTGTAAAGAAAAAAAGAAAAAGTAGTTCTCTGAAGAATTTAAAACCCCTTTCTTACCAAAATTAGCAGGTATATGCAGATTTTTAAACATGGGAAAACTTGCAAATATTGGTGATAGACTCCTTTACCATTGCCAACTGGTTTGTTACATTTGACGTCAAAAACGCACCAGTTAATAGGTTAATAAACAGTAGAACACAGCATGGAGTCCAGTGAAAATGTTAGCGGGTCACTTTTTTTTTTCCTTTTTTTTTAATATCTGCTACCTATTAGGTCTCTCTTTCACAGTTGGTGCCAACTAATTTAGAACTATGTTTAAGGACCGCTTGGAAAGAGATGAACAGAATCTTTGGCGGTGAAAAGGGGGCAAAAATGAACATGAAGAGTTGGGTTCCATGTTTCCATCACTGCTGATTAGAGCTGACTGAAGCTGGAGAAGATTGTGACCTATCCCACTAAAGACAAAAGCCAGATGTTAGTAGGTGTTGGTGGTTTTTTGTCCAGTGGGAAAGGGGCTTGATATGATCCAACAGACACTTTGTTGAAGCAAAAAGACAATTTACTGTTTATCAGTACTGGTATCAAATGACTTTCCATGTCCAGATACGACGTGAAAGGTACCCTGGGTACGTTGGTTGTTGACGTTCTGGAATGCCATGTCAACTTCCTGTTACATGCATTGTCTTCTTTCAAAATACACTTCCGTATTCACCGGAAATTTACTGTTTACATACAGTCTCTTTCAAAATAAAAGCAAAACGTCAGTACAACAATGCGAATTGATGTTTTTTTCTCCAACAACTAACGCACATGGTTGGGTTTAGGCAACAAACACTTGTGGTTAGTTTAGGAAAAAATAACAAGGTTTGGCTTTAGAATCTTATGGGACACAAACACCACTCTCCCGGGTGAGTCTACGTTGTTGGACCCATCCACCACCCGCCCTACTTGGACTTTCGCCACCTTAACGTTCATGCTTGTCCCGTCAGCTTTTCCCCTGATGCCGCTGAGCACCGTTAAACTGTAACGGCAACTGGCGGTATATCATGCCAACGTTAAAGGAGGCCTTTGTACATCAGTGTCTGACGCTGCAGGTCACTGCCCAAGTGCCTGGATTTTGATGACTTCAGAGTGAGACCAGGATGTCAATTCCCAGTTTTTTTTTTAAATATATATTTTAGAAATGCAAAGGTATGGAATAAAGTCATAACTAATTATCAGAATATTTGTGAGAAGGTTCATTCTGTAGATGGTTTTGCCAGAAAATACAAACACAGATGGGTGTAAATAAAAGAAAAAACCCAAATAGATGTAAGAAAATAAAAAAATGGAGATGCTTCCATACAGGGTTTGAGGGGGCATTAAATTGTTTTGCTGAATATAAAAATGAATCGTATGCTACAGCCTTCACAGTCACCATATATCACACCAGTTGAGTGCCCACTGTATGGAATATTTTCGACTGACATGTTAGGACAGAGCTCCTCACCGTCATTGTCAAAACAAGAAATAACAGGAATATCTTGTATGTTGAAGCTGTTCTGGAGGCTCATGATGGCCCACCTTACTAAGTCACTAATTTGTGCCTTTCCTGCATCAATTTAAGGTGGAAATGTCTTTAATTTTGTCAAAATAAAAGTCCTCAGGTTCTTTCATGTTTTTACTCATGGGACAAATACACATGTTCTAAATATTGTGAGCGGCGTTCCCCTGTTCCCTCCAAAATCTATGCCTATGTCTAGAAGATGCTTTCTTTAACCTGCATCATCCTGGTACTGGTCGTCGAAACCTGTAGGAGAAAAGACAAAGCAGTCCGAGCTGACCAATCATAGAAGCATCACAAGGCTCTCTATGGAGCTGCCATACATACAGTGGACAGCGCAGAATTCAGTCATTGGGTTCACTCAGGCCATTAGCTGCCCTCAGTCACACACGCACACAAATGCATGAACCCCCCTGAACCCCCTGCCATATAAACAGGCAGGCATGTTAGGAATGCCCACGTGCATTTACAGACATGTTTTGTGCCACCGGTGGCATTTGTTTGGTTAATCAGTCTGAGCAGGCAGCGGGGTCTTTTGTTATTGGCTGGGGCGCAGGGCGGGGCCTGCTGGCTGAAAGAACCTATGAGCATCAGCAACATCCTGCTCCTTTCAGCGGGGAATACAGGATGCATTCCTGTAACATGGCAGCATTGTCATCTCATATAATACCAGAGAGAACAGGGAGGAGAAGGAGGATAGAGCCCTCATCTGTCACTGTCACAGCTCCTCTTCTCTCCATGGACCTCCATATTCCATCTGAAAGAGAAATAAGATCTGAGTACATTTTTCCTCCATTGTCAAAATGGAAATTCAGTCATCCAAGGACAGGAGAAAAGATAGTGAGGATCAACAAACAACACACAACACATTTCCAAGTTAACAACATTCACAGTTACTGGTGGGCTGATGAACAAATGCCAGCTCAGAAAATACTCCATTAATATTTTTTGGCATTTCACTCCAAGAGAATGTTTTTTTTTTTTAATCACTATCACAACGAAACCTCATTTGCACTTAAAAAATCATGTTTGGTGCTTCAGGACAGCCAGCACTGATTTCACTGCTTTCAATGGCAGTTTGGAAAAAGGCAAAACCTTTTAAGAAAAGGGGGTAGCAGCTAAAAGGAAATGCCAAAAGTTAAAGGAATACAGTGTCGTCAGCTGTTGACATTTGGTTTAGTTTAGGTTGTGACATCAGCAGACCAACATTCAGTGTCAAGACAACATCTGGTGTCAGCATCAATTTGACACAGAATACTGACAACAGATGACACTGCTATTTTGTTGGTTTTAAGTTTAGTTGTTAAGTAATCAAAATCCAATGTCTTTTCCAAACATGCAAAGCGGGATTTATACTGGTGCGTCAGCTCTATGCAGAGTCTACGCCATAGCTTATGCACTTGGCCTGTGGCATTGTGAGCATTTATACTTGTGCGGTGGGGTGTCTGTGTCACTCTGCTTCATAGCAACAATTTCATACACAAATACACAAATGTGCTTCATTATAACTCACAGCATACACAGACAAAGCACTTGTCTTTTGCTGGACACATTTTCCCCACAAATACAACATGCTAATGTTTTTAGCACAAGCCTATGACATTTTACATTGTGTAAATTAGCCTAGCGGCTAGCAGACTTTTCCTCTACTCATGTGACACTAGTGTCACGGCTATGGCTGTGTCACTAGTTATTCTGCGTATTTCCTTGTCCTCTGTTTCCCCTCCTCCTGTCTGTCTCTCTGTGTGCCTGAGATGTGGGTTCCTGATTACATTCATTGAACTCACCTGCTCTCTGCTGCTCACCTGAGAACCATCCAGTAGTCAAACCTGCAGTATGAAACACTGGCTCTCCAGTCCTCGCTGGATGGTTGTGTCTACCAGTGTGGTACAGTCACTCTTCAGGCCTCTGTTGAATTGTAAATTCAACTTAGACTTTTGCTTGTGGATACTTACCCTGTGTTTTCCTCTATCTGTTTGACCTTCTACCAAGCTTCCGGCCAGCCAAACCCCCCCTACCTCGTTTTTGCTTCCTTCCCATCAGCTTCTGGATTTTCCCCTACGGCCACATTCACCCTTGTTGATTGTAACAGACAGGGATAACAGCAACATTTAACAAAGGTAACGTTACAAAATTTTGCTCCATTACAACTCGCAAGGTTCACAGACAAAAGGGAAATGGTTTCAGCTTACAAAAATAGTGAGTCTGTGTCACCGTGATGTGTAGTTGAATTTCTGGGAAGGTGCACGTCAAGCTACACCTTAGGTATGGGGTCGATTCGACGCAGAAGTATGGCTCCAACTTAACGCCAGCGTCAGAATGACATAGAATAATGGCATTTACCGTTTTTTTACAACGAACAAATTGTTTACAATGGTGGTTTGGAAAAGGCCAACCCTCTTAAGAAAGTGGGGTAGCGGCTAAAAGGAAATGTCAAAAGTTAAAGGAGTACTTCACCTGAAAAATGACCATTTGCATACCAATTACTTACAGCTTTTTTGCTTGAATATGTGAAAAAAATGTTTTTCTCGCATGCCCCAAGGGTGAACGGAGAATCCAAAAAAGGCGAACATTCTTCAAGAATTGAAGGCCAACAAAGACCACGTTTAACAACAGCAAAACTATATCAAAACTTTAGTTTACAAACACTCAAAATACTCGTGCAGTATAATCAAAGTGTCGTTTATCCTGTCGTATGATCAGTGCTTTCTGAACACATATATTTTCACTAAAACATTATGATTTATAACGTGTCAGTACAAACAGTCTTATGCACAGCTGAGGAGTGTGCCTTTGTACGCGCATGCATTTGAACTCTACTTAAGTGGAGCTTATAAGCACACGCTTATGCTGGCACACTCAGGCCACGCTACTTGTTAGCGGAAGTGTTTTATATTGTAACATTCTAGTGAAAATGCATGGGTTTGAGAAGTTTTGAACATAGGACAGGATAAAGGCCAAGACAAAGGTTAGGGAATATTAGCGAGTTGGTAAACAGCTGCATGTATCAGCGAGAATGTCCATAATAGAGTCCTTGAAAGTTGTTTTGCTTCCAGTCCGCCACTTCAGTCACCTCACTGCTGGTGTTAAAATCAGTAAACAAGACCTCAAGTTTGCCCTACACAGGTAAATTATCTCACAAAATTATTAGTGGCTGTTTATGGATCAAAGTTGCCTAGAAAATAGAACGTAAAAGGTTAAGGTATGTTTTTGAAATATGTTGTTAAGTGACTTAAATATGCAAAAAAATATGAAAACTGTTCGTATTTAATTATTTACAGAGGTGAATCAACCTTTTATAGCCGCTTTAGCACAAATCATATGGCAGATCCTGTCTTACAAATCCTCCTGTAACTAATAAGCCTCTTCATTTGCATCTCCTCGTTTGGGATTAACATAAATTTAAAGGAAATCAATAAGGGATAATGGCAGGTCAAAGACAACCAGACTCACAGCTGAGTCTTTAAAGGTCCAGACACACCAAACTGACATCTAGGAAGTAGGGACGACAAAGGCCGATAGGATCATCTCATATCGCCTGTGTCTCAGCCAAAAAGTTGCACTGAAACAGAGCAAAGACTACCGCCAACAAGCACATGAATTCTGCGCCTGCAAGAGAGGAAATAACTCTCCATACCAGCAGGTGGTGGTACTTTGTATTCATCATTCAAAAAAGGAAACCAGAGGGCCGACAGGACAGATTCAAGACGCTAGTTAGCCAGTTAGCACAACACAACCCAAGGAGGATATACGTTTGTTTCAATCTCATGCCTTAAGACTGAAGTTGTTTGTTTACTTTCCTCATTTCCGTTTGTGCACTGAACTGCCAATCAGTGATTTCATTCACCAACAGCCTCTGCCGTCTCCGACACCAATTCAACATGCTGAATCAGCCAAAAAAAAAAAAAAAAAAGCCAACAAGGGCCAAACGGTCAGTGGTGCAGGACACACCACAAAAACAAGGCCGACAAACACTTACCCACTTCCTGATATTGACCAACGTCCGACTGTTAGCTTGGTCTGTCAGGGCTCTAACATGTGTAACCACAGAGCTTCCTCTGCTCCTATAGAGGAGTCCCAGCCATTGTAACCTGAGTAGGTCATAAACACTTTGAAAGTCACATGAGAGTCACTGGTCAGCTGTGAATCTTTAAAGGTCAGATGGCAGCTCATGTGAGAATCATCAGCTTTAAGACCAAACAGAAAAGTCCAGTTGCATTTGACTTTGGTGACATGACATAATGACTCTGATTTACCTCATCAGGGCCCCTCGTGAGCAGAGCGACTCTCCATAAAATGGCTTTCAGTTGAAACACATCTAAAGCAAAGGGCTGTACTCAACTAACCCCGTGGTTTCTCATGAGCAGGATGCATTTAATTCAATCCAGAGAGGCCAAATGTAACCCCCCATGATCAGCATTCAGGCTCTGACTCCAACCATCTAACTCTGAGCTGTAGGGAATTATAGGTTTTATAAAGGAGCGATTGTTCAGATTGCAGTTTGCATCAGAGTTGATCATCAAACACTCGGGGGGGCGGAGACAAGAAGGAGGGGGGTATGACAGCATGAACCTTGTATTTTCCTCCTGAGCAAAACTGCCAACACAACAAGGCTATTGTGTTGTTCTCTGTGTGATGGGGCCAGGTGGGGAAGTTTGAGGAGAAAAAACAGAGAGACGCCTTACAGTGTTATACGTTTGACAACACCTGCAGACAGGTGTGAGTGAGTGTGTGTTACACTGACAAGACAGAGAGAGAAGGGAAGACAGACAGAGACAGTAACAGCATTCAAGACACCCTCCTTCTCTTTTTTCAGCATATGCCTGCCTCACACTAAACCACGTTTTACTGTCGCAGACAAATTTCCAATTTTGGAATGAAATCATGACGCTCTTGTATTCTCAATCGTTTGTTGTAAGGTGGTTATGAAACTCAGTCCGAGCTGTCTGAGGTCAGCTTGTTTCCTGTCTTGAGGTTCCAACAAAATCTAACGTGTTTAATATTATCGTAGACTTCTCAGGCTGTTATCATGCACTGTTCATACATATACCTACGAAAAATAACGAACCACAATTCGTTTAAATCCCACGCAATCATGAGCCAACAATATGTGCATAACCCATGTCATTGGGAAAGCTGCAATCACCTGACCAATGTGCTGATGGGAGTAAAGAAGGAAGAATCTGCAAAAGCAGTAGGTTGGGGTGGTGGAAAGCACAGGACTTTCCCCCAAGAGACCAATGTTTGGGCTGCGTAAAACCATGCAAACTCTAAGTTATTTTAAAGTACATCCTCACTCGGTTTTGTTCCCTAAACCCAACCTACGTAACTTTGCTCTAACGAACTTAACATAAAGTATGTAACTTTACATTAAGTTAAGTTAACGTTTGTGGGGGCGCTAATTCATTCGCTATCATACAAACCGTTGTATGTGACTTTTCGTAACATTTCATTTAAACTGTTGTATGTGGATTCGTTGACTTTTTAGTCTTGCCTCATGCAAATACTGAAATTCGATGACATGAACACTGTCAACAACCAATAGCTGCAATCTCTGCAGCACCAAATAAGAAGCAGCAAACTGGGTAGACAATAAATATGGCAAAGACTATGGGGAGGTACAAGAACGTGAACAAGTCTCAGTTCTCTTTTCCAGTGGAAAAGGAGGAGAAACTGCTGGAGTTGTGGAGCGAACAAGTGATGGTGTATCTGATTGACCAACCAGCAGACTATCACAGGGCTGACATTCCGCCTCGGGAGGGTCTGTTGATGACTTGTGGGAGGGGCTGTTGATGACGCCGCACGTGCGACCCATTGGCGTGGACTTCAAAACAGGAAACAGCTGATAGCAGGAATGAGTATCTAGCAGCACTAGGGAAACGCAAACCAGAAGATGAGCAACTGGTGAGATAAAGAATTGCGCGCCCTCCTTGCCCTCGCTAATGAGGAGGCTATTAACCGTCGGATGACGGGAACGTGAAGGACGGGCCGATGTACGAGAGAATCACCGAAGGACTGACCAGCCGCGGCTTTCCTCGATACGTCACTGTTTACGTCACACGCTGAGCTGCACGTTCTGTTACTAGCTCACGCCCCCCATTGCCTCGAAAAAGGTGCATTCTGTATAAACAAAAGAAGGCAGGCGGCAATTTGCTGCACCCCCTGATTTTGTTTTTATACTGCCAATGCGGAAAGAAGAGGGATTGGGCTTTCCTGCAAATTTGCACAATTCCTGTGTAAAAGAGGCTATAGAGACAGACAACCACTCACAGTCACATTCACACCTACGGCCAATTTAGAGTCACCTATTAACCTGCATGTCTTTGGACTGTGGGAGGAAGCCGGAGTACCCGGAGAAAACCCACAATGATATTGGGAGAACCCCCCACCCTGAGTTTGAACTAGGCACCCTCTTGCTGTGAGATGCCAATGCTAACCACTTATTTTTAGTGAGAAATCTTAATTTTTTAAACAGTTTGCATCTCATTCCCATGGTCTCCTGCCACTAAAATAGCACAGCTAACCAACAGGGACTAAGTTTAGGTGACAACATTCAAAATGTAAAGTTCGTGCATAATAAAGTCTATCTTTATGGATTGTATTAAGGCTCTGTTAACAAGAATACTGTCGACCTTTGACATTTTTTATCTTGTGTTTCTAAGGTTACATATTTTTGCCAACATGTAAGAATTTGTTAATATGTCATATTTTGTAAAGGGAGTTTGGTGTAATATTTTACACCAGGAGCAGGATGGGAAATAATCTCAAAAGGAATCTAGTTGTAATCTTGCAAATACTGACCTTGCATGATCCCCAGTCTTTGCAAAATCTTATAATGTAAAGACTCACATTGTCTTTAGATTTTAAAAGTCTTTTCAAAGTCTCATGGTTGGCAATACTTGCTCTCTTAGCCTGTGTCTCCCAGGTTGTGGTGGTGACGGGTGAGCGGAGAGTCCCACCCCCACTACCCCCCCAAAAGTAGGCCCTCCTGTGCCCAGACAGAGTAGCCTGTGTCCAACGGAGGAGCAAGGTGACGCCAGTGGGCCACACTGAGCCTGTTGTTAAAACCTGCACATTAAGAGTGGGGGTCAGGGGTAAGACGAGGGGTTGGGGGTCAAACATGGTGGTGATCTGGAGGGAAATGTAAGGGAGCTGTGGAATAAAGAAAAAGAAGGAGACGGAGGGAGGTGACATTAAAGAACAGTCTAAGGGGAGAACACGAGGGAGGGAAAGATAGGCAGAGCAGGATTAAGAGGCGTGTGTGTGCGTACGTGGCAGAAGTTACATCTGTTCCCAGTTACCCCCCCTCACCTCCAACCCCCCCTTTTCTTTCCTCCCCAGCTTGTAAATGGTAGCATTCTGCCAGCCATGTGGGGCTGTGTGGGGCAGGGGTTTCGCTGCTTGGCGGGAGATGAGGCGAGATGCACTCGATTAACAGTCAAATCTTGTTCTCTCGCAACCTCTAGTTGTGTAACCACCTCCTTGACGGGGTGAAAGTTTGAAATCATTACAAATCCTGCTCATTGCATTCAAAGTGGAGACTACAGATCTGAACATTTGCTAAGGAGGTTTTAATGAGTTTCAGAAAAGTTAGCTGAGGGAGACTTCTCTGTCATAATGGATACACTTGGTGCCTTTGTTGAGATAGTGCTGAATGGTAGAAGTTTGTAGTATGAAAATGAATGGTTACAATTGTGTTGGCATTATGATTGCTTGTATCATGATAAGCTTAATGCTTAGGTTACATACATGTTAATTATTACAACTTGGGTCTTATTTTGTTAAACACTAAGATCTTGGAATACAGCAACATCATCTATCATGTAATCTCTACAGATATAAATGCAGAATGTAGGCAATGGGGCAAGATTTTGGTATCAGAAGTGTTCTGGTTTCCCTTTGTAGTATTAGTTAGTAGTATTGACCAGTTATGTTTGAGTGGGCTTTGGTTGTATGCAGGTAAACAGTCCACATGGAGAGCAAAAGAGACCAAACACACTGGCCAAAATGTAGTCTTGAAACCCACTGGTTGATGTTGCTGTGCTCCAAGATCTCAGCAATTAAAAAAAAGACCCGTTGTAGCTATTTAACCAATTTTGTAGCCTGAGAATTAAATATGTATTAATAGTTGGCGCACTGATCAGTTCCAAGATTGCAACAATGCAAATAGTACTATAACCAAGGACTGACACACAATAGAGGAAGTCTTGGTCTTGATATTTGCTGGGTACACTTAACCCCCGAAATGTTACTCGTTGTTCCTGTAGGCTAAATCGTCACCAGACTGGGTTCCGACATTGCCTATCACAACAGATAAGTAGCACGTTAACAATATGGCTTTTAAATAAACCCTTGGTTAGCTAAATTTATTTGGTAAAGAAGCCAAAATAAAGTTCTTCCCCAAACTGATGTAAACATCCCTTAAAGTTTGGGAAACTCTCTTAAGGTCCAGTGTGTAGGATTTAGGCATCCATTGGCAGGAATGCTATGCAAAGTATTGCTCATAACTTTGTTTTCATTAGTTTAAAATCACCTGAAAATAAGTTGTCGTGTTTTTGTTACCTTTGAATTGAGGCCATTTGAGGTCCTCCAGTTGCATAAGGAAAGCAGCTCAGCCTTGCAGCAAATTTTCCCAGTGGCCACTTGCAGTACCGCAGTGAAAAAAAACCCTTTGGCCCAGAAAGCATGTTCCCCATAGGCCACGACAAGAGACGTTTGTAAAACCGTTGACAGGACACTAGGAACTGCAATCAAGGTCAATAATGACTATTTCTATTTAGAATTTTTGAGCCATTGTGGTTTTATAATTGTAAAACTTTCTTCAAGCTGATAAAAGCGTTATAGAAATCTGTGATGTCATCACAATGTAAAGTCTATGAGCTGAATGGGAACTTGTGGGCGGGTCCAGTGAGAGAAACACATTCAGTGGGCCACATATTGTGGAAGTAAACCCAGAAACCAGAAAACTTTTTGGGAGTATGCCCCAGGTGAGCAACTCCATTGGAATGAATAGACGCCATCGTGACATCCAGTATCTAATTATTATTTAAATCTATGGGGTGCTCTTCCACAGAGTTGGCTATGCTGTTCTACAGTAGCCCAAAATGGACACACCAAACAGCAGCTCTCAGTAGGGCCAGTTGTGTTTTTGTATTTTTGCATCAGCCACCATAGTATTCCTATTCTTTAGCACAAGGGAGAAGTTTCAGTTCTGCAACCTCACCGCTAGATGCCACTAAATTTTTTGTTTTTACTTTTTGTTTTAAATTCATAAAAGTGGTTTCAACAATTTAGCAAAGTTGTCTTTTACTTAGTCAGACTTCATTTTAACGATGTCATTGCTCCCAGATCTCAGCAATGACTTTGGCTAGTACAACATTGTCATATTCATGTTCATATACGGTGGCCAAAACCACATATACAAGACAGAAGAAAACCGCATTCATCCAATAACACCTACCTCACTGATAGTAATTCTTCAGCCAGTACTATCAAAAAATGGCAATTACATACACATTCATATGGAACAAATCCACTCGCTGTGTTTCTCTGTTTAAGTTTAAAGTTTGTAGTTTGAAACAGGCCTTTGTTACGTAATTCCTGCTCTGGTAGTAGTCCATCTGGGAGTACTCTATTGGCACATACAAACGTGTGAGAGTGTGTCAGTGTGTGGGCGAGAGCAAGATGGAAAGAGTCAAGTGCGTGAGTGTGTATATGAGTGCGAGTGAGCGTTGTGGGTGTGTGTGTGTGTATTGGCCTTATCCGCTTTTAATGCAATCGATTAAATCAAATTTCAGAATTAAATTGTCATTTCTATTTTTTTCCACCTGACGGTTTGAATTGAATGACATCGCTACAATCCCTGTTGCCAATATGCAAGCGTTCCTGTACTATGCGAGTGTATTTATGTGCACGTGTGTGTGCGTCTGTGTGCGGGGGCAGCGGCAGGCTGGTGAGTGGGCTGCTCACTGCCTTCCATTCTCTCTGCAATCAGAGACACTTCCACGCTGTTTGCTAGCAGAGCCATTCACAGCCATCACTAAAGAGTCCCAGAAACAGGATGGAGGCCAAGCCGGAGCTGCTATTGCTTGGCCACGGGACACCGACTCGGTTCCAGCATTATGTAAACCTGCCAGATCAAGCTGTGTAGTCATTTGGTCACACGCTTAATTTACATTTTCAGCAATGGAATGAAACACCGGAAGCCCTTCTTCTTCTCTCTTCTCCTCTCTTTTCAACTTCTGCAATGACAGCAGTTTAAAAAGGGGGGAAATACCTGAAAAAGTCTGCAGATCAAAGACAGAGGGTGTTACATCACCATCATTTAACCTCTTCCTGGTCAGCTCTAATAACCTACAATGTAAAACCTAAGGCCAGAGTTGCATACAGCAACTGAGAACCACCCTACATGCAGACATATGCATGCCAAGCAACCTACACCCTGCAACCTTAAAGAGGGATTTAGCATTTGCGCAATTTGAAACAAACTGAAACAAGACTTATCTGTCTCGGGATCATCACCTGAGGGTGTGTCCTACCACAAGAGAACATAATGGGAAGCCATGGTGTTGTTTATGTAACTACAGTGAGGAGCCATGTCTTTTAGCGGCCTGTCGTAAACTAAAGGATTCAGGTCCTGAGGCGAAGACGCTCATGCAGGCACCAGCTCAGAACAGTAAAACAAAGACAGGCCGCCTGGAGGAAAACACTCTGCTGGATGATTTCTGTCTACAGCTGTGTCCAGCCTTTGAATTGCTCGTGTGTCCAGATGTTTCTGGCTATTAAGTCAGTACATGTGTGGGCCACAGTGGGACGACCGGCTGATCACCTCTTACAGCAAGGTCGCCACCTAGTGGTCAGAGGTGTAAAGACAGGAGGAGAGACATAGTCATATAACCTCTGCCAGCACTACCCAGTGTGGCATTGATAGTGTCAGTGGTGGAAAGTAATCAGGTACATTTACTCAAGGACTGTACTTAAGTCCACATTTTAGGTACTTCCACTTAATTATACTTAATTTAAGTGAGAGTATTGTACTTCCCTACATTTATTTGACAGCTGTAGTGACTAGTTACTTGATGTCAACAAATGAATGCATCAGGTAATATAAAATAGGCCTGTGCTGATTCCCAAAGGAGAAATTTGAATGGACAAAATAAAGAAACAGGAGGAACAGGACAAAACCAAAGTTTAGAGCAGTGACTCCCAACTGGTGGGTCTGGGTCCAAAAGTGGGTCCCAGATCCATTCTGAATGGACCGCAAGTGACTCTCAAACATGTCAAGTTTGTAAAGAACACAATTTATTTTGAAGTACAGTGAATTTCCGGCACAGAGTTTTTATTTTGAAGTGTTGTCTCTTGCTATAGAGTGACGGAATAACGGAGAGCTACTTGACAGAGACAGCTTGATGACATGGCCAAACGCAAATATGACGCTGAATGTATTAAACTGTGTGGACCTTGAACCAATAACAAAGGAGAAATCTGGACCCCATGGCTGCACCAGTTGGGAACCACTGGTTTAGCGTAAATGCCAGTTAGCAACTTTCATCAGCTATTAAAGGGATACTCCGGAGTCATCTTAACCCAGGGTCTAATGCACCGTGAGACCGAGTAGAACACCCCCTCAAGATAATGAGTTTGCAGACCGCAAACTTCTCTAGAACTATGCCGGTAAAGGTTCTCAGTCATCCAGGTCATGGTAATCATACACAAACAATAAACGAAAACAATAACCCACTGTCCTCCAGCTGCTTCCTAGCTGTGGGAAAGCCCTAACAAGTCGATTACCGAATGCAGTAGAAAAGTAAGGAGTCCATTGACATTTAGTTTCAAGCTGCCAAACTCTGATGCATTCAGTAATCGACTTGTTCGGGCTTTCCCACAACTAGGAAGCAGCTGGAGGACAGTGGGAGAGTATTGTTTTCGTCTTTTGAAAATACAAACCAGGCAAACCTAGCAAGTGTTTGATGCCTCATATTATGTGTAGGGACCCTATTTGTATTGCTGAAGAAGTATGGTGCTGTTCTGAACATTATTTGTGGTTATGAGTGGCTTTTTTGATCGTGGTTGTCTTACGGCTCCCAATGAAGCAGCATTTTGCTATCTGGCTGTTAGCGCTGAGGTCACTAGTACTAGAGAAGTTTGCGATCTGCAAACTCATTCTCTCGAGGGGGTGTTCTACGCGGTCTCACAGTGTGTTAGACCCTGGGTTAAAATGACTCTGGACTGTCCCTTTAAAGGGGTCATTAAGATGACAAAAACCCCTGATCATGGCATGATGATGTCATCTGGGTCATTGGGGTCTTGTTGGTTGATACCTATGAATAATACATTTTAATAGGAAGCCTGTATTATAAACTGGGGGTGTGACATTTGAAATACATCGGTATTAAAGAGGCAATAAAGATCAAATTAAATATGGTAGTAAGTTGCATGATGGGAAAAGTAGGATCCAGAGTTTCTGTGGCTTGACCCATACTAGAGAGCAAAGGTCAGGATATTTCCTCTTCTATTGCTTTAATTTTAACCATAACCATATATACATTACAGCCCTAACACAAAACAAAGGAGCCATATAAGACAGTCAGAGCTTTAATACAGCAGCATAGCCACTAGCATGTTGAAAACTGTGTCTGTCCGTTTGGTTTAATGTTGTTTCGTAGCTGCTGTTCTGAGAATCTCACATAGATATTGGTGTATTTCTAGAGTTAGCTCAGGTGGTGTTAAACCTAAAATAATACACTACAGAGCTTGTTTAATTGGACACATTTTTGTGGCTGTGAAAAGTTAAAGTGGGGGTGTAGGAAGTGCGAGGCTTTAGCAGAGCAGGCTTCAGCAGGGAATGAGTGGCATGTCACCGGCCCAGCGGCTCTACATGGCAGATATATGTCCAAAAGTGCTGAGCTGACAGAGAGGTGACAGGCAAGGCTTAGCTGACCCAGCAGTGCTGCACTCTCTCCCCCTCACTCTGTCTGACTGCAGACTCATCAGCAGCCTTCAATACAAAATGCACTCTCTTTCCTGGAAACCTGACTGTCTGATCCGCACTTTGCAATGAAAAAAAAAAGCAGGTTTGATTGGCGTTAATTTCCACCAAACTTCAAACTAAAGTATGAGCCATTTCAAAATCTTCCATCACAAAGAGAGGATTTTTTTTTTTTTTTTTTACCCTGAGGTTGTTGAACTGAACGTGAATCACCCCTCGCTCTGACCGAAAGTAGCCCTGTCAGTTGCATAACCGCCATCGGTGGGGTGGTCAGTGTGGCTAAGCTGCTGAGCCCTCCTGTGATCGCGGCTCTCTCTTCTCTACGGTTCTCATCCAGAAAAAACAAAGCCATATGAACTGATAACAGCCAGGAAATGAGTTCCATAGAGAATGACACAGAAGCCCAGGCCTGTTTCATATCCAGTCGATTATAATAAGGGCAAAATGGAATTGATGCCTGTTGTTGTGATAGGCCGCTCTTTGCTTTCATGTGGCCGTGTGGCTTTGAAGGTTCATAAGAGACTCATGTCCTCTCTTATTACATTGCAATGAAACACATCCACTAAACTACCCAATAAAACGCGGATCAGAGCGAGTCACGTTGAGGAAGCTGGATCAAGATGTGAGAATGTTATGATGACCCAGGAGTAGTAGGCTGTATTTTGACTGTGCAGCTGACAAAAAAGAGATTGAAAAAATACCGTGTCTGACATTTAAGACCAGACTATGTTGCAAATTGAGCACTTAGGCTCGCAGAGTCAAGTTATATATACATGTGTAGTTATTTGCAACCCACTCATCAGCCAAGAGCCAGTCTTCCACTGCTGCCCCCGGAACAGCATGCAAGTCTGTCACAGTCTCCGACAAGGCGACAGGGTTGGAGTCTCGCACACATCCGGCCTCTTTAACACTTTAAAAAAAATCAGCTATTCTTTATGTACAGTACCTTCTGTTTGTGGACCCATTTCAGTATCACATTTCACATTTTTCTCTGGTTATTGCAGGTACAATAATGTGGTGTGGACATTTTACTTTAGTTTTGGTAAATAAAAAAAAAAAAAGAATTATATTACTAGTTTTTTCCCTTTCACGTGAGTAATTTAGTGTTTTTCAGCTCATTGTCTTGTTTTTACAGGCCGTAACTTAACTGTTTTGATTCAGTCTTATCACTTTTATCAGCCTTGTTTTCCTGCCACTGTGTGCTGCTTGTTGTTGTCAGCAATTAGTTGGTGAGCAACTAAAGAGCGGTGCAGGAATGAGTCCTAAAGCTTGGAAATTAATGGCATTTTTGCGCTTTTAGTTCCTTCCTCTCAAAGTCAGAGTGGGTTTTTTGTTAGATGCCTTACATAAGGTCTGTGGTTAACAGGCCACAGGGCACACTAAACCGACATCAAAGAACTAGTGGCGATTAAGGCTGACTACTGCATCACCTCATGTCACCTGTGTCTCGGCCAAAAAGTTACACTCCACAAAGACTACAACCACGTTCTGCACCTGTGTGACAGGAAATAACTTTCCACACCAGCAGGTGTCGTTAGTCTGTATTTGTCATGTAAAAGAGGAAACCAAAATAGACAGGATGGTTTCAACATGCTAGTTAGCCAGTTAGCACATTAGCTACATAACCCAGTGCTGAAAGAACAAAGGATATTTGCCGTGTGCTATTGAACAATAACACAAACAATTAAAAACAGTTTCTGCTAAAGAGCTTAATGGCTAAAAAAATATAACAGTGCCAACAGTGTGGGACACACCGCAAAAACTAGGGCGACAGATGCTCACAGACGGCCCAAAAGCAACCAATAGCCAACTGTCAGCTTGGTGTATCAGGGCATTAAGAGATTTTCACATCTAGTTCTACAAAATATAATACTGCACTCGTGAATTTTGAAGCTTTTACATGTCTTTAAAAAGGTGGTTGCTAACATGTGGCTAAATGATGCAAAATCATAAAAGTGGTGTTGATATATATAAAGGTTATCTTGCTAAACAAAATGTGTAAGTATCATAAATGTTTGGTTTTTTTCTTCAATAATTCAAAATCCAGTGTAAAAGTCCCATTGAAGTTTTGACGAGGGATTTAGGGCGATGCTAACCGCCAGGCCGGCTTACAAAAAAACATCATCCCTGCAGCACTCTATAGCTGCTAAGGAGCCACGTATTCTTTCGGGAGTTGGTGGAGACCAAAAACAGAGATAAAAGCAGAGTATTGGACATATGTTGTGTTCACTCCGGGAGTAAATTACATGTAAAGTCAATGTAAAGACACAATTGGACGCAAATTTCCTCCAGGCGGCACGATGAACACAATGGATGCGACATGAAAACATGAATTAAGCGATGTGAATGAAGCAAGTAGTGCGATTTTGCGTCATACGCTTATTCACAAGAGTTGAAATATCTGAACTTCAGCAACCAATTCACACCACAATAGCCAATCAGCATTGAGATTCTCCGGGGATGTATGACGCCAAGGACGTACCAGCGGAAGTTCATCCATCGACTTAGCTGTTTCATATGTGTATGACAATACAAAACATTCTAGCGTTCAAACTAGCACGTTTAACGCAATGCGAGAATTCGCATCGCTTTTGTCGTAAACACAACATTACATCTGTCAAGTGTCCAGAAATATGACTTTAAATAATGAATGCTAATGTCAATGTCAATGTCAATGCTAATGTTTGCTGGGTGTTTTAAAAAAGCCATAACATGGTAATACGGGGTTTAAAAGTCAATTAAGGGAGCTTTGCATGGCCTATTCATGAACTCTTATTTAGCTGTTTGTTCAAAATGACGATGGGGGAATGTTGGGATTGCTCAGCAGAAAGACACATCAGACAAATTTACAAATTCCTAACAGTGTTTGAGTGTGGATTTAGCTGAATGACAACACGGCTTACAGTTAAGGTACACACAGAATCAAACCTGTGACCTTCCCGTCTCACTAAACACTAATCCCCCCTGCCGCCCAGACTGTGTTGTCTGTCTGTGCCTGTGTGAGACCTCCTCTATCCCTTACACACCACCACCTTGTTCCCTCTCCTTCACGTCTGTTTACACCCTCCAGTGTCAACACCGCCTGAGCGCCATGACAACACACACACCGCTACGAGGAATCGGGCCTCAGCTTCCACCAGGGTTTTACAACTGCTTTTAGAGAGAAGGTACGGAACGCATTTTGAAGTCGTGTCCAACAGTGCGAGAGAAATATGCCTTTGATGTGGGGAGCCAGCTCGTGTTTTATGTTACTGCAGGTGTTTCACAAAGGTTAACAATACAAAATAGTGCCTATTCATAGCAAAACATACAGTTTTACAACCCCAGTGTGAAGTAGGTCATCCTGACACCTACACAATGACGATACACCTTTTTTAGGCTCAAGTTTTTAGGTTTAAACTCCTAATTTAGACTTTAAAATACACATAGGACCATGAAGAAATGAAGACATGGAATGTAACCTTTAGCTATAAGCCCATATTTGATTTTTTCCGGGTCCTGACGCTGGGGTTTATCTAACCAGGTGTTGAACATCTGCCTGGACCTGTCAGGGTTACTCTGCTTGAGACAAGCTCTACAGATATCTGAAGACAAATCTTTTGGGTCTTGGCATCCAGATTTCAAATCACAGACTCCGTCGATCATCAACATCTGGCTGGTTAGTTACGATGTGACAGGGTGGAGATGGTCCTGCAACTGAAAGACCACAGGCTTGATCCACGCCGCAGATGTATGCGCCCCTACAGCCGGAGTCATACTCCAGATTAATTTAAATTCAGCATGTTCACACAGGAAATATGATGAGTTTATGGCAACTAGAAAGAGCCAAAGGTGGTCAGCCACAACTGCAGCTGCTGAAACTGTACACCAATTCATGTGGCTTTAATTTCATAGAACAAGTTTTTGTATAACTCTGTTTATGAGTACTTGTTTTGAAGAACTTGCACCTTGTGTTTATTCATTTAATTGTAACAAGATCCTTTACCCTGTGGGGACACCATGTAACACAGTCTGTTAATTAGCATGCTGATGTTTACCAGGTGTTATGTTACCATGTTCACCTTCTTTAATGTAGCCTTGTCTTAGCATGCTAACATTTGCCAATTAGCACAAGACACAAAGTCAGTGTAGACTCTGCATCACCGTAGATGCTACGCTGTAGCCTGACGTGCACCTCTCCAGGAATTTAACTATGCATCGCAGCGACTCAGACCTCCTACTTGTAAGCTGAAACCATTTCCCTCAGTGGAAACGAAGCTTTTTTTTTTACTTTAATTTCATGGATAACAATCAATAAATTGTGAAGACAATAAAGCCTCCACAAATTATCTTGGCTGCATATGAGTAGAGGAAATCTCTGCTCGTCGCTAGGCTAATTTATACAATGTAAAATGCCATAGGCTTCTGCTAATAATGTCAGCATGTTGTTTTTCTTTGGAAAATGTGTTTAGTATAAGACAGTTGTTTTGTCGGTGAACCTTGTGAGACGTAATGGAACCGAGCTTTGTAACGTTACCTTTCTTAAATGTTGCTGTTGTCCCTGGTTCACATGAGTAGAGAAAAGTCAGCTAGCTGCAAGGCTAATTTATACAATGTAAAATGCCATAGGCTTGTGCTAAAAACATTAGCATGTTGTATTTGTGGGGAAAATGTGTCCAGATAAAGACAAGTGCTTTGTCTGTGAACACTACGGGTCATAATAAAGCCAATTTGTGTATTTGTGTATGAAATTGTCTCTGTTAAGCCATGTTTAATGTGTGTTTAGTATAAATCTCGTATCAAATATAAAACATGTAAAACAGGCATTAAGCCAGGTCACAGCTTTTTATGCTGCTTTATTGAATTGAATTTTTTTATTTATATATTTGTTTTGTGGTAAGCTTGTTTTAAACTTTTTCAGTGGCACTAGTTGCAAAAAAAATTTACAAGGAAAATCAAGTGTATGTCATTTAAATTGTGGTATAAACAAAACTAACAATGCACAGTGATTCATTCAAGTGCTCTCCCCTTTTGACTTCCTCATCTTAGCATCTTAAAAAAAAAAAAAAACAAGACTTCAGGAGCGAGGACTGCAGCATCTCTTTAGAGGGAGATCAAAGTCGCCCTCTCTGTCTCCTTTCATTCCTGATGGGTGTACGAGACCAGAGGCCAGACGATGCAGTCGTGCTGTGGAGCTGCACACACACACACACACACACACACACACACACACACACACATGCGCGCGCCAAATCTCATCATCATACTGTCATGCAGGCGTACACACATATGCCTTCACGTGCAGACAGACACACACAGACATAGGCGCTGGCTTTGAGATCAAACAAAGGTGGGTAACATGAATACATCCTACCTGTCTGTGAAATCTCTGCACAGCAGAGAGCGTGCCAGCTAGCACCAGGCCACTCCCTGTCTCCTGCACCCACCCCTCCTCTTCCTCCTCCTCCTCTTCCTCCTGCTTCACTGAGAAATACAACTCTAAAACAGGATTGAGCCGGTGCATTGTTCCAAGGGAATATCTGAAGACTGAAATGAAACTAGCATCGCACTTTTAATAAAAGAAAACAGCGAATAAGTGCAAAAGTCTCTGATGCTCTTCTGTCACATTCACTCTCATATATACAGTAATTATATGTATATACAGTACCAATATTTCCAGTTAAAGTACACACTTTGAGCCTTTCATGTTGACGTCTACTAACAAGAAAAAAATAACACTTTTCATTCCCAGCACAATGAACCATCAGGGCCACATCACATGCTGAATAATTAAAAATGTTTGGATTGGTTTAACACTCTTATTGAACAGAATAGTCCCAGGCAGAATATCATTTTCACACATGAGAGGAAAACAGTGGTGTTATTGAATGTTTTGCTAATACATTATTTCTCTCCTGCCTCAGGCTCAGGCGCAGCTTGACCACCTAGTTGTGAAAAAACAAGTATTATGGACTCATGACGTAAATAATTCAGATTCACGTTGTGTTTCCCTGTTTGCTCCTATTAGAAGTCAATTGAAAATCTTATAGACAGACCATAAATCCAAAAACGTGCCTAGTAAATGATTCAGTGAATTGAAACAGCCGTAATCTAGTTTTAAAAATTGCAAGAGGGTCTGTAGTAACAGCACACAACATGAACAACATACCTGCTTTTGGAAATAATAGTTTTAAATTGTGAGTTTTCAATAGCACAATTTAAATTTTCTCACACTATTTCTCCTCCCTATTAAACACTATGATGATTTTATACAGGAGAGACATCTAACACACTGGGGTTGAGCCGAACACTTGGATGAAATTAGTATGTGGTACAGATAATGTACTTTTTATGAGTATGACTATTATACTAGTCAAATGTGTCAAAATCCGTACTTTGGGTAGATGAGTTCAGTCTCTTACTTGTGATCAATTACAATCTGAAGCTCAGTTTTGAGGCTTTCTCAAAGAAATAATAAATAAAGCAACTTCTGATCAATGCATATCAATCTCAGGCCAAAACTAACAACTTCCTGTTAGTTCCTGCCCAATTATGGGTTAAGCCACACTGATTTGCTGTTTAAATTCTACCCATTCCACGCGCAGATACGGTTACAGATAATTAAGTTGATTGTACAAGTCAATGTTTTCTCATAGAACAGTTCGTATGCTATCCTACTAAAACACATGCGAAACAGTTCATATGATAACGTATGAATTTGTGCCTCAGGAATTACATCATGTCCTTAATGTTACAGTTACGTAATTAACGTTAAGTTATGGAGGTTTGGTTTAGGCAATAAAAGTTACTGTGTTTAGGGTAGGAAAAGAAACATGGTTAAAAGGACTCAAAATTCACTTTAAGTTCACACGTATCCGAACACGCAACTCCATCTGTCTCAAAGCATTTTAGCTTCTTTCAGCTCATTGTTTTCAATTTCTGGCTCACAGTGTCACAGCTTTGGTTCACTCCAATCTTGGAACCCATTGGCTACATTGGTCTGAGGTCCAATATTTTGGGACTTCCCGTATAGCTAGTGGGTGTCCGAGCAACACTTCCTGTTGCATCTACTGGTCATTTTGGTTAATGTCTGTAAACACATATCTGCATATCAATGCAGGTTAATTATAAAAAAGCTAAATTGTTATCAGACGATAGCCGATGGATTCCAAGAGTGCATTACAGCCAATACGTTTTGCCTCTTCTGCTTTCAACAGTGACCCTTTACCTACCCTACAAACATGATTGGTCAATGCTACTATGCAGATATCTGTTTATAGAGATTAGGTTCACTCTTAATGCTCGTGTCAAACCAGTTTCATTTATTTCCAGCTCTGTACGCTACCTCTCTAGCACCAGACAGACAGAGTTAGCAACACAAGCTAAAGCTAACTGAAGAACATAGTGGAGCATTTAGCAGCTAAAGAAGCCAGATATTTTCCTTAGAAGTTGGTGGAGACCAAAACAGAGCTGAAGGGAGACCGAATATTAGACCTACATTTAATAAGTGGCCAAAAACGCAATTGAAAACTGAATGCTAATGTTGCTATGTGTTCGTTGGATGTATATTATTAGCCAAATGCCTTTGTACGTGACAATATGTCAATGTTGTGTTAACAGGTTGTTCTACTGCTCCCAAGTGAACAACGACAAAAAATAACAATGACTAGTAAAGCAAACCACTGAGTCACACTAAAGAATAGAACCAGGATAAAAGTAGAAAACGGCTTCATATAGAGATAAAGAGATGTGATGAAACATGTGTGGAGACAGACTTGTATTTCAATTAGACCGCAGATATAAAAGTGCATATCAGTTTTTATTTATCGCCTCAGATCCAAGCTAGATAAGAAAAGAAACCGCCTCTGTAGTGAAATCCATCATTTGGGTTCATCTGTGTTTCAGGGGTCACATAGGCTGCAAGTCACTGCATTATATATCTCTTTCGCACACAACACAAATTTCCAATTTCCCCTCCTTAACCTCAGGCAGGCAGCTACAGCTACACATGCAGCCCCAGATGCTCCTCTGTTCTCCAACGAATGCTTTTACTTCCCGCCAAAGTCTGTGTTTTATAACGCATCTTGGAGCAGCAGTGCTGGTATCAGTTCATTCACCAACGCTCCCTACCTACCAGAGGGAGAGTGCCCTGAGAGGGAAAATTCCCAAACAGCACCTTGAGAATCTATATTTGAGTTCCACTCTGCAGAGTTTCCAATTTGTCTGGCTTAATCGTTGGCGGTTGAGCGTCCAGCTGGGTGAAAGGAAGGCAGACACAACCGCATCAGAGAGGGCAGCAAGTTTAAGGAGTGCCTGACATCAGAGGCGGGGCAGGCCACTGACAGCTGAACAAAAGCACATGGTGCCACATCTGGCTTCTAGTTTAGCATGCAGTTTCCCTCAGCGTACCTCAGCACTATGATTATCTCGGTCCCACCGCCTTATAATGGAACAAAGAGGATTGTTGTCTAAAGATAGGTTTGGGAAACAGCAGCCCTGAGATTTAACCAGTGATGAATGAGGATGAGGAGGAGAATCAGTTTGATGCCAGGCAGCAGGGTGCCCCGACCTGCTGGAGTAGGAACCATCTCTGAATGGAGGAGATTACGGTGCTATCAGCTCGGTTTCATTTTCTTGCTCTGCATGCTCCCGGGTTTCCTCAGTAACCCTGTCAGTGTCCTCGTAGTCACCCCACTACAGCTGGACCATGTGCTCCACAGCTGAGATTTACTGGCACGAGAAACCACCACAAAGTCAAGAGAAAAGAGCAGGGTGCCCCTCCAACCGCAGAGTACTCGTGCACATGCTGCTCCAGTGTGTGTAAACACGCATAGGAGATGCAGTGCATGTGCGGACACATAAACACCATCCACCTCTCAGTGCACGTTTTATGGAATCCGACCAGAGCTTCACTACGCTGCACGAAAGGAAAGGACAGCATGTGGAATAAACAATACTCTAATTTCAACAGCAGGCAAGCCCAGTGGTTAGAGCAGCCGTCTGTCCCACAAAGGTCACAAGTTCAAAATACCAAAAGTTTTCAGCAAGATCCTGAGGACCTTTGTGTCTGCCCATTGCACACTGAATATCTCTAACTTATAGTTTCTGTTCATATTTTGTTAGTGCAAATATTCTATATCACTTCTTAAAACCCATTTTTATAGAGCTGCTTTTATGTAATGTCGTCTTTTTATTTCTTTAATTTATGTTTTATTTATTTTATGTTGTCGTTTTACTGCTTTTGCTGTTGCTGATCTTTTTATTTATATTTATTTATATTGACATTTTGGGTCCTGTATCTTGTATTTTTTCTTCTTCTTTTATCTTTATCTTAACTCTACCCTAGTTTTCTTTCACTTATGATATGATAGGACTGTTTCTGTTGTTATATTGCCTTCTGAGCATCCTGTTTCTGCTTTTGCTTTGCTCGTCAAAGCACGTTGTAAACTCTGTTTTTAAAGGTGCTATATAAATGAAGTTATTAATATTATTATTATTAAATGTGAAATCTTCTTGCAATTCTAAAATGGCACTATGCAAAGTAATGTTTGTAGCTCCAGAAGCATTATTAGTCATTAATAGAGCGACAAAGTCTGCATATAGAGGAGATCAGAGTGGTTAACAGGACATCTGACTTTAACATGGTACAAAGATGTTCATTTTCCATTTCCAGCCTGCCCATTTTGGATGATATCAGTCCATTTAATGGCCATTATCAGTTGCGATCACTTCCATTATAACGACTCAAGATGGAGAAAACTGTACCTGCAAGGCCAGAGGGTGCACCTACTTGGATAGGTTTAGGGAAAATATCAGAGTTTTGGTTAAAATAAATAACCTTTGTTATGTCCCTGAAGTTACGTATGTAGTTAAAAGTATGTTACATAAGCTAACTTACATTGGTGAGTAAAATTAAGCCTTTTTTGTAGATAATTGAACTTTAATACCTATCTGTCATGTACCATATCATCATTAAACTGTGCACAGCCTATTGAGAAGTGACTAAAAGATCAGTCACTGATGTTCTGAGCTCTGAGCAACAGGCTGTCTGTGGATAGTGTCCTTGGGCTCTCAGTCAGATCCACCTCTCCACAGCTCCACCCTCTTGTCCAAATATGGTCACTTCTGGTTCCAAAGTATCCAAGATGGCCAATCTTGAGGCTGTAAAAGACCAGGGAAAGTGCCAAGCTTTAAAGCCAATTTTACAAAGTGACCAAAATTGGAATTACAATGGCCGGGTTCATCATAGGATGCCATGGGGCCCAAAAAGACCTTTTCCCATAGATTTACATTGTGAAAGAGACGTCTGTAAACCAGCAGATGCATCACAACCTTTGTGAAATTACTCAATTCACTATTGGGATTTGATCCAATGCTCCAATAACATTTCGAAAATCTAGAGGAGCCACTCGATTTTTAACCACTCAAGGGCTAAACCAGAAGTTAGCCCCTCTGCAGCATTTGGCCCCGTTTGGCCTCCATAAGTCTCTAGTGCACCTGCTTTAAGGGCCCCACAATGCGAAAGATACAGGTAATTTCATACCGTAGAAACTGAGCTGTTTTGGGCTTCTTGACCTCGGAGCAACTTTCATATGAATGAATGGGGTCCCACCTACAGTGCTGTATCCAGTTCTCTTAATACATCCGTGTGTAAAATGGGAGCCTATAAACCATTAGGTGATGAGGCGGTGGCTATGGTCTATGGGTATTTACCAAGAGATTTAATAATAATAGAGGCCTTATGGCTTATAGAAGCTTCATTTTTACAATTGTGTCCATTTCAATGATGCGTAACTTAACACTTTCTATCTCCGTTACAGAGATGTGGGAAATGATAACTCCAGAAAAACAAGTAAATTGGGGGAAGAAACAGGAACCTCCAAACTATCTGTCTCACATGACTAATGTGAAATACGTGTCTCTGGGTCTCTCTGAACATAAACAGACAGTAGCAACCAGAGTTAGCTATCGTAGCTAATGGGGCATGTTAAGTTGGCACCCGCCACACAGAGATTCAGGAAGCTACAGCCATCCAAACAAGTCATTTAAAATCTAAGTCAGACCAAAAGTAAACACAGAAAGTCGCCATCTTGATAAGTTATCGTGACTAACTGAATAGGGACCTATTCCAGGGAACCTTGCTGGAGGTTGTGTTTACCAAATCTCTACAGCAGACGTTACTGCAAAGTAACAAATGCCTAGTCAGAATGGCCACAATTATGAGTAAACAAAATCCCAGCTGAATACTTGAATACATATAAAATTTTTCCTTTACATTTTAACCCGCACTTATTACTTTAAAATGCTAAAAAAACAGGTCTAAAATACCTGGCTCTGAACATGGCACACAGAGTGACTCTACTTCTCCAGATGAAACAGAACACTCCTTCGCTGGCCGACTTTGTGGTTTAGGCTGATAAGTCGGGTGGAGTATATTATCTTAACTCCAGCTTGAATCACCAAATCTCTGCTGCTGCACTGTGTGGGTGTGTAGCAAATGAGAGAAAAGCCCTTTCAGGAGAAGAAAAAGCCAGGTGAATGTGTAGTGATTACTCATGGTACTCAGTCACTCAGCATCAGCTTGCTGCGACATGATCACAAACCTTCCTGGTTGAGCCGTTTCTATCACCGAGCTGGTGAAAGTGGAGAGTCTACCTCGTTTGCTGGGATGAAGCATCATATCAAATACTTCTCCTCTCTATCACTGCTGCAATAAAAGCTAGATTTACCTAGATGGGTGTTGTAGCATCAGGGGTAGGTACACTGAGTCATGCATTAGTCAGTATGCTGAGTCATGCTAATGCTCCCTCTTGCTTTTTCCGCTGTTTGGACTCTCATCAGCTCTTAGAAAGACAAACACTTTCTCCCTCGAGCTACTGATAACACACATATTTTTTTCTCTGTGTCCTGCACTTGTTACATTGTTACTTTAAAGGTCCAGTGTGTTGGATTTAGGTAGGATATATCAGTAAAAATGGTATGTAATTTTATTGACAGTGTTTTCATCAGTTTATACCACCTGAAACTAAGAACCGTTGTGTTACCTTAGAACGAGCCCATTACATCTACAGACTGAGCGGGTACTCATCCATGGTCTCAACCATGTTGTTTCTATGGTAACCCAAAACAGACAAAACAAACTGTGGCTCCAGATAGGGCCATTCGCATTTTCTACACACCAGACTTTAAAATTGTGGTGATAAATACACTTTGAAGAAATAATTTGATGTTTAGGGAAATATGGTTATGTGCAAATGTATGGCTAGCAAGCACAGCTAGCAGACAGTTAGCTTAGCACAAAGACTGGAAATGGGAAAACATCTATCTTGGCTCTGTCCAAAAGTAACATAGATCTTGTTTATTTAATCTGTCCCAAAAAAGCAAATGCAGGGTGTTAATGAGTGAGCGTTGAATTTTTGTTACCTAGGCCAGCTGTTTACCTATTTTTAGTCTTTATGCTAAGCTAAGCTAAGCTAAGCTATAACGACAATTTAAAGAAATACTTTGATATTTTGGGAAATATGGTTGTTTGCTGTCTTTCTTAAAGTTTGATAAGAAGATTGGATCCAGTTTTGTGTCTGTGCGCTGAATACTAAAGTAGGGCTAGCAGATCAGGCCCAGCAGGTTAGCTTAGCTTAGCACAAAGACTAGAATGGGGCTCTGTCCATAGGTAGCCTAAATCTTGTTTGTTTAATACGTCCAGAAAGACAAATGCAGTGTGCTAATAAGTGAGCATTAGAGATGTTTGTCATGTGGCTTTTGTTACCTTGGGACAGAACCAAGCTAGCCTTTTCTCTGTTTTTAGTCTTTATGCTAAGCTAGGCTATAAAGACTCTTAAAAAAATATTTTGGGAAATATGGTTATTTGCTATCTTTCTGAGAGTTAGATAAGAAAGTCAATACTAGTTTCATGACTGTATGCTAAATATTAAAGTACAGCTAGCAGACAATTAGCTTAGCTTAGCACAAAGACCGAAACAGGAGAACTTCTGGATCTGTCCAAAGGTAGACTAAATCTTTTTTGTTGAATCTGTACCAAAAAACAAATGCAGTGAGTTGATAAGTGGGCATTAGAAGTATTTTGTAGGTGGATTTTGTAACCTTGGGAAAAAGCCAGGCTAGCGGTTTCTCTGTTTTTAGTCTTTATGCTAAACTAAGCTAGGCTAGGCTATTAAAGAAACTTTAAAGAAATACTTTGATATTCTTGGGAATATGGTTATTTGCTATCTTTGTGTGAATTAGATAAGAAGATTAATACAAGTTTTATGTCTGTGCAATAAATATTAAAATATCGCTAGCAGATTGTTAGCTTAGCTTAGCACAAAGACTTGAATGGGACAACATCTAGCTTGGCTCTGTCCAAAGCGTTAGAGTTGTTTGGTAGGGAGATTTTGTTATCTTGGGACAGAGCCAGGGTAGCTGTTTCTCTGTGTTTAGTCTTAATGCTAAGCTAAGCTAAGCCAAGCTAAGCAGAGCCATAAAGACACTTTAAAGAGCAGTTTTATATTTTAGGAAATATGGTTATTTGCTCTATCTGAGAGATAGATGTAAAGATTGATTGTGGCTAGCTGATTGAGCTAGGCTAGCTGTTTCTGTTTTTTGTCTTTATGCTAAGCTTTGCTAACCGCTTTTTTTTCCGACAGGGCTCTAATTTAGCATCAGAGTGGATTTACAAGCGCACCCTTGGTGTACAGACTTCAGAGCAGCATCAATATTCTCATCTTACTTGTGGAAAGAAATCGAATCAGCGCAACTCTAAAAGATGTCTTATTCTGCTTTTGTTAAATCATTTCAGATATGTTTCTACTGTAGTTGATAAACATGCGCTTGACAACAATAATATATTTCAGACAAAAACATAGAGGTTGTGAGGGAGATGAGCAAATGTGATTTACTGGGCCTAGATTATGTCAAAGATTTCCAGTCCTGGGTTTTCTGTCTCTTCCAGTAAATTGATAACTCTGTACATCTGGGAAAGAACCTGTTTCCATCCTCCCTGATAAAACCTTTCCATGGAGAGGAGCTAACATCCAGGGGTGAAAAGTGTAGGGGTGGCTGGGAGGGGAGTCTGCGGTGTGATTGCGTCTCTGCTCCCTCACCACCACCAGCTCAGACAGGTCTCAACTGGCTGCTACCTCCACCTTGGCAAGCCTGTGAGTCCAAACAGCTGACATCATCCCGCAGGAAGCCGGGAAGCCTTATTGCAAGGTGAGACTTGGGTTAGAAAAATATGCTTTGATCCAGACGAGGCCACGGGAAGGTCTTTCCAAAAAGCTTCCTAACACCTGAGTGGTGGCGGTGCTGCAGACTTTCAAGTCAGTGATAGAAAGGCTTTTGTGAAGTCCGGGCCACATGAGAAAACTGAGGGTTAATGTGTGGAAATAATCTCAGATTGAGGACATAGAACATGTAGGTATAAGGAAATAGAATATAGAGTATGACTCCCTGTGCAGCAAAATGGCTGAGATACAATAAGAGATAAGCAACAACAGTGACACTCTATGTGGTCTTAATCAGATCCATCTAGGAAAGGTACTCATCCTTCACACAGTAGAGAGCATCCATATTTCATATGGCTACACTGCCATCATGTGGCCATCTTCCATCACTGCAACACAATCTAACTTCCACCTGCTAATTTAACTGCACCACATTTGCTCCTCAAGAATAATAACAAAGAAAATATACAGATTTTGTTGACATGGGTTTATCTTAAATCCAACATAATTCAACTTTATTGAAACAACTTCGGTTTTAAAACCAGACAAGAAATAAAGACAACAAGTGGTAGTTTGATCACACCAGAGAAAAGCAACAATGACCAGCGTACTGAGAGCATAAAATGTCTCTTTTTATGTCCTTTAATCCATGGTCCACTGCTGGAAAACACTGTCTTGCCAGCTCATGTTGATTCTAGGTGCAGCTGGTACATTAAGTGCATGTAGTCGATGACTTAAAAATGGGCGGCTTCAGATGTGCAGAAGTTCAGATCGATCTTCCTAATTCGCTCCCATTGTTTGCAGTTTTTGCATCAAAGCTCCCCGTGTGGACCTGTGGTCGTCTCTGATGCTTCGGACTCCTCTTCTTTTTCTGGTGAGAATGCAAGCATGGATTATTAATGCAAATGTAATTTTTTTTCACTTTTAATATTCATAAAATGATCATAAACCTCAAGGTTGTTGTAAAGTTGTAATGTCAATGCTGTTCTATATAGTAGGGATGTTCCTGGCGACTAATTTCCCTGTCGACTACATGAAAATTTTACTTGAGACTAGTCAACTAGTCTAAAATAGGGAAGCATTTCTTTGCAAAGTCATTGTCGTGATGAGCTACGTTATCTTCTCAAACTGGGCGGGATCACAGCATCTCCGGGTGAGAGATGTCAATTTGGGCTGAGCTCTGTTAGCACCGCTAGCAGCAGCAGCAGCAGCCATCGTCTCTGTGCAGGTTAACATCCACATGCTTAAGCTGAATGTGGTTGCACATCGCTCCAGTTGAGTGATTATGTGCCAGTTTTTTCTGACACAGCCTACATGCTTCCTTGTTTTCACTTTCTAGATCACAGTATTGCCAAACCATGCTGGCTTTGTGAGCGGACATCTCTCTTATTTCCCAGCGTGCTGTTGTAAAACTCCAGTTTACTCGTGCATTACTACGGGAAGGGGGACTGCTGTCTGACGGCTCTGTAGCACCCACTAGTGGCGGGCGGCTGCATGACAGTTAAGCAGCCTTGTACATGAATGAAATACTAATTGTTTTAACCGACTAATATTTCTGGTGCCGACTAGCGAGGGGGTGGACATTTAATTGTTAAGATGGCTAATTGCGCACGTCCCTACTATATGAAGATAAAAACTGCCACTACAGTGCCGTTACAGTCATTCCTCAGCTGCCACGATGGGCAGCACTGATCAAATATGAATCAAGATTCTGTTACTGCACTGTCTATTTGTCTCCTCAGACATTTTCAGAAACATATTTTAGTGTACTGTTTAGCTGTACAATGAGAGAGTTTGCTCCAGACAGTGGGTGGTGCTTGATCTTGGCTCGACTGTTTTTAATATCGCAGCCAGGTCACAAACTTTTTATAAAAGTTACCAACTACAGCTTTAAACCAACACTAGTCCTCACCTGGCTGCTGCTTTTGGACACACTCGCCATCTTGCTCCTCATAGCCACTTGAGCAGATACACACATGGCTGCCTTTAGTGTTGACACACTCCTCGTGCTCCTTGGTGCACACTGGCTCTGGCTGGGAGCACTCATCGACATCTGGAAAACACAATGTAACACTGATACACCCACCTGGCTGAAACAAAGTTTTCTCTTCTGATGAGGTCACCCTCAGCAGAAAGCTTTCATCACAAATAACAACGTAAGCGGGACAAAACCAATGCTGTAAAAGCAAACAAGGCCAGAACAGACTTTCCTCTGACCCTTGGCTCACACATTCCTTGTAGAATTAATAAACAGCACAAAGAATGAAAACCCTTCAAACAGTGAGTAATTATTCCCATCGTACCTGTGCAGGTGCCCTCTGTGTCTTGGTACCCGCTGGCACAAGCCTTGCAGTTATCAGGCCCGGCCCCAGTGCAGCCGGAGCACACTTTGTCACAGGCTAGGAAGGACAAATACATTTTTTTAAAAAAAACGTACTATTAGATGTAGAGCGCTAGAAATATTCCCATAAAGGAAGAGAAAATCATTTTCCTGATTGATGGCTGTAAATATGTGAAATTATCATGATGTGTTTTGACTATATGGAAATGCTTTGTATACCACAGATAAATCATTTCTCCCTAACCAAAGTAAAACAATGGACTGGGGGAATTCATGCATGACAGCAGAAATACACATTAAACTAGCATTTTATTGTTTTACAGGAGCTACTGTTGTGTCCAGATGTTGTGAGTGATTACCCTTGCAGGAGTAGGAGCCTTCCGAGTTAAGGCAGTATTTATCTTCTTCACATGGAGAAGGATCTTTGGAGCACTCGTTTACATCTGTAACACATGAGATGGACTGCAGTGAGGTCGACAGTAGTACACACAGAACATATATTTTTGCCATTGCTCCTATGCTAGCCTTACACCAAACTACTTTACAAGCAATTTGACTGTAGCAGACAGATATGAAAATTTGAAAATTTCCAATAGCCGGACAGTCATGAGAGTTTACCTCAGCTGGTGCACGTTCCCGTGATCTCGATTGTTTGGTGTTAGGTGATCTTTTAACTCAGTCTGAGCTGTCTTAAGTCTTTTTCTCATTTTAACGCTCCAACAAAATCAAACATGGTTCGTGTAAATAGTCACGTTCAGTGACGTGAACATTGTCAACAACCAAAAGCTGCGCTCTCTCCAGCACCAAACCGTGTAGACAGTTACCATGGCGGGGACTCTAGGGAGGCACAAGGACATGAACAAGTCTTGGTTCTATTAGACTGTGAGAGGGAGGAGAAACTGGTGGAGTTGTGGAGTTAACAAGTGTTAGTAGTCAGGTTTCCATCCGAATGTCTCGAAATTTTTGAGCGAATTTAGTGGAAATGCGCAAAAAGAAAATGCGACTTTATGCCCGTTTCCATTTGTTATTATTTTGCGATTATTGAGAGGAGAGTGTGCCATGAGATGACGTCATCAGAGAGCGTCTCTCTGCCACAAAACAAACAACACACTTGGCTGACAGTCAACAACTGATCATGGACAGATTCCTGATCGACCTGTCGGCGTTTGGAAGAACTCTGGTCACCATTTTGTTAGCATTCACCGCGTAATGAGCCATCCTGAAGAAGAGATGACAAGGAAGAATTTTAATGTTAAAAGTACTGTCGAAAATAGCTGGAAGAAGACCACAGCGTACCACCAACGTATACGTGTGACGTGGTATCCGGTCGAGTCATCTTTTATCCGTAAAACCTGTTTCCATAGCAAAAAGTCGTACTTTCCTTTTATCGATACGCAGACAAATCCACCCCCTCCAAGCGTAAAAACTTTTTTGTGAATTTTCGGCCTTTTTTTCAAATTTCTAGCGTTTCCATTAATGTTTATTTTCGCTATTTTTGAAAATTCGAATAAGAATAGGTGGAAACCCTATTTGTGTTTAATTTGGTGTATCTGATCCATCAAGCAGCACTTATTTTTGTGAGAAATCTTAATTTTGGAAACCAATGGAGGCTGGTAGCAAGTTGAGGCGACACAATCCAAAAATGTAAGGTCTGTACACAAATACAGTTTATCTTCATGGATTATAGTAATGCTGAATTGACAAGAATACTGTTGTCACATGACACCTTTTATCTCGTGTTTCTAGAGTTATGTGTTTTTGCGTACACATAGGGAAAAATTAAAATGTTACATTTCTTAAAGGGAGTTTGGTGCACCAGGAGCAGGAAGGAAAATAATCTTAAAGGAATGTAGTTGTAGTCTTGCAAACAGTGACCCTGCAAGATCCCTAGTCTCCCCAATCTTACGGTGTGTGACTAAAACCTCACAGTCTTAAGATGTGAGACGGTGTTTTAAAAGTCTTTTCGAAGTCTGTTAGTGTCTGGGAAGCATTACCAACACAAGCTTCCTGGTCGTCCTCCTCCCAGCCGTCTTTGCACTCATCACAGTCCTGATTGCTCGCTCCAGTGCAGGTTTTACAGGAGGAGTGGCATTCTGCAGGAGGAGGAGAAGCTTGCATTCAGAATCACACGACACAGACTATACATGTAGACATGTCACTGAAAAAGCTGGTGGTGCAACAGCAGCTGCTGGTTCACTTTCTCTGTGCTGACGTGTACCTGTGCACAGAGAGAAGGTGTCGTTCCTCACTTCATTGAAGTAGCCGTCGATGCAGTCTAGGCAGAGCTCCCCTTCGTAACCGTGGTCACAGCTGCACTTTCCGTTCCCGCCGCGAGTCCCGTCACCATCACAGTTGCCATTTCCATGACAAGGAGTGTCAGAGCCCCCCACGCAGGCTTCAGAAATAAAATCAGAAAATAGTTAACCACTTCAACATCCCTGCTACTCCCACAGGCTCACATACATATACTTTTTAGCCACAGTATATCTCGTCTCTGAACCAACAGGGACGCTAAATGCTGAGAGGATTTTCCTCACCATTGCAGTCCGGTCCAAACGTTCCCTTCGGACAGCACACTTTGATGGTTTCAATGCAGAACCATTTATGCAGGTCAGGATGTTTCGTTTTCCTGCATTGCAACAGGAAACAAAACAGGAAGAGGTGAGGTGTGAAACAATCATTTTATACACAAAGAACACTGCAAGTCTTTAATTTTACACAAGCTGTGTGACGTCTTGACATTGTGAAACTGACAGCTGCAAGCAAGCCAACTTGCAACTGTCGCTGACCATGCTGGCGTCAAAGTTTGACAACATTTACATAAGCAGCACCCACCTCTTGAACCACCAAGTCTCAAAATGATCCTCGTGCTCCTCTAACATACGGTTGCACTCGAAGCTGCTGCTGTCACACAGCCCTTCTATGATCTCCATCAGACGGATCTCACTGTAAGGGAAGCAGCAAGATGAATGGAGGAAGAGATGAGCATGTGTCACCACATACACTGGTTGATATAAGAGGAAGTGCTTGTTGCATGGTTTTGTGTAAAGTTAGGAAAACAAACTCTTAGTTGTAGTGGCAAATTAACACCCTACAGCCTGCTATGTATTCAAATACATCCTGTTTGTCTAGAACTTAAGATAAGCTTCCTGCGAGTACAACAGCCAGCAGCTTGGTGCAAAGCAAACACAGGTCTGATGACCGGCTCCTGTGGCAGGGTGACCTGGACAGGACAGGACAGGATGCACTGTCTCACCTTGTCTCATATTTGGACAGTTTTCTCTCCTCCCAGGCTGTGTTGCCTCCCCCAAAGTTTTGATTTGCTGTTCTCTCATAGCCCTAAAATAAAAAACAAAATAGTGTAATTGTTTACACAGGAATCATTCACAATACTAAAGCAGGATATTAATACAATGACACAACAAACAAAGAGAGGTTTAGTAGTAGTTGTCCTCTTACCTTGTTGAAGTTATCAGTGATTTGCTGACAGGTAGAACAGGCGCTTTTTAGGTCCCTCTTGGCGTCAGTGGCTTGAAAAAGTAAAACAACAATTAAACAAGACAATAGCCGCAGCAGCCGCAGCTCTGGACCGGTGGACAGCATCTCGATCAATTCAGACACACTTTCATATCAGGACACACGCTGAAGCCACACACTAGCAAGCTTTCAGCTACTGTTAAAGCGCTGCACGGTTGGGACACATCTAAATGAGCTGTTCTTAGCATTAAATCTAAGTCTGCGTTATCTATGCAAAGCGCAACAAAGTAGTATTTACATGCCGGCTGGAGAAAAAAAACGCTGCGGGTTCAGATTTCCGCGTCAGCCTCTTGATCGAATTGTGGCTTGCGCTGATTGGCTCGGATCGCCCGTCAAACAAATGTACAACCAATCACAAGCCGCCACGCGCGGGACAAAACGCTACTTCCCCACGTGTAAAATTCGGGAATTCAATTATATAATTTAAAATACTTTAATGTTTCCCTTTAGGTGACGTTTTGGAGAAATATTTTTAAAAATATCTTACCTCATTACTAGAAAAATATTTTTACAGCGATATGAAAACATGAATAGTTTACTTCCTGTCTTGACCGGAAGTGATAAAGTCACTCAGCTGTCATGGCTGAAAAGAGGGATGTGTCAGGGCTGCCACTGCTGTTTTTACTCATAGCAGTGTCTCTTTTGCATTTATTAATTTGTCCGTTCACTAAAGTTGAGGAAAGCTTTAATTTACAGGCAGCGCACGACATTCTGTATCACAGACTTAACTTTGACAAGGTAAGCAGGTGTTATATGTCTTCCCATACTGCTTGATGTGCTAACAAGCTAACTATGCACAGCACCATTGAATTAAATAATTATCATAACAATCAAACGCTTGTGAATGCACTATCTCTAAATGTAAGAAGACACATACACTGGCTTCAGCTTATATTTACATGTTTATATTTCAGTTATCCTCACTATTTACAACAGTATCTTGCACCTTTTACTTCATATTATCAAGTGAGACACTTCGCCCAGCTTTGTTTCCCTGTCCCTCCTGAGAAAACAATTGGCAAAGGAGCTTTTATGTTTAAAGGCCCAGCAGACTGCAACAATTTGCCTGCTATTAGATCAATTTCAGCACCTGGCATGTGTAAGCATGCCTTGTTTTCTTATTTTGAGATGAGCTGCTCTTGTTATCAGGGAATATGTGTTTATACTGTTTACAGGAGCATTATGTGGAGAAATGAATGCTGAATTATATCTGCTGAAATAATAAATGTACTCTTACTGCTTTCAAATAGTATGCTTTACCATTATCATATTAGTTTAAAAATGTACCCTTAATATTTGAAGCTAAATGTCAGTTTTACTATCATAGCCAAATCATGTAAATATACTACAGTATGTGCTGATACATCATACACATATTCATGTTTTATTTGTTCTCTAAAACATGTAAGTATAGATCATAATTATGCACACATTACCAATCGGATTCATAGAAACGGTTGATTCCACTTTTACTGTGTCAGTTTTATTTATATATGACAGAGATTGTAATTTGTTGTCTTATTTTGACGGTGACATCACTGTTTCCTGTAGTGTTTAACAGTCAAAGTGCTGGATGCAAAGTGCTGCACACAGAAGACATAGACTGATTTTATAGTTGTTTTTTATTAAGAAAAGATGGTTAAAAAGAGCAAACAGTTGAGAAAACAGTTGTCAAAACAGTCCCGGCACCATATCCATTAGGTAGCTGTTTTGAAATTTTCAGTCGTGATGATCTTCATCCAAAGATGGAGATTAAAAAAAACATTACATTTCCATGACAACTAGGCAAACTCCATCCGCTCATTAAAACCATGTGATACCATCCAGATCGACTCCTAAATAGATCTTGACATGACAGTGTTCTGCTAGCTGTTGTTTCCAAGGTCAGCAATTAGTTCAGTTAAAAACATTTTCTGTGTTAAGGTCTGTTTGTATTATTGTTGTTGACACCAGAGTCTGTGTTGTCTTTCAGTATGATCATCATGAGTTCCCTGGTGTGGTGCCACGGACTTTCCTCGGCCCCCTGTTCATCTCCATGCTCAGCTGCCCTGTTGTGTTTCTGTCGTCTCTGGTGGACACACCGAAATTCTACTCACAGCTGATAGGTAAATCACTACCATCTCACTAACATGTACTTTTCCACTCCGCCTATATGTTTAAAAATAATTAGAATTAGCCCAGTTGTTCCCAACCTTTTTCCCTAAGGGACCCATTTTCTATCATTAAGTAATGCAGTGCATAACAGTAACAGTACAGACCAACTGATAAACTGTACAATTAACCCAAATAGTTAATGCAGTAATTATTATGCATACTAACTAAGCAATTTAGATTAATTTCTATTAAATTATTTCCTGTGAATATTGCATCAGAGATGAGTTTTCCTGATATTTTTAGGAACCTTTGATACAAATCTGTCTGAACTATTTCTTTTAAAAAGGTTTAACAGTCAGAAATGCTTAATAAGCTTCGTTTTTGATTAATTCAGGTTTTTTTTTTCATGCCTCCTAAATGCGAGAATTTGATGCTTTTCATTGTCCTACATGATGATAAACTGATTAGCTTACAATCTCTGGACTGTTGGCCAGATAAAACATAGCATTTAACAACGTCACCTTGGGCTATGGGAAATAACACGGGGCATGCCTCGCTATTGTCTGACATTTTATTGATAGAACAATTAATTGAGAAAATAGTGATGAGATGAATCGTTAATGAAAATAATCTTGATGTGTTGGTTGCAGTCAGAGCTTCCCTGGGAGCGTGTGTTGTCGGTGCACTGTGGCACATGCAGAAGGAGGTTAGGAGGCAGTTTGGATCCACAGTTGCAAGTCTTTTCTGCTTGACGTGTGCTTCTCAGTTTCACCTGATGTTCTACAGCACCAGGACGCTCCCTAATGTATTTGCACTGCCAATAGGTAAGACACATGGGTGATAATCATCATAAAGCAGAGACTCTGTATTAAGCCTTTTTAATACTCCTAAATGATTGGATAAGTCTACATGATGACATGATACATGATACATTTTTCTTCCAGTTCTAGTTGCATTCACATCTTGGATGGCTCAGAAATACGGCCAGTTCATCAGCCTCTCTGCTTTAGTCATCATTGTGTTCCGGTCAGAGCTCTGCATTTTCTTGGGACTCATGTTACTGATATCACTGCTGAGCAGGAAGCTGGGACTGCTGCAGCTGCTTTACTATGCTGTGCCTGCTGGGATCTTGTCGCTGGGTGAGTAGTGAGTGTACAGTGTATCATAAGTACATCCTCGATTAACAAATCGTCCAAACAAGTTTTGATTTCCTTTGTCTTCCACAGCTCTGACAGTGGCCATTGACACCTTCTTTTGGAGGAAGCTTTTGTGGCCTGAAGGTCAGGTTTTGTGGTACAACACTGTTCTCAACAAAAGCTCCAACTGGGGAATATCCTTTCATTTACTGGAGTGCTCTGCCACTTATGTGTGTGCATTTACTTCTCCACCGTGCTATTCTCCTTGACGTTCTTCTCCCCAGTAAACCTTGCCCTTTCTGTGGTACTTTTACTCTGCCGTGCCTCGCGCCCTGGGCTGCACGCTGCTCTTCGTCCCCCTCGGCCTCCTTGACAGGCGGATGAGGCTGCTGCTACTACCTACTGTAGGCTTCATCCTCATCTACTCGCTGCTGCCCCACAAGGAGCTGCGCTTCATCATATACACGTTCCCTGTGCTCAGCTTGGTGGCTGCCCGAGGCTGTTCTTTCATGTAAGCAAAAAATATTACTCCAAATGCTTGTATTGAAAAATACACGGCCGGGAATTGACACTTTATCTTATGTCCGATAGATACCAATACAAACCAGACACTCTTATTGCTTTATAAGCTGAATATGACCCACAGAGTACAGGAACTGATTGAAAGATGAGAAAGTTAAGTTGCTAAAAGAGCAGTTTGTAGTGCACACCCAGCAGCAACATTCTGTATATTAGATCTGGCTGGTGGATGTTGATTATTTCTCTCTCCTGAAATAGATACAGACAAGGACTTGCGTCAGTGTGGTTTTAAGTCATGGCTGCTCTTTGACATTATGGACTGCAAAAGCCATTACTCACTCTCCTTTTCCTCTGTGCTTCAGTTTGTGCAACTACCAGAAATCTTGGATGTACAAACTGGGCTCTGCGGTTGTGGTTGGCCAGCTGCTGACCAACGCTGCATACTCTAGTATTAGTCTCTACGTTTCCCACCACAACTACCCAGGCGGCCGAGGAATGCAGGAACTACACAGACTGCTGCCAGTCACAGCAGGTTGGTGTCACTTTCAGGACATTTGTATTTGGAAGGAGTTTAATGCTTGCCTGCTCTGAAGAAGAGCTAATAACTTGATATGTATTAAAAAATTGAGAATGTGGAAAAACTTGATCACATGTGCATGTAGTATGTGAGTTTGGGGGTACCCTTGCGACTGCCTTTCTGTTTTTTCTCTGTGAATGAATGAATAAATGACTTTATTTTGAATCCAAAATAAAAAAAAACATAATAAAAAACAAACATGACAAATATAACAGTGTCTGAAAAGGAGTAGGTAGCAGTAAAACGTATATGCCCCTACCTCTTTCTTACATTTCTTCTTTTAACTCATATATTATTTCAACAAATTCCCAAATTTATATACAACTATCCCCAGTCTATTTACCCCCCAATTAAATAAATAAGTAATAAACCCAGTTTATTTACAGTCCAAGTACCACCCAGTGTTACAATAAATATGTGCTCCTCTAGCACAACCTTTCCTTGTCTTTATATCAGTCAAAAGCATATTTTTGTGTATATAGTTTTTAAAAATGATTTATATATTTGTGCGTTGTTTCAACTCATCATGCAGCCTATTCCATAAGTCCGCTCCATACACTGAAATACACAGGCTCTTCTTAGCTGTACGAACACATTGTTTTTTAAAGCACAATTCTCTTCTTAAATTACAACGCTGTCACTTCTGAATGTTGCCTGGGAGTAGATTATTCCTCACTTTAAACACGATTATTGCAGTTTCATATTTTACCAGATCTAAAAATTTAATTGCATGTGACTTTAAAAACAGTGTTTGTGTGTCCTCTGTACCCCACATTGTGTACTGTCCTGATTGCTCTCTTTTGAAGGATATATAATGATGCCGAGCAAGTATCTCAGGTAAACTTAATTTACGTGCAGCAGTATGTGAGCCATATTAGTATCATTAACTCTGTTAAATGCAGATAAGAGAAAATAATCATTTTTACTTTCCTAGTAATCATACAAAGCCCCTGTATACTAACATAATCAATAAAAGTGTGCATAAAAAGTTCATTTGGAGAACACATTTTTACACAGTGCCTCTGTCCCCTCAGACGTCTTCGTTCATATTGACACGTACGCTGCTGAAACTGGAGTATCTCGCTTCTTAGAGCAGAACAGAAACTGGAGGTGGGTGTATTTTTCATTGCTCAATCATTCATTTTCTGTAACTACCTATCCTGTAAGGGGTCGCGGGGGAGGCTGAAACCTATGCCAGCCTGACACTGGGCGAGAGGCAGGGGTACACCCTGGACAGGTCACCAGACTATCACAGGGCTGACACATAGAGACAGACAACCATTCACACACCTATGGATAATTTAGTCACCAATTGACCTGCATGTCTTTGGACTGTGGGAGGAAGCCGGAGCACCCGGAGAAAACCCACACTGACTTGGGGAGAACAACATAATAATAATAACAGCCAAAACAATGTATGTAACTAAACTAAATGTAGCTTTTCCAGGAATTCAATGCCTTAATGACTGATTTACGCCAGTATTACATTATATTACAATTTTTCTACATATTTTTAACAGGTATGACAAACGTGAAGACCTGAGCCTCTCGGATCCTGCCATCAAAATGTACTCACACCTACTGATGGAGGCCAACGTCACAAAGATTCAGCAACTCCAGGACACTCATCATCCTCTGGCCTTCATTGAAGGTTACAACAGCATTGCCTTCAACATGTTTCACTTCCCACCTGTCAGTGTGCGATTAGAGAGGAAAACTGTGCTCATGGAGAGAAAGACTGCAACCGGGCAACAAAAAGAATGACTTTGACAGGGATGTGTTGGATTACGGTGTTTCTTAGAGACCAAAAATAAGACCAAAGGTGACCAAAATGAGTGTTATTGAAGGTTATAGCAGGATAGATTGGTACAAAGAGAATAACACAGGTCTGTTGTGGGTCTACCACTACAGGTCGACTGCGTAAGTAGATTAATTGAACCGTCGCATCTTTTCTGATGTTAAAATGTTTAGAGTTCCCACACATTTTTATAGGCAAAGTTTCGAAACCTTTCCATGACTTTTCAAGGGCCACATTATAACATTTTCACTGACCATTTACAATCTATAGCATGAGTATTGCTCTATCTCAAAAAATGCAGTACAATTTCAAAGTAATAGCGGGACATAGCATAGGTATGGAAACAACCAAATACCATGACTGTTTTAGAAACTAATTCCATGACATTTTTCTGGGCCTGGAAACAAGATTGTGAAATTCTCTGACTGGGAATCCTGAATATTTGTCTCTTGTCATGCCGATGTTTAATGAATTTCTCATGAATAATAACAGCAAAGAACTGTTTTGCAGACAAGGAAGCTATAGACATCGTTGTATTTTTTACCTCAGGCTGTTATTTGTACATTTTGTAGATACATTCCATAGATGAATAAAACTGTAACTGAGTGGAGGAAACCAGTTTCGTAAATTGGACATTTGTTTCAAGCCTGCACATAACAGATCCCCGGTCTGTACATTAAAACATCTCTCTAAACTCTAGCTGAAGAAAAACCGCTGCGATATTGCATAAGGAAAACCTTTATTTAAAAATGACCACAAAATTTGCATGGTTCCAGTCTCAATGCTAAAACATTTATCAAATTAGGTTCAGAAGTCATTTAATATAAAAATGTACAGTACATTGTTTTACTCAATAATAAACCCATAATTTAATCCCCTGGACATAAACTTAAATTGTGCTTAAGAGACAAATTGTATATTCCAAACAAACTGCTTATTCTGAAAATACAGCAATATTATACATGATCTTATTAAAAACATTTCAGCAAGTAAAAAAGAAAAAAAAAAATGGTCTATTTCTAAATGACAGTACCATGAGCCACAAATTCACAATGAAAATTAAATAACATTAACTTAAAACATCTTTCAGTCACAGCATTTATTTTTGGGCCATGTTTTCATTCGGAAAACAACTCTGCATCTATCTTTAATACATAATAATCAAAAAAAAAAAAAAAAGCATCCTGACGTGATTTGCGCAATTTAACAAAAAATATTTACAGCATTTTTGACCTGAAGTAGTTTTGGATAAGGCACAAGGAGAGAGTAGACACAGAAAACAAAAAACATTGATTTACAAGCACACACGTTATCACCAACCCCTACAGCTAGAAAAACCCTCCCTCCCTGATACACTTTTGACTGAGACTTTTCATCACAACAGCTCCAAAGTGTTTGACAGTAGTACACAGAATAAAATAAAACCTCCAAATCTGGCCTTTGCAGTGAGAATCAATCAGTGTATAAATCGATATTTTACATTTTGCCCGACAGAAATCCCCCATTTCACAGCTATGCAACTTGGTCCTTGATAAAGGGTTTTCAAGTTAATGCTCAACAATAATCAGTACTGAAAGTAAATCAAAGGGAGGTTGACCTTGAGGAACAGCAGACCCTCCATGTTTTCCAGTAAAGGCCTGGGCTGATTCAGAGCACAGTTGACGCTAGCTGTGCTGAACAGTGTCTCTGCTGGGACGATGCTGGGAGGGCAGCCCACGTAACGGGCAGGCTACTTTGGCAAGATCGGGCCACAGGAACTTTTTCAGGTTCCAATAGTCGAGGGGGTCACAGCTTTGATCAAGTATGTCTTCCTCAAGGTACTCCAGCACTGCCAGCTCTGAGGACTTTGGCTTCTCCTCGTGTTTTATCTTTTGTCGGATGTCAGCCATCAGGGACCAGAGGTTGTCCTTGTTTGAGTGGGAGGTGTTGGAGGAAACGGGGGCCTCGTTGCAGCCATTGGGCAGCGGAGGCTTAACTGCAGCTGAGGTAGAAGAGGACAAGTCCAGCTCCCGGATCAGATCTTGCTTACATCGCTCGGCTTCTTCTTCTGTGAACAACGAAGTCTTGTACCGTGGGTCCAGCATGGTCGCCCAGGTGTATCGTTGGTCGTGCAGAGTTGTGGACATTTTGCTCACCATGGCTTCCTTAAGAGACTTGAGCATGTTGTCTATGCCCACGGTTTCGTCAAACAGCAGGTCTATCTTTCTGTTGAGAATGTGAATGAGTGGTATCACTTGTCCCAGAGTGGCAGTGCGGTTGCTCATCTCCCTGCAGGCGACTTCGAAAGGTTTCAGTGCATTGCAGACCGACAGCATCACCTCCCACTGATCGCAGCTTATCATTTCCCTGAAATTGCACTCGATCGACATCTCGTCGATGGCTTTCTTCTGCTCCACCAGCCGCTCCAGCATGAAAAAGGACGTCCTCCATTTGGAAGGAACGTCCTGTATCAGTTGGTTCTCTGGCAGCTGGTGGACCCTCTGAAGCTCAGCCAGCTTCTCCTTGGCCTTTGCTGAGCGGTGCACACGTTCACAGATCTTTCGTGCAATACTCAGAAGGTTCTGAACCATTCTCTGGCTCTTTATGGCTTCGCTAACAATGAGGTCTATAGTGTGTCCGAAACACTGCATGGTGACATGGCCGTGGTCCTCCAAGGTGTTTCTGACGGTGTTGTTATCAGTTACAGTGAACCCCTTTTTCAGCCCTGATGAGGTGATCCAAGAATCCCACAGATACTCGAGCTGCTTTGGGATGTCATGCATATCGTGATCACAGTCTATTTGTGAGACACTTAGGAGAGCGGAGCAGTGAAAGTCCTGACCCTGGGGTCTGACACTTGACTCGTAAGTCGCCCAGTGGGCAGTTAGGGTCAGATATTCCCTTGTCTGGCTACTGACCCAAATACTAGTTGTGAAGTGGACAACACCACCTTCAGCCTCTTTCAGGTGGGTCAGCACAACATCCTTCACCCTTTCGTACATATCCGGTATGGCAGTGCTGGTAAAGTAAGAAGAAGGTGGCAGAGAATACTGAGGCTGGAGGTACTCTAGTAGTCTGTTCAGTCCAGCATTCTCCACCATAGCTGATGGCTGAAGATCCAGTGCGAGCATTTCTGCAATAAGTTTGGTGATTTTTTTGGCAACCGGGTGGTGTTCATCAAACCTCTCACGGGTCTGTTCAGTTTCATAAACAGAAGTGTCCATGAGCTCTTGTTTAACATGAATTTCAGCAGACGGCACATCACCTGAGATAGTATTGTTACTTTCAAGAACATGTCCGTGAAATCTCTGCATGTGCCTGAAGAGGCAGCTTGTGCCGAGGTTCGTAGTCTTTTTGCCTCTGCTAATTGTGCGGCCACAGTGCAAACAAACCACCTTTGTGGGGTCGGCGGGTGAAATGGAGAAATGGTTCCACAGTTTTGACGTCTTTTTACTGAAAACGGGCAGTGTTTGTGGCTTTTTCTCACTGGCGGGGCTCTCAGTTTCTTTGGTTGAAACTGCGTCCGTTGTGGTGAGACTGGTGTAGGGATGAGGAGAGGATTCCTTCTCATCTGTGCTTTTTTGGTTTTTGAGGACGTCTGGGTGGCGTCTCATCAGATGCCTCATCAGACAGCTTGTACCAAAGTCGCCCCGTTTCCCCCGACTGATGACACATGGACAGTAACGGCACAGTGCTTTTAACTGGTCAACTGGCGACACTATGAAATGGTGCCACACTTCAGATTTCACCCGTTTCATGATCCTCTTGTTTTGCTGGAAAACTGAATGATCCTGATTGAGGCTGGGGCCCTCAGAGAGGTCGCATGGTGAGGAAGTCAGGGGTGTATCCTCCCCCTGAGTTTTGAAGGAGAGATTTAGAGAGGATTCTGGCCCTGACAGATGCATCACCTCATCAGATTCATCTTTTATATCCATGCTTTCCTCCATGCTTTGGGGTAAGTCATCTGATATGGTTTCTGGGGAGGATGGAAGAAGGGGTGATTCTTTTTTAACTTCCAGTGGATCCTGTAGTTGTGTGCGGGGCAGTAGAGAGGGCGGGTTTGTATAGGGTGGGGGAATGTGATTGCCCTGTCCATTTTCCTCAATGACAACCTCTTTGTGGGCCCTCCACATGTGACGAATAAGACAGCTTGTCCCTAAATCCTTCCCGTTTTTACCCCGACTGAATTCATTCATGCAATGGATACATACTGCTTTGGAATTGTCAGCAGGTGACAGGTAGAAGTGTTTCCATACAGCTGATCTCCGGCGGGAACTCGAGCCTTTTGGGGTCCCAGGGAGGCGCTCGGGCCCACCGTCTGACATGTCTTCAAGGTTGTTGTCATTGGAATGTGAGGATGAGAGCGTGCTGCTAACTGTGTCAGCGTTGGCATACAGTTCTAGTTTTGGTTCGACTTTGGGTAACACTTCTTTGGATGACAGATCTGAATTCTCAGCTGAGGAGGTGGACGGTGAAGTGTTCTTTGAGGCAGAAGAAATAACGTTATTTGTCAAGTCTCCGTTTTTTGGTGAGTTTGGGGATGGAGGTATCAAAGATGAGGCGATGGAGCTAGCCAGATTATTCGAGGACGCGTCTGCTCCGTCTTGTAAAAGCACAGTGGGGTGAGCCCTTCGTACGTGCCTCATTAAGCAACTTGTACTGAGGTCTTTCTCATTCTTACCCCGACTGAACTCTTTCATGCAGTATAAACAGATTGCTTTGGTACTGTCTCGTGGTGATATGCAGAAATGATTCCATGCAGGAGATTTTTTCCTCGGGTTGGTATTACTCCTCATAGATGACAGAAGGCTCTGAGTGACAGCGTCCATGGCAACATCATAAAGGGTGCTTGTGTATCCACTTAGTAAGTTACTGTACTCATCAACATCTCTAGTCACAAAAGGGCCAACTGAGCTACCAAATGTTAGCCTTTCATCATCCTGGGTTTCATCCTCCATTCCATTTGCATCCACAGTCTCCTCTTTGATATGTTTGCTTTCTTCATTTCCATTTTCATAATTTTCGTTCTCCGCATTTCCCTCAGTGTCAGTGTTTAGGCATTTGTTTGAAAGAGCGGGAGAAGCTGGATCAGCCTCGCTTGCTTTGTCTGATTCCAACTGTTTGTCATCCTGAGGAGATAAATGGAGAGAAGGGGGAGAGTCTTTATCCAGTGTTAGTGATGAACAAGCAGGTGACTTTGCATCATCGTGAGGGTTAATGCTGTAAGATTTGAACACGTAGCCATCCTGGCCCTCAATTTTCAGGCAGGTCCCTTTCGCTTCTCTTTTTTTACTTTCTATGGAGCCATTAGGTTCACTGACCATATCCTCACTCATGTGAGACACCTCTTCCTCCCCATCCATGGCAGCAGCCCAAGGGTTTCTGTAGAATAGTCAGGTCTGCGTCGTCAAATGTGATCAGCTTTTTTTAGGTGTAGTCATCAATTCAGCAACTCTCAAGCAGGTGTTGTGATGAGTGTGTGGCTCTCTGGGACACAGGGTGCCTGCTTGTCCCTCCCCATTTATGACCGAAGTAGTCCCACCTCTCAGCACACAACCTAGAGAGAGATAGAGAGAGTATATCAAAGTGTATTCTTAGGAAATAACAAGCCTCCAAAAACAACAGGTAATACAAGTATTTTGCAATTACACAAAAGTCCTGTACGTGACATTTTACTTTCCTTCCTATTTTCCAAACTGGTTGAACAGGCTGTTTATAAAAGGTTTGGCAACAACAAATGCTGAGGTGCGTTTAGAGTGACAACCCCTGCTCTATTATAACGTTCCGTAAAATGCCCTCATTGACAACTCTGGTTTTGGTAAAAACAAACATGGACATGTTAACGAGTTGACAAGCACCACCTGAACACAGTACTAAGTAGTCGTTATGAGGCTACGCAGTCTCATTTACATGTGCAGGTTCAGCCCGGCCTTCAGGTCCTTCACCTTTGTGGGCTCTCCAGGATCTGGCTCACAGCTCACATATGCAAATCAGAACCATCCCTCAAGAGCTGGAACACCACGCCAAGCGTCTTCCACGGAACTGTTGCTCATTTGGTAAGCCTCCTGACTTATAACAGCCTTCACTCATCACCACATATTTAATCATCCGTTTTGCCTCCCCTTCAAACAGTATGCAAATCGTTTCCTGTGTTGTGCAATACTCATGCTTTCCACAGAAATACTCATAATATTTATACTGTTAATGTCGAGATTTTATCTGTATGCCATGTAGCGTCAGCATCTTTTTATTAGTCATATTTGATTATGTTTAACCACCTCATGAACAGCAGATTCATGCACAACTGAAAATGAGCTACAACTGTACAACACCAAAACAGTTAGTCAGCTGATCGCACTGATTAGCACGTCTTGGGCGAAAGTATCTGGTTGAATAAGAAGCAACCTACAGAGGTGACTCATTTTTGTAGAGCCTGTCTGCTATTTTGCCATAACATTAAGATCTTACCAGTAAAGCCCGACTGTTACTGAGTTTTTGGGGCCAATATTGATATTTGGGAATAAGAAATTCTGACACATGGGCCAATATTACATGTGCATTATAGAAATATATGCAAAACACACATTTTTTGCAATCAAACACTTGTGACAAAGATATGTAATGGAGGCAGGGATTTTCACAGTTTAACAATAAACTTAACTGTTAAAAATGACACCAGTGCACTGAAACAGTCAGCTTAATTGGGGACTTAATAATTTATTAATTTTGGATTTAATAATGTTAAATTATCCAAGCATCTTTCCTTTCACATCAGTGTGTATCATACAATATATTCACTGCTACCATTATAGATCTGTGATACGCCAATATTGGCAGACTGATATATTGCTCTACCTTCTAGACTACGAATGCAATATCAACACCTCACTGTCAAAATCATGATCCTGTCATAATGCAGGTAGCTTTATATGGATAACATTTATTAATACACTCAGTGAAATGTGCCAAAATCATATATTCAGATGCCATTTCATAACTAAGTAGCCCTATAATAAACACTACCTTAATGAAGGTTAGACTACTGTGTTTTGGTTTAAACCATTACAGAGAGGTCTTGTTAATATTTTGTCAACCCTCACTGATGTAAATGCAGTGGTAAAATATTATAAACACCTCTAAATATAATGCAAAACAGTTTAACAGCACCACAGTCCACAGTCTGCACCATGACCACTGAGTTGAATAAAAAAACAACAACATTATAATGTCAATAAAAGTAGTCTTTATGACAGGGCTGTTACACGAAACCACATTAGTTTTAACTAGGTGTACATAATACACTGGTAACTAGGCGACTATGTTGTGTATTTTGCTAACAAATCTCTTTGTACCTTGATCGCAGGTACACCACGGGCTGGGGGATCAGGTCAAATGACCGGTGCCTCACTTAGCACTCAATGTTAGTATGCACTATTATCTTTGATCATGTCAGGAAGTATTGTGTTACTTCAAACCAGTGCTATTGCAAGGATAGTATTTTATACATTCAGGATAAAATAAGTAAGGGAATATAAGGAGACAACACTCCCTCTCAACAACATTTAGCTTAACCTTTACAATACATGAGCAAACAATGCATGCAAGACCTAGAAGGGGGTTAACATTGCACAATATACAGTATGTGTACATACAAGACACATTAGCTCTGGGACTATTAGCCTAAATACACAATAACACCCAACTGCAGGCTAACTTGTACTTATAAATAGCTATAAAAATAATCGCTCATTCATTTTAATCCAACAGCATGAATGTAGCCGCCGTAACTAACTCGATTCTTTCATAGTAAAGCAGTGTTTGATTTAAACAGGCACTCAGTAGCGTGAAGCCATTTCCTAAGAGAGCAGTTTTCCGGGTTTGGCTCAAGTGCTAGTCAGGAAGATGCGAGAGGACAGCAGAAAATAGCCAACGCTGCCTAGCTTTCATCTTCACATGACACTCCAAGTTGTTAATGCTTACATACACACCGGCTTTCGGTTTGCCCTCGTTGAACAACAGCTCACATAAACCCCCCAAAAGATGTGCGACCTCCATGGCTATTAATATTTAACGTTACAATTAGACATTGTTGGCAGTTGCGCTACATCATCAGTAAACACCACGGTGGCTATCTGGTGCTAACTGGGTTAGCCGCAAAGCAAATAAACACACAAAAACAACACACGGCGTCGACACTTGTGTCACATGGATATGTAGCGTAAATATTAGACACAATTCAACTTCTACAACTATCTCGGAAACGTTTAAATGTCCTGTTTTGGTTCATTTCGGACCACAGCACGACTGCTAGCTGGTTAGCTGCCAGCTAGGCCACACACAGGACACACTAGCTAACCTGGCGAGGCAGAACCCAGCCGTGGCAACACACGAACCACACGGGATCCGAATCAGACCAGCTCTCACCACGACGTCCCGACCACATTAAGGCCTCCCCGGACATGTACATGTGCTCCGTGTACTTACTGTGAAGTGTGACGGTGGGATCGCAGGGTTTCGGCTCCTAAACAGTTAAATATGACACATTTGATTGATCCGGAGGGGGGGTTCACTTTGTTGCTTTTGTCTCCTGGTTTGCTAGCAGTTCACGTTCGGCCGAAGCAGCTCCACACAGCGTCGGACGGAAGGAACATGTTTTAATGATGTCACCGGGCGCAGGGTCCTCAGCATGGTGGAGGAGGAGGAGGAGGAGGAGGAGGAGGGGGGACACAGCCTGTGTTTTAGTATAACTAAACTAATAATAGATGTATAAGAGAATTAATCCAGAGGGGCACTATAAGTAAATGTGCCTCTATATTTGTTTGGAATATTTTGATAGTGTGGGAAAAAAACATGGTTATTGTGAACCAGGATTTTCTTTTTGTTTCAAATAGTTGTCTCTTAAAATAACACACAGGTGTTTATCAGTTAATTCAGGTAATATAAGCTAAATATTTACTGTCTTTGTTCCATGTGCCACAACAGAGGAAAGTCAAAGCATCTTTTGGGAGACTATTATTATTATTATTATTATTATTATTATTATTATTATTGTCTTTTTTTTATTTAACTTTTTAAAATTATTTTTGACAGAGAATGGAATACATTTACATAACTTCTCTTCTTTTTGGAGACGGCACCCTCAGTCAGACTTTTTTGGGGTATGACCTATTTATTATTATTATTAAGAAGAAGAAGAAGAAAGTGAAATACTCACATTTTATACAACAAAATTTATTATTATTATTTTTTTTTTTTTTTTGGAGACTACCTCTAGTCAGATGACCTGTTTATCATTATTATTATTTTGTTATTATTATTATTATTATTATTATTATTATCACCATCCTTACTGTCATTTTTTTTTTTTACTTTATTCTGTTTTGTTTTGTTTTTTTTTACAAAAAATTACTCACATAACTAATTTTTAAGCTAAATATTGACTGTTTTTCTTCCATGTGCCACAACAGAGAAAAGATAAACCATCTTTTTGGAGACTGTACTTTTGTCAGACTTTTTGGGGGTATGACTTGTTTATCATTATTATTATTGTTATTGTTATTATTATTATCACCATCCTTATTGTAATTTTTATTTTTACTTTATTTTGTTTTATTTTTTACAGAAAATGAAATAATAATAATAACAATAGTAATAATAATAATATTGTTATTATTGTTATTGTTGTTGTTGTCATTATTATCATTATCATCATCATTATGGTCATTTTTATTTTAATTTTATTTTATGTTTTGCAGAAAGTGAAATACCCACATTTGATACTTTTTTTTTGAGACTACCTTTAGTCAGACTTTTTGGGGTATGACCTGTTAATTTTTATTATTTATTTATTTATTTATTCATTATTTAAAAAAACATTAAATGCTCACATTTGATACAACAAAACTGAATTTACTTAATTTTTATTTATTTATGTACTCACTTAACCAGGTAACTTTTTGGTAACTCTTGTACTTATTGTACTCCTATTGTTACTCAATTAGGCACTGGTTTTTGCTTTAGCTCCTTCAAAACACTTACCTTGTATATTTGTCTATTCTGCCAGATATTTAATACAATATTGTTCTAAAACTGGGCCCAGTGAGTGACCCTGAGCCAGGGAACCCTGTGGTTGTTTGGTTGTTACTGGTTGTTAATAGTTAAAATTGCGGTTACTGTTCTTAGTGTTACTGTAATTTGAAGCATTCTCTGGCACAAGAATTTATTTAATTTTATTTTATTTTATTTTATTTTATTTTATTTTATTTTATTTTATTTTATGTTTGCCCATTATTTTCATTTCTTCATTTTTTTATTTTAGTATTTTTTAGGGATTGTTATGTGCACTACCTTAAGCATACATTACTTTGTTACTGTTGTTGGAATGGTAATTTCCGTAAATTTTATCATGTAAATAAAGCGATATGTCACATGGACTTCTCACTTATAAGCTGACATGGGAAGCCTGTTGTGATTTGTTGCTTTAACAAGTAACAAATATTACAGCCTATAATAACAGGGTACCCTACCCCCTCTAAAAAAACAAAAAACAAACAAACCTGAAACTCTAAGAGTCACACAGCACTTTTATTCTGACAAAATTAGAAACATTTATACCACAAATGAATGTAGAAAAGAAATGAGCATGAAATTGCACCCTTGAAGCATAATAATAATAATAATAATACTATTACTACTACTGCTACTACTACTACTAATAATACAGTCATAATAATGTACAGTCTTATTCTTAGCAAATAAAGTTACACAATTTACACCATAAATTGATGCAGAAAAGAAATAAATTGGTGCATAAAAATGTATTGGAAAGCATGAAATTACACCCTAGAGGAATATTATTATTATCATTATTATTATTATTATTATCATCACCATTATTAATATTGTTGTTACTATTGGTATTATCATTATTGTTATAATAATAATAATAATAATAATAATAATTCTTATTATTATTATTGTTGTTACTATTGGTATTATTATTATTATTATTATTATTATTATTATTATACAGTTTTATTTTTAGCTAACAAAGTTAGGGACATTTACACCGTAAATTGATGTTGAGGAATAACATCATTATAATAATAATTATTATTATTAATATTATTTTTTATTATTTTATTAGTATTATTATTATGCTTCACAGGCGTAATTTCATGCTTTCTAAAAATGTATTATTATTATTATTATTATTATTATTATTATTATTATTAGCTAACGCAACTAGGAAATAACTTGAGTGTGATTGTTTATCTGACCCAATAAAATGGACCACACATACTGTAGCTGTCCTACAGAGTAATTACTGCTCAGTGAATCAGTCACTGCTGCCGTGTGTTGCATTCATGGTCACTCTGGAACAGGAAACAGCAGTATAATAATTATATGATTGTATCACCACAGCACGTTAAACTGCTCCAACCGACGGCTCTCTTGACCTCAAGAATAGCGTTTGGGGCGAACTGGTCACCAGGGTGGGGCATACTGGTTTGTTGTTGCTCTGCCTGTGTCCTGTGACAATCCTCTGTGACCAGACGAGAAATGCTGAATCAATAGCCCAGAGCATGACAGACAGTCACACCAGTTTGAGACTCATTTCCCGATCCGTAGAGTCAAACCAGAGACAGTCAGCTTTCTCCCAGACACTGCTACTTGCTCCGACTGGCGCTTTGTTTGGAGCTTTGTCTGCGTACAGCTAGTAAGGATCGACAAAAGGCAGCGCATTGATTGTGTGACAGATGGGCTTTTGTGTGAAATCTACGACTCACCACCAACATGACCTCCAGCGTCACACGTAGAGTAGTGCGTGCGGGTGGGAGTTGTCTGCTCAGACGCATTGTTGTGTTGGGGGATGAGCCGTCCGTGCTGCCGCCGCTGCTCGCGCTGCTATTCGCTCCTGGTCGGCTGTGGCTAGCCAGCGACTCCAGCCTATGAATGGTCCACAAAGCAGATAACCGTGTGTTCTCTGTAGATTTTAAAACCGAAACCTCACGGGCACCAAGCAGGCCTGTTTCTTATTTTACTAGTAACTGAAAAGACCCCAGTATCGCCCGTTGGATGAGAACACAGTGTACGGAATTAGAGCCACTTAGCAGGCCATATCGCCATTGCTTTGTAAGGCTGCTGGTTAGCTACCGTCTTCCTCAACTAGCAAAACTGTGCGTGAACCCGAGGTATGTTCTTTGGTTTTGTTTGATTTTCTGTGCTTTGTGCGGTGACGGAAGAGAAAGCGTTCAGTGCATGTGCAAAAATGTGTGTTTAATTTTACACATTTGGTTTGAATTTAAGGAGCTCTTGTTTTGTTTGACGCCATTTGCTCCGTTTAGGGGGTGGCTAGCTCGTTTGGCTAGCTAGCTGGCTAGCTAATGTTATTGTTAGCAACTTGGCCACTTTGGCTGAGAGTCGTTAAAAGGAAATTTCATCTCTGCACCAAATGGGCAAGTGCTAACTCCTGCGCAGTCATGTTGAAAGTGGCCTGTGTGGCCGCCTCCCACCGCATTTAAACGCATCAGCTCATTGACAAACTAAGCTGGCTGCTACCCTTATCAGTTTACTACACAGATAGTGTCTGTAGTTTAAAACATCAATGAACCACCTTCACTATGCTTACTTAGTCACCAGAGTGACTTTAAAGTTATTAAAGTATAATGCATTAAAATCTAACAAAGTTAAACTTTCCCTGTGTTTTGATCCAGGGAACATTGGGTTAAACTACAACACCTTATCTCTCAGTTTAAAACGGGCACATTATCATAGCAATCAGCAGAGGTGGGACCAAGTCACTGTTTTGCAAGCTACAAATAAGTCTCAAGTCTGTGTGCTCGAGTCCTGACCCAAGTCCCCAAGACAGACAAGTCCCAAAGAAAGTCCACAGTCAAAACAAGTCAGCTTTATTTATATAGCACATTTCATACGACAAGAAAAACCTTGAGGTACTACATTATCATATCCAATAAAAGTGAAGTATTACATATATAAAAACAAGCAGGGCATGATAAAACATACAAAATAAGATGGTAGTATTATTATTATTATCATTATTTTTTTTAAAAAGGGGAGATAACAATAATAATACTAATTCCTAAAACAAAACAAAAAAATTAAAATAGCTAGCTAAAAGCTTGCGGAAAAGATGCATTTTTAGTTTGCTTGCAAGTCCTATATCCTATACTTTTAGCTACTAAACATGTCATGATACACTCTTCCTTAAATTTAATGCCATTTAAACATCAGAGTTGTAATGCATTAAATTTAGAAATATGAATTAATTGTATTCATTTGTTAAAACAAGTTTGTTTGGAAGTTGTTTTGTCTCTGTCAGTAATTTTCAACCAGCACATTTTGCATTCTGCTGTTTTTTGTTGACCACTGCATAGTGTTTGTATACAAATGAAATTAACTTTGGTATCATAGGAATAAAGGCCAGTTTGCTCAGTGTGAAGGTCCATGGTACAGGCCAGCAGTCCAAAAATGCATCTGACACACTCTGATTGTGGTTAAAAATCCCTTATTAATTCATGGATTGACCATCGACATCAGTCTGTCCTCTGATTGTGTTTAAAATATTCTATTAATTCATGGATAGACCAACGTGTCAATCAGTAGGCCTCTGATGCATTTAGGGTGCTGGCCTGTATCATGGACTTTAACACTGAGTAAGCTGGTCAGTCATTGCTTTTAATCCTCGAGTAACTACTTATCCTGATTTTATTCACAATCACCTACACAATGTCTTGATCCAGTGCAACATTTCCTATTTTTTTCTTCATTATCTTAAGTATCATTTCTTCCAAATGGCGCTTGATAAGTTAAGTTCTTCGTGGTTCCCTCCTGCAACTTCACTGGTTGCTGTCAGATGGGCAAACTAAATGGATCTGGGGACCTAAGTGTCGACTTGCTAAGAATGTATAGCGTTCACATAATTTGATTCAGGAAATTAAAGGAAATGAATTGACTCATGGCACACTTTTTGAATGACATACTTTTTGATGTTTGGGCTTGAGGGAAGGTATCAAGTATTTTCATGTCAAAGGTTCAACTCCAAATGAAGTCACAAGTCATTGTTGTTATAGTCCAAGTCAAGTGGCAAGTCTTTTTTGATTTTGTTGAACAAAGTTGTAAGTTATTGAATTTATGATTTGAGTTAAAACCATGTGAAAATCACTGTGGCAGTCAGTTAAAATAGATGGCATTTGTTGAGAATATTTCCCATAGATGTAATATAATAACAATAAATCTGTATTATTTCTCTAACGGTTCATCCCCACCCTGTGTCTCCACAGCAACACGGAGCGCCAAGATGAAAAAGAAAGCTCGGCAGCACCGTGTTGCGGTGCAGCAGAGGCCGCCCTCTCCTATCAAGCCTTCCCCCAACAAGCAGATCCTGACGTATGCCCAGGCGCAGCGCATGGTGGAGTTCGATGTCGATGGCCGCCTCCATCGAATAAGCATATACGACAGGCTGGACGTGGTCTCGGATGATGACCCCCTGATGCAGGAGATGATGGAGTGCACCAGCAATAAGGAGAACACTGAGAAACCACAGCAGCAGGTCCTCCTGAGGTCCGTCAGGCTAAAAAACAACCAGGAGAAGAGAAACGCTGCGCTGGGCATCACTGGTCACGGAGAGGGAAGTGGTCATCAGGCCGCTGGAAATCCCGGTCCAAAACTTCAAGAGCCTAAGTTTCGTACAGTGGAGTATAACCTTCCAGCAGTTCCCAAACGCTCAGCTGCCTTTTACAAATACACAGAGAAGACAGAGGAAGAGCTGGATGAGGAAACTGAGTATGACATGGATGAGGAAGACTATGCCTGGCTGGAATTGGTGAATGAAAAGCGGAGAAGCGAAGGCGTCAGTCAGGTGTCTCACAACGTCTTTGAGTTCCTTATTGACCGCTTTGAGAAGGAGTTGCACCTGGAGAGTCTGGATCAGAGTAGTGAAAAGCAAGCTCCCATCGATGAGGACGCCGCCTGCTGCATCTGCATGGACGGAGAGTGTCACAACAGCAACGCCATCCTGTTTTGTGACATGTGCAATGTGGCCGTGCACCAGGAATGTTACGGTGTGCCCTACATCCCTGAGGGCCAGTGGCTCTGCAGACACTGCCTCCAGCTGCCCAACCAGCCTGCCGACTGCATCCTCTGTCCCAACAAGGGTGGAGCGGTGAAAAAGACAGACGATGACCGCTGGGGCCACGTGGTGTGCGCCCTCTGGGTCCCCGAGGTCGGCTTCTCCAACACCACCTTTATCGAACCCATCGATGGTGTCAGCCACATTCCTCCAGCCCGCTGGAAGCTCACCTGCTACCTCTGCAAGGAGAAAGGCGTGGGGGCGTGCATCCAGTGCCACAAGGCCAACTGTTACACCGCTTTCCACGTCAGCTGCGCCCAAAAGGCTGGCCTCTTTATGAAGATGGAGCCGATCAAAGAGGTGACGGACACCGGAGAGCCCACGTTCTCTGTGAAAAAGACGGCCTACTGTGGAGCTCACACGCCTAACGGGTGTGTGAGGAGGCCTGTTACAATTTACGATGATGCCAAACCCAAAAATGGACTATGTAAGAAAGTGGACAAAGGAAGAGGTAAAGGACAGTCAAAAGGAAAGAAGAAGAGTAAGAGTAAGAAACCGGAACCGGAACCAGAACCTGAAATTGAAGCTGCGACCCCTGCTACAGTGCCTACGTTTCCTTCTCACAGGTACGAGTTGTGTTAACAATGGGAAGTAGTGTTTGTAATGTATTGATGCTTGGTGTGTGAGTGGTGGTACAGGGAGGGGTTTCCTGTCTTTCTGAAGGACACTGATAGGACATTCAGTTGTTGATATACAAACATTGACGTTTACAGGGTTTACGCCTGTGACACTTCTGAATGTTTGCCTTTTACAAACAGAAGCTTCAGTGATTTCCTTGCATGCAGTTTGGCCTGCTTTAAATGCCCCTCAACTGCTGTTTAAAGTTTGCCTGTGGCTGCTCATTTTGATATTACTCTGAAAACCACAACCACATGTAACCTACCGCTGTTCCCACACCCGTCTCCCTGCCAACCACAGGTTACAAACCATTCTGAACCAGGTGTCAGTCCAGAAGAAGAAAGCGTTTGTGGAGCTGGTCCTAAATTACTGGACACTGAAGAGGCAATCCAGGAATGGGCTTCCCCTCATCAGACGGCTTCAGTCCAGCACGCAGTCTCAGAAGAATGCGCAACCGGTTTGTTCATCTTTCAGCCAGCCACAGAAGACTTTCAGTCTTTAGTTGGGCTTTTACCAGAGTACCAGCAGCTTTTAGAACTTAAAATATATGTTTTTCATACAGTCATACATTTTTTTTAAAGGAGCAGTGTGTAACATTTAGGGCAATTTAGTGGCATGTGGCAGTGAGGATTGCAGATTGCAAGCAGCTGAAACTCCTCTTTTCTTAAACAAACTGACCAGCAGTTTCGTTTAGAAAACAGTGTGTAGGATCCATCTAAAAATGTACGTATAGACAAAAGCCAAAAATGGTGTGCCCCAAAAAATATTTGACAACTTCTACAATCAAGCTTCCACCTCACTATCTTCATCGCCAATTCCTTGTCTCCAAAATGTGTGTAAAGTTTCTCCCATCAAGTCTGGGAAATGGCGTACGCCTTTTTAAGGCCTTGTTTTGTGTGTACGCAATGTTTGTGCATTCCGGTAGAAACCCCAAATAAAGCAGTTTCATATTACAAATCAGTGTTACCCCTACACTGTTTTAAGCCTAGCACCTGCTAATGTGTGCTCACCTTCTTTCTCCGGTAACTTAAGATCTAGATGTTCAGGAAGTTTCTACTGGGTGGGAGCCGAATTATCCACAGAGGTCTCTTCCTCTCCAAAACAAACGGAACCGGTGATTAAAACCGATAGAAACACTGAATAAATCACTTTCATGTTGACCTGCTCATCGCAGAGTTTTGCTGCCTACGTTTGCCAACACAAATCGCGAATGGCTCTGTCCAGAACTAGTGTTTGGTTTGTCTGTTCTTGGCTTTCCCTTGTGGACAAGGTCCTGCTACCTATATAGAAATAAATGGCTCATTGTAAAGTAATGAAAACATAACAATTCCTACTTTCAGGTTATAATACATTGAGGAAAACATACATATTATATTGTATTCAATTCTACCAATGTATCCCCCTAAATCCTACATACTGGACCTTCATGCCTTTTACCTTTAAATAGAATACGCCTAGTGTGCCTTAAAACATCTTATTACTGCTGCTAACAAGGGGCTGACAACGCTGTGTGTATACACGCTGGTTTCTTGTGGAGCTTGTGTGCCATGAAGAAATAGCTGACCTCACTCAGTGGAAAAGTTTGTCTCCAGAAAGACATGTACATATAAAGCCAGCTGATAATTATCGGTGCTGTTCTGTAATTAATGTCTTTTTATTTCATTTTGTTCTCCAGAGGCAGAGCGAGGAGGAGAGCAGGGCACTAAAGGAGCAGCTGAAGGAGTGGCATCGTCTCCGACACGACCTGGAGAGAGCGCGACTGCTGCTGGAGCTAATCCGCAAGAGGGAGAAGCTCAAGAGGGAGGAGGTAGGGAGCGGAGGGATCAATGGATAGACTTGTGACTTAACATGTGGTCAGATAAATGAAACAATCTGATCTTCTAATGGTTTCCCTCTGTGCTGCGTTGTAGATTAAACTGCAGGAGGCCCTCCTAGAGATACAGTTGAGTCCCTTCAGTATTTTGCTCAGAGCTCTCTTGGACCAGCTCCAGACGAAAGACCAGGCCAAGATCTTCACCCAGCCGGTTGATGTCACTGAGGTGAATTTCAGTATATACTTGGACACTTTTTTAAAGTTTTGTTGTTGGGTTTGTTCGCATACAATCTATTACATTGTTTTTCTTTCCGTTGGATACCACAAATTCACCTCAATGTTTTACCTGTGGAAGAAGATTAATAATATAAGGGCAATATGCTGCAGTACAATCCTATTTCTTGCGTTTCTTTAGGAATGATTTGTTTTGTTGTTGTTATGCAGATGTACTTTATCTCAGTCTGTGGTACTGTTATTTTATTTATTGTGCAATAGTGGAAAAATGGAGCATGGTAGCAGGGGGCTCATTGTGGGGGGCCAAGAAAACACAGATAGTGCTGCAGAAAAGCTGATTCTGTCGATTTGTTGTTAGGCTCTCAGGAAAGGAGTTAGGAAAGAAAGTAACGACAGCTATGACAAACCTTTTAAAGGAATAGTTCACCCTCAAAAATCAAAAATACATATGTTTCCTCTTACCTGTAGTGCTATTTATCCATCTAGATTGTTTTGGTGTTAGTAGCACTACACGCACAAGGAAAAATATTTAGATTTTTGGGTGAATTGTCCCTTTAAGAAGTGTACAATCCTGCTTTTAACAAGTAAAAGGACCTGCACTGTCATTCAGAGACTTCCTGTTTGATAAGGCTCCAAACTGGACTTGCTGGTTCACGCTTCACCACAAGACTTTGCATTTTGCTTTTGTTCTATTATCAAGATAAAAGCCCACAAACGGCAAAACAGTGGGTCTGTTGTTCCTGTGTTTCTACCTGTTTGCCAGAAAAGTGCTTCAGTGATGTTGAAATAAACGACAAGTAGGCTACCTAATTTGAACTCTTCTGTGCTTCCTCATAGCATTTTTTTTACATGGGCATCCAGGAGAGAACAAATATCAAGTAAATGACAGAAGTTTTTTTAATTCCTAAGAGCCCTGACACACCAAGTAGACCTTAAAAAGCTACCCTGTGTGAAGCAAGAATAGTCACATCCTCTGCCTTCCCGTTCCTCACCATGTGTTAAAAAAGTTTCACTTGAACACACCACAGAGACGACAGCCAGCTCTGCAACTGCTCGCTCCCTGTCACACATGCTGTTCAGTGACTCAGGTTATAAATGAACTCCCCCCCAACCTCCACCTCATGTGTAGACAGTGTTGAGCAATCCAACTTCCTGTTAGGTGGAATGTGTAACTTGAGATTAAGGTCCACTAGCAGATGGTGACGTCCGAAAAAGGTGAATGTTTCAGCTCTGTGCAAGCCCGGCTAGCTCAGTCGGTAGAGCATGAGACTCTTAATCTCAGGGTCGTGGGTTCGAGCCCCACGTTGGGCGCAGCTTTTGACTCTGGAGTCTGATATATGACGAGTAGACTTTCTTAGTGAGCTGAGCATGTGTGCAAAGTGTTTCATTGACATTGAGGCTTCTAAGTTTTAAGACTTATTATTGATCAGTATTGATGTTGTTTACAGTCTTTGAAGAGACTTTAAAGATCGTCTATAAAGTCATGCTGACTTTAATGACTTAAGACGCTATAGAATAATCATATTTAATTAAGAATGTTAATTTGACATGCAACATCCAACGATATATGCTTCATATTTTCAAAAACAAGGTGAAATTAATCATAAAATAATCCATTGTATCTGCTGTTTCCTGTAGGTGCCTGACTACCTCGACCACATCAAGCACCCGATGGACTTCTCCACCATGCGGCAGCGCATTGACGCACAGGCGTACAACAACTTTGAGCAGTTTGAGAATGACTTCAACCTCATTATTGATAACTGCATGAAATATAACTCAAAGGACACCTATTTCTACCGGGCTGCCGTTCGCCTCCGAGACCAGGGCGGGTCCCTGCTTAGAAAGGCCCGGCGAGATGTGGAGAAAATCGGGTTTGACTCGGAAAGCGGCATGCATCTGCCTGAAGCTCCTGAAATCAAAGCACCAGCATCCTTTTCTTGGGAGGACGGTAAGGGCTTTAGCAGCAAAGACACATGTGTCTGTGACATCAGAGTCAGGGCATGTAGATGAGAATGTGTTGAGCAAAACCATGTCTCAGTCTTTTACTGAATATTTTAATTGTCTCCTTAGTGGACCGTCTACTAGTGCCAGCCAATCGGGAGCATCTGTCTCTGGACAAGCAGCTGCAGCAGCTACTGGAGAAGTTTGACCTGACCAGTGCCATGAAGTCCAGCCCCTCCCGCAGTAAGCGCATGAAGCTGCTCAAAAAGACCATCAACGACGTGCGCAACGAAATGAGCCTAAAGAGAGTCCTACCCTCCCACCACCACCACCACCACTCCTCCTCCTCCACAACTCCCTCCACGTCATCTTCAGCAGCTGCCTCCCAACCAGACTTGAGTCAAGCTAAAGAAGAGAGTTTGAAGGCTAATGGACATTTTCCAGATGATGAGGGTATGTATGGATCTGGCTTTATCAGAAAGTTAAAAATTCTTTTGATGCTGTGCTCTGTGATTTTAAAGACAATCACATGTCCTTGTTATCCTAAGGCGCAGGTCAGAGGTCAGGGATTAGTCCTCCAACCCAAAACAAAGCCTCACAGAGCAATGTCACATGCTGTTCTCCGTACAACATGGTTGTATAAGCCTTGTTTACACCAAGCAGTTCAGTTCAGTTTTTTACACATTAGAAGTCATTTTTTTGTTTCCGTAGTCAAAAGTTGTGGATGGTACCAATCTAACCATTCTGTTCCATCTTGTTTTTCGTTACCCATCTGTTGAGGTATATAGCAAACTGATCTGATACTAAAAGGTGGAGCTAGAAACACTGCAGTCTGTTGATTGGTCAGTAAAGAATAATCACTTGCTTTACAAGGACTCAGTGCACAAACCCGCTGTTTTTAAATATCCTATAGATTCTGACAGAGACTCTAAACTCTCCAGTTTGTCCTTTTTTGTTCTGAAAATCTCGGTGAGCAACCCCGTTCCATGGACGATCAGCAAGCTCATACATTTCTCCGCATCACTGGTGAAAAGGAAATACAGTGAGACCTGGACAGGAACAGTGATGTGGCTGTTACCATCCACTAAGAACCCCGCTTACATAATAGCACTGTGTGCAGTGGAAACACTAAACAGATCTTGGGTTTAGCTACATGTCCCTATGAGTTGCAAGGGTACCATACTGAAAGTGTGTGGTGGAAATGCAGCTTTAGTCATCTTTGCTGTTTTCAGTATTACAACACAAGCCTGTGTCCAGACCTCTGAAGTGATTCAAAGCAAACAAGGCGGCGGTTAAGTCTGATTATAAGGCTAGAATAACCTGCACTGTTTATGTTGAGGTGCGGATCTGTCTGCTGTTTTAGGGAAATTTGCTAAAAACACGATAGATTTACCTGGTACGGAAAAGCAGAGCCCATGACTGTGAACATGAACTTTTATGTCTTAAAACTAGAATCAAGAAAGCTGAAACCATCTTAGTTATACACCTAACTGATGAAACCTTTGAATGTTTCAAGGACAATTAGTGATAATATAGTACCATAATGTGTACTGCAATGTTCTAGGGATATTGTCACACTAAAGAACATTTGTTGCACCAATAAGCTAAATCTTTCTCACAGAAAATGTGTCATAACAATATGGAGTTCAGCTCAGAGTAACAAGTCCTCCTAGATTAATCACATAGTTTCAGTATGACTGAAACTCTTATTCCACTCTTATTTAATGCTGTTCACTTGTTTCAGTATGACTGAAACTGTTCAAAAGGCCCACTGACACACAAGCCTTATGTGAACACCTAACTCCAAATCCAAATCACAGAGCCAGACAGAACAGCTTTAGGATTACATGGGTGTCATGGTTGAGCTCTAGTAGCAGAGAGTTATTGGTGTATCCAAACAACATTCCTATGTCTCTCTGACCTTGTCCATACCTGGTAATAATGTGTGCTCAGGGTGAGTGGATCACAAGTGAACAGCATTAAGTAAGAGTGGAAATTACCTCCAAGATGTATTGTGATCTGATCACTCAAACCACCTGCCAAAGTGGTCTGGGATGGTTTTGACCACACCAGTGCGTCCTGATGCGTCCCCAACAAGAACCTTACAGAAAAACACGTCATCAACGCAGGTCATGGTGTTTGTTTTGGTGACAGTGTGTTAACGCTGTACAAGTACGATGAGTTGGATGAAGTGTTGCGTGACCGTCCCTCGTTTTGCCCTGTGGAAGGAGACGTATTGAATTCTGCTGACAGCGATATCTCCAGCTGTACCAACACAACCCCTGATGTCACTAGTGACCAGCTTGTGAGAGTGTGGACTCAAAAAGCTGTGACCTTCAAGCCTTAGTGATGTGGGCAGTAAGAAATCCAAGCACAAGTGGTCAGCTGGAGACGCATGACAGACACAAGTGTGAACGGTGATTTGTCTCAGCTGTCCACTTGTGTTCGCATTGCCAAAACGCATTTTAACACAGAGTGTAAACAGGCTCTCTGTTTAATTGATCCCTGAATGGGAGAGCACCTAGGGCTCAGAACCAATATCATCCGCATCACCACACTAGAATCACTACGAAAAAATGTGTAAACAAGGTCATAATACGGTATCACACTGTGTCACTGCGGTGGCTTCTTAAAGCTTAAACTCACAGCACACTTGCTGAGTCACATTAACTCTGGTGAAGATAGCATTATAATGAGCTAGTGGGGGAAAAAAAGAAAGGAAAAAGTCATTTTGCTCTCATTTTTTATTTATAAAAGTGCCTCTGTGTTATGCAAAACAGTGCCTTGTTTTACTTTTATGATAAACCCAAAAGCCATACGATAGTGTGCGGTGTCAGCATTTCTGCAAACACAAGGACAAAGTGTGGGTGTTGCAGCGCTTTACTGTTGGTAATAGCATTATACTACAGGTCATACTTTATGTCTTTGTCATGACTGCACTTTTGTTGTATTGTTTATGTTTTTACTTATTATAAATAGTTTTTTTGTTGTTGTTGTTCTTCCAAAATAGTGTGCCAGGGATTTCATTATGCTCTTCTGCATAGCTAATCATTTGCCACAATAAAATGTGTAATATTCTATCTCTACAGCACCACCAGGAAATTATAATGAGGATGGAAGAGAAAGGAAAAATACATTAATATAAATAATATAACTGAAAAAAAAAAAACTGATGCACTGCACCCAGAACCCAAAGAAAACAAATTGTGGTGCATAATTATCAAAAACTTTGCAATAACTGGTGCCAGAACATGAATAATATGTGTTGTCCTTAGTGGTTGCAGTTAGTGTTGGCTCTATAGTCAGTATAAACAGTTTCTCTCTTCTTCCTCTTCTTCTCCCCCACAGGAGACAAGTCTCTTCCTCCCAAACTGGAGCCTTCAGACTCCATTCCTCCCCTCATCCACTCAGACGCAGACCCCGAGCCCCCCACCCTCAAACCAATTGACGCCGCCCCTGACTGTGAGGACAAGCATCACAGCAAGCGTGTCAAGTTTGACGGGGAAATACCAGACCTGCTCTCCTCCGCGCCACGCCTCAACGGCCACTCCCACGACAGCCTCCAGAGCTCGCTGTTAGACGGCGACGTGAGCGTGGTGGCCACGTCGACCCTCGCAGAGCCCACGGGCACGGTTAACCGCCGGACGGCCGTGCTCTTCCGCAAGTCGAAGGCCGCCAGTCCCCGCAAGCCCCCGAGGAGCGGAGACGAGGGGGCAGACGGAGCTGACAGAAAAGAGAGCAAGGCGGAGGAGGATGAAGACGGCGCGCAGCTGGGTTCCAAATCCTTCCTGTCGGTGGTCATTCCCAGGCTGGAGACGCTACTTCACAGCAAGAAGAGGAAGCACAGCGGCAGCAGAGACAGTGAGGAGGAGGGGGGAGAGGGGGAGCACGAAGAGGAGGGAGAGTCCCCTGTGAAACGACTTGACACTGGTAAGAAGTGTACAGAGAAAAATACACTGAAAAATGGGCTGTGTATCACTGACTGTGATATTTATGCCTCTGTGCCAGCGACAGCCGTGTCCCGGGGCATTATGTTTTCAGATTGTCCGTCCCATTTTTGTAAATGATATATCTCATGAACGCCTTGAGGGGATATCTTTTTTCAGTTTGGCACAAACGTCCACTTGGACTCAAGGATGAAATAGAGCTATGATAAGACCCTAAAAATCAGTACCAACCCTACATGAACATACACAGTTTTGGTCCAAGCCCGAACCATGGCAGCAGTTTTGAGCCTGAACCCGATTAAAAAAACTGAATTTTCACTTTAAAAAAATACTTTATAAAAACATTTATAACAAGCTACAGTCAACATAAGTCTGCACCTTCGCCTACTGAATGTTCAGCACAGCCCAAAAACCGTCATGATCCCTATATATGTAAAGCAGAGATGGCATAACATTTCTGCTCTAAAATAAGAGGCAGGAATTGTTGGCAACACACTCCATACATTATTCATGACATTACACACACTGTAAGGTCTACATTAAAAAACAAACAAACAAACAAAACACAGGGAAATTGGAGCAAACCCTAACTGATCCAAGCCCAAGGGAACCGAGCCCATTGGGTTGGATTGGGCCCAATCAGGTCCAGGCAGAGGTCACTGTGACCTCACAAAACATGTTTTTGGCCATAACTCAAGAATCTATTCGCTCATTATGACAAATTTTCACACACACATTTTAATAGAATAAAATAATGACGTGATGACATTTTATGTCCAAAAGGTCAAAGGTCAGCTTCACTGCAAAAACACGTCCTGGCCATTATTCAACGCCATAACTCAGGAACAGAAGGAGAGGCATTTGATCGGATACTGAATTGGTGAAGACTGTATAGTGGGGCTTTTTCATTGCAGCTTTAGCCGTGCTGAGTCAAACCATGCCTCATCAATTTACGTTTCCTGTGTCAGTTTAACCACATTAAGGTATGCCAAGCCAAACCGCACCTCACCACATTTCTGTTGTAGGGCCAAAAGCACGCCCAATTGCCTCCAAAGGGGGGTATCGGGGAGCTCTCGGCAACTGCAGCCAAATCCTGACTCTCCTTTTCTACCTCAAACAAGCATGTGTTGCGGGACTCAACTGATGTCTGTTTGTGCAGGAGACCAGAGAGAAAAGCATTTTTAAAGTCTCTGTGTGTTCATCTCTCAGTGCATTTGTAGCTTCTAACTGAATCTCTGTGGTTTAAAGTTTCGTTTCTCTCCTGCGGCCTGTTTTTACTTTAGAAATCTGCTTCATTTTATTGTTTCATGTTTGCTTTCAACTGTGGAGGACTCGTGTTAAGTTACTGCTGGTGAGAACTCAAAATTTCCAGATTTTACTGCTTCACAATAAAAGCTTTTAAATAACAAAATTATGGGGAAATTAGTGGAACATTTTTAGCAGCTACTACAGCTACTGGGAAGAAAGGGTGCAAGCAGAAACAGCCACAGTGAGATTTTGATGAAGAGCTGCAGACAACAGGCTCTTACTGCACCTCTGCAAACAGCCCACCTCCAGCTGGTAAACGTCTTTTTACCTGCCCTGCTGTGTGAAGCAAAAATGATAGCAGAAAAATAACAAGGGACATAAGCCATGAAACTTAACTGCGTATGAGTCTGGACAGACATGGACATTAACTGCAACTTGACTGGTTGTGGGGGCATGCAACCTTGAGCAGGTTCTTTTTTTATGTCTGGTCAGTGCCATCAGTATTTTCACCATCTCACAGTATGCTGCAAATTTTCACAGCTTTCTGCATTTCTTTGAGTTACCATATGTCAGAATTTGAATGACATTTCTTCAAGGCAGCAGCATTTAGCTCTGCTGCCAAGCCCTGAAACTGGCACTTCAAACATTGCAATTAGCTGTTACACCACTTACAAGTCATCACAGTCAAAACAACACAGCGGTAACCAACAACAGACACTTGTATACTCTCTTACATCAGTTTGCCTGAATGAGATCAGAGGCTGATTATACAAACTGTAACCAATGCTGACCTGTTAACACTGAAGTGTTTGTAATATGGATTTTTGAGATGGGTTTTAAATCTTTTTGCATTGTATTGTTTTGTGTCTCCTCAGGCTTGTCGAGTGGTTTTCTGGAGGAGGAAGAGGAGAAGGAGTTAGAGGACTCTAGTAGAGCCAGTAGACCTGTGGAGCCACGACGACGCTGTGCCTCTGAGTCCTCCATCTCCTCATGTAGCAGTCTGCCAGGAAGCACCAGGTAATCCACCAGATAGTCATGTGAATTCAAGCTGCTCTGTCTTGTCTTCTACTCCTCGGTTGTTCAGGTAGCTGGTCGTCAGAGCACCAGATGTTTTGTTCCTAAAGTTGACTCTTGTGTGTGTTTTTCTTTGTTTACAGCACAATTCTTAGTCTTCCAAAATGTGGGAAAGGGAAACCCGCCTTGGTCCGGAGAAACACTGTGGACGATAAAAGCGAATTAATCGCCTGCATCGAAACCGGGAATTTTGCAAAAGCTGCACGGATCGCTGCGGGTGAGTCAGCTGCGCGATGTGCTAAAAGACTCTGCGTGCATGTGTAAGGGTCTTAACATTATGTATACAGACTACCTATTTTATTCACTGTTTTAAATAAATTAACAAGATTTTTCCTGTGAAATACTGGTGATTAATTAGTCTTATTAAATTCTTAACTTCAGTGCAACACTTTACATTATTGTTTCTATAAACAGAAACTAAATTAGACCCTGAATGATACTGAATTTTTCAGTTGATACTGATAACTCTCACAGTAAACATGTTATGCAAGAAAAATATGTACATAGGCAGGAGGTTGGACGTATTACAACAGTTCACTTTGTTAAAGAAAAGAGAACAGTACATTTAAGACTGAAAAACCTCACTGGACCTTTTTCTGGCGTATGAGCCAAAATGTACATCAATAATGACACGTTAAAGGAACAGTTCACTACGAAATAAAAAACCTTTTTTCATGCATCTGTAGTGCTGTTTATTAATATAGATTGTTTTGCTGTGAGTTGCAGAGTGTTGGAGATATCGGCCACAGAGACGTCTGCCTTCTTTCCAATATAATGGAACTAGATGGCAGTTTGTGGTGCTCTAAACGCCCCAAAAAACCCGAAACAAAACTGAAAAACTCAAAAGCAATGTCTCTTTCCAAAAATCATGATCCAGTAAACTCAAGATAATCCACAGACCTTGTTGTGAGCAGTTTCATTTAAGAACTATTTTCTTTCTACCTAACTACGTCTGCCAAATGTATCACCGAGCAGGAGGAGGCGAGCATCTACTGCTAGCTCACCTAGCACCACTGAGCTAGCTAACATCACAGCTCAGCCAAGGAGGACGCCATTAATGCTTATATCTCGCGCTATCACGAGCATGTAGCTCTTGTACATGAGTAGATGCACACTTCCTTCTGCACGGTGGTTTGGTTGGTGGAATTAGGCGGTAGAAAGAAAACAGTTCCCACATGAAGCTGCTCACAACAAGGTCTGTGGATTATCTTGAGTAACCAGGTCATGATTTCTGGAAAGAGACATTGCTGTTGAGTTTTTCAAATGTATTTTTTGGTACTTTGAGCACCACAAGCCGAGTGCCATCTAGTTCCATTATATTGGAGAGAAGGCAGACATCTTTACAGCTGATATCTCCAACAATCGGCAACTCACACTAAAACAATCTAGACTGATAAATAATGTCCCTTTAAGCCAGTGTCAGTATGTGATAATGGCTTGCTATAGTCAGACTTGACTATCAGTGCATTTAAGACAACACACAACACCTACTGTGGCCTGTTTCAGTCAGTCTTGTCCAGTAATCAGTGTGTGCAGGAGGTAATACATTACACTTAGTAGCTGTATATATTCCTGAATGTCTACAGGTGCTGTAAAACTTTTTCCCATTGAACCGAAGATTAGCCTTTATATTTGATCCTAAAAGTTAAACTCCATGAAACTTGTGCACGCCTGGTATTCATACACACATAAAAAGCAGGGTTGGAAATCAACAGCAGCTACCAGCCAACTTCTTGTGACTTTTGGCAGTGACCGCTGAGTCTTTATGCTCCTCCTGCCATCATGGCATGTAACCAGTCAGCAGCTGGAGTTGCTTTCCTCATCTCAAATTCATGTTTGGCTGATAAATCGCTAGAAGTGGCTGGTAAATTTTAATATCTGTCGTTCATTGTGGCTCTTAAAGGGGAAAAGTTAATTTCCAACCCTGATTTTTGTTGTTGTTGTTGTTGTTGTTGTTGTTGTTGTTGCTGTGTGCTCCTGCACTTACAGCACGGCTTTGAAAATGTGTTTCTGTGTTTAAAACCCACATGTGACTTGTTTGGTGTTGTTCCCGCTTCCATAGAGGTTGGCAACAGCAATATTTGGATGCCCGCTAGTGCTGCAACAGTTGCATTGGAACCCCTAAAGCTAGTTTGGGCCAAATGTAGTGGATACCCTTCCTACCCTGCCTTGGTGAGTGTTTGTGGGAGAGACAGCATGACAATCACTGACTGAAGTCTTTTTTTACTCTGAAGTTTTCTTGCCTTCTCTTCACTCTTGTCCCACAGGATGAAGTAATAGTTTTACTACAGTTGTTCTTTTAGGTGTGACAGTTGGGGGAACAATTTCCTGTTTTTCCTCTAGGTGGCAGCCTTTCACTGTTCACAGTTCAGTTTGACCTTAGCATGAAAGGACAAATGAGGAAAGGAATCTTACTGCCACAAGCTGGTAGTGTGCATGCATTTGTGTGTCTGTATACAGTGGAGACATCTTTACTTTATGCTTGAGTGATTCTGTGGGCGGATGTATGTTTGCCATGCCTTTGCATTCATGAGCATCTGTGTGTAACGGCCTGGCCTCTCCCGCTGTGCGCAGATCATCGACCCCCACATGCCGCGCGTGGGCTGCCAGCACAACGGGGTGTCCATCCCCATGCCCCCCATGGACGTGCTCCGCATTGGAGAACAGATGCAGTACAAAGCCGAAGAGAAACTCTACCTCGTCCTCTTCTTCGACAACAAGCGCAGCTGGTGAGTGCCGCCGCCGCCGTTGCCGCTGTTATCTGAGGGGATGATTTAAGCTGACGCAGGCCTCTACAAGGGTAAACCTGTCAACATGTCCGTCAGCTGATCATTATTCTCTTGTGACTGCGTCACATCAATTGTCAAGAGAGAACAAGAGGCAACAAGAGGCATTTGAAAATTTCCCCTGGACTCCCATCAGTGGAGAATGTTTTTCAGTCTTTAACAGTGATGATGGTGCTGGTGCCTTTTGTCACACTGGTAACAGGCTCTCTATCTGCCACTCTGAATGAAGATTACACATCTATGAGTGACCACTTGAGACCTGAAACTAACAAAATGTAATAGAAGGATAAGTCAAAAATATAGCTGATTACACCAAAAAATTATATTATGACCTAAAGATATATTATTTAACTTTTTTGAAACCAAATGTTTTATCAGCCATACCAGTGTTAGATATTTTGTTGAGTTGCCGTTACGAAAAATGTTCAGACTCAGAGAAATCTGTGATTATAATCAAAGACACGGTCATTAGGTCAACTTTTTGGAACATAGTCGTTTTTAACTATTTGTCTTAACCAGATGAAGGATTTTAGTCATCAGACGTCTGGATCTTAAATTTTCGTAGAAACAAGCTGGTCAAACGTAAGCGGTAGCTCGGCCCAAGCCCCTGCTGTGCCAAACAGCATTAGAGAAACACAGAATTTTAGGGCTAAACTACTTTATTTAGTGTTTTTACTAGTTTAAATCACCTCATCTGTTTGTTTTCAAAAGGAGGAGACCTGAGCGGATAATTCGGCTAATGGTAAAAACCTCCTGATCATCTAGATCTTAACTTACCTGGGTAAAAAGGAGAGCACACTTAAGCAGGGTCCTAGCTAGCAGCTCCTCTGTAAAGAGCCAAACATCATTGGAAAAATACAGATTTTTAACATGAAACTGCTTTATACAGTGTTTTTACAGGTTTAAATCACCTGGTGTGTTTGTTTTTGAAAGGAGGGGATCTGTGTGGGTAATTCGGCTACCGGTAAAAACCTCCTGTTCATCTGATCTTAAGTTATCAGAGAAAAAATTAGAGCACACATATGCAGGAGCCTGGCTAGCAGCCCCTCTGCAACATGCCAAACAGCGTCAGAAAAACACACATTTTTAACATAAAACTGCGTCATTTGGTGTTTTCATTGGTTTAAATCACCTGGTCTGTTTGTTTTGAGAGAAAGAGACCTCAGTACATAATGCCGCTCTTGATAAAAACTTCCTGAACGATGAGCACAGAAGAAATTCTAACCAGGAGAAACTGACTGCAGTGACGCTCTGTGCTTTGTTACTGTTTTGATTGAGAACTCATTAGTGGCAGAAAATTACATGTTGTAGGTTTAAATAATTGAAATCAAGTGTATAAAAAGCCTTTGTTTTGTCCTCCACCACCAATCAGTTGATTAAATACTCTTCAGTTCCGCTTTTTTTTTTTTTGTCTTGGTGCACACGTCAGTCATCTTCCCTGTTCTCCCTAAGAAACATTTTCCATCCCATAGACCAGTGCACACTCAAATGTAGCAGCCACAGTAGCAATAGTAGGATTTTTGAACTTTTGTTGCTGTTGTGAGGGTTGAATACCAGGAACTGAGGCTGCGGCACGTACCGAGTTTTGACAGTTTCCCCCCATTTCCTGCAGAAAACCTGTGATTAGCTTGATTAGACTTAGCTTGAGTGTTTGTGCACCTGTGTGTTGATGAACACATACAGAGGCTTCTCCTCCGAATAAGAGTCAAAACAAGCAGTCACTTGACAGAAAATGTCATTTATTAAGGAAAAATGTCAAACAGTTGTTGATGCCAGTTTTTCAAATGTGAGGATTTGCTGCTTTTCTCTGTTTTATATTACTGTAAATTGAATGTATTTGGGTTTGGGACTACAAGTCAAACAAAACTAGCATTTGGAAGACATCACATTGGCTCTCAGAACATATGATGACTGTGTTTCGCTGTTTTCTGAGATTTTGTAGTCTAAATAATTCCAAAAATAATTGAGCGCAATTGATAATGAAAACAAAATTCCAAAAAACTATTGCAGTTAAATAGCTAATATGTCAGACCTTAAAATCAGGGCTGCAACTTACTATTGAATGAATGAATGAATAGTTTATTTTCGTGTCTGGCCATTTATGGGATTATTAAGACACATTTAAAGAAAACCATTATTCCAGTGCCATCACACTGACACAAAACAAAATAAATAACAGATATAAAGTTAAAAATTCTGGCATAACAAAATAAATACCCAACACAAATGGAAAGTAAACAAATTAAACAGAGGTATTCAGAATAAAGAGTGTAGAAGGACAGATGGAAGAGACAGCAAGAGCGAGAAAGAAAAAAATGTCCATTGAACTAGCAATTATTTTCTCGATTATTTGACATGTTGTTTAGTCTGTAAAATGTAAGAAAATGGTGAAAAATATCAGTCAGTGTTTCCCAAAGCCCAAAATGTCTTGTTTTGTCCTCTGTGGCTGCTACATTTGAGTGTGCAACCCAAAGATATTCAGTTTACTGTCATAGAAGAGTAAAGAAACTGGGAAATATTCACATTTAAGAAGCTGGAATCAAAGAATTTTGACCTCTTTTTTTTCTATTTTCTTAAAAAAAAAACCTCAAATCATTAATAGAATATCAGATTAGTTCGGCATTAATTTAATAGTTGACTACTAATTGATTGACGTTGCAGTTCTACCCATAATACCATTATTTTGTGGTGTCACAAGTGGATCTCAGCTGCGGTGGGTTCTTCCTGTTAAGTTTAATACAAAAACAATTGTTTGGCAAAAACAAAGCTGAGTGCAGAATCTGTTAGCAGGATAGTAACACTCAGGATGATTGTCATTGCGATTTCTCACCTCAAATGAAAGAATAACAAATATGAGAATAAACATCAATTATCTGTCGCTCTTTGTTTAGAAATGCAACTCAATTTATTGAAAGAAATCCCAGTTTTTGTGTGAGTAGAGCGATGTATTCCTGGAAAGCAATACTTCTAGATGGTGACAAAAAAAACACCCTAGCTACTGTTCAGGTGTTGTAACTTAGATGCTGTCTTTTCACCCTTCAGGCAGTGGCTTCCTAGATCCAAGATGGTTCCTCTGGGAATGGACAAGACCATAGACAAGATCAAAATGATGGAGGGGCGCACATCCAGCATTCGTAAGGCTGTCCAGATCGCCTTCAGCCGTGCCATGAACCACCTGAGCATAGTGCAGGACGAGCCAGTCAGCGACCTCAGCGACGTGGACTGATGACACTCGCTGACTCTCTCTCCTCACTCACACAAACTTGTACCTCTCCTGTACCAAATACCTTCCTCTGCCTGCCCCCCCCCCCCCTTCCAACACTCTCTCTGTCTCTGCAGGAGACTCAAATGTTTACCGGGCACCTGCTGTAACAGGTGGTGTCTCTTCCTCATCCATTCCTACTCGCACACACTCCTACCACGTGCCGATGGGATACGGCTGCTGCTGAAATGAATGTGTCTATCTATCCTCTCTCCACCTCCAGGCTTGTAACTGTGCTTAGAGACTGCTCTTTATGTCCTCCCTCCGTCACTCACTCCACCAATCATGACTGTCGTTTTCATTCATCATTTCAAGGCAAAAATGTTAGTGATTGATTTAATGCATTTTGGTAGCCTTACCAAACGTATCATGGCGTCAGGACTTTGTAGTAAGATGAGAACTTAGAGGGACAGTTCACCCCAAAATCCATATGTTTCCTCTTATCTGTGGTGCTGTTTATCCATCTAGATTGTTTTGATGTGAGTTGCTGAGTGTTGGAGGTATCAGCTGTAGATATGTCTGCCCAATCTAGAGTATAATGGAACCAATGTTGGGCTCGTTTCTTGTAAGTAATCGAATCACGTTACTTATTACTCCCTGCCAACACTTATTAGTTACACTACCCGTTATATTACTTTTCCATTACACCCCATAAAATTGGTAATTGCGCATAAAATTCAGATGTGTGCCTCTGTGTGGATGTCAGGGTAGTCATCATTAAGTGTAGCTAATGCTAGTTAGCTTCTTTTTCACCTGCTGCCTGTGACCGTTTTTTTTCCAAAGGCTCTACCCGAAATACGGAGCAACATTTCATCCACCACATATAAGCTTCATCACTTCTTTGTAGCTGCAGCTGTCCACGATTAAAATCCAGTTGTTGTTTAGCCAGTGCAGGGCTACAGCTAACCATCGCAGCCGAGAAGGGCTCGCCTTTGGTGGGGTGTATTTCCTGGAGCTTCACGTTGTTGTGTTGTCAGTCATAGTAGCAGAGGTGTTTCAGACCAGAGCCTTTGGGACATGTTTTTCAAAGTGGAAAAGGTTTAAGTCCGACTACCTGCAGCAACAGTGTTCTTGTCATCTTTCCTTTCATCACAATCAAAGTAGTGGGGATATTTCCAGGTGCTAAGGTTAGCATTTCCAACTCATTACTCATTACTAGTAAGGCATTACTGCCCAACATTTGAAAAACTCAACAGCAGTGTCTCTTTCCAGAGATCATGACCCAGTCACTCAAGATAATCCACAGACCTTGTTGTGAGCAGTTTCACGTAGGAACTGTTTTCTTTCTACCGAACCACACCCACCAACTGTATCACTGCGCAGAGGGAAGTGTGCATCTACTCATGGATAGCATGGATAGCATGAGATGTTAACATTAATGGCAGAAGGAAGCATGCTGTAGATGCACGCTTCGGTTAGCAGATGTAGTTCGGTAGAAAGAAAATAGTTCCTACATGAAACTGTTTGCAATAAGGTGTGGGGATTATCTTGAGTAACCATGAGTGATGTAAGTGTACAGTGATTGGTCCAGATGTTATGGGTGTACGTTAATTGGTCGAACACAGCCAATGCAGCATCGGCAACTGCCATCTTTAAAAGGCCGTTGGCAAACAAAAGGTAACACAGAGTACAAACAGCCGCTGGTGATGAAAAAAAAAATGGAAGAAAACACACAAATAGACCAACACTGAAGTTACTGAGCATTATATGTAACAATGAAAATACAATCTAGACAGATAAATAGCACTATGGGTAAGTGGAAACATGAATTTTTGATTCTGTGGTGAACTGTCTCCTCAACACTGACTGTTAAATCTTGGTTGTAGCTGATTAGTCCGTTATTTCATTATTTTGGCAGGTAGCCGTTCATCAATTCTGTTACACGTTATTAAAAAAAGAAGCATCTAGTAGCTGTTAAATTAACAAATGTGGACAAAAACCAACATTTCTTGCCCGTGTGAAGGCTTTTCAGTTGTAACCAAAGCTTACGTTGTGTCAAGGTCACATTTACATCCTGGTCCTCTCCATTTAAAAATACCTTCCTTTGTATTTAAACTGTAAATAATCTGTACAGCTGCCTGACACTAACTTATTTTGTAGTTTTGACATCAATGGGTACTGTACAGGAGTTTTCTTAGTATTTATACTTGATGCATTCTCGGCACTAACATGTGAGTGCTATTTTGACAGTGCTGTATGAACAAGAAGAATAAAAAAAAAAAGCCTTAGTATTAAGGAGATTAGGGCTAAAAATGTCATGTTTCTGAAAAGTATGAAAGTATTCCCTTCTTTTTTTTAAGTTATTGAAGTTTATAATCGTAAGCTTCCATTTGGCATTAATCCTTTTTGTATTAAAAAATAGTTTTAGTATATTTTTGTTCATATATATTTATATGATTTGAATACACGGTTATACAATATGTAAGTCTCTGAAGCTCATACACGCAGTCTGATGTTGTGGACCCAGAACGTATATTGTTCTCAAGAAACCAAAAATGTTGCTACCCAGAAGTTTTTTGCCGATTCATTTTTTTCTGTGTGACGTGTGAAATTGTTGCCAAAAAAAAAAAAAAAATGGAAAAAAAGTAAAGTGTATTTTTATGTGATACATCTGACTGTTACTTGGTTTTGCTGTAGTCGTAGGGAGACGTGCCTGCGGTAACTTATTGTAAAGTATTTGCATTACTTTATATCCAAGGAAAGACGTGCAAACTGATTGTGGTAAAGTGGCACATTTTGTGGTGGAAACTTGCCTTCTTTTTAAGTAACCTTTTTCTAACTTCTTTTGTAGTAGTAGACTTCAAGACATTTCATTTTATACTATTGCCTATTTTTTTTTTCTGGGTAGCATTGGGTAGTTTTGGTATATTTCATTTTGTACTTAACTGTAGTAGTTTTTTTAATCAGGTCATATGAAATATTGCTGGGACTGTTTTTTTTCTAGCAAAAAAATAAAAGATACAAATATGAACACGTGCTTTGTTTTTTATTTAGTATCTCTCTGTGTTATAATACAATAATGTTGTTCCCTTGATCATTATTATTCTTTAATTAGCTGTTTTCTGTTGTCTAACTGTTCATGTACTGTTTGTCCAAGAATCTTTGTTCAATGTCAAATTCAATATTTTCTTCAGGAGATGTATCCTTTTACTTTTTTTATTCTAAGATGTCTCAGTAATTTCATTTTTTTTTTTTTAGTTAGTTATTTCATGGTCCATTCAGAAAGCTTCATCATACTCAAAGGGCTTATAGGCCTATCTTTCCAGGCCTTCTGCAGGACGTAGTTACAGCAGAAAGAAACATAAAAGTGTGTTACAATGTGTAATACAGAAGCTAAAATGGACCGATAAAGTAAATGTAAATACAGGTATGAACACAGAAAAACTAATACAAAAAAGAAACTGAACTCTGTATATGGACCTGAATGTTGGGGTGTGTCTTAATGATGCTTTAATCACTTTAGAATCAAGGGTAAAAAAATTAATTAAAATCTCAAAAGGACATAAATTCACCTTAAACAAACAAAGAACAAACAGGTCCAATATACACACCATTCAATTTTCCCATCTTTTCGAATTTATATTTTTTTTTAAGTGTTAAGATCTACATTGATAATTAGTGGAAATTTTGTTCAAATGGCCTCCTACCATGAAATCTGCCTTCCCGTGCATGAAACTAAACCAAATTTTGCACATAGGTCCAGTCCTGTGCCAAAGTTCCTTAACTAAAATTTTGGGCTAGTAGTCCTCATGGTGGCACCACAGCAACAGTCCAAAATTTAAAACTTAAAAATTTATAACAAATCACTTGTACATGCTACGACGTCACAGCTTTCTATAAAATGTAGCCCCAGTTGAGGAGAACTGTTCATAGAATAGAATAGAAGCCCTTGATTGTCAATGTACCAGTACAATGACATTTTTAAAGCTACAACTGTACACAATGCAAGTTAAAAAGTACAAACAAGTGACAACCCAGAAAAATACCTTGATCACATCACCGATAAATGAAAGTAAAATAAATAATAATCAATAATAAGAAGCAGATGTTGTTATTGCACTTGATGTATGTAATGTCACACAGACTGGAAATGAGGATCAGGACAGTTTATGACAAACAGTTGTAAGTTACTTCATATGCTGTGATGCAGCAGGAATTATTTAGTCCATCACTGTTTTTCACAAAAACTGTTCAACTTATTAAACCAATCTCCTCTTACATTTTTCACTCAGTCGACATCAAAATCGTTACACAATATTTTCAGAGTGTCCTGCACAAACAATCCAGCTAGGTTTTTGAAATATTAAAAATTACTGAGCCCACCCAGTGATGGCAGCATCAGCAGCTGGAATCAGACCAGACTATTTGGTCCAATTCTGGGGTGTCATTCATCCCAAGTGTCAATCAAGTTGGGCAACCGGATGTGGCTCGACTTATTTCTTCCAGCGTGCCAAGTTTAGGCCGATGCTGGGCGTCTGTTGTCTCATTTGTAAACGATGTGTATGCACAAAACGAGGCCTAAGAGAGGCATACACCACTTACCATGCAATAGCTGTGATCTATAGAAGCAGACTTGATGGGAGAAACTCTGACCCATACTTGCGAACATTTTGGAGACAGAAAATTGGCGATGCAGATGGTGAGGTGGAAGCCTAATATTAGAAATTATCAAACATTTTTTGGCACACGCCATTTTAGGCTTTTGTCCATACGTACATTCTTAGCATGGATCCTACGCACTGTTTTATACACGAGACCCTTGGTCTTTTTGGCTAGCTGGGCACAGTGCGTCACATTGTTTTTGTGTAAACAGTACTGAAATTCACACTAAATCAATATCCAATGTTCATCAAAAAAAAGGGCCAAAATGTTAGCGTCATGGTAGATGTAGTGGCAAATTTCAGAACTGTGTCTAAAAAACTGAATTTGAATTCTATCCTTATTTAAACTATAGCAGTCTATGGAAATAAATAAATTCCAAAGATTTCTATATTTTCAAGGTGAAGTACAAAAATTCTCAGAATTTTGTCATTTTACAAATTTTGCACTTTCTTGAGGAAATGCTCCTCCTACTTGATTCTTCACCTTCCTCTCTGTGGGTTAGATCAGGGATCAGCAACCTTAACTAACAATAGAGCAATTTTATGACCATAAATAATTTTTAAAAATCTGCCTGGAGCCGAAAAACACGCTTGAGCCTTTTGGTAACACGGCCTATTAAGTCTCAATTAACTTATCAACATTGAAAATAGGTCTAACTGAGCATTCAGAAATATGTTTTACTACAAGGTGGCTACTATGCAGTGGACTATTTATGATTATTTGGTGCTTTAACTTTTCAGCATTTGCAGTGAAAGCAAACAAATGTGTCCATGCACTATTAAATTCTCTATTTTCCTCCGAGAGTTTTACTTTTTCTGGAATTTGGAATCCATTGCTAGCCTAGCTGGGGAAGCTTAAGACTAGCCACTGCTGTTAAGATTTGCCAAAGTTTAGAGGAAAAGGTGCCAGGCCATAGACATATGATGCACATACATTTTAGTTGACAAAATGTTAAAACTTTTTTTTTTGTATTCAGTGTTAACAGCTAAAGTAACATGAAAAAAGGCCAAAATTCTAATCTAATTTGATATTAAATTTACATTTTTAGCCTTATCTTGGGCACAAGAAGGACTCAAATTCTCCTCAGAAGGACTGAAACTCTTTCATGGTTGGCAGAGGACAGACACTAATTCAACCTATCTGCCATATGGCACTGTACCCTGCTCATCTCCTCAGCTGATGATTATCCACTTAAAAAGCTAATTGTGTCTTATAGGTTGCCAGGTATGTAATATGGGCTGCTGCAGTATTCCAGCAATTTTATATGAATTCTCGAAGATATAATGTCATAATGGAAGTTTATGAGCAGAAAATTTGATTCAATTTGAATTTAAGCTGTTCTGACAGACGTGCGACCAGAGGAACCTTTCAAACTTAAAAAAGCTTGCGATACTTTAACCTTTCAAAGTTGTAATCAGGGTCTTGATTACTGTTCCAGTTTGATGCAATTTAAGTAAAAAGTGACTTGTTTTTACAGCTGTAAAAAGAGTTCATCAGAGATGTGATCAACTAATGTAGTGTTTTTCTAGATCAGAAAACATGTCCTTAACTGCTCTCGGCCCCACAGGCTTTACTCCACAAGAAAATATAACCCTGAAAATGTAGCCACATGTCTAATCACCCCAATCAGGACTTGGGTCAGAAGGTTCTGAGTTTGATTCCTGCTGAGGGCAATGCACACCACAACATCGCTCTGAAAATTTAAAATGGTTTATTGGGCAAGATTCCCACAAGAGTTTTTTAGATCTAAACCTTAATTAATAGGTAGAGCACTGTGACGCATTCATTTAGCTGCAGGCTGACTCCCTCTTGTCGTCCCCTTTCTTAAACTTCTCCATCCATTTAAACACTGTGTACTTATTGTATATCATCATGCTCAGCTGCTTCTGCTGCCTTTAATATTGGAAATATAAAAAACTACAAGCCTTATTTTTATTGAAATTTATAGTTGCACAAGTTTAGAATTTAAATCAGCTTTAAATACAAAGATAGTCTTACAATAGTGTTCTGGTTATTGAAGTTGTTTGATTTTGCACAACTTCCTGTTTCTCAAGTCAAGACTGAGGGTGCTTTCACACCTGCCCTGTTTGATTTGGTTCAGTCGAACTCAAGTCCGTTTGCCCCCTAACTGCAGTTCGTTTGGGCAGGTGTGAACACAGCAATCACACTCAGGTGCGCACCAAAACAATCGAACCAAGACCTTCTTGAAGAGGTGGTGTCGGTCCGCTTACAAACAACTGGTCAAAGGTCACTGCTACCTTGCACCCTTTTCATTGCTGTGAGCCTGATATCTCAAGAAGGCCTTGCGGGAATTTCTTCAAATTTGGCACAAACATCCACATGGGCTTAAGTATGAACTGATGAGAATTTGATGGTCAAAGGAGAATTTGATGAGAATTTGATGGTCAAAGGTTACCATGACTTCACAAAACACGTTTTGGGCCACAACTCACAGGCAAACAGCACAGCACAGGAGAGCCGGCTCCTCGGGTCAAGACTCAGCTGTCCATTTAGATCTAAAGGAGAAGGGACACTCCTTCAAGGACAGCAATGTTCATGTCTTGGCCAGAGAAGACAGATGGTTTGAAAGGTGTGAAAGAAGCCATCGAAATCAAATTGGGATGACCATCTTTGAACAGAGGAGGTGGCCTATGACACCACTTATCAACCACCTACACCATGCAGTCTTGGGATCCCTCCCAGACGACTTAACACCAATTCTCACCTGGACCCATCTAACCCCAACAAAACACATGATGGCCGGGTGGATCAAAGACTCACATATGACCTTAATGACTTTGAAACTCAGAGCTCACATGTGACCTCAACGACTCTGTAAGGGTTCAAACCCACAAAGAGTTAAAACCTGCGACTCATCACCAGTTAGACCTGAAGAAGCCTCTTGGATGAGAGGTGGAACGTCTTCAAGAAACTCTAGATGTCCAGTCGCCTACGATATAGCACTTGTTTGTAGCTTCTTGGCAGCAACATCTAGATTCTGGAGAGTCTGGACAGACGTGGATGTAAACTGTAACCTGACTGGTTGGTGGAGGCATACAACCACGAGGCGGCAGTTCTAATTTTTATAAACATTCATTTCCATCTCCAGAGTTAGCTCACTCGCTACAGCATAAACATTGTTGATCTGTCATTTTAAGTTTGAGTCCTCACATTGCCAGAGGATATATGAGTTTGACATATTCTTTCGTATTCCATCACACCTGCTCTTTCTCCTGCAAATGCCGCTTTTCTCGTCTTAATATGCGTTCTTCAAGCAACACTTGCAGCTGCAGCTTGGCAGCTCTCACTATTTCCAAGAGATGCCTTCTCTAGTTATTTTTAATACTTCTTCTACATATAATATTCTGAATTTTCAGATTAGGCTCCAGCTGAGACATTCATGGTTACTAGTAAACATGTCAGGAGCTGTATTAATGAAGTCATTACAGTTTCCACTCTTGAGTTCCTAAGATAGATTTTTAGTGCTTTCCAGGAGGAATTTCAGTAGTGACTATACAAACCTGTAGTGACGTTCAGGAGCTCTCTGTACCTGTGGTCCTTTACTGAAGTAAAACTAACAATGCAGCAAGCTAAAGACACTTTGTTACAAGTAAAAGTCCTGTATTCGAACCCCTACAGTGTTGTCAGTAAAATGCACTGAGCAAGCTTTGAAGTACTGTCCTACATAATGGTTGATTAGTCCATGTCCTCCTGAGACCCGAACCTTTGTTTGTTATGCATTTTTTATTCCTCCTAGCTATTTGGGATCAATGAGACTCCTTAAGTATAAAAAACTTAACATTATCAGCAATAGTTAAGTCCCAAGTACTTCCTGATTAACAGTGTCTTAGCTTGTTACTGTTGCTAAAATCAGTCAAATGTGTTGCCATATAAAACTGAAAACATTATCAATCGTACATAAACAAGTTTCAACCATAAAGTGTGATCAGGTTTTGGACCTTGTCCACTTTTGTGTCAGGATCAGCTGCAGACTAACTTGGCAGAGATGGCTGCCATCTTCTTTTTACATGGATTAGTGTATTGTGCTCTTATTACCACTAGATGGCACAAAAAGTGTCCACAAATGAGGACAACAGGTCTGAGTTAAGTAGAATGAAGTATAAGGTCAAGTAAGCCCAACATGTGATGTCCTCATATGAGGACACAGGGTCTCGGGAAGATATTGGGCCCCTACTCAAATCAGAGTAAATCTGAAGGGTCGTCAGATGATTAGAAAACAAGTTCTGCTACACACATTTGTAGTGTTGGAGCTCAGAATTAATCTCATTTTTACTTGGTCTTGTCTTGGTCAAAGACAAAGAGGACTCAGGATACCACAACTGTGAGAATATCACTAAATTGCCTTTGCAAAAAAGGACTGTTGTATAAAGACATTCATTTGATTGTTAGGTGTTGTATATTCTATAGTTACAGGAGCTGTTGCAAAAAAACAAGCAGCTTATAAACATCAGAGAAAATAAATACCACCAAAAAAGCTTACAAGTAAGTTTTATCTCCAATTATTTCTTAATTAATTTATCAATCACATTATCGAGTTATTGGTTTCTTTTAATGACAAAATGATAATACATAAACTATCAGGTAAACAACAGCAGCACATAAATAACATAAAATGGGATTAAGCTTTATTTTTCTCCATGGTTACGAAAGATTCACAACAGTTCCTTTCTCCACCGCAGAGTGGGAAGTTTGTCCCAAAGCTTGCTGCTGTATTTACACCCTACACACTGATGAAAGGAGCTTCATTCAGCTGTGAAGGTGACTACAGATGGAGTTACACTCCGTGACGGAGTGGGAGTGGGTAGGGTCCTGTTTGGGAAGGGCTCTTGGTCTACTTGTGTGGTTTCAGGCTTTGAGAGAGAGTAGCTCATGTTCACAAATACTGATTGGATTTTCCTTAGCTATGTTGATAACACATTGTAATTTGTTATTTAGATGGTGTTCAGCTTTAAACTGTCTCTGGTGGAACAACTCATAGGTATCTGTAATGTGAATGGATGAATATTTAATTTTCGCGTGTGGACATTAACATGACCCTTCCCTTGTGATATTATTCAGACACATTAACAATAACAAAACAAACATTTCAGTGTGTCAATCGCGCTGATGATTGCAGGGTATTATGTATGTTGATGTTGTCCGATGTCAAGTCGTAGCTAGTTCAGATGCAAAATCTTGCACTGGGGCCCATCATAATAACGTCCACTGGGGCCTGTCCTAACTACTATACACCACCTGAGAATACATAAATCCAGATAAGACAAGATTTACATCTACTAAATCAGGTCAAAACACTATTTAATCCAGTTCACAGACCAATAGTCCAAACAAAACATAGCTTTTAGGGATCCTTCATATGCTACTTTTCTCCATTCTCCATAACTATCCAATCTAAATCAGGAATAAGAAGTTTTTTAAACAATGTTTGTCATAAATCATGATATAAAGGACAGTATAGAATGAAATGAATTTCATTCTCACAAAATCTTTCGTCTTCAGTCACACCTCTAAGTGATCTCTCACTTTTAAGCAGTTGAACTTAACACGTTTTTCACATTTGTAATCTTCTTACATAAATTGTAAGTTCTCAATTTTGGCTTTTGCCATATTTCTTCAGCCTATGATTGTCTGCATTTAACAGGGACCCAGTGTTTTGACAAACAGACTGACCAGTAGCGACAGATCTATCAGAATGTAGTTAAAGTAGAGTAGCTCATTTTGTCAGGTATAAAATATCTGTCAGACTGAATGTGTTGCTACCTCTGTAAGTGTGCTTAAAAGTATTGGTGTGTCCTTTGGAATAATTTTTCACCTCTAAATCGCAGTGTAAATGGCACATTGTGTTAGTAGGTCATTCTGAGCGGTAGCTCAATTTGTCATAACACTTGTACGGAAACTCCTCCACCTCCACATTTGCTTTTTGAATAAATAAATAAATAAAATATCATGATTTACTCCTGTTTGTTACTCATCCAAAAATACAGTGCAGTCATATACAGTTGTCATCACCCACACCAGCTTATACATACCCCAGACACATTCGTATACACACACATTAGACAAGACAGGATGTTACACAGGGTTCCTTATTCTACAGAGCTTCATACACTGGGCTCCATATCTTATCAGACTGTTTCTCTTTGTCGCTGTCTTCCGACATTGTCCTTTCAATGCACAGATAATATTTCATCAAGGTTTTCCATTCTTCAAGTGAAGGTGCATCCACTTTTTTCCAGTTTTGCAATATGAGCTTCTTATAAACTCAAGACGAGAAAAGAATTTGCCATCCTGTCGGGTATCTTATTTTCCAATATTTTGAAAGAGGCAAATTGTTGGTGAAAAAACTGCGACACAATTGCAGGTTCTTGAAATCCATCTTTCAATATTCTCCCAAGTGTCTCTAATTTTCTCACAGTACCAAAAGGCATGTGTGAGGGAGTCACTCTGAGCACCACATTTTAAACAGTGTCGAAAATATGAATCTTATCTCTCCTGTAACATATTTCTTGCTATTAACTTATACTGAATTAAATGTAAATTCTCATTACTCATGTGAATTGTAAACACTCCTTTCATTTTTCTTTTCCATCTACTACATCTGCATTTCATTTAATAAATATGATTTTTTTAGCAGTTCTTCATTGCTGTCAGCTTTGGTAAGAATATCATATACAGCCTCTATTAAATGTCTCTTTTTATTTTCCCTTTCTGTAGGATTTCCTCTATCTCAGCTGAGGATCTATTCCCAAGATCAAGTTCTCTGTTATCTGGTTTTTCAATTGCAGATACTTGAAACATTCTAGAGCAGGGGTGTCAAATATAAGGCTCAGGGGCCCGAACCAGCCCGCCAAAGGGTCCCATCCAGCCCACTGGATGACTTTGCACAGCTAATATTGATGCACTTGTGAAGGCACTGAGGTGTCAGGTTTCAGGAGCATGTTTAACAGTGAGTAGATACTTCATGTAAAATGCTGCCTTCAGAGGTTTCTCCACCCCGAGCAGGATACAGTTCTCTGAAATAACAGTGAATACTTACTGTGGTTATATCTAAAGATATTGAACATTGCGCAACATGTTGTCAACCAGCAGCTTCAGAACAAAATAATCTGAATCAGACTTCTGTCTTAAAACAATATGGGTGGAACCCTGCTGCTAAAGCACTGACAAAACTTCAGATTGTAAATGGTTTGTAAGGCAGGGGATAACTTAACCTGCTTCTTTAATAGCTGCCACTTTAGTGGGAGTGGAAAATTATGAAAAAAATGTGGTCTACAGGGGAAAAGAGGGTCCACCTCATTGAGCTTACTATCGCCTGCGAAGAGGGCATGACAGCAACCCACAAAAGGAAACACCTCAAGTACTCCGAGTTGGCAGTGGAGCGCCAAGAGGCTGGCTGGAAAGTCAGGGTTTACCCCAGGGAGTTCGGATGCAGGGGCTTTGTTGGCAAAACAGTAGTCCAACCACTCCACGGTGCTGGAATGGCGGGGTCAAATCTGCGGAAGGCTGTGAAGGAGCTAGGAGAGGAGGCCGAGAAAGCGAGCTACTGGCTGTGGCTCTGCAGGAAGGACAATGGTTGGGGGACAACACCCCAATAAAGGCAGCTGCAGGTGGTGGCGAGGAGATGACCCCTATCTGCCACTGCCCCTTCACTGGGAGATGGACTGGAATAGGGGGCGAAACATCAGTGAATGGCGGCCTCCAGCTGATGACTCTGCAGCTGACCTTATGGCACCAGTGGAGGTGTGACAGGGCAAATGCCGAAACAGGAAGCAACACCTCACCTGTACAAAGAGCTGCACATCATTTTTTTTAAGATATTGCGGGCTGTTCATCATTTGTTTTGTAAATGGATGTATGCTTTCAGAATGTACTTCTTTACACTAAAAAAGAGAACATTTTGAAAGGGGCTGTTATTTATAGGTTATTATGCAGTGGTTTTATTGGTGCGGCCCAACTGGGATCAAACTGGGCTGTATGTGGCCTATGAACTAAAATGAGTTTGACACTCCTGTTCTAGATCTTTTAGCTGATATTTATCTTTTAATTTCTGAAATTAGAAAATTTAATTATGATGGATAATGCCAGATAATTTCTGAATTCCACAGTTTACCCATGCCTCCCAGTTTAGTTGGAAATTTATATTTTTTGACCTAGTATTTTTTGCTTTTTGAAAATATAAACCACGAAATATAAAGAAAAGCGAAGTAAAAAGTACATTATTTTCCTCTGAAATGTAGTGAAGTGAAATATATCGTTAAAAAACACAGCCTTGCTCAAGAGAGACACCAGCTGAGCAAGAAGTGGCGGCCATTTTGAACGCGCCCACAGAGAGGCGCTGTGGCTCCACACAAAACCTCGCTCCGTGTTACCGGGCCGTCGTCGACAAAGCGGCGTACCTGAGCGTCTACCTGCTCAACACAACTCAGCTCACTCCCTCCAGCTCAGGTAGGCATCAGTATTCAGCATATAAACCGTTTCCATCACTGTGTTCAAATGGTGAATGCACCGATTAGAGAGAATGTCAATTAATGCTAAATCAGTTTGAAGACATGGCTGCTGGCTTCGGCTCCTCTCTCTGCCTCTCCTCCAGCTCAGCTCAAAGTCTGCTAATGCCAATCACTGGCCATCTCTCCCTTCGTGTGCGCTTTCTTTTTTCCACACAGAGTGGGCACACAATTCTCCTCTTAAGTGTTTTATTTGTTTATATGCTAATGTGGAGATGAAAGTTAGCTAACGGAGATGGAAGGCTACAGCGCGGTGTGTGGGCGCGTGAGCTCAACCCGTGCTTTTTACACGGGTGGAGTTTGCTCCGCGGGTTCATTCATAAGTGCGACTAAAGAGGCCAAAGCGAGGCACGTCTTAGATGCAAATTTAGATGGAAACTGTTGAAATATGCATTTCACTTAAGCCAATCCGTCTTTTGTTATTTCAAGCCAGTGACATTCAGAGAGGTAAAGTAGCTGTTATGGGGATTAAATGAGCTCGTAATGGCCCCTGTGATATAGAAAGCCACCTTCAAGCCACGCTGAAAGACATCTCCCATCTTTATAAACAATTGGAGCTAATGTAGTCGCACACACAGCAGACTCCATCCCTCTCTCCTCTCATTGTCTGTCTGTCTTCAACAGATACTAATTGTGTGGGGAGGTAAACATAGCAGTCAAGTGGAGAGGACGGCGAGTCAAGCGTGAATATCAATCTCCCCACATCAGTGTCATCAGATGACTTTGACTGAGTTGAGGCGGGCTCATTAGAGCGGTGGAGCCACAATAACATCCAGGTGTGGGGCCCTGAAGTTACGGAAGCCTGCAGAGCGCGCTGGTTAACAGGTGAGTGTGTGACAGGGCTGCAGGTGCTCACACTGTGTGTGCAGGTCCTTAAAAAGTCTCTAAGGGTAGCACCACTTAAATTAAGAATTTCAATATGTCACTTCCACTGTGTAGAAAAGTTCAACCAGTAATTGTGAACATGAGCTTCTCTCTGTTAAAACCAGAAACCGAAGAAGTAAGTCTCAAAGTTGTAATGAAGCTGCTCCTTAGGCAATGAAGGGGACGCTGAGGGGACGTTTTCTCTCACATACCCATTCATACTTGCAAACGCTTATCCTGTTCAAGGTCATGGGGGGGCTGGAGCCTATCCCAGCTGACACTGGGCGAGAGGCAGGGTACACCCTGGACAGGTCACCAGACTATCACAGGGCTGACACATAGAGACAGACAACCATTCACACTCACATTCACACCTACGGGCAATTTAGAGTCACCAATTAATCTAGTGGGAGGAAGCCGGGGAGAACATGCACACATAAGGGCTCCCCCACCCAAATGAGCTTTATCCTGTAGCTTCTTTGCATATGATGTCATACATCTGTGCACTGTTCAGGCAACTGGAGGCAGAGACTACCAACACTGCACAAATGCCTATGATTTGTGCTGTTTTCAGCTGTTCCAATTAAATTGTAAAAAAAAACAAAGGCCACTTTAAGTCTTGAAAAAAGCAGGACATAAAGGGGAGAAGGTGTAATTTATGGCACAAGTAATTTGTGCCATAACTTATTTAAAATTGGCTGAATAAATTGGCTGAAAGACTGAACTTATAAAAAGAAATAATGAAAGCTCTCTGAAGCCCCTCTCACCCTTTGAAGGCACAAAATGGTTAAGTCCGCCCGGGACTCATTGTTAAATGCACCCTGAGCCGAGTCGCTGACAGCTTATGCTGCTGAAGCATCAATGTGCACTGTCATGTCTTTCCCTACGAATAGGACACTGGGGTTTCAAAAAAGAAAAGACAGAATGAAAGGAAAGGAAAGAAAGCAAACTGACTTGGTATAAAAAAATTCAGAAGGTGGGTTAGGGAGAGAGGAAGGGCTGGGGGGGCCCACAAAGACTGCTTATGTATCGAGCCCAGAATTCGGTGCTACACTCCTGGTTATAACAGTCACATGATTGCAAACAAGCAAACCAATATTTTTGGACTGTATGAATTTTGAAAATGGGTGAAGTTCCCCTTTTAAATTGTCTTTCGATTCAATTTCATAAATATTAGACCCTTAAAGTCATTAATTAGTCTTAAATTTGATTTTGTGAGATCTTAATTGCTACAAACATCCTTTCTAATTTCATTTATCCATCTTTTTAATTTCTTGTTGTCAAATAAATCAAGCTCTTCTGCATAAAAGTCCAAATTTCTGATGTCAAAGCACTTTAAACCTACCGCAGAACCTAATACTGTTTTTTTTTACAAGGGCTGACCCAAATGCGTTGCCGCTTCAAAGCTTTAATCGTTGCCATAGTAATCAGTGACCAAATCAGTATTTGAATGCTTCATTTCTTATTTTATTTTTTTCACTAGGAAAGGAAACTGAAAGGAGGCGGCAAGTGTCAGAAACAGATGAGGCCAGTGTCCTCAGCGCAGCCATTGACCCTCGCTTCAAGCAGTTAAGCTGGCTGTCTGACAAGTAAAAGGAACAGGTGAGACGAATGGTGGGTGGTTATCCTCAGCTGGCAGCTGTTGTCAAGCGCTCGCTTTGCATCTAGTGACCCGCAGTTTTCCGAATTATTAATAACTTACTGAAACCTTGTGTTCAATAATCCACCTATCACCTTTTTCACACACACACAGGCAGCTGTGCCAAGTCCTACCAAAGTCAGGACAGGTTTGGGTGGCTGATTAGCATTGCTAAATCTATGATTGATTACTGTCTGTTGATTACTTTTACTGTTGAAAACTTGATTTGATTGGCCAGTTACGGCATTCTGTGGTCTGTTATTTCTGAAGTGCAGACCTTTGCTATGAATAGCAGACTGTTGCTATGGACACAGTTCTCAATACAGACCCTTAGCAGAGGCAATAAAATCAGATTTAAATCAATATTTTGTATCATAGCAAGGTTGGAAATTAACTTTTTTTGTCCACCGGTCACTGTGGCTTGAGGCAGCCACTCATTAGATTACTATTATATTTTTTGGCTACTAAGTGAAGCAAATCTAACAGCTATTTACATATTTTACCAGAATTTGGCTGGTGTCTGGTGCTGATTTCCAACCCTGGTCATATTATTAATTTCTTTAGTGAGTAGCCATGCAGGAAGTGGGTCATTTTTGCCAAATGAAGCCTGGTAGGTTGATGCAGGACCGTGACATTCACCTGCAATGCTTGAATAAAAAAAAGATTCGTCCATTGTCTTGAATTCGGTTAAAAATCATCTTGCAAAAGATCTTAAAAAGCGTTAAATTAAAGTGTCAGATACCTGTGGAGACCCTGCCTGAGTATAATCCAACCCGTCCCTGCACTGAGGTGTCACGAGGGTTCAGGGAGGAAATGTCACACACACCTCTGCACGTATTCACGCAGGCACATGGAACCGCATGAGCTCATAGCTGTAAAAGTGCGCGCATGATCCATATTCATGCATCTGATTATTATGAACTTGCGCCACCAGCAGTTCTTTGGCTTCCCATGTCAGGGAGTGACAGCGAGAATTGCCTGGGTAGCACACTGGTGTCAGACCTGGCAACTAATTCCTGATAACTTTTCTTCCACCTCCAAGATTTTGGTGATAAGAAGGAGAAAAAATGTTCTTTTCTTAGATTTTCTTGGCATTTTTTGACTTTTTAAGATTAATTCGAGGCGGAAGGGGAGTCATGAGGCTGCTTTTATTCTGCACCTGAGCCATTGTTAGTTTTCTGACAGCAAACCTTAAGAATAGTACCTAGTACCTGAAGAATAGTTTAAAGCAGTGGTTCTCAACCATGGGTCTGGGGACCCTCTGGGGTCCTTGAGGGAGTTCTTAGTGTTAGTGAATCAGAATCATTCTACATTGTCAGGCGCGTGCCTGCTATCTGCAATCAGCGTACTGCCATGCCCCCATTTCTCTATATAAAGTAATACATTTGCCCAGAGGTGTATCATGGAGAAAGCAGTGAAGCTGTTTCTACACACATACTAAGGTCCTGGCACACCAGTGTCGGCCGCCAGTGAGTATCTGTGAATGTGGTGGCAGTCGGGAAACAGCTGATAAGCTGTTCATCACTCTCTTCAAACATGTTTAAACATGTTGGTCTCTGTTGCGCTCTCTCCCGAAGGCACTGACTGCAGTACCTTCCAGCAAGGTTAGATATGCCACCTTAACACCTGCTTGGATGTAGCTCAATCTTTCATATACCCTGATGATAATAATAATGATGATAACAATAATAAGGATTTCGTGGCACTAAAAGCAATAAAAACCAAAACTGTTGCATTTCAATAAAGACATTCTCATGTAAACCAGGACTGGGACGATATTTTAATTAAGATAAGTAATTAGTGAGGAAATAAGTGCATACATTAGTAAATTAATGGTTTTAGATACTGTTATGTATTAAGGCCTTTTATAATGAATGTGGCCTTAATATGCTATGCAATGCATTAAGTTAAAAGGTATGGTTTACAATTTCTAAGACAGTCTGACCTTCATTATTTGTGCATACAAATAGCCGGAGGCAGGTCTAAACTTGTTCACAGAGTATGAAAACATTCAAGTAAGGAGATATTGATGAATCGCAGATTTGTGCATAAAATGTTCACACACATGGCTTAAGCATTGATTTGTACGTATGCACTGTTTGTGAATGAGGCCCATTTTTTCTTGCTGGCCCGCTGTCCACCTCTGCCCTGTTCCCCTTTCTTGTTGTGGCTGTATGTGTCCCATAGGTCACGTCACATTTGATTCACTGCTTCTTGGTCAAACAACTCTCTGAAGGCTTTTGACAGATGCGACAAACCTAGAAATTGGAATCTGTTCCAAAAACTTTTACAAGGGACAAAAGTTTCAGTGTTGCTGTGTGGAAGTGATCGACGCAATGTGAGGTAATACTTTTTTTTAAACATGGGACAATTTTAGACGGAAATAAAGACTTGGTACAGAAAGGTCTTAAGAGTCTTAAGAGAGAGACTATTGGATCATAGGTTTCACATCCTCCACTGTTATCTCCTTAACTGCAGTTGACAATAGGGGTGTAACGATCTATCAATCTGGATTGATATATTGATTCAATGATCAACAATCCGCATTGATCCATATTGTCATCTTTAGGATATGCTTTAATTTTGAAAGTCTGTGTCACCATCAAACAGCAGCAGGCAGACAGCAAGCAGCGAAGTAAAAGACAATAAGGATAACATTATTTATTCTGGAATAACTCAGCAGCGTGGAAATATTTTGGATCAGTCAACAGATAAAGCACATGCCGTACGTAAACAATGCCGTTACAAGATTAAACACAACGTAACGTTACCTGCCTGGTCTTAGTCCGCTAACTTCTTACCATAGCAACATAAGCTGCTCCATTTCAACAACGTTCGTCTTAAAAACGTGCATGCAGGCTGAAATTCAACTGAGCTGTTCTGTCAAGAGATGCAGCGACTTAAACCACCGATGAGTAAGAAAAATAATAATGTTACATGTAATTTGTGAAGCTATGAGTAGAGGAAAAAGTCTGCTAGCCGCTAGGCTAATTTATGCAATATATTCATACTTAAGCTAATAATGGGTGACTAGCAAAAACAATTGTGTTGTCCATGACCCTTGACAGTTTTTACTGAGCTGAATTTGATACCTTTGTTAAATGTTGTTGTTAATCCATGTTTTATGGAAGTTTGGAGAAGTTTGCCTTCAGAGATTGAAGCTATATGGATCTGAAGTTTTAGGAAAAGATGATGGTTTGGATTGAAATAAAAATTGTTCTCCCAGAAATGTCTACTTGGCAGAAAGCCCTGAAGGTTAACTTATCCCATGTGCTTTTTTATGTGTGTCAGTAGAATCAATTTTTAAGTAAATTTTACTGCACTTATTATTCATGCGTTGTTTTTATCTTCTATGGCCAAAAGTAAAAAAGAAAGGGGTGGCAGCCTCTTCTGTAATTGATCGTGTTATATGGGCATATAATATCATCTCATATTGATCGCAGGCCCTTGAATCGCATCAAACCGAATTCGTGCTGTGGCAGACTTTGTAATATTGGCAAACATCATATCGTTGTCCAAAGAATCGATCGTATTGTGATGAAACTGGTGATTTACATCCCTAGTTGACGACTATAGAATTCTCGTCTTAGCCATATCTAACAACCAAATCTTTTCAAATGGGGGTCCATGACCTAATGTGTGGTCTTCGGGTTTAAAGGATGCTACTCAATCTCTAGTTTCAGCTGCTCAGATGGGAGAATTTGCTGCTTATATTTGTTATATATCATTATAAACTGAACACCTTTGGGTTTTGGCCAGACAAATGAGAGATTTTAAGGTGTCACCTCAGAGTTTGGGAACTTCCAGTGGGCATTTTTCACTTTACAGACTGATTAACAGAAAGGTTGATCAATAATGAAAATATTGGTTAGTTGCATCATTGAAAGTTAAAACCTAGTTTTCTCCTGAACTAGTTTAAAAGTTGGAAAAATCATTTTATTCTGTCTGTCTGACGTTTATATTGAATATCAGCTTGATCCAGCTCTTATTGAATCTATTTATGATTGAAATCTGGCTGGTAATATTCTACCTGTCCTGTGCATAATTTTCTACACATTGCCTCCAAATTCAGCCTGACAGATTTTGTATCTTTGGAGATCTCCACTTGAGTTTGAAATAAAGTTCTGTGGGCTTAAACAAATATTGAGTTTGTATTGATGGAGTACAAGATGTTTTCATCTTGAATTTAAGACAAAATATAGTTCCCCACACGCACAGAAACTCTTAAAAAATGCAGCCCAGACTCATCTTATTTGCGACTGAAAGTTGGGAGGTGTGTGAGGTGACTCGTAAAGGAAACACACTCTGAACCCTGCCCCGATCCTCCTGCATTAAACATCACGCAAACCATTTCGTTTTGGAACGCGCACAAAAATATTATCCTCCACCACTCCCTTCCACCTCCCTCCTCCTTTTCTCCTTCTCTCTTTCCCCCCCATCTCTCCCTCTCTTTCTCTCTTGGCGGGTCCCTGATTGGCCCAATCTCCAGTGGCTATGTTCAAAACACTGGGCCAGAATAGCACGGGCCCTAGGTAGATAAATATTTATGGGGTGCGTTTACTTCTTACCACAGAGGAGATGTAGAAATAGTGTGTTTCCAAGGTGAGCAAAACAAACAACTTCAAAGGAATTTAAATGCAGTTCATGTAAATTTTCTCCTACAGTCACATGTTTCTGCGGAGATTATCGTTAGATTGTTAATGAAGGATTCACGCCTGATGCCAGATGACCTGATTATTGTGTGTCTGCAGAAACAGGAGCCCAGAGGCGTCGCTGAATGGAGTAGATGCAATGCATTAAAGCATATGCAAACAAATACAGTATGTGCTGTACAGCCACAGTCACAAGGTCCTGCCATTAAGTCCCGGCTTTTGGGCAGCAGTCAAACCAGCAGCTCCATCACGCATTGATCAGAGCGCGCTGTGATCAGAAAGAACGCCGCTAATGGACGAGATGAAAGAGCTGCTCAGCACGGATAAAGCCAAAAAGAAATAGAAAAAAAAATCATCAACGGCCCCATGGGGTGTCATCTATTTACCGCTAATCCGTAACAAACTATGTAGGCTTTCACTCAGTCTGCAGCTTTACACCTGCCATCAAATAGCCACTGTTAAATCAGCATATAATACTGTATCTCTATGGATTCTCATCCAGTTACTCCACTCGGAGACGGCTTCTCGTCACATGTGCCCCCATCAAACGCAGCCAGGCGACCGTCTAATTATCTGCTAATGTCATGATTCAGCTGGCTCCGGAAATGTGGTGATCACGGTGTGTGTGTGTGTGTGTCGGGGAGTGGTTGGTTGGTTGGTTGGGGGGAGACCAGCAGGGCTCAGAGCACGGCCCTTTGATGTGAAAGATAATTACTTGTGTAGTTAAGATAATTAGCAAAAGTCCAGAATAAAAGTAAATAGGCTAACTGTCGCTTCCACTGTAGCCTGAATGAACTCAAGCTGCGAGCCAAACAGTGTGTGATTTTCCTCTTTGCTGAGAGTTGAATTAGATTTAGGATGTGCATTCTGGCACAGACTTAGTATATTTATATATACCATTACCCTATATTGGTGGGTGAGTTGCATTGTGGATAATGTAGGCGCCAGTTTTGGAAAGGAGTAATGTGTGGAATAAAAATATCTGGTTCTGTTGCAAATTTTTTTTTTAATTGTCCATTGCAACTCTGTCTTTCTTTTAATAAGAGCAATAATAGTAAAGATTTATTTGTATAACTCATTGCACGCAAAATGCTGCTATGCAAGGGGGTTCAGAAAAGATGAAAAAACATGAAAATTTTTTTTTAAAGAAGCGAGTAAAAAAAAAAAAGTAAAAATGAACAGCAAATTAATGACAATTGATACTGTGTGTGAATGAATTAAAATACAGTAAGAATTCCTAGCTAGAAGCATGTTTTCATCCTGCACTGCCGAAAGCTAAAATAAAGCAGCTATCTTTTTAAATGGCAAACCACTGGTACTTTTAAAGACTATATCAACTTTTTACAAGTTTAGTACTATTCGGACGGGATTAGTTTTACATAGGGATGTGGACTAATGTCAGTTTACCACAGGATGTCTGTAATATAAATGTCTGATTCGCACGGGCCAAGAAATCTCCGTAACTCTACCAGAGATGGGAGTGGTAACCCGGTTTGCGTCCTGGCGTCACCTGACTGTTGGCATGTGCAAGCTACGTTGCTTCCTGTATGTGTTACATTTACGTATGTTTCTTCCTGATTCAAGCATTTGGAGCAACATGGCGTTGAACAGAACAAGACATGCGAAAACCAGAAATTGGACACGAGAAGAAACTCTCTGTCTAATATTAGTGTGGCTAGAACACCGCTAGCAGAGGTTGTTTGAAAGTATGGTGCATAACCACACAGTATGGGAGGAAATATATTGCGAGGTTATCAGTACATGTCCAAAAGAAAAACAACACTGAATGCTTCTTCAAGCACCTCCATCATCGAAAAGAAGGAAAACTAGTTGGAAACGTGGAAAAATGGTTGTAAACAGGACGTGATTAAATATTTACATACATTTTTACAGAGGATTGCGTTCGCACAGGATTAATATACCTGAGGTATTTTGTCTGGACTGTTTTACAGAAAGTAAAAGTCGCCGTAATTTTTACTGACATTATCCGTAATGATTACAGACATGGCGCGTTCGGACAGGACTAAAATCCGTGGTAATAATTTCTTTACCTCACGTCTCCATGTTAAACTAATCCCGTCAGAATAGGGTTTTTGACATACTGCTGTCTGTATCCAGTATTGAATGTGAGCGTTTGGTTCCCAAAATCAGCTCATTGCAGATGCATCAGTATCTGTTATATATGTCGGCTGACAAGTAACACGCTTTTGCAGTACAGAAATACCAAACTAGGTCTGAGGTAATTTCGAAACAGTGTCACCGTTAAGCAGTTTGTCCACCAGAGACTGTGGAATTACTTGCCTAGAATATATGTTGGTCACAATTCTAGAAAGAAACAGGAAGAGCATGCATTTGGTTGTGTGTGTATGTGCGTCTAGCCATCTGTCTGCAGCTAATCTCGGTAACTACTGGACCAATCAGCCTAATATTTTGTGTGCACATTTATGACTGTTACTCAGGGTTCTCTTATGTTTGCAGTGATTCACAATTCTTGAAAAATCCTGTTTTATTGGCTGTTTTACACCATCATTGACTGCTGACTCCTCACTTGTTTTTTTTTTGACCAATTTTTTATTGTTTTTTGACACAAATTATACATAATTAAGTACAAAAGACAAGAGAAAACAAAAAACAAAAACAGGGGGGTCAGTGAGTCCCCCCCCCCCCCCCCTTTGCCGTTTTACCGGAGTGAGGAGAGATTTTTGTTTGCAATCATTGGAAATCATATAATCACATTCATATTAATATTGTACCATATACTCAGCGTGTACCCACTCATATTCATACACAAACATATTGATTAATACTTTCATTTACAGTCATGGGCACATCAATGATAATACTTATTCAGCAGCTCTTTTGATGGTCTCTGATGTTTCTGCTTTGGCTTTGTTTATGGATGAAATTGACACTTCTAATACTAATACATTATGAAAAGAAGATATCCACTGATTAATACATAAAATATGAGGGGGTATCCACCTTGTAATGAGGATTTTTTTGGCTGCTGTTAAGCCAGCGAAAAGAACCCATCTCTGACAATTTAATAAATTAAGTGAGGACTCATTTAACAGTACAACATTTGGGAGGCATGGTATTTGCACCCCAATAATACCAGATATTATGTCGACTCCTCACTTGTCTTAACTGGCTGGTAGGGGCTGAAAGTTTTTCCAGAAATCGGCTTGGCTAAAATCAACAAGCTGTGCTTCTGGTGGCTCAGAACTGACATCCATAGAAAAGTTTGGCCTCATTTTGAACCAGCACATCTGCAGATTAATTCCACACCTGACATGTTATGATCCACTAAAGTTAGGCAGAATGCAAGATGAATAAATCCCTAATTTTGTTACGTTTGCCACCATCGTGACTGTAAGGGAGGCGAGAGGGACAATTCCACCGGGTGCTGCTCAGTGTTCTGACTGCCATAGCTGCAACCCGATTTGTTTTGTCGTCTGCACGGTGTCGCACCACACCGAGAGCATTTCAGAAGCTTAACGTTGTGCCAACCCCATTTTGTAGACTTGCAGTTTTTGCTGATTTGGTCATTTCTCCTTGGTATTTCTGTCTCGACCATAAGTAACAAAGCACGCTATGTAGTTGGTGAAGATTCTCAGTCTTCCAGGTCACTGTAAACTTAAGTGCTATATCGTAGGCAACTGGACTTGCTTGAGTTTCTTTAACACATTTCATCTCTCATCCAAACGCTTCTTCACTTCGGAAGTAGTGGTTAAATGTAGTTCTTCTTTTTTTTGTGCGTGTCTGTTTTATTTGCTTATTGTTTTTTCCTACCATGGCGTGTTGTAGCCCACAAACAAAGGTAATACTATTAGTCCAGTTATGAATGACATGGATCAAAGATTTGTGGCTGTTCCAGTTATTAAAAATACATTCATCCTCATATATGATGTATCTATATTTTAAATACAGTGCCTGTTCGCAAGAGAACTCGATCTGCTTTGTGCAACATGCTGCAGCTCTGTCAAAAATAGAGAAGGCGTGTATTTTTTTAGCATCTGGGACGGTTCTAAAATGCGCTGCAGCGCATCTGCTGGAATTACAAGAATTGCAGCGTAGCTCTGCACACTGCTGAGTGCACTTTTGTAGTTTTTATTTTATGTTTGTTTAAAAAAATACTATCAGCTGGTATATCATGGCCGCATTTTTTAATCTCCTAAATATTAATACTAATACTGTCCTCAAAAATCTGGTGTTGGTCAGGTTATGTAATATCGATCACCACCAGGACTGTAGCCAAGATTTTAGAAATACTGAGGTCACAAGTCACTCCAACACAGCCCACCCCCTCCTAGAAATGTTTGACCAGACACCAAAAAAGAGTCTTCTAAATTATCAGATTATTTATTTAGGTTTTATTTTAACTGTTCAGTTCTATTTTCTGTAAATGTTAGTTCCCTACTTTAAAGTCTAAATGTTACAAAGCCTCCTTCAAATCTAAATTCTTAACCTGCTTCTTTTCTTGTCGGCCTAGAGGTAGTAAAACAAATGTATTGAGGATAGTTGAGATGCAGACTTGTGGATTGTGTCCTACAGTTGCATATGAGTGAGCGTGTTTAAATATGGGGACCCCTCGGGGTGATGTGAGTTTTTGTATGTGCCTTCACACGTGTATGTTCCTTAAGTGGCTTCATCCCAGCTCTCGTGGAAAAGAGACTCCCCCGCCGTTCTCATCACCATTCTGCCGCATTCCAAGGACACTGTTGTGATTGACGGGGCTTAATGTGTATCTTGCCAGAATTGGATTTGATCCTGGGGGCTCTGCCACAGGGCCCTACGTTAGATTTACACTTTCCACCCCCCTCTTCTCCTATCATCCCCTCCCTTTTCTCTGTCGAACAAACAGAAACAGAATTACCTCTTCTGGAGCAGCTCCTGCCTGCTGCATTGTGGAGAGATCATGTGCGGATCTGTGTCGCTGGGTGATTGTGCTGCTTGTGTTTTACCAGGGATGTAGGAGAGGATTTGTGCATGTGAAAGACAGACGGAAAAAAAAAAAGAGCAGGTGCGAGCGTGAGAGCTTGTTTTGATGCCTGCGTATGTATTTTATGTACAGGTGTGTGTTGTGGCATATGTGTCCACGTTCGCCTGCCTGTTTATGCCTGAGGATGATTGTAGATGCACCTGCTGCCACAGAGCTGTAATTTCCCTCGCAGAATTTAGCTGAATAATCGCACTTCCCCTGCTGGCACCTCACGCTTCAAAGCACTGATGAGATGAAACAAAACAATGATTTGTGGCGGGCTTGTCAGAAACGCCACACCCCGCTCTGTTTGGGGTGAGGTGGCGTGGCAACTCCTGGTTGCATAACAGGCTAAACTTTTCCCACCCCGCATACATCAAGGCCTAATCACGTCCGTAAATGGCAGCATGGTGCCTGAAATAAAACTGGCCTTGAGTCTGAGCTATTTGAACAGTCTCCACAGTGACATTAGCTGTCAGTGTCTACATAAAGAGAGTGCATTTTATACCCAGCTACCATCAATCCCAAAGACAGCCAGAATAAAGATACCTCGAGCTTGTCGTCACTGCGATACCATTCAGATCTTTTGAAAACTGTAGCATCAGTTCACCGTGCTCCATGCTGTGAAGCTGTGGGCCCCATTCTCCCCGGCTTTTAGATAGCTGAATCTTGTCTCCCACAGATCTGTGGCAGTAACATCCTTATCGCTGGCGAAAAAAGCCTGCCATCCAGGTTTATCCATTTGGCTGAAGACTGACATTACTGCAATAGCGTCCCTTCTTATCTCTGTCTGTTTCTGAGGCTGAGGGAAGCGAATGCAGACCAAGACAGATTCCTTTTTCAGCCGAGAAGGAAACAATGAGTTTCTATCTTGGCTCCATGTGGAGGCACTGCTGAAGTGGCGTCCTTTATCCATTCATACATGTGTGGATGTGCACAAACAAACACAGTGTGAGTGCTGGGTTTAATCTGTGTTTGTGTCCTGTAGGCTCCTTGTTATCAGCTTTTATATTACAGATGCTTCATAAATAATTGACATTGCTTGACCATATATTAGTCTCCCCAGAAGTCTTATGCAAACTTTTGCATTGGAATTTAATGCAGATTCAACCATCATGTGAAATATTTGGAAGATAGATGAGATATTTGCATTTCTTTTCAAATATCTGCAAATTTTCCACAAAAAACTGGACAAATTCTCGCCAGTGTTACCAGTCACCTTAGCAGTGTTCTGCACAGACCTAAAACTGAGACCCAAACCCAACCCTCATTTAATGCATTACTGACCTCAGCTTGGTTTGCAAGGCTAAATTGGCCACGCTCCGTCTCTTTCCCTCTTCCCACTGGGTATTGCACATCTACTTGCAACACATGACATGCATGGATGCAGACAATTGGCATAGTCAGAGAGAGAGACAGAAATTTCTTAATAAATGACATATGAAAATAACCAAACCCGACTCTAGCCTGAGGCTTTATGCTGACAAAAAGGCTTGAACCTGACCTGATTTTCAAAACTGTTGTTGTTGTTTTGACCTGTTAGATTCAGGCCAGGCAGCAGAACTCTTAGTCTACACCAGCTTTTCACATCAGAGCAATTTAATTCAGACTAAGTTTTATGAGCTGAAATGCAATGAAAATGAAGCTTCATTTGCTACATGCAAATATTTCTTTAGCTACAGTGGAAAGGACTTTGTTTTTCCAGCGCTTGTCTTCTCAGGTAACGCCTGCCCCCAGGGGTCCGTGTGCTGTCTGTCCAAAGCTGTATTCAACTTGTTTGATAGATAAACAAATATACGATTCTTTTTTTTTTCTATTTTTCTTTTTTATGTGAATTGAAAAAGATGGACATCCACGTGCATTTCACATTTTTGAGTTAAACCGAAACCAGAAAACAACTTGTTTCTCACTTTTATTGTTATACATTTTCTGCCCCTAAGCGTGTGGATGCTGTCAGAGACGGTGCATTCAGATGCACTTCGTAAACTCTGAAATCCTAACCTTAACAAGCCATAAAGCTTTAGTGCATACTCATGAAAAAGGTTGTATTGAAAAAATAAGACAGTGATGATAGATGTGTGTGTTTCAATAAAGGAAATTAAAAAAATTAAAATGGAAATTTTCCTGTTTTAAAGTCAAACTATATCGCGGGGTGCCTCAAGGCTCTATAGTTGGGCCTCTTTTATTTCTAATGTATATGAATGACTTTGCATAGATATCTGATTCTGCATTACCCATCTTCTTTGCTGATGATACTAACATTGTCCTATCACAAGCAAACTTTAGTGCCTTAATCAGAAAAGCCTGAAAATGGTTCAGAATAAACACACTTTCTCTAATAGTCTAAGAAATCCAATTTTATAATTATCAGAAATAAAAATAAAAGTTATTCAAAGGAAGATGCTTAACTATTCATCAGTAATATTGAAATCAGTCAAGTTGCTTCTGTAAAATTCTTAGGTGTATTAGTAGATGAACAACTGTCCTGGAAAGACCACATTGAGTTGGTGTGTAAAAAAAACTAAGTTATTTGGCATATTACAAACTTAGCTCAATTGTGAATCAATGTGTTTACTAACACTCTACCATAGTTTAACGTATCCATACATATGATACTGTAACATCATTTGGGCCAGTACATATCGGTCGTCCCTGCAAAAAATACTTTTAATTCAACAGAAATTTGTCCGACTGGCAACAGCAGCAAATCGTTGGGAATCATCGGCTCCTTTGTTCAAGAAATTAAATCTGCTGTCAATTGTTAATATTAACATTTATCAAACACATATTTTCATGTATAAATGTATGTTTCAAAACCACAGCTCACCAGATGTATTTCACAGCTTTCCGTTAATGAATTCTGATTCATATCCAACGAGACAAGCAGAGATTGTTTTCTGGGTTTGGTTTAATTTATATTCCAATTGCTATTTTACAAACGGAAATAGGAAAAGCATATGGATTTCTGTGTTGTTGTTGTTTTTTTTTTTTTTTCATTTCACACGAACACTTCAAACAAGTTGAGCACAGCTTTGGACAGAGGGCACATGGACCACTAGACTAAATATAGCTCCAGCAAAGCTTCTCAGTTTTTAAAGTTAAACATTTTCTAATCTAATACAAAACAAACTAGAGCTGAAAAAATTAGTCATTGACTGACAAACTTAATAGTCAACAATTTTGATAATTGCCTCGTTTTAAGTTAAAATTCCCCAAATTCACCAGTATTAGCCTCACACATTTAATTATTGGCTTCTACGACAGTTTATTAAATATATTTGAATTACTAAGGGCCTTTTTCAGTATTTTCTACAAATTTATAGACCAAGGCATCAAATAATCATTCATAATAATTGGCAGAAAAAAACTGATAATTAGCTACAGCCCTCAGACGTTTCATTTGGTGCACGGAGCTTGTTGGCAGTGCTATACAGCATGGTAAGAAAACCCAAAGGTACCGTAGAGACTCAATTCAGGGAGAAAAAGTTACAGAAGCAATCTTGGCAAGCCAACAGAGCAGATTAATAGTTACCAAGTGGTTTGCCCCTAAACTGGGAATTCTTAGAGTCCAAAGAACCTAAAACATTACCACACTTTGTCATGGAAGAACACAAAAATTGTGAAGAATTAGGCCCATTTTTAAAGAAAAGCCTCTGTGAATTCTGTAATTTTGGGACACAAGAAATCACAAAAATACTCTGGTGTAACTGATGTTTTGTGTTAATAGAGGGTTACACAGTCAGGCCTTTATTTTGGGAGGGGGATCAGTCCATTTAACTTCCCTGTGTGGTTGGTGCTTGCGGTGCAGCTGCGGGGGAATGCAGCGCTCAGGTTAGAGATTGTAAAAAATAAAGAATGGTCTGTCTAACAGGTTAGAGGAGGAAAAAGTGATGTACTTTCCTTCCTGCTCTGCTTCTTTTTTTACTCCTGGGTCTGGCGCCGTTCTCCTGTCAAATAAACTCACTAAGTTATCTTGCGAGATGGCGACAATAAAGTCACTGCTGTTCCTTTCCCCACAGATCGCTGGATTAAGTAAAAGTGATAATTTCACTCTCTCCAGCCCTCTTCAGCTCTTTTATTGAGCCTCCTCCTCCAGCCAATCCCTTTGCAGGGTATAGTCCCTGTTTTTCCTGTAGGGGCCTGTTAATGCCACCAGATATTTCCCTGTTGCACCTGACTACTTAAGTGTTTGTGTTCTACTGTGTTTTTGCTCTCCCACCTGCCCACACTCATGCTGTTAAATGATTAATGCTGAATATAAGGACCCACCAAGTTTCTCGCTCTGTCTCTTCCCTTCACTTCCTCCCTGTCTCTTCTTGCTCCCGCCACCTCCTCCGAGGCTATTGATTGTAGAACAAAGGGGAGGGACTCGGGCTGACCCCCAGATTACAAGTGTATGGAGTATAATTACCTGCAGCGCTCTCTCTCTGCTCTCTCCTCGCATCCCTTCACTGACTCCCTCTCTCTGTTAAACAAAAACACAGCCGAGCCGATAAGGCAAAAAGCTCAGCTAAATTAAACATGTCAGTTTTTTAATGGAGTTTATTTACTTTGGTGTGTTTACCTATTAATGTCGGCTATGATTTCATCTGCATACTGGTCCTGAGTCTGTATGTGTGTGTGGTTGTGTGTGTGCAGGCTTGCCTGAAGGCTTAACCCTGCTTTGTATAATGCATTAGTCGCTGAATGTGAGGCTCTTGTCACTTAAGCTCACAGGAAACAGGAAACAGCTAGGGAATCTGTATCTGGGCATAAGATAAGCCTCAACAATATCCATCATTTACATCCTTAAAAAAAGTAAAGCAAGGCCATTGTGAAAGTTGGCTAATGAAAAGTCTTTAGTGGAAGTATTGATTCTTAAAGAGGGAAAAAAAGGTGGCGGTTTTGCATGCTATAGCTCATTAGGTAGAAATACTTGCATAAAATTAATTAACATTAGTTAAACTAAAGCAAGTTCTTTGCACAAGATGGAATAAAAGCACTCTCGGCTTAGAGGTGTCTTTGCTCATGGATTTATGGTGTTTTGTGCGGTTGTATGAATTGGATTGGCTGGGTATTAAGGTGGCACAGAGGGGGTCTTCCTGGAATCTATATGTTAATGTCCAGCAGCTCAGTGATGCCGGAAAGCTTACAGAGTTAATCAGAAAATCATGATCACAGCCTGTGATTTCCATTTGATTTACAAATGCCCACCAACCTGAGGAGCTGTGACGATTGGCTACCACGTGTTACGATTAAGAGTGCTCGGATACTAGTCTACGAGTGAGAGGAGAAGTCGAAAGGATAGGGTTAAAACATCCAGCCTCTGCTACTCCAAGTGGTGGTAGTGCGAGTTGTGATTTCTCTACACTCTTAGAAATAAAACTTCTAATGAAAACCATATATTTGTTACGGCTTGTCCCCATAGGAGAGCCCTTTTTTGTTCCCAGAAGAACCTTTTATAAATGTTTTACCTTGAACCCTTTCAGAGGGTTTTACCAAGAACCCAACATGGAGGGTTATTCCTAGAACCATCTGTGAAAGGTTTCACTCAGAACCCCCAGTGAGAGGTACTTTTCTATGGTGTAATGGTTCCACCCAGAACCTTCTCTTACCCTTTTTCCTCTAACATGGAATGCGTTCTGTTCCAGTTCCTGCACCTATTTTTAACCCTTCTGAGCCTTCTGACCAAAATAAATTGACTCAGAATGAAAAAAGTTATTACTTTTATACTTATTAGTAGTGGATTCATGCTTGGTTTTCAGGTAAAAACAAAGATCGGTACTAACAGAACAAGTTTGTAGTAGACTTGCACCGATTAATCGGCAGTGCTCGGAATCGGGCCGATTTTCACGTGATCGGCCATGACCGGCGACCAGCCGGTCAGTCTAAAATATGCCGGTTTAAGACGCTGGTCAAATTCCTGTCACGCCGCATGACCGACATCGTGTAACACCAGCAGCACACACACACGCATATGTGCAACTCACTCCTTGGGCAATGTGAGGAAGGGGACCTCAGGGTCCTTTGGGTAGGACAACTATGGAGTAAATGATTCCGGCCAGATAGTCAGGTTCGAGAGGATACTTTCATTTTCAATGCGGGAGGTTCACAACATGTGTGTATGTGTGTGATTCTGAAATAAACAAAAGGAAAAATAGCTTTACTCTCATTTCTTACCAATATGCACAGTGTTTCCCCTATATGCAACTAGCAGCTGCTGAAATATGACTGCTGCTGCTGAGTGGGTTTTTTTTTTCGTCTCAGCTTAGAAACTACCATCATATTATTTGGTGCTATGGACGCTTCATATCCAGGTCAATTCACACAGTTGTGAGTAAAGCATATAAGACAAGAGGAGAGGGCTCCGTCTCATCTCTTCATAAACTAAAGTTATGTTATTTTGCGTGACGGACGCTTCATATATTAACATAACAATATACTATTTATCGTGTTATATGGTGAAAAGTTTCACCTTATAACGTGATGACGTATTGTTATAATGTGAGACTTATGTTTGAATGAGGAAACGGCGTGCAGAGAACGGATACATTGAGGAATATTGCTCATTTACACGAATGGCTTTAAGTTGTACTTCATGCTTGGGTTGAGACATGGCGAGATTCCGCTGTTAGGAGCACAGTGGATGGTATTGTGATAAAAATATGGAAGTGAAACATGGGCGGCTTCTCACCTTAATCATTCACGCACATACATCAAAAGAGAGGATGAGGAAGATGTTAATTGTCCGTGTTAAACTTAACTGCGGAGCGCTCACTGCTGCACTGAAACTGACGAGGCGCGTGTCCGTGTGTGGAAGATGTGCGTGTCCGTGTGCATACTGGCGGGCGCGTCCTCAGCGCTAAGGGCTTTCATACAGGCGACCTTGTGTCACTGTTTTTGTTTGTTTGAGATGATTATTGAAAAGCTAGTTGTATCTTAGTTAAAATGTTCTAATAAAGGAAAATATTGTAATATCTTATGTGCTGTAAAATGGTTTGAAAAAAAAAGAAATCGGAATCGGCCAAAATTGGTATCTGCCATCCAAACACTCTGAACATCGGAAATCGGAATTGGCCCAGAAAATTGCAATCGGTGCAAGTCTAGTTTGTAGGTAACTAATGTTATCAGCAATTGTGCTATTTATAAAAATAAATATAAAATATATAAATAAATGGCATTGAAATATTGGAAAAGATTTCGACTATGGCAGAAGACATTTAAAATTAGGCTGTAGATAAGTCTACATTGAAATGACATTTGAAACATGGGTAAACATTTGAATATTTGAGGGTGAGGATCTTTAAACACCCAAGCAACAACAATCCCTGAAGAGCTCTTTCTTCCAAAAAGGGTTCTTTGACTGAAAACAGTTCTTAATGGAAACCATAGTCTCACAAAGAACCCTTGAAGAACTCTTTCTTCCACAAAGGGCTGTTCAGATGAAGGGGTTTTCGCTGGAACCCTGAGTCTTACAAAGAATGCTTAAAGAACCCTTTCCTCAAAAAAAAAAGTTCTTCAGAAACAAATGGTTCTGGGAAGAACCCTTTTGGGACCCTTATTTTAAGAATGTAATGATGACGTAAAATGTGCCCTTTTTTGATTCAGGTATGTCCTGGTTTCTGTTTTTTTGTAATGACTCTTTGTGTGCACATTATATACGTTAATTTTGAATTAAGACAAGTCAAAGGCCTGAATCACATTCAGTTTAGTTTAACAAACAAATACATCCTGTCACGATTAGGTGTCAAGATTTAAAAAGAAAGAAAGAAGAGGAAGTTATAATTGTTTTGCTGCTTTAAAGACCTTTCGAAATGCCCTCTTTGACAGAAAGTGTCCTCTGGTGCTGATGTGGTCATATGCTGTGAGGTAAAGGAGTGGAGCAGCTGTGGAAAGATCACCCAACTCAGAAGGCGAGACATCACCCTTTAAGACTAAAATCAATAATACAGAGAGAGAGACTGCCTGCCATCGCCATCATATGATATTCGCTTTTCAGCGTCTTGATTTCTAACAAAATTGTTGCAGACCGTTGGCAGTCGGCACTGACATCCAATCCAACAAACGTGTCTGCTGTGTCGTACGCTCTCGAAAATCCACGGTATGTCACATTGTGAAACAGGAAAAAAAAAAGAACTGTGAAACTCATCACAGCCACAGACAGTTTTATTGTTCAGTTTGTAATTTTGTAACTGCCTCTTGTAAAAAAAAAAAAAACAAGAAAAAAAAACAATCCATTTAGCTGGCTCTCTAAAGCAATCATAACAGAAATGTTTTTTCCTCCCTCCCTTATCAGCGCTTCTCACAAACAACAGCATGGGATTTAGCACAGTAGTTAGCACAATATAACGCCGCACATGTCACTGCTCGCTGATGAAATATATTTAGAAATACTACGAGGGCTATGTGATATTAAGACCACATTCCTGTTATTGAGCAGCATCATCCAATTTCAACAAATTATGTCTCAGTTGTCTCTGAGCCCAACAAATGTTGTTTTTCTCTTCCTCTGCTTCATACTTATGCATGAAGAGGTGAGAGCAAACGCTTTCACGTGGATCTTATTAGTCTGTTTATTTCATGGAGAGATCAGGCGGCCTTAATATTTTCTACTCCCTTGTTTATACCGTATTGATTTTTGTTTTGCATTCCTCAAGAAGCGAAAGATTTTAGGCTCTTTGAGTTCTCCAGATAGCATCCTGAAATGCTTATTCATGCATACGTTAATGCTTATTCATGGCTTATTAATTAATGCAACACAAACATAGGTGCACAGTTTTTGTGCTGTCGAATCAAGTAATTACAAGTGATTTTAATCCATTAGCATTTTGATTTAGTCCTGGCCTGGTTGCCCCACTTAGCCTCGCTGTGGCTCCCAAGTAGGCCAGGCCAGTCTAGTCCGGGCTGGGCCAGGGCAAACTGCCTGTGTGTGTGTGTGTGTTTGTGTGTGTGTGTGTACGTGTACGTGTGTGTGTGTATGCAGCCCATGGGTCCATCCATCTGCAGCCTGACAGGGCCTGGCTCGCTCCCAGCCCTTTAGCACAGCCATTACAGCAGCAGCCACCAAAGCGGTGCCACATGTATGCCTCCTCAAGATACCAGGGGGAACAAACTGCGGGCGGCTACGTGTGTGAGTGTGTGTCTGTGTGTGTGTGTGTGTGTGTGTGTGTTGAGGGCACAAGCCCAAGTGTAATAGGTTGATAAATCACCCACTATCTGCAAATTAATGAACAGCATATGGAAGCGAGTGCAAATACGCCGCCAAACTGAAACAATTGCACCGAATTACTTTATCTTGCAAGACAAAAATCAATTAATGGCTGATATATATCTCATGTTGCTACAGCGCTCATGTTGCAAAGGAAAACAGAACGCAGGGAAAGTGCAAAGCCCGTGGTTTTCCGAGTTGTTATTTGCATGAGAAAGAGAGCGAGGGAAGTAAAAGGTCTGCTGAAGGTCAGTTTAAGTGGAGAAAGGCAGAAATTTCTTCCTGACTTGTTTGAAAAACAAGTTAAATCAACAAGCTGGAGTTGATGGAAATTGGATAAAACCTTCAGGGCTGCCTCTCAAGAGTATGAATTCCATATTCATTATGTTTGAACGTCGCAGACCACTTTGGACCACCACCACCCCCCCCCACCTTTAAGAATATATAAAGAAAAGAAAAGCATGCATCAGTGTAATGGTATTTCACATTTTTCAGTAGAGGAGACCTTCAGTGTGACAGCAGTGCACTGTGGTGAGATAGAAAGAGACAGGCAGAGGGAGGAGGGACGGGGGAGGATAAAGTGAAAAGAGTTAGTTAGGTGGTCAAGGCGCCACCTGTGATCCGCAGTAAAACTAAACCCTCTCATTCCCCATCCTCTCCTCTTCCCCTCATCCCTTTGTTTTTTAAGGTCCTCGGAGGATATTGCCGCCGTATTCTTTCAGCGGTAAAATGTCCCCAGGCACAAAGCTATTTCAGATGCTTTACCGGTGGGCCCAAAGTGATAGAAAAGGCGTAATTTGTTTTGACTTTGCCTCTCACACAAACCAATCTCCCAGTGTTATTTAAGTCCCCGCTCTTCTCTCGCTCTCAGCAGCATGTGACGGCAAACAACAAATCTCAGGTTGCCATGGATCTCCGCTATTTATAGGTTGTTTGTGTGTCTTTGTGTGTGTTTGTTGCCCGCGCACCTGCGTGTGTGTGTGTCTAATTGTCTCAGCTTGTGCATGTGTTTGCATATAAGCTTCCCCCCCCTACTTGTTTGTTGCCATCATGCAGCTGAAATACTGTCATAGCCAAACTATCGCATTGCGGATTTGGTTGCGCCCCATTGTTGCTAGACCCCAATAAAAAAAAAAAAAAAAAAGCTTTGTAACTTTGAATTAGACTTAAAAAATGTATTCATGCTGTATTCCCAGTGCACTCATATCTGGGCTGGTATGATCCGAGGATACAGAGAAGAAGCAGGAGAGCCTAGGAATAGCGACAAGAAGCCTAAAAAACACCTGATGGTCCCGAAATAGAGAGCTTCATTATGCCAGAGCAGGGATGGGATCCAGCCCCCGCCTGTTGATAATCAATTCCCTCTGGTGACTCCTGAACTGCACTCTTCAGCCATGATGCAGGGAAAGAGAGGATAGCTAAAATAAGCCCTTGCAACTTCTGCAGGCGAGCCGCGTTCACTGTTTGCTTAGCACAAACAGATGTCAGATTGATAACACGTTTAAGTTTGTTTTCTTCTCTTTTAACTGT